>OV281340.1:3760000-5010000 GCA_923062675.1 Marasmarcha lunaedactyla
TTTTAGATATTTTTGACTTCTAAACGCTCCACTTTAACTCTAACTAAAACCATGTATGGTGATCTGCCAATGTTCTTTTTATGCAGATTATTAAATTTTACCAATTCGTCTTTTAATTGATTGCCAATTATTATTCCCTAAACTAATGTTGTTACATGAAAGAATATATATGCAATATATAGGTAATGATTATAATTAACTTTTTAAGTATTTCCTTGTTTTTATTATTTAAAATATCAAGAAAGAGCTGCGACGTTTACAAAATGAGTTTCAGAATTAAAAGGTACACTTACTAAGGTTCATAAAAAATTCACTAATTTAATTGTTTTTTTAGCACATCACGTATAAAATGTATAAAAGGAATATTCTATGGATTACCATTTTATAAAAGAACATTTATGTAAAATATATTAGCGTTAACGTCCACAATTTATGCGACAAAGCTCGAACCGAACTCGTAATTATCGAAATGTCATTGTCATAGATCCCCTACCTACACCAATTTCGCTTCCCGGACATCAGTAAATTCCTTCAGAAACAATACAAAGTGTGCAATTAATCTATCGTATTCTAAAGCAATAAAACCGATTAAATATAATTTATGTGGATCGTTCTAGGAGATAATTCGACCGAGAACGCTTCCGAAGGTGTTCAGAGTCACGCGCCATCTATCGGACAAAAAGTTTAACTTGTTGCAATTTCTGCTGGCCGTTTAAATGGCATGCCATAAATTAAATTATCTTAATGTAATTAAAAGTCCTGAAACTGTTGTTTACTTGTCCTTTTTGGTTCGATTGGAAAGTATAAACAATTGAATCGAAAATGAAAATACACTAGACGCAAAATTTAAAGGTTATTAGTAAAGGTCAAAATATTTTTGTATTATAGAAATAGTCGAACAAAATTCGAGTTCCATGGATCTTCCTGAAAATTTGCAAATCTTTATATTTTTCCAATGGTTTTCTTAATGCGGAACCGAGCACATTTAGAAGCTTAAAATCTAAACTTAGCTTTTGTTTAAAGCTTCTCTTAACGATACATTTTCTAAGGAGATTCGGCATGTGAAATGTGGATAGTCACGTTAAAGGTTGGTTTACCAAGCCAGGGATGTAAGGGTAATAAAAAACCAATAATCCGAAGCATTTAGACAACTTAATAAAAAAAAGTATTATACCCAGTGGAAACTTTTTAAAGTTACATGCGCGATTTATTATACTACTAGCGGCATCTATCATAACGTTGGCGAACTAAACTAGCTTACATTTTTATGATGGACATTTAGAAATTAGACAGTTGGACTCATTTTAATACTTGAAAAATTAATTTTTGCAACTACATAACTGAGATAAGCAGAACATTAATTACAGCCATTGCTTTTTACTACCTTTTCATATTTGACAATGTTTCATAAGTTAAGGGTGAGTTTTTAGTTTGCGATCCTCTAAAATTTTCAAATAAACATTTATTATGCTGATATTTTGGTTGAAATAACTCTGGTTGTAAAAAGTGAACGCCCGCCGTATGTTTATATACGGTATCGTAATTTTTAATTAAAATCGGCTGATGTTAAACAAAGTTGAAACTCATTAGCACGACTATTATTCATGGTATTTATGATACTGACAAGGATCTAGACATAATAAGTTGTTATTGAAATAATGTCTCGTGGTCTTTGTATGTTAGATGAAACATATAACAACCTATAGCAGAGTTTATTGCGTGATGCGTGTAAACGCGTCGAGATTAACATTAATTTTTACAAGTATATACATGGTCACACGACAGCCTCACCATAATCAGGGGTGGTATTAGGCAGTGTGTAGTCCACCACGCTTGCCCTTCGGAATGATTATTGTGTGGGCTTCCTCGCTCTGTTTTCCGTCACCGTTCTCGACGACCGAGTGGCGTAGTGGTTAGTAGCCCTGCCTCATACACCAAAGGTCCCAGGTTCGAGTCCTGGCCGGGACATTCATTTGTGCGATGAAAATAGGTGTTTGTTTTCGGGTCATGGTTGTTTGTATTTATATATGTATGTTTATTCTGGGTTCCCCCCCAGTTCGCTGTATGGTCATCCATAACACAAGCTCTGCTTACTTTGGGGCCATACAGTTGGTGTGACTGTCTGGGGATTATTATTATTTATTATATTATTATTACCGTTAGAGCAGTCGGCTTTATGTACTTACGTTTTAAAAGCTCATTGGTACATTTGGAAATCACGAGGATCGAACCAGAGACCTCCAGACCGATAATTGTAGCGTACTAAGATGATACTAAGAAAATATTTACTTCCGCTATTGCTTTAACTAAAGCATGAATAAGAAAAAAAATAGTAGGTACCATTCTATAAAACTATAAAAATTTCGCTCTGTAAAGCCCTATTTTATATTAACCTCTAAATAAATTTCACGAGCGCCGATACCCTGTTTATTACAAGGTACTTGATCGACCCAATAACAACGTTAGAAAGATAATTCATGACTAGCTGCAGAGTTTCCCGCTTAAATATCAACTCTCTAATTACTCTGCGATGAGATGGCTTAAGGTCCGGTTTTGACGGAAATTTCGGCCCAACATTTTGACTTTTGGTCGCGAAAGTTGACCTTTGAATCATTTAGTATTTCTCTTTCGGTGACACGAATTTAATTAACGAGTCGAGTCAACGGTTTTCTACAGTATTTCAGAGCTTTATATGGTGATTCGTAACTTAAATTTGAAATTAAGAAGACTTCACATGACATAAATAACTGCGCATATTCATAAAGTAATAAAATAAAAAAGAATTTAAATTATAAGAATCTATATTCGTTAAAGTATTCAATTTCATGTTTTGATAAATATTTTTTTGCCATGTTACCTCATGGTCCTGTTCCCCAAGGATTCAGGAGCGAAATTTCACTTAAAGCAAATGAATTATCAAAACATTGAAGAGCACAACAATACTTACATTAATGACCAACGAACGAAATAGACATGCATCACATTTAAAAAAAATAAGGATTTAAACTCACGATCTAAGGTGAAAGAGACCGCGACAACCCACGCCACAAAATAATTCTATTATTTCTATCCAGCTAACTAAATATCACACTACATCCCATCAGTTATTCAGTACCGAACAAGCGTTCATTCATTCATTCATTCATTCGTTCATTACGTCCCAGGCACTTATCTCGAATGATGTAGTGTAGTCGGATTAGGCAAGCTTATCGCATTTTGCATTCTCCATGCACTTCTAATATGCTACGAATCTCTGTTTCTTGTTACAATGTTACCGAAATGTTTATATGTAAATAGTATTCTGTATTTGTCTATTTATTCTGAAAGAGATGGATTCTGATGGATTTGAAGAATTAACGTTAACATTTTATGCTTATATTTCATAGATATTAAGTTGTTTTTTGTAGAGTAGACAATTGTTATCTCCAAACATATTGTCATAAGCCTTTGTGTGCTTCTGTATCTAATAAGGCAATTTGTTTTTATTTATTAAGTTTCAGCTTCAATACGCCCCAACGCTAGAACTTAATTCGTTTAACATTTATCGACGAGGTATTTCTGCCTTTGTCCCTTTCCTCCCTAAATACCACAAATAATCAAATTGTTAATTTTGGTTACCTTTTCAACTTATAACTTCAAAGGTTACCTACTTTAAGAACTCTAAGTAAACCTTTTTGAGGCAGTTTTGCCCCATGTTATTTATTAGACCAATTTCTTTTCCAACAAAAACACATGATATAACTATATAAGTTGTGTAAACAAGTTGATTTACGTGCTCTCTGGCTTGTGGTTACCCGCTAACTATCCATTAGGCACACAGTTATACGACGAAAATGAATTTAATTTACATCGACATCAACTGTATCCTGTGCACACTATAAGTTACGTAACTACTGGTATATACGTACTTTCAAGTTTTTGGTATCTTTTTAGAATAAAAACACGGGGGTTTTTTGCGTGTCGTCTAAAACCCACCTTGCAATTTTTTTATGCCGCCTAAGCAACACCCTCACGGGAGGGAGGTGGAAGATTCGTCATGAATACCACCGCAGCCGTCTGCAAGGTGATGTGGGACTCACCAGAGTGGCACCTACCCACTAAAAACCACCTTAGCGGCTGTAGCATGGGAATGCTGTCTGTATGCCGACACCCGGATAGGGAGGTGGGTGCGCAAGCAGGGACCCTCTAGAGGGTCACCCGCTGAGAATAATAATCACATAAGGTGCAAATAACAGTTTGGATGATGATAAATCGGCATGGGCAGCCTTAAGCTGGTCCAGATTAGCCGAGAGCTGATCGGGGGGATCCGAGAGTGCATTTCTCGGTCTACGGACTTTGTACCTCGACGGCATGGACGGAGCAGTATAAGCTACTGACTCGCGAATGAGGGGGTTAGGGTGCTCTTCGGATCGCTTAAAAAAAGCGGTGGAGAGCGTCCTAAGGTGTTGTTGTATAGTAGGTAGTTCGAGATCTCTGTGCAGGTCTGCGTTTTGAGGCAGGTTTTCTGAGGCAGAAGAGATTCTGGACTACATCTCCTCCATGTTGGTGAGTGGAGGTGTGGGAATCGGAGAACAGTGAATACTTCTCTTGTGGTATATGGCAGTGCCGCCTCGTTGGACCGATGTGGGCCTGTCATCACGGACAAGAGAGTATTTAGGTATGGTGAGACCCCTGGTGTGCTGGGGTTTTTAAAATATCTCTTGAACAAGGATTAACTCTGGCTGTATGTTCTTGATGAACAGTTTGAGCTCCGGAAGTTGGTTGATTAGACCTCGGGAGTTAAATGAGATCAGGGATAAACCCCTGGGTTTGGTGCGACCAGTCGTGGCCCTAAGAGGTGTGTTCATTATAGATGTACCTATAATGATTTAAATAGAGAGTCGTACTCTGCTATTACCATTAATCGTTCGTACGAGTTGCGGTCTGCGCGCAGTTTGCTAGCGCATTGCGCTACTTGTGACATATCGACACCTTTGATAGTGTCGAAGATAAGTTCAAGATCCTCACCCATTGAAGGCTGAGGAGAAGCTTGTGGGCCTGCTGATGGAGCAGGGCGGGTCGGAGCAGCCGGACGCCAGGGGGAAACGCCTTCCGTTCTTGCTGTGCATCTTGTGCACAGCCTCGGCGGGAAAGCCTTGTGAATTGAGGTCCTCGGGTATGACCTCGTTAGAGAATTCAAAGGGTACTCCCCTGAGTACCGCTTTGATCTTACTCTCTGCGGGGAGAGCGTAAGTGTGATAGGTGTGTTGCTTTTGGGTAAGGAGTCTTGTCAAGGTTCTGAAATCCTCGAGAGTCGGGACAATGATTTTAACCGAGTCGGTTAGATTCGTGGCTTTGGTGTAGTTAATTCTCAGCTCTGAGCACACGCCTGACATCATTGGCCATTTAGCCTTTTCCCGTAGGAAGATGGGGGAGGGGTCGGGCGGCGGATGAGGCCGAGGTTGAGGTTGCCGTCGAGGTGGCGACCGTAGATTCTACCTCCATGAAGGAGGCAGAGGAAGCGGGAGTGCTGTGAGGCAGCTGTTCGGCCTGAGGGGCCTGGGGGGGCCTGAAGGGACAGTGGGACCAGTAAAGAGGCGAAGTCGGTGGAAAGAGCGCAAAGCAATTGGAGCTTTGCTTTTGAGTCTAAGGGGGAGCTTGAAGCGGCGACGCCATCAACGAATTGCTTCGAAAGCCATTGCGTATGGCGGGGGAGGGAAGGGGAGCTAACAATTATAATTAATAATATAAATATATAATTTATGAGCGACCTAATAGTCAACACCTAACTAAGCCTCCCTACCGGCGGTAGGGGAGATAGGGACGGCCGCAGCGGTGCCCCTAATTCGGACAGCGCTGGTTCCGTCACCCTGGGAAAGGCCCTGTGCAATGGGATCGGGACTTACGGTTTATTGTTTGCCTGAAGGGCAAACTATGCGCACCAGGGCAACGCTAACTGGCTTCGTTGGCACCGTTTTGCGTATCCACCAGTTCTCGGCGTCTTGAGCTCGGCGAACTTACACTGGAAGCACCTGGAACGATGAATCCCCGACGACGTAGTTCTCGTGCGAAGAGGTACGGTTACGAACCAATCGCCGTGAAAACGGCGTTTGTGAAAATAAAACGGTAACAAATTGCTAAATTTGGAGCCGAGTTAGCGCGGGGGCTAAAAAGGCGGGAAAAGCGTCTGTGATCGACGTGCGCTCGAGAACGCACGTAAACCGAGACTGTTGTCCACCTTGCAACTTTGCCTCACAATCTTCATCGGATGCGACAGCCGCAGTTATAGCCGGTTTACACGCGTTAAGTGGTTAAGTTAGTAACTAAATTTTAACTAAATTTTAAGTTACTACATGTCACTTGTGTGTCCAAACGGATTAAGTAGTTAAGTTCATAAGTTCAATGAAGATGAGCAGTGATGAATCTCAAGGAATTCGTCAATTCTGTACTTAGATATATGGTAAATGTGATTTTGGACAATTTCAGAGAAGAATTTTATTCGGAAATTAAAATCTTTACAAGAATATGTTTTTTTCTAAATGTTTATTATACAAGCATATCTATTTTATATATTCTTCAACAAATTTTAAAGTCGAAACTAAACTCCATTCCGACATTTAAAAATAAAAGAGTAAATGCGATAATAAATAGGAGCTCTTGCCGCCACCAGCTTTGTCAACTTATGCACTTAACTAAATAATCACGTACAAACGTGATAAGTGAGAAGCCCCGCCCACCCACTTATACGAAAAATAGAACGAATCCTAATCTACTTAATCACTTGCGTACTAAATTTTAAGTTACCACTTGTCACTTAACTGACTGTTTACACGCAACTTTTAACTTAAAATTTAGTTAAAATTTAGTTACCAACTTAACCACTTAACTCGTGTAAACCGGCCATTAGGGACGAGGCTGGAAGAGGGAGAGAGAAAACACGTGGTTTGCCAGGTACTCCCCTCTATAATTTTTTTAACTAAGAGATTCCGTAATAATAGTACCGAAAGCATATTTCGGCTGGATGTTTTTCCTCTCGTTCTACGTATAATACATTTTAAAAGGTAAGGTTAAAGAAAGAGTAAAAATCATCAAGAGTAAAAATTCGTAACTGTGATGAAATAAAATATTTTATATGTTAACATTCTGCATTCTCTCACGAAATTGAGCGCTTATGCATTAGACACTAGGAGTCTCGTGCGGTTTCATTTGCCTAGTTCTAGATCCTGCGGGAGTTTCTGCTTTAAATACACCCGACTTATGTAACTTTAGACAATTGTTGATAATGGTGCAGTAGATTATACTCGTAATTTTTTTCGATGAAAAATATAACAAATCCGTGGGAGGCATGCTCATTTGCTGGCTAATAATATAGTCAAAAAGAACAGCTCTTCATAACGTTAGTAGAGATATTAAAATTTATATAAACAATAATAAATAGAAAAATAAAAAAAAGAAAGATATAAAAAAGTTTGGACATAGCACATTCAAGGATAACGTGCTGAAACTAATAAGAAAATAATTTATGGAATTTTTTCTTTTTCTACATTTTTTTGGCGCTTATAGCCGGTTTACACGCGTTAGGTGGTTAAGTTGGTAACTAAATTTTAAGTTAAAAGTTGCGTGTAAACAGTCAGTTAAGTGACAAGTGGTAACTTAAAATTTAGTACGCAAGTGATTAAGTAGATTAGGATTTGTTCTATTTTTCGTATAAGTGGGTGGGCGGGGCTTCTCACTTAACACGTTTGGACGTGATTTTTTAGTTAAGTGCATAAGTTGACAAAGCTGGTGGCGGCAAGAGCTCGTATTTATTTCGCATTTACTCTTTTATTTTTAAATGTCGGAATGGAGTTTAGTTTCGACTTTAAAATTTGTTGAAGAATATATAAAATAGATATGCTTGTATAATAAACATTTAGAAAAAAACATATTCTTGTAAAGATTTTAATTTCCGAATAAAATTCTTCTCTGAATTTGTCCAAAATCACATTTACCATACAGAACAGTACAGAATTGACGAATTCCTTGACATTCATCACTGCTCATCTTCATTGAACTTATGAACTTAACTACTTAATCCGTTTGGACACACAAGTGACATGCGGTAACTTAAAATTTAGTTAAAATTTAGTTACCAACTTAACCACTTAACGCGTGTAAACCGGCTATTAGTTGCATTCAGTAGGCGCTTCTTAGGCGAAAGCTTAGGCAGATCATACTGTTCTACAATTCAATATAATCAACCAAAAGCCCTTAAATCAGAAATGCCATTTAAAATAAAACAAACCGTACATCGGAAGATTGCCTTACTTAGTGAATTTCTGTGCTATCAGAGACCCGAGATTTGACCCGCTGCCCGAGTCAGCTATAAAGATACGGGATTTACGGGACCCAACCGGGGAAGTATCCTGGATATCTCGCCAATTACGATAGTATCTGAACTTTGGTCAAATATTTACTAGTATTTGTAGCAGTTTTAAGTCTATGTAGAAATTACCACAATATAGGTTTATTTTTAATTGAAAAAGGATGAGACGTTTGTCTTCTATCTCACCTGATGGAAAGTGACGATGAATACGGAGGTGTTACACGTCTCTCCACGAGATACCTATTCAATCGATGATACGTTTTTACAATAGTAATCTGTATTTGACATAGATTCGTCATTTTAAACACCGCCTCTTGGTCTAGTTTAACCCGCACCCGCTGCCGTTACATTTTTTGATACAGTTTCGATACATTTTTGGTGTTAATTTACGAGTTTTACGTATTTAATTGCGTCAAATAAGCCGAATTCTCAAATAATCGTTAATTCTTAATAGTAATCATACACTATCTGGCATATCGTAGTTCGAAACGAAGGCTTCAAAATGAACCCCCATTTCCTTGAGACATCGAGAGCTGTGTAATACATGCGGCGCGCTCCGACTGCGCCCGTGAATCAGGCTGGAGTGGCGCGATACCGCCCGCTGCAGGCGCCAGTTATAGCCTCGATTTACATGCAGCGGGGAATAGGATTTTTGGAGAAATTACTTTTGGTTCGAGTTGGTTTTAGATCCCGGCTTCTTATCTGGAGGTTGTATTCAGCCCTCCCCTCGTTGGCATATTGGATGCTGCTGATTTTTTTGTTATTTAACGAGACGTGAGTGTTTTATAATTGTTTGATTAGTTTCTTTTGGGTTAGAAAAGAACCTTTCCCCTTGTAAAAAATTACTGATCCTGTTACGATGTGACACTAAAACCGAGCAAAACCAAATTCTACGAATACTTCAACATGTAACTCACATATTTTAAAATAAACGTACAATAAATTCAGTTAATTTTAATTAAAATAGCTCTTTAATTAAATTCCAACGCGCAAAGTCTATTTAAACCTTTAATTATTGCCATCAAAGTTCGTTATAAACTTATTTATTACACCACACACATCACGAGAACCGTTCTCAACAACACACACAGTTACATTCAATAAACTTCTAATTACATTTGCATAATACTTAAAGATGTATTTATGTATTAGTTTGTGTTTCTCGCATCCATCATAAAGCAATAGCAGTCGCGGTTTCTTAAACCACGACTATGGAAATGTGAGGATCACGACTGAATGGCCAAAATTCTGTAAACGCCAATTTTGGAGTTGATGGCGACCTCGATGAAACACTGAACTCGGGAAAGGTCAAGAATTAAGAACGTGGGAGGGAAACCACAAGTTGTCTCTGTTATAACACGGTAACAATGGTCGCTTCGAGTTAAAAACGTGAAACGATAACAAACATTTTGAACAGTTTACTAGCAGTGAATTTTCTTTTTTTTTTTTTTGTTATTTTAGCTGGCATATGAGCGTGTCACCCACCTGATAGTAAGTGCCAGCCGCAACCATGCGTAACCGACCGTAGGCTTCAGTTTGAATCGCCTTGGTTCCAGTAATTGCTTGAATGCCTTGGTTCCAGTAATTGCTTGAATCGCCTTGGTTCCAGTAATTGCTTGAATGCCTTGGTTCCAGTAATTGCTTGAATGCCTTGGTTCCAGTAATTGCTTGAATCGCCTTGGTTCCAGTAATTGCTTGAATGCCTTGGTTCCAGTAATTGCTTGAATCGCCTTGGTTCCAGTAATTGCTTGAATGCCTTGGTTCCAGTAATTGCTTGAATCGCCTTGGTTCCAGTAATTGCTTGAATGCATTGGTTCCAGTAATTGCTTGAATGCCTTGGTTCCAGTCATTGCTTGAATCGCCTTGGTTCCAGTCATTGCTTGAATCGCCTTGGTTCCAGTCATTGCTTGAATGCCTTGGTTCCAGTAATTGCTTGAATGCCTTGGTTCCAGTAATTGCTTGAATGCCTTGGTTCCAGTAATTGCTTGAATGCCTTGGTTCCAGTAATTGCTTGAATCGCCTTGGTTCTAGTAATTGCTTGAATGCCTTGGTTCCAGTAATTGCTTGAATCGCCTTGGTTCCAGTCATTGCTTGAATGCCTTGGTTCCAGTCATTGCTTGAATGCCTTGGTTCCAGTAATTGCTTGAATCGCCTTGGTTCCAGTCATTGCTTGAATGCCTTGGTTCCAGTCATTGCTTGAATGCCTTGGTTCCAGTAATTGCTTGAATGCCTTGGTTCCAGTATCACGTTACTCACGTCACGGAAGGACTCTAGTACTACCCAAGACGAGATCTGAACTTATAAAGAACTACTACTAATAAAGAAGGAACATGCAGCGTAGTAATAGACAAGCCTCGACCATCGTCGGAAAGTTGCCAGTTTAGCAGTCGTCTACATTACGTTACGATTACATTTTGGAGAGTGCGCGAATGCTCTTTTTGATCAGGTTGAACCCACACCCTTCTTGCATCGGACTACTAGACGCAGACAGGCCTTCCATCCCTTTATAGTAGATATCCCAAGAAGTCGAACCAAACGCTTCGATAGTTCCTTTTTGGTGCGGGTCGCCAAGGTGTGGAATGAACTGCCTGCGTCTGTTTTTCCAGAAAACTATAGTCCCAGTTCTTTCAAACGTCGAGTGAATAGGTATCTCGTGGATAGACGTGTAACACCTTCGTCTTCATCGCCACTTTCCATCAGGTGAGATAGAAGACAAACGTCTAATCCTTTTTCAATACAAAAAGGAAAAAATAATATAACTTGAATATAGACACGTTTTCAGGTTGTTAAAAGTATTTAGAATGATGCATTTATTTAGGATAACATCCTGCATATTCTTTTTCAATTAAGTCTGACAATGTTCGCGTTAACACTAGATTGTTTATCCTACTCGATGAAACCAATACAATCCTCATGGTAGAAATCAACAGTGGTATCATTGATTTATAGACACTGTAAATAAAAAAAAATATACCCGTGAAGTTTCTTGCAAGTTCTTCTTCACGATGGTTTTTCCGAACTGGTGGTAGAGTCATGTTTAATTTTACGTCATTATTTGAATTTGAAAGGAAATGCAATGTACATACATATATTGTTAGTTTATAGATTTTGTAATAAATAAATAAATAAAATAAATAAATAATTAAAATTAAAATAATATGATCTATATGACTCAATGATATTGCTATTTTTGCAGATTCCTATTTTGTCAGTTGACCTAGTTATTATTTTAACTTTTTGGCTTTTACGACAGCCAGCTATAACTGAGGAGTCAAAATAGACTCATGATAATATAATACCAGGCCACTCAGAATGTTTTGCGAAAAAAGTATTTATGTATGGAACGCTGGCGAGTTATATTTTATTTTTAAAATTCAATTATTTTAAAACTAAAGTTATACTTGTTTCAAATTCAAATTTCCCTCTTAATTGTTTTACCAGTATCATAAAACTACATATTGTGTGTCATGGAAAAATGGATTTGCGTCGGGCACATTTTCGTGCAATTATTTTTGAGTTTGACTTCAAGTCCAACTTGAAAGCTGATGAATCGCTTTATCGTTTTCAATTAGCTTTTATGAACAAGGCGCCTTCTAAAGCAACTGTGTTCCGCTGGCATAACAAGTTTAAGTGCGGTCGCTTAAATTTGAAGTATGAAGAAAGAAGTGGTCGTCTTCTGACTGCTGTTATACTCGTAGAAGAAAACGTTCTACAAGTGAAAAATTTGATTAATCAAAACCGAAGATTAACTTACGAGAAGATTCAGCACAATCTGCGGATCGTATTGGGAAATGTTCATTACATTTTATATAACGACCTTTGCGTAAGGAGAATAGCTTCGCGCTGGGTACCCCAGAACCTCACCGATGCTCAGAAGCAGGCGGGCGTGGCGGCGTGGCCGGTGACGAATCTTGGATTTATCAATATGAACCAGGAACAGAGCGCCAGTCAACAATACAGCTGTTTCAAAACCAACCAAATTCTACGAAAGTGGAACGAAACTTGCCAGAAGCTTTTGCTGCTGCGAGCAACAAGCGACCGAACACGGGACTCCGAGGGCTTTTGGTCCACTACAGCAACGTGCCGGCGAACTCCGCGGTTAAGACGAGATACTTTCTAAACACCACACCGGCACATGTTGTGAGTCTTCTACCTTACAGCCCTGATTTGGCACCATGTGACTTTTTCTAGTTCCCTAAAATAACAAATCAGCATCATTTTTTTTTATATTCACACAGGAACCAAAGTTTTGCCGCTGAAAGCGCGTAGTGACCTCTTTCTTTACCATTTTCATAACCGGCGAACGTGCACGTCAGTGGAAAACGGCATCAATACAAATGTGATTTAATTAACTTTTCATTCATTAATTGTTCAAAAAAACATTCGTATGTCTGTAAAATAAATATTCTGCAAATTTGCCTTTTTGAACATATTCGTAAACATCTGTTAACTTGTCTGGGACCGTCTTAACATCATAAGTACCATTTGTCAAGGCTAGATAAAGACTTGACTAAATGACACTCGGCTTAATTTTACAGCTCTATTGAAATGTTAATTTGTAATGTTCATAACTGAAGAACCAACCTGGATAATGTTTTATACTTATAAAGAATATTAAGGCTGATGAAGACCGACCCTTTGAAATATTGAGTCAGGCGTATTAATAAAGATAATGGAAACGAGACAATATAATTTTTCATCAAAAGGTGCTTTTAATTCTGGCTAGAAAGCCATTTACTAAAACGATTTTTAAAAACGTTTGACTAATCAATGCCTGTTTTGTGTTTTGAGTTATATTGTTTGTAGCTAATAATTTAGTTTTGTTATGGATGACCATACAGCAAACTGGGGGGACCCAGAATAAACATACATATATAAATATCAACAACCATGACCCGAGAACAAACATCTATGTTCATCACGCAAATGAATGCCCCAGCCAGGACTCGAACCTGGGACCTCCGGCTACTAACCACAACGTAACTGTATTTCAGTTCGACTCGCGTTTTTGTTCGGGTTGAAATGCTTAAACGCTGTAGGAATGATACTTATGTTATTTTAAAGAATATTCTACCTGTGTGTCGAATAAGTTTAATTGATGTGGATCGGAGCGGAGATCCCTGGGGGACCCCTTTGTCCTGTAAAGGACATCTTTCGGCTGAGAGGAAGAAGAATCTTTAGCTTTCAGGACAAGGTTTTGGTTATAATATTTTAATTACAACTCATAGCTGAAGGAATTAATGCTTTCAAACCAAAAACTCTTCCGACTTATCCTTGAATTTCTGAATGAGCTAAAATTTTCAGAAAATATCGTTTGCCTATTAAGATAAAGATCGATCTCATAACACACAAAAAAACAAAACAAGGGTTATTAGTAAACAGGGATAGAAATATAAAATACTTACGGAAATAAGAAATGAACAAAAATAAAAACATGAAGCCAATTTTGGTATTGTATATGTCGTATACATATTTCTTAGAAGAAAACACACTCCATCTATGCGATCTTTAGTCCCGTATGAAAATTCCCTGCGCCTTTCAATAGGGCGTTACTTTTAATATTACACTTCAGAACAGCTGAAAGCGCCGAAACATTTCTGCCCTCCCCGGTGGTCGCAATTTTTTAGTACAACAGGCCTTTAAGCCTCGCATTTGTATCTGTAATAACGAACAAAAACCATCTAAAAAAGGAACGCCATCTAAAAAGAGCGGCCATTTGCAGAATCCTTTGCAAGATGTGCGCGGAACACGCAGCTGAATGGATGCCAAAATTACGTTGATATTAACTTTATCACACGCGTAATTAAAAGTAATTCGATATTATGACGCTTTATAATTTTAACGTTGTATGCAGGATATGACTTGATGACCTTTAATCAATGTAATTATTTCAGTTTCATTTTTAATATGCCTTATTTATTTTATGTGAGTATGGTCGCAGCTTCGCTCCTGTGGGAATGGGAAAATTTCCTGTGTTACAGTGAATTACAATGAATTAGGCCATTAAAAGCGTTTGGGAAATTTTATAATCCCACATAAAGTCTTCGCCTTAGGTAAAGACTGCTAAATATTTATTGAGCCCAAACTCATCAATCGAAGTTTATTAGATAGAGAGCTAAGTGGACATTATTCAGCAGTAACTGTTGAAGCAATAAATACAGAAGCGAATTTAATTACGGCTTGTGTTAAAACCACTGAGTAACAACGGCAATTACTGTCGTCGTTTAGAGCGCTGTGAAAACAAACGCGCGACTTTTTGCGTTATCCGAGTTGTAGAGTTGGGAAACTGGCGAACGGCGGACTAAAACTTTTCGCATTTTCACCGTGTGGTGTCCCCGGGTGACGCCACACTGTAACGTGTTGTGAATTAGTTGCCCGACTCGATTCGACAACTTTGAACCGCAGATATCAACGTGGGTTCTTATTGATGGCGCTAAGCGCGGTAATTGCCGCTTTACTGTGTAATGGTTGGCTGAATGAATTGGTTTTGAATTGTTGGAGTTGACCATCGTGCTTTGTGTGGAGTCTTTTGTTAGTGACGTGGAGGTATCCGGTAAAACGCTGCGGGAGCAAACCCAGAACAATGCTCTCGCCGGCATTGTCCGAGGCCATCTGACACCCAGCGCGGACATACGTAACGCTGCCATTGTTGTTTGGGTACCATTTTATGGGTAAAATATTTGCCTCAATGTTATTACATGTTTATTGTGGCAGTGTAAATTGATTGTATCTAGGGTGCCTTTGTGCTGTATTTGAAGTTTTGTTGTTATGGTTTTGCGTACGAAAACATTGTTATAATTAGAATATAAGGTATCCTTTTCATCAAGATCTGTGACGCTAAACGGCTGTGCTGTGAGACTTTTGTGCATTTACTAAAGCTATTTGATTGGGGTTTCTATGAAGATACATGATGCAAGTCATCTTAACCAACAACCCGTCCTTCGCTTCAACTAATATCCAGCAAACACGGATTTGCAAATTCCTTTTCTACTAGAGCTAAGTAATGAAAATTAAACGAGCTTGTTGGCGCGTGTCATATAATCCCACGCAAAGCTGTCCTTGCATTGGGATGAAGCGGCTAAGTTCAGATACTGTAACTTAGCTGTATGCGAAGCAAAATATCAGTAATGAAATTAAAATAAAATAATAGTCTGTAATGTAGCTTATGAGAGTTAATAGAACAAAATATTTATGCAACGTACACACATCAAGCATCTGAATTTACAACAACGAGTTTTTAATCTGGCCTGAATTTTATGTCTATAAAAGTAAAAAAGTGTAAGCAGTAGATTCTATGCATACAGTACGCAGTCAGTTAAGATGATTCTTCCGATTTCAGTTTATTGGAACTTGTAGGTATGTAAGTATTTTGTTACTATTTCATTTCGTGTTTAATCTATTATTCAAACAGCGTTAATGAATACTGAGAACTTATAAATGAGAGGCGCTCGAAATTGATTGAGATCTCTGTGATCGATTACTGAAAAAACAGACAAACATTGAATTACACTAAAGCTTTATGCAAAATTCTCTAATGCAGCTCAATAATTCTAAAAATATAATGTATATTTTAATGAATTAAATATCGTTTCCGAAGACGACTCGACAGAGCAAACTACATCACTAGTAACATCAAACATAATTTAAGCTCTTAGATCTGTTACATACTTATGTTACAAGTAAAGCTTGGGAACATAAGCTTAACTTATATAAGAGCATTAAAAATTCGTGTTAAAGAGATTTACCAGTTAATATTGTTATTAGAGCCAACATCGCAGTCTTTTTCATTTTTTTACAATTATTATCAAAATGATTGTAAGTGAAAATGATCGATAGTTTGAAACGTCATTTTAGCATTATTCAAGGTTAAGTTTTAACCTTTTAAGGTTTTTTTACCTGATAGGTCTATTGAAAGACTAGATCTGTGTTATTATTGACAAGTCCATAAGTGTGCAAGAGATGTTAAATTATTACTTTACCGTATTTCCTGGGCTATTTTTCGGCTATCCCCTAATTATGTTGACTGTGCTGAACAAAGCCCCATCTGTCGCAGTCTCCGCAAACAGAGTATCTAATATTTCCTGAAGGCCGAAATGCTCTATAAAGCAGCTATCCTCTCGTATCTAAACGATACCGTCGCAAAACCAAGGCACTTAAGTCCCAAAACAGGCCGTTTTGTGAAGGCCCGTTCGCACAGTTCTTTGTAGAAGTATATCGATGTAGTGTACCGCCGTACTTGAAGTAAGGAAAAGTAGATTGGTACGTTTTTGTTTTCAGTTGACATTGATGAACCTTGGTGTAATTTCTATTAATAATTAGGTCCCTAAATGGGCATCGCATTACAAGAGCACAGGGTGGCTTGCGCGGAGTGGTCGTGTGTTGTAATGAACCGGCAATGACCGCAAAAGGCGCGGAAGTTAACAATAAGTCGTCTAACATTTAAGCTTTACTGAACTAATGTTGATCGCCGAAACTCGATTGGCTCGACGGCATGTTTCCCGTAATTTAATAATAAATAATAATAATAAAACACTTTATTGCTCACATACAGAAAAAAAACATTACAACTTCAAGCATACAAAAACATTAGGTGGGCAAAGGCGACCCTATAATATAGTAAATGTAAAAAGTATAAACATATAACTATTTATAAATATATACACCTGGCCTATATAGGACGGCCTGTTTGGTGTGGAGGTAAGTACCCTTGCCTTCCATGCCAGAGGTCCCGGGTTCGAATCCTGGTAGAGGCAGATATTATATTTGCTTTCTAGTCATGGATGTGTATTTACGTTTATTTAAGTTCTTTTCTAATATTTAAATATATGAAAAAAAATATCTATGTGTGTTTATATATTTCTTAAGTTTATTTATCCGTTATCTAGTATCCTTAACACAAGTTCTTTAATGATACTTAATTTAGGCTAGAAAATGTGGTGTGATTGTTAGAAATATTTAATTATTATTATTATTTGTTTATATATTTATACATAGGTAGAACATTATGTTACTAATTAGATACTCTTATGTTATAAGATTATAATAAGTAATATAACATCACTGGATACAAACTACTTTTCATAGTTCCAAAAAATAATTGTGATTCATGAAAATACCCAGATCAGGTTAGGGGTGTTTCAAGTAACTTGCCTGTTTCAGACTGAAGACATCGTTTGTGATTTAACTACACTTATAAGATTTTACCGCCAGACTAAGCCGATTAATTCCGGCCTACTTCGATGTGTAACATCCCTTATAAATACAGAATACGTTGCGCTTCGCATTTGTCGTAATTCAATCATAAAAATATGTTTTTAACACTATTAAAGATTAACTATGTTATCTTTCTTGTCAATTATCATTGGCATTTTGTAAGGGAGGAACATAAAGTCAATTTTTTCAAAATATTTGGTAGCCATATTTATACATAGGTAGAACATTATGTTACTAATTAGATACTCTTATGTTATAAGATTATAATAAGTAATATAACATCACTGGATACAAACTACTTTTCATAGTTCCAAAAAATAATTGTGATTCATGAAAATACCCAGATCAGGTTAGGGGTGTTTCAAGTAACTTGCCTGTTTCAGACTGAAGACATCGTTTGTGATTTAACTACACTTATAAGATTTTACCGCCAGACTAAGCCGATTAATTCCGGCCTACTTCGATGTGTAACATCCCTTATAAATACAGAATACGTTGCGCTTCGCATTTGTCGTAATTCAATCATAAAAATATGTTTTTAACACTATTAAAGATTAACTATGTTATCTTTCTTGTCAATTATCATTGGCATTTTGTAAGGGAGGAACATAAAGTCAATTTTTTCAAAATATTTGGTAGCCGTCTGTTGTGCAGTGTGTGGTCTGGCGTTGTCCTGAAGCAGCAGTGGCCTAGAGTGATTGACCAGCCTCGGTTGTTTACCAGCTAGCTTTTCCGTCATGGTTTGCTGTTGCTGACAATAGACATCTGCCGTAATCATCTGTCTAGATTTAAGAAAGCTGTAGTGGACTTCACTAGTCTACCAAACGCTTACAAGTAACTTTTTTTTAATAGATTTTCGCTTGGGGCAGGATATGGCTGGTTCGCCAGGGTTCAACCGCTATAAACTGGTGCCACGGTGGGATACATACTCGTAAATAACGCGATATTTCGAGTTTTCGCAAAGTGACGCAAAGAAAAATCCAATAGAGGAAAAAACAAATGGATTGAGATTTTCGAAACACAAAATTAAATGCGTGAGCAAATAGCTGTATAAAATTGAAATTGGAATTCTTAACCAAAGAGGAGATAATACAGATCAAAGTGGCCAGTACGACAAAACGCCAATTTCATATGTAAGGACCTAATATTTAACTTTTTAAGTTTCTGCACGATATTTCTAACACTTTACTTCGCAATACTCGTATCATCACTTCAAGGAGGCTTATCTGATCGGACCTTAAAGGAAACAGCCAGGACCGCCATAATGTCTGCGGTGGCCGGAACCGGCGAGTCTTTACCGTTCGCGCTTCGGTAAATAAAAATGTTGTGGAAACTCTGATGGATCTTGTGTTTACTGATACACACTCCTTTGATTTTGTTGGCAGCTTTTTTCTTACAGTAACAAACGTTGGCTTTCAATTTGTTGAGTGATTTTTAGTCTTTCTAGTGAGCTGAATGATGTTTTGCAAAGTGACTAAACGAAACAAGGTTCTTGTTAGACATGGTTACGCAAATAACATTCTATTATTTTAGAAAATTTTAGTAAAAATTAATTTTTTTACATAAAATAACTGATTTTCAATAAGAAAATGTAAATGTGGTGATCAAAATCAACGCTCAGTAGATACTCGTATATGGGTGGTATAGTAACAACACCTTAAATAAAATGGTCGGCGAGTTTTGTGAGTTAAACTGAGTGTCTAAATATAAGAAAAAATATTTATTGTGGCAATAAGTGTCAATCAAATATTCCTCGTAATAGGTACACTAGCTTTATTTCCTTTTGTGATGGTGGATTTGTGATGGGCGATGGAATACCAAGCCAAATGCCAAAAGCAAAAAGAAAACAAATTTAAAATTATTTTGTGTAATATCATATTTATTAAATTCATAAAAGTAAAGCGTGTATTTTTTTTCAGACATTGTAGATAGAACAATTCGTTGTAAACATGAATCTATTAAGTATATTTAATACTTATGAAATTGTTATAGCAGTCGACGCATTTAAAAACCAAGAACAAGCGTTCTGCAATTGTTTGCTTAGGCAACGCTGCAAATAAAATGAAGCCGTGAGTTTGTTTCGATCTTATACTACTATTTATCGTGCGAGGGACTTGTCACCTAGTGACAGGTGACCGGCTGACACTTGTGTCAGCGTTGATCAATCCGCCACTGAAAAACCCACAGGCCTCTGACGTAGCTATTATAAGTCGTATCAAAGACTGGTCTTGTTTTTATATATTCGTGTTGGCCAAACTAAATTGCTAAATTTCGTATTAAATAGATTTTCTAGTAGAAGAAACCCGAGTCTACTTGCGTGTAAGTAAATAAAATCTAGTCAGTATATACTGTGATTTTCTTCGAGCTTGTTCAGATAGATTTAGTTTAGTACGAGGTAAAGTTAAGTAGAGTCGAGGAAAATAGTACGTTGAAGGTTTTCTGTATTCTTCTTGAGTTTATCAGCCTTTTTATAAATAGTACTTTATGGATAGGTGTACTGGTTAACAAAATTAGTAAACATAGGCACAGGAACATATAATATCGTTTGAGTCATGGGTAAAATACCGTTTCTCCCACAGATGACTGGTCTCACCAGGGTTTGGGCAGGAACCTATGTCTGCGGTGTGGCTGACAAGGCGCTAGTTACATGTGGCCTTCGGTCGTTATTTGCAGCTACTGGTTATCACCGTCAGTAAAATCTTTATTTCTTGCAATCTTGTGACACTAATTATAGAAAAAAAACGTTTTTTTGTTAGAACGTCTTGTGGACGTTCCCGGACTAGATCTATTTGTTTCCAACCCTTTAAACTTTAAGCGAGTATTAGCAAATTATTGGTTCGATTCTGTGTAGTAAATCCCTAAAGAACAAGTACTGTATTTTCTACTTTTTTTTTGTGAAGTTTCAAATAGTTTTTTTTCCGTTTTTGTATAATTTCACTTTTTATTTTTGTATGCTCAAGCAACATTGTTCAAGCGATAACATATTAATGGTGTTCTGTTAACTTCTATGTTTTATTCTTTGTTAATTAATTCACTGTTTGTTTTCCTAAGAATAAAAAATAAATAAAATAAAATAATAATGATAAAGAAATAAAATCTAGGGAAAATATACAAACTGTACAATTCCATAGTAAGGAAAGTATGTTAAATCGGCGACCAATAAATATAACGACATTAAATTTAATATAATATTTCTAAATCAAAGTTTATACCGTCGCCCTTTCCATTGGTTATTATATTAAATATGTAAGCGTAGCTAACTTCGGCTAAGAGCCGTTACCGAAGTCGCGTCCAGTATGCGATGAAGAAGTAGGATTAAAACTTAATATTACATTAATGTAGTGTCATTTGATTCTATAAAAATGTATGTGACCTAATGTTCAATAGTATTTAGGTTTGTTTCCGTCTAAAAGTTAGGTTGCCAAATGTATACAATCTAAAGTTTTGTAACTATAATTGACATTATCGTTTCATCATATTCATATGTATGTTTATTCGGGGTTCCCCCCCAGTTCGCTGTATGGTCATCCATAACACAAGCTCTGCTTACTTTGGGGCCATACAGTTGGTGTGTTTGTCTGGGGATTTATTATTATTATTATCATAAGCTTTTGTTTTCAAGGACAGAAACTTACGAGCACTTTTAGTTCATTCTAAAATAATTCTGACTGTACAAAAGGAAAACGTGACTGACCGACTCGGTTATCATGGAACAGCACAGGCTAATCACTGGACAAATTGGCCTAAACTAAGGCAGTTTTATGAATAGTTGTGATGACGCTCGATTCGACTGGACAGGATTTTTCTATAAATTTAAGACATTCAGAGGATCATAGGGTATAAAAATTACATGCAGATCTGTGTGAAGTCAAAAAATCCACGCAATAATTAATACATATAATTAATTATTGCGTGTTGTAATTAATTGTAACAGTATAATTACAATTATAAGTGTTTTAGTGTGTGTCATTTATCAGCTATCGCATACTTCTTAATTCACCTCTGTTGCGCCATTGTTACTCGCAAGTGAAAATAGAAAGTTCGTATCAATATCTTTATCAAAGAGACGTCTTTGCGAAGCGCATTTGATGGAGTGGAACCTTGGATGTTATATTTGCATGTCAGATTCGATTTATAAATCTACCTAGAGCCCTACTGCAAATAACGTACGATACTTAGTCCGAAATTACGTAAAACTTCGGTAGACTTTGGAAAAGTGTTGTTGTGTCTCAACGATATCTATACTAATGTTACATCACAGACGATCAAGACAGTTCTTATGTGCTTCTTACAAAATATTATTTTTAATACAGGTATTTCGAAGGCTGGAGTGTGATATACACCACTTTCAACCTAAAACAATGAATTACAGGTAATGAGAAAATAGTAAATACACATTATATTCTAAGCCTTAATGTATGTGAAATATACGATCTAAGGTAACTGAAGCTCATTCAACGAGGTACATTTGTGATCTGTCGATCGAAAGTATGTTCGTCAAAGCAGTGACTCCGAAGTTTCGTATTCATATATCGGAGTAGACCCCGAAGCATAGTGATCCGTGAACTTGCTTTCTCTCATTTGCCGTGCGCCAGCGCAAGCTATGGATATTTATCAAGTGAGGCATTCATATTTGGTTTAGATAATCATATAGAGGTCAGAACTGTATTGTGTATTAGTATTTCAATAAATCATCTTGCTTTCTCTGAGGTTTTGGCTTTGTTGTGCATCTACGGGGCACCCACGGTAAGCTTTGACTGTTTATTGCGTTGATTTATTGTACACTCGAGGAAGTCAGCGGACGCTCAGGGTAAGGCGAGAATCGCTTGCGAGTTGGTCAGTCTTTTGTAGGCGCTCCGCATACTAAGATGTGACAACCCTGCAGGGGATTCGAATCTGAGCCTGCACGAAGTTTCCCGAATTGTACATAGTCTACATTATTATTATAGTTTGTTTACCTTCTTTTCAGCCGAATGATATCTACTATTGCACAAACGCCTCCCCCCAGATCTACACACGGGTCGATCTTGCGCGATCCGCATCCACTGCTATGCAGCGACATTGACCAGATCTTCGGTCCATCTTGTGGGATTGACGAATGAAACAATTTTAATGATTTTTGCATTACATTATACATGTTACATTACATTTAAAAGTAACATACAGAATATATTATACTAAGAAATATACTAAGAAAAAAGAAGACTTTTGACAATTAAGTATATATAATTTTAGATTAGGATAGGATTTAGGCAAGATACGTAATAAGCCTACGGGTAGCCAGCTCGAATTTAATGTGACTCGCCAAAAAACAATATCCAAAATAACCCCTGTTATATCTTCTCTAAAGCAACATAGCTTAATAGTCCCAGATGGATTACTGGAACGCAAGGGATTCCAACTAACTGTGTTTCATATCGGAATAGGTTATTTAAGACTGGTTCTACGTGATAACTATTATGCATATTAATTCTCTGTTCTAGGGAAGTAGTATGTGTATGCAAATGAAGTACGTCTGTGGTGCTCCGGTCGTCTTTATTGCATTATGGTAAAGTAATGAGATAAGACACACTAAGGAACCTGATATTATATACATGTAGAGTGTTTTATAAATATAAACATTAATAAAGGATGAAAAGAATGACTCACATACGCTTATAGCCTAAGGCACTGGGTGAAGGGACTGTAAGTACAGCTAATGATGTAAAAAAATGTACTTCTAAGCGTTAGCAGCCCTGCCTCATACGCCGGAGGTCCCCGGTTCGAGTGGTCACATAGTATAGTATAGTATATTTATTAGTTATAGTTGTTTTATATTTATTTATGTATGTTTATTTTGGGTCCCCCCTTCAATTCGCTGTATGTTCATCCATAACACAAGCTCTGCTTAAGTTGCGCCATACAGTTGGTGTGTGGGTGATTATTATACAAAAAAGTCAATAACAAAATATACGGCAAGATGAGACAGAAAATTCCTTCAATATTTTCACTAAAAAAGTGTGAGTAGTGCACGTTTTTATTTCCGCATTACCAACTACGCAATAATAAAACTAACGCCATTGTAACAAAAACCATTACGCCGAACTTCCATCGTGTTTCCACAGCTTTTGTTTTTTAGGGTTCTGTTCGCTAGGGTGCTTACGGGGGATTAATAAGGGGCGCTGTCCACATTTTCGGCCATCACATTCGGTTTCACTATATTTATTGAAAAATAAGGCCGTCGCGAAGCAATCATTACACTTATTCGGTTAGTGTTGTTCGGTAGCACATTCCGGCTATATGAATCATCGGCCCATTTGAATCATCTCGGCAAAATCCGAACAACGTAAGCCGGGCGGCTTTTCTTTCAAACATTAATCTATACAATTTCGATTTTGGCACTCGATAGTGTCGATGAATTCCATCTAGAACGTGTGAGTACAACAACTAGTGATAAGAAAAAAATTCTATTCGATACGTACTGAACCATACGTTTGCGTTCTCAACTCGAACTAAGATAGCTTTTTATTGATTAATGAAGGTTCTAATAAAAAAGGTTTCCTTATATGAAATCTTCGCTCTCGAAATCTCGACCATCAAAAACTACTCCGGATGTTGTTTTATTGCAAAAGTAACGTTAAGTACCCTACAAAAGATAATGCCTGCAGCGATCATTACGATACATGATAGCTCAATAATTTAACCTACTTTTTGGTAAGTCGGTCAAAAAAAGCTTAGATATGACGTGTCATTGCAATGACTCAATTTTTTTTTGGGTTTTGGGTATTGTGGATTTGAGGTATTTTTTGTGTATGTATTTGGCCGGCAGCGCAAGCCAAGCATAGGTCCCACAGGGCAACGAATCGTCGTCAAGCTTAGATCGTGGTGCACGTGTTAAAAAAGATGTGATTGGTTGTAATTATTTGCGCGTGTTAGCTATTGGCCAGAAGTAGGGAGCAATGTGGCATCTGTGGCACATGCAAGTAAATTCCAACAAAAACTAGTTCTGTGTTAGTTATATACGTGTTTAATCCAGTTAAGAAAATGCAATATTTTTAATTGTCATCTAATTTATTTTCTCAATAACTAATTTATTGCTTATAATTTACTCTACTATTCGATGATTAACGCTGATTGGCATAGTCTGAGCTTGCTCTGATCTGCCGTCACGGTTACAAGAATATCTGTGTAATATCTTACGCAGTCTGAGTTCGTATATTCCAACTGCTACAATAAAAAGTTTCTGAATGTGTTTTGTTTGTTTGTTGTGCTTTCTCACCTTTGTTACTTTACTTGTATAATTGTCAAGAGTGAGAGGGTAGCTACGGAGAAAAAACTAGTTTTAGCTCCTCATGCGTGTCTCAAGCTCCATTTAACTTGTTTCGTGACATTAGGATTCAAGTTCTAGGACCAAGAAAGCCAGATGATTTAATAGTGCTAAAATTAGTTTTCCGAAAATAAATGGCGCATGCCCATTTGAGAGTTAAGTGTTAAGCTCTGAGGCTTCCTGCAGTAATAATGGCTTATGTTTAAAGTATTGCAAAATTTCTACGTTACTTATCAGAAAGAAAATATACGATGAAATTTACATTTATCTTATGTAAGTCTTGAGCTTATTTTAATGTTTATTTTGTAAAATATTTATTGCAGTTGTTATAACAGTATTGGAGCCGAAGTAATTGAAGATTTTGAAAACTCAAAAATCTGTGAAATTTTTTTAGTCTACTTACTTTTATTCTAGTACTTTTATGTACCCTGAGAAATATTTTCATAAATATTTTATAATAGGTAGCTAGGATTATGATTAGTTTAGATTTAGGTTCCGGCCAAAATCGGACAAAGATTTACGATATCGGTCTTTACTATATTAACTTACAATATGTATGAAACCAAATCTAGCTCCTGTAAATAATATGATGATCGTTGTAAAGTCTGGTAAATAGGTTATGTTTTTTCAAAGTCTGAATAAACAATGATTTCAGCAAACACGTTTTATACTCGTTCATACAATTTTTTCAAAGAATATTAGATCTATAATCAATAATTCTCAGGATACGTGCATATCTTTCCGGAAGCATGTGAAAATGGCCCGGAAATGGTTTATAGAAAATGGCACAGAGTTTTAAATTCTACCTAGCTCTGAATGTGTAGGAATGCGCACAATATGACGCTTAAAAACTTACAAGATACCTTTACCATTACAAATATAAGTTTATAAAGTAAATGTTGTTATTTATCATGTTAATTGTTAGTCGATGTGTTAGTTTTAATGATTGTTACAGATTTTTTAGTTAACTGTTGGCTTCAAGCGTTTCTGTATGTTTTAAACCATGTTTTGATATTTGACTATTTTGTTTTTATTCGGTTTTCAAAACAAAATATTACACAATGTATTTTGGAATGTTGTCATCTACCGCATCCACCCAACGAAAGATAAAATCGTAACCAAGTTGTTTTAAGCTACACTAAAGCTTAAATTTAACAAACACTGCGTATTGAAAAGCGTACGCAGACAAGTTCACTTCAGACAGTACCAAGAAACCGTCCAGAATACACAACCGAATCTGAATCTCATTTCGAAAGTTCCGATTCTAAGTACACGTAAACAGAACTCATTCCTCATAGAACAACACAAACAATATTCACTATACTGGCAATACAAACTACAAGGTACGAGTGTTACCAGGGTGTGTAATAAATTTTGAGCAGTCCCAAGTATTGATTCAGTTTAATTAGCTTGTATCCCTGAGGATATTGTTCATATAAGTTCAAAGGCAAGCCACTTGGTTTGTTCTACTTTAGCAAGGAATTCTAAGGAATATTAGACTTAATTATTACAGCGTATCAATTAACGAAAATACATTTAGGCCGATCTGCTTCAGTATTCAAGATAAACTTAAATTCATTTGTTTTTTGATCAAACTGAAATTTATTTGTTTTTATTTTAACTAAACTTGCTTTACCATTATTTCTTTATAATCGGTTTTTCTGTACACATGGTATTTTAATCAAACCTTTGTTTTGTTGTCGAAAAATCTTTTTAAAATTGTATACTTTCATTGGAAGAAATTCTCAGCTCTTTATATATAACATTTATTCAAACAGACTAAAAGGGAACAAAGCTAAGCAAGGGCACCAAACTCCTACAGATGAGAGTCAAGGGTCGAACTTGTAAACTATCAAAGTTCAAACTTGGAACGTCGACGCCTAGGCGCCATTTTAAACAGCATCGTTTACATTTTCTCAAACTGTTAACGAGTTCTTTATAGAAAACATTGTTGGGGTGTAGCGTAACGTACAATTACTATGATGAATATGCTTTATGAAAAACTGTAAAGGTGTTTAAGGTTGGTTCCATTGGCACTAAGAGCAAAGTTTTGTAAAGCTGTAAAAGAAACTGACACCTTTACTTTGTAAGTTGAAGTTAGTCTTAGTTAGTTAGTCTTAGTAAAGTTAGTTGCGCAGAGCACAGAAAAGGTTCTATGTTCATGCAATATCTCCGAAGATGATTCCCTTGACAAAGCAAAGTGGAAGAGGAAAACTAGAAAGTCAGACCCCGCTATCAGATAGGAATAATAAACGCCGTAGAGAGAGAGAGAGAGAGAGAGAACTGTGCAGAACATAATAGTTTTATTATACCACTTACCTTTTATAACTGTGTGAAAGTTACGGGAATAGTTTTGTAAGTATTATTTAGCTCATGCATCGGCTCCAACTTTAGAAGCTGGATGGTACTTTGTAAAATCTGTGCATATTACTTCAAAAATTCAAAATACTTTATTTAATTGTAGGCTTAAAATTACAACTGTTCAACGTCATCTTCATCGAGAGAGAGATAGATACACTTTAACGTCGGCTTTTAAAAGGCAGACGGAGAAGAAAAGAAGCCGGCGGAAAAACCTCACGGTTCTCTTTTGTCAAAATTGTTCATGACATTAAATAGATATTTAGGTACACAATTTGAAATGATCACATTTCTAAACTACCACCTGTATTTTGATTGGAGTTACAGTGGATTTTGAAAACGAAAATTAGCGAAACGAAATACAACAAGACATTCCACCAAACAGGGACGCGACTGTGTTCGGGCTGGCCCACTTGAGCAAGTTGGGCCGAAGCAATTATACACATAGACGGCTCATGCCGATTGGGCAGCCTGTTTGGGGTACATATAAGTTGCCAAAACCGGCATTAGTCATCATTTCTGCCGCCTGGATCCCGCGTTAACTCGTGAACGGGTGCCGTTTGAGGGTGTTCGTCGTTTGGATACTTGCGGGACTTGTCGAGCTAACAGATGCAAATAAGAATAATTTTGTATCGACATAAAGAAACTCTGTAAGTTTATTTTGAAAGAAATATACCCGTGAAGTTTCTTGCCAGTTCTTCTTCACGAAGGTTTTTCCGAACTGGTGGTAGAGTCATGTTTTATTTGACGTCAATAAAAACAAGTAATTGTCAATGTTGAGAAACAAAAATATTTGAATTTGAATTTCCTCGCGCTATAGAAAATTAACACATTCGATTGAACAGTTTGAATTGGCAGGATTGTTGAATCTGTCAAGTTTGCTGAAGTTTATTGTATCCTCAAGTCAATAATAATCTAAGTCAATACTTATATAACACGGTAACATTACTCTTCAGACGCTACTGATTATTCCTACTATGCATTAATCGTGTTTGTAATATCAATAATTGTAATCAATTTCTTTATTTCAGACTAATGATTCATACAGACATTATCTTAACTTAATGCAATCTTAACCTAGAGCTATTACATATTTACTCATTCATATCAAATATACTCACTATTTCAATTTCATTTACAATCTTCAAGTTTTACGTTTTCTTCTAAATTATTTAAATGGCATGTCATTTTTTGTCAAAACAAAACAACTTAATTTGTACAAAAAATTTAATTAATAACAACGATTTACATATTCTTGTGAAATGAGCTAATAGCTTTTACTTAGGTTAAGACCTCGCATCATCTTTCATAGACTGGTTTGTAAAGATTTTGAAAAATCCTCAGAAATACAAGCCAACGAGTAAAAAAATTATTGTGTGTGTCATTAAAATTATCAATTTAAAACGTTTTTATTTTCTGACACTGTTATTGACGCGGCTACTCTTAATTTAAAATAACAATAGAATATTATGTTTAAGCGTGAATAATTAAACTCTCTATTTTGATTAAACGCTTTGGGTTAGCTAAACCTACTTTAGAAAAGTCGTATAGAAATTTCCTAAAGGAAAGCACCTATTTTCCTTGATATAAACCATAAGTGTTTCAACATTCATTCAGATAGCTTTTAAAGCAAAAAGAGCTTTTACCGGAATTACGAAAGTCTTCAATTTTTCTTCGAAGGATTTTCTACTAATCTTATGTCTTTGTGTAAAAAGTGGTACACTGAATGGCTCCTATATTTTGGATATCATCAAATGTGTTAGTAGGATTCAGAAATTGATTTGTGGTCATTCAATAAAACCCTTTTTGTTTGTGTTTCGAGGACATTATGAACAAAACGATAAATGGTAAAGAGAGCTTCATTTTTAATTTAGGAAATAGTGATATCGTGATGAAATTTTTCATGTGTTTCAAGTTTTTTTTTCCACAGATGAAGTTTCGTCCTAAAAAGTTCTTATCACTCGAAAGCCAGACCGTGACAAGCAACCATATATGAGCAAATTAAATGAGCGCAGTATATTTGGCATGACATTCGGCTAAATGTACACGACTGTCAGCATGTCATTCCATGTCTTTTGGATAATGTTTCCGACGTCAAGTGATGTTACCATTTAGAAAGACGGCGCTCTCGTGTGTTGAATTATACCATTTATTTTACTTATTTTTGTGAAGTTTCGTATATTTTAGCTGAAGAATTTTAGTATTTATTTGTAATCGTCATTATTAAATGTATATGGACAGCAAAACAAATAATATAATCTCTACAAACTAGGATACTATATTTTAAAGCATTAGTCATAATAATTATACGTCATAATTATCAAACCATACCAGATAATTTTGGCATTTCAGCTACAAAAAGACTAAACATGGAGTAAGTATTCCGAAGTAAGCCAGGGCATATAAAAATCAACATATATATCCCGCACGGTTGCGAAGTCTTCGTAAGAATTTTCCATTTCATCTTTTGTTTCTTTAATATTACGGGTAAGATCCAAAAGGTCAGAAGAAAATTAACCAATAAACTATAGATAATGTTTTATTTAAGACACAGGAGCTATAAAGTTCTGAATGAGAGTTGTTCTCTCGAAGGAATACAATACAGTGAAAGTTCTTACCACAGTCTACGAATGCGAAGTGCCCTCATGTCGGTATGCTCTCCGGTGCTTACTTGGAGACTGTGAAATAATGTTAAAAACTATTGAGTTTCATTCCTACTTCTTCTATTGCAACTTGTTCAAAGCAAAGGTTAAAGACGATATCAGAAATATTATAAGGTAATTAGAAGTTGATTAATATTTCATCGATATGTGGTATTCGATTTAAAAGGCCTTGTCGTGATAAATAGTTTCTTATATCGATAAGTATGCGATTTGAACATTAATTTTAAAATACTTAAAATACTCATTTTGTTTAAAATGCAATGACTTCTCACTTTAAGCAAACTAGCTTGTGATCAATCTTAAATTAATAATAAAAAGTACGTATATGATAAAATCTTGTTTGCAAACCGCACTTTCAATTATTAATGGCTTTATCTCTAATAACTGATTGATAGATTGATATCAGGCGGTAACCTTGAAGCTGATTACAAATACACTAAAAGATCACTTTTCTAAAAATGTTAATAAGAAACCATCACTACCTGAATTACTGGATTATGGAAGTATTTTGTTAGTACGGTATCAAAAATTTGAAAGTGATTGAATGAATTACACAATTGAATGTCACATTTTTAATGGAGGAAGGCTTCGCGGTTGCGGCGCATGATTGCGAACGCAAGACGTCACTGACAGCGAAATGCGCGCGAAAGTGAAGAGATAGCACTACATTTTGATGAATAACTGTGTACGACGGGAGTTTCTTTGTTGAGCTGTAATCGGTTTTTTTATTGAAGTCTTTGAATGCCAAATGATGTTATATTAAATTATGTTGGATCAACAAAGATTAAATTACTTTTTAATATCTACTAAATTAAATAAGTATGCATAATTGTGGTAACTTTTAAGTTGAACTGTATTTTCTCTGTTTCCAATTGAAGAATGTAAAGTTTGCGTATACAGTACACGTTAAAGGTGCAGTCCACTATGCGGTGCGAGGAAGTTACCCGTTGTGCTAAAAAAAAACACCAAACTAGCCAAAAAGTTCAAATTCGTACTAGTAAAAAAAACAAAATAAATATCGTAACCCTATTGGTCAGTTTTGATTTCGCCGCCAAATTTCTCCTTTTCATCTTTGTTAGAACGCATCCTTTATGGTAATCCACGAAACAGCGGCAAAGTGACGTCACAGCTTGACAGCGTTAAATGTAGAGTAAACGCTCAGTAATGGATCGTTTTAATTTTATGCCAGAGTTTAGTGCTAGAGGGGTCTAGAAAAACTGGCGCTTACCTAGATTGACGACAGGTCAGTGACCAGGAAGTGCAGTCGTTGCCCCTATAGAGTTTACACGGGGTTAAAACACCGGTCCCTGTACGATGCAATTTTTCTTGAAAATTATAAATCCAAGCAAATCTATGTGTTGTTTAGAATCTAGTATGAAATAGATAGCTATTAAAATAAATTATTATAATTAACTTTTTTATTGGGTAGTCGTTAAATGTAGAGATTCCGATTGTTCAACTGACGACATTAAAAATATAATTAAAACATAATTTTAAGTATATTATGCTATTACTGATAATACACATTAAATACTGACAACCTTAAATAACTATTTTTTGTATCAATATCTCGAATGATTTTCAAAACTAACTGAAACTCTTCAAAATCAAAATATTTTATATCATTAAGGTAAAAAATTACACGTGATGAATGTCTTCTTCATCTTCATCGTGACTGAGTAAATACACCTGAACTTTGACTTTTAAACGATATGATAGGTAGACTAAGTGGAGTAAAAAGCTGGGGAAAGAAAATCTCTGGGCACTCATTTGTCAACATTGTAAAATACATGGAATCGGCAATTAGATATACGAGACTACTCAGAACGTTTTGCGAAAAAAAGTTTTTATATCTGGAAACGGCAAATTTTGATCACCAGTTTGTTTATTTCAAAAAAATATTTCATTTCATTTCTCCTAGGAGACGGGGTATTTAGTATCGATTCTCTTAGAAACTAAAATAGCATCAATGGAGAGTCGTACACTACTAAATGCTTGTTAGAAGTTGTCCAGCTGCGAGCAACAAGCGTTTGTGTGACTTCTTCTTCCCTAAAATTATAAAATCAGGTTAAGGGGATACAGTTTTTATCGCCAGAAGATGCGCTCACTCCGTTTGAGAAGGCCGTTGAGGAAGTATCTGCTGCAAGCTGGAAAATGTGTTTTGATAATTGTTTCAGACGCATGAAACTTTTTATAGACGATGGAGAGTTCTTTGAAAAAAATATAACCTATTGAACATTTGTCCTTTTTTTCTCAATAAATTTTTAGTGTCCCATGTATAGTTAACTACGGCATGAAAGAAACTTTACTTTATTCAATACAGTTGTAATTATGTTTGCATTACGTAATTATAAAATCACCGTAAACCAGAACCATCAATAATCTAAATATTGAAAATCATGACGTTTTCAGATTGTTCCACTAATAGCTGACATCTTTCGTGACCGAGCCGTCTTGGTACGAACTAAACCGACCAACTTATCTTTGCAGTTAAAGGCGGCTATGGAATCTATGCAAACATAAAGTTTACAAGGTGATGGTCTATTTAGCCACTGCATCAAAAAGTTGGTTGGTATTAATAGTCAATAGTTTGTCTCCGTGCGTGAACATCATGACACCGCAGCGTGGTGAACCGCGTCCGGTTGCTCTTTCATGGATGTTTTGGATACTTACTGCATTTTAAAAGTGGATTTATTTGTAAGAGTTGTTGAGATGAAAAAAAACTTTATATAGGATGAAATATGAATTGGTGTAATAATTCCATTCTTATAATCCAAATATTGCTCTGTTGTATGGAGATGAAAATATGGATCGAACAAATCGCTCGCTCACGCTCTCATACATATTTACCTTGCTTTTATACGTGGTCACTATAACATCACTATATTAAAGTAACAGATTTTTTACATTTAATATTAGAAAATGCACTTTTATCAATAGATAAATGTATATATAAACTATAAGTTTTATCAATAAATACAAAACAAGAGAGATATACAAAATGATATACTTAATTTATTTGGCGTTCATGTTGTCTCTGAAATATACTGTATCGTTTTTCTTTATGAGGTAAAGCATTTTTATCACACGAAGCGACGTTCGCTTTACTTGTAGTTGTTAGTATCCAAACACGCTACGAATGTGTGCGAACGGGGCGGAACGGCCAATACTCGCGCTCTCGCTCACATATTTACCTTGCTGGTTACACGTGGTCACTATAACAGCAATATATATCAAAGTGACAGATTTTTTACATTTGATATTGGAAAACGCGCTTTCATTAAAACTTGCTCAGAAACGTACATTTAGTTTTGTATGGGAAATAAATTAAATTCTGTCACCTCGTAATACAAAGTTCGACTGTGTTAATAGAACAACTGCTATAAAATAAAATAAATAGTATGCTGAAACAAAAACATTTTCCCAAGAGAGCCATATAAAACCAAGTCAGGTAACAGCCAATTTACATTTCACATCATTATGTTGACCACTGCGTAGGGTCACGCTTTGTGAGGACCTCAATTATCTAATTCGCAAGAAGCGCAAGCGCAGGGCGGAACTGATTGCTGACATTTTTACAATCACGTGTATTTTGTGTTCATATCTCATGTGAAAAATACCTGATGTGAAAATACCTTAGCCCTTTCTAGCGATATTTATCCTTATAAAGCTCGCTGTAGTTTCTTTAAAATCGAAAGCCCTGAGCTTTAATCGAGTAATATTGCAAACTCGAAATATTTTTAATATATTCGGATCGCGTTAAATTCTTCAAGTAAATAAAGGATACGGAGGTATCTGTATTACAGAACAAATCACACAGGGTCGCTCTAATATGGTTGAGGAGGGCGATCGCTGAATCCCGCGAATTAAGGCGTTAACTCGTGGACGGGTGCCGTTTGCGGGTGTTCGTCGTTTGGATACTTGGAAAGGGGAGACTTGCCTAGCTAACAGATGCATGTAATAACAATTTTCCATACATCAAAAAAAACATTTTACATTTATTTTGAAAATATTATACCCGTGAAATTTCTTACGTTCTTCTTCACGAAGATTTCTCCGAGTTGATGTCAATAAATACAAGTAATTGTCGATGTTGAGAAATAAATATTCGAATTTAAAATAGGGCCCACGGTCGGTAGCATATGATAGGATTTCCCGTGCCTTGTGCACTCCCTACTTATCACCTGACGGGTGTAATGGTCGCTGAAGCCAATTTCACTTGCGAAGTCTCGGTTGCACTAATACACAAGATTGCCCTGTTTTGGAGGTCCAAATAAAATAAAAAATAACATTAAAAAGATAAAGTCTTAAATACCGAAAGGTACCTTTTATTTAAAAATAAAGAAATCAGATATGGTACTAGCAAGTTGTTAATCCAACAACAGACACAACGTTTTCAAGTAGAAACCGTCCATAAGTCATTCAGAAGCAGCTACGTCCATCATACACACTGTACCGTCTTCGATCTCGGGACCGCTTCTGACCCTGCTACTGACAATGCACGTCGAGGCCATTGCATTTTACACATACATCTACAACGAAGGAAACAATCTAATAGGGCCTTACTATATAAAACATTTTAAAGTGAAGGTTAAATAGAGAAAAACCTTATATTTATTAGTATTGATAAAGTAAGTATAAGGTCAAAATTATTTCGAAATATCGTTTAACGCGCGGAGTTAATTATTGTAAAGCAAACAGATCGACTGGTATAAATCGACGAAATAGATCAATGATAGCTCGTCGACAATTAGACCAATCAACAATAAGATTGAGTTTTTTATAAGATTGTTATCTTGCATAAGTGGTTTTGCGTAACTAGCGATAGAAATATCTTAATTATTATTTATTTTAGTTTGGTCGTCTGATTACCGCTTGGCATTAACTGCCGAACATATAAAAAACATGCAAGCTTCTTTAATACATAAGCGATCACACGCTCATTGTAAAAGATAGTTCAATATTGTAAATTTATTTCACTTTAACCTTTCAATAAGCAATGACCATATCTAATTAAGTATGTGTTCAATTACGTTTAAATTACTCCAGTTTCAATTTGACAGCCAATATTTGGATTTAAAAAATCAACAAGTTGAATTTAGTAGTTCAGGATTAAATTCTACTATATCCACTAATATTATAAAGAGGAAAGATTTGTGTTTATTATATGTTTGTTTTAATGAATAAACACAAAATCCAAAAAAAAACTCAACCGATTTTTATAATTATTTCACTTATAGAAAGCTACACTGTCAGCGAGCAACATAGGCATAGACAGGGTTTTATTAACAAATTAACAATGATGTAACCCAAAAAATCATTATTGGCGGTGTGCGCTGCGAAAACTATTGATGATTCATAAAAGAATTCATGTATCCTGCGTCCATACATCCTTCGCCATAGATCCCAGATATGCATCAAAGTGCTTGGTAAAATCTAAATTCAAAAAAGACCCTTCTCACATGATGATTTTATGAGCGACATCTATGGAATTATTTGAAGAACGAAGCCCTGAAAGAACAAAAGAAAATTAAACAAGAGGCAATTTTTGTATAATGTTTGTCCGTGTGTTAGTTTCATTTGCCCTCGTTGCAAGAAAATTAACTACGAATAAATGTGTTTTTTTTAATTGGTCCTAGATTCATCGATTTTAATTCTCACGCAAAAATCCGTGAGGTTATATGATTAGCTATTATAATTACGTCACAACAACAGTTTTTTTTTAAATTTGTCAGAGCCGTAGGAGATGTGATTTTCCCAAAAAAAATTTACGAGGCATTCTATGTATACACCCGGGCGTAGCCATAAATCAACCTATAAAAGTTGCAAAGTTTTCTTTTTGACTAGGACCACTTTTGACTGCAAAATAATTATTAAATTGGTGTCTTTAGTCTCAAGGCTTTTATATGACACCAAATTACAAGTGACAAAATGATCCAATTTACAACGTAGTTTCATATGTAGTGTAAACACCCAGGGCACACTAACTCAAAAAACATAAATACATAGTAAATTTTTTGTCGTTGTAATCAATTATATGCGTAAGAAAAAATTAAAGTTTCTAATTGTATTCGTGCCCGGGTCTTTTCATGTATAAGCGAGATCCATTTACACTAGGCCATATAACTGACCTTACAATAATAAAATTGCAATAAAACCAAATTAACGTTATTACAATCATTTAAAATCTGACACTGCCACTGAATGTCTTTAACTTACCTTGTACAAAACCTTTACTCGTTCACTTCTGTTCCCTCCGCCAAGGGCATGCGTCCGCGCATTCAACAGCTGATCTGCATACGTCATCGTAATTAACTCAGGCGTTTGTAGGAAATCAGCAGATAATAGACAGACTTTGATAAATGTAAGGATTTGTTTAAATGTTTTGTGAACGTAGAGTACAGAGTGAACGAGCGTCGCCCAGTGCCCGTTAATGAACTATGAATGCAGTGATATCTAGCATAGATTACCATATTCAAGAACTATGTAAAATGGAGACGGTACAGTACCCAGATATCTCCTCTATATGTTGTGTTGTCTTAATGGTACCTATATTGCAATTCGAATTCAATTCTTACAATGTGGGTTTCGAAGATGTTTGTATAAGGCTTGTAACTAATATTTAACAATGCTTAACAAATTTTGTCTACAACATTCCACAATAAAAATTATATAGATACTGGGTATCAAGATTAATTAAACAACATATAGCGTTTGCAATTATTTTGTAACGACTAGTATTATTATTATATTATCTAGCAATAGCAGTAATATATTCTGTCAAATACACAAAACTATTCAAATTAAATCGTTTACTATACGATTCGAGGTTGAAACGCTTGCGCAGCTGATCCGCACACGTCACCGCGTATAAATCAGGCTAGCAGTGCGGCTGCCAACTGCAGCGAGGATTTATTGTTAATGTTGGTCAAACATTAGATCGAGCAGATTGTGCCTGTTTAGTAAAATACTGCTTCTTGTGTTGATTAAATGTAAACGTGGGTAATGGCTTCAATGAGAGAAGATAAAATTATCTGATTGACTAATCGTTTATTTATGTTTTGGTGGCCTTGTTACGTAAATATCCATAATAAATATTCCAGTATGTTTGATGTGATTTCGTTTACCCCGTTTGGTCCCCCAAACTCTATGGTTTGTAATTTTAATATGAGCTATTTAAAATGTAATCTGAAATCCAGAATACTTTCAACAATGCGTCATTGCATACATATTTCTTCCTACTATCCACGCAAATCACAAAATGATGCAACTAGAAAACTATGCAGCACGGTTACTCAGCATAATTTAAATGAGAATGAAAATTGCTATCAATCTTTTGTTACAAAGTAATTCCAGTGAATAACAGTTTTAAAATCCTAGAAAGCTTCATATCTAACAGTTCACCCACGTTCCAGCTTTCAACGGCCATTTGCATTTTCACTTTATGAAATTACGTCACATTATAAGAAAACTGGTATAACGGGGCGTTTATGCAGATTTTAGTTGGTGAATTCGCAGGAGTTATGAATGAGTTCTAGATTTGTGCGGGTAATCTTAGCGAGGCGAGCGGAGCCGAGCGGCGGCGTTGCGAACCGAGCGAGCAGAGCACAAGTAACTGCCCCAGCCCATTCCTATGTAAATCTCACTGCAACAGCACATAATAGTACCCCAATTTGCATGCCTCGAAAGCCTTTGTCGCAACTAAGCTTTGCAGTTGGTAGCACCTATCGAACCTGTTACATGAATAACACCGAATGTATCGTATTGAGAACTGGTGATTCGAAACTTGAATCAATAGTTTTGAATATAGAATTCTCATTGTCGAACGATCTATTGTGTTACTTATGATCGATAGGATCTGGCTGTATGTAAATTGCACGCGTACAGTCCTACCAAGTTGCCTGTGCACTCGAAGGCGGCGCTGCCTTCTATGTTAATATTTCTTTTTACAACATAGCTGGTACAGACATCTTTTATTTCCGATTTTGCCTACTGAACTAAGTTGGTAGCACTGTAGTTAGTACGTAGTTAGTGGTAATCGTGTTAGGTTAGGTATAAAGTTGCTGTCAGAATGTAGGTGTTGGTAAGACTGGGTATGGAACCAGTTTGTGGAAGGCTACGTGGAATCTATTAGAGTTTTTCCTTGGGGCGAGATGGTATCCGGTCCGCACCTTGATTCTGTAACTTCGGATTATGTGGTAGTCTCAATTAGCAATTCAATATTTATTTGGGATAGGAATTCAGAATCTATTTCTAATAAGATTTTTCGTGTAAGTTAACGTAACGTTAACAATTATTTTCATTTTGCTGATGTCCATGGATTAAGAATTGTGACTTTACTATATTTTTCAAAATATTTTCAACTCTTACTTACAGTATCTCCTTTTTATTTCGCATCTATAATACCTTTCTAATAGGTATTAAAGAGGTAATAGGTGAAAATGTTATTTGTTTTTCTGTTACGAATTTACACCTGAAATACGCAATCGATTATCATGAAATTTTGCAAACATACTGTAAGCCGTCATAAGAGAACGTAAAGTACTTTTCACCCAGAAAAAATTACCACTTCTGCGGGATACGCAAGAAAATCAATGGTAAAACCTTTTTTTACCTCTTTTTCCTAAGTTACAGTGCTTTGAAAGAAGCTATGAACATTATTATTCCAAGCCAACATCAGAACATATTAACACATATTATTCTTCATTTTGCATTGAGCATAAGCATTTGTTTTATTGACCATAAATGAATAAAAGCAGAACCAATAAGCTACCATCATGTTACTGAATAACGATCCGAGTTGTGAAACCAGTAGTGGTACATTACCATCACGGTCCTTGCACTGATTGCTGCAAGACATTCCATCACAACGTGCCATTCCAGCCGCCATCTTGAAATACAAAAGAAACCTCATTCTTTTTCCCTCCGTTTTTTGGCCATGGTATGATACCACGTACAGCGTACGCAAAAGAATCAACTTGTTATACTGCGTAAGGCAAACGTCAAAGTGTTTTAGTAATTATTAGAGTTTTGTGCTCAAATTATGTCAACGGAACCCTTTTTTTAAGTCTCCGCAAACCTTACGTCTGTCTGCAGCCGTAGCATGGCGTGCTAAGACAAGATTCAAGTCACGGATTGTATTACAAATTGGTTGATACCATCGGATCGCATTAATTCTTATTGTACGCCAAGACAGCCGTCACAGCAAGAGACCTGGTCGATTCGTACTTCACCTGAAGACTCTTTGAAAGACTGGTCTATTTCGTGTCTTGTGACCTGAGTCTTATGTCGCCCGTGCTCCACCTTCAGTTAACGGTCTGTAGCTTATACAGTTGCAGGGTATAATAATTACACAGTGTAGTTAAACAATTTATGTACTTATTTGTACTGAACCCTTTGATCGACTCGCACTTGGCCATTTTTTAATAACTTGTCCATGATATCAATTACAACGAAATTGCACTTTTACATCATTAAATGTAATTATGCATAATTATTACGATTAATTTAAGTTTATTGTTGTTATTTACAGGTAATAATTGCAAAAACCACAAGAAGAAATCATGATACATTAGTAACATTGTATTGAATGTCCTTGTTTCTTAATACGATTATATGGTTAGCTGGTATCTAATTACATACATATCATTTTCAAATGTTGCTCTAACAGCAAGGTATCTAGGAAATATTTTATTTTCTAATGTAAATTATAAAATACAATGTCAAAAGCAAACTGATGTTAATTGAAAACACAAGTATCTTAGAGTTCAGATAATTACAAGCTTCTAAGCTCGATCGTTCGCTAGAAGCTTCCCAGAAAGCTCTCGTCATTATGGAAGACGCGTTATTAAGGCGCATTCCTAACAGTTTTTACTACCGACAGGGGTCACGCTTATAAGCTTTTTTATATGTTCTTCATAGTGTAATTTATTTCTGGCTTCCGACACAAGGTTGGGAGATATCGTCACAACTGGAATGTGAACTTATCAATTCAAGTCAGTTTTTTGTTCCACCGTACCTGAGAATTGTAATGGTAATGTAGCCTTCGGTGTAATTTGGATATATCACGGCTGTATGTAATTAATAACACATTATTTGTTCACTATTTTGACTCCACGGCTTTGTTTGTGTAAAGGCTTTTTTAATTTAGTTTTGGGTTATAGGATAACTTCTTCCTATCTGTATTCGCTGCGATAAATGAAATGTTAGCATAATTTTTGTATTGCGGGTAAGGCAATGAACGTGCTGGGGTAGTTTTAATATAAGGCCATCTTAAGCAAGACCTAGACCGTCAATGTGGCATAAAACCTGCGAAATCAATAAACTCTGTGCGATTATTAATTAAATTAAGATAATTTTGCCAATAAAATAAGCAATTATTAGTAATTAATAAATATAAATAGTTATCACCAATGACATATTACATATACCCAGGTTATCCGCTCTCAATAATGGCAACGCAAATACAAGGCATTTGCCCGATATTTCACTTAGTCTTGTGCAACCCAGTGTCACGGCTAAACGTTAAACAAAACTTTTTCCCTATTCTGTGTTTTTAATACCGTACAATGCCTTCTTGTGTGTTTAGACAGTGTACTAATTACACTATTACTGTTAAAGATAGAATAAACGTTTCTTTGCATGCGTAAGTACTATTTTTTTATATCTTATTTATTATTTTATTTTGCTATTTAAAATGATGTTTTAAAATTGACATGGCTATTAATTTCAACAAACTCGAAGTATATGATTTTGTATATGGGAGTAAAAGAGATAACGCTATAGAGTTTCGACAATTTACGTACTACGTCACGTACGCTCGCGATCAATTAGTGCGAAGGAACGTCACGAAGTACATAGGTGTCTCTTTCAAACAACAAGTGAACCGTATTATTCTTACCCTCTCCCACAAATTATATTACTCTATATATCGGGTAGGTATCTATAGTTACGTTGACGCCGTTTTTTTGTGCGGTAATGTTTGGGTATGACTTGTCTATATGTAATATGGCTTATATTGCATTGGTTATAACTACATTTGGTTTATCTTGAGGGGTCATATAGCTTAAGCTCAAAACATCTTATTACGGAATACTTCATCCGTTAATACCTGATTTAAAAAAAACAAGTTTGTGCGGTAATCAATCATTTTATATTTATTTATTAGTTAACCATGTGATAGGTATTATTTTTGTCGTAAAAATCATCACAAAAACAATTTAAATCATGAAGAAAATAAATTATAAGATTATCATTCATAAAGATTAGTGTAGATTAGTATACAACCTAAACAACCCCCACGTGTCAAAAGCCACATCAATCTATAACAACACGTTTTCATCAAAAAGCAAACGAACCAACTTCCACGATCACACTGTTAGTACGGATTTCTTTGATAAAGTTCATTCAAGTTGATAAATCTGAATCGTTCTTCAAAAGGGTAATTCGTGCGCGACTGGCAAACGTCTGACTCTTAATTAAAATATTACTTACCATTTCGTAATTTTGGTGTTTTTAAACGTAATTTAGGTTTTATATCCATTAATTAACATGAATTTAATAACATGATTTTTCATGTTCGTTTAAATGTAAAGAGTTATCCTTGGTATCACTGTGGCTTGCAAGAATAGTGTATAAATGAGGTCAGTTTTGATTACTTAGTGTTCTTGTAAAGGATTATTAAGTTTTACTATATTAGAACTCCTAATAGCTGCTAAATTGTATCTAATTAAACTTATTTTGCAAAGTCATTCTAGGAAGTCACTACAAAACTAGTTACTTAGATAATTATTCCGTTTATCGGGCTCGCGGTTGGTGGTATCCCCACCCCTGAAGTGTCCTGAATCTGAGTTAGAATCCCGGTGTAGCGACGCGCTGCTCATCGGACCAATCATAACGGGTATTTCAAATCGCAATACATACAAACATTTTTAAAGCGGTCCATATATAAGTATAGAGTGAAATGAAATGAAATGAAATATTTATTTCTCAACATTGACAATTCTGAGGGGTATGCATGACGCATTTACCACCTCCCTCCCCGCGGAGGGTGCCTGCTGAGGCGCAAAACATAATTCTTTTTTTTAAACAATAGATTATACTATTGTATAAATTTGGTTTGTTATATCCATGGCAATAGTTTTGTTAACATTGGAAAAGTTGTTGAGTCAATTTACAGATAATAAATGCTTTATTTTTGTTAATAAAAATAATAAAGACTTACGTGACGTTCCCCACAGCAATGTCAGATTATAAAACGTGAATTTCATTTGCCGAAACATTTGCTTCGGCAATTTATTCTATCCCGCAGAGACTTGTAACCATAAAGGTTCTACCAGAACGTTAACAAATAACAGTTAAAATAAATTAACTTTTACATGAGAAATTATTTTGCAACTTGGTGTTATTTAGATAAAAAGTTTTCATAGCATATTGTGAAAGTGAATGATCTTTTTGAAAACAATATATTATAATGACCTTATCTTCGATTCACTTGCACTGCCCCTCCCACCCGGTTCAAAGTAAAGTGGCTCAAGTCATTTGCGCCCCCTATGTGTGCGTTAAGTTTGTATGTATGTATACAGCAATCGTGTGTAACTCCTCACAGAAACTCTTTTAACATAATAGACGCACACAATGTCGCAATACTCTTACTTTGTCAATACTCATCGCGGGGTACATATTAGAATCTCCAAAAAACATAACGCCTTTTTTTTAAAATGATCGAGCCCAAAATACCCCAATTTTAAATAGCGAATATTGAAATACCGAGTATTTAAATTTTTTTATATCTCATTTATTTTACGGTTGAATAGCTCAAACGCAAAACATCTTATTACGGAATACTTCATCCATAAATACCTGATTTAAAAAAAAGAACAATTTTTTGTGGTAATCAATCATTTTACATTTATTTATAAGTTAAGCATGTGTTTTTTGTCGTAAAAATCACCACAAAAACAATTAAAATCATGAAGCAAATGAATTATAAGATTATCATAAATAAAGATTAATAGATTAGCCATAGCAACTACTATGGGTTTCAAAAATTGTTAAGGTGTCACCGGGGTTCATATTATATTGGGTTAGGTTAGGCTTGATGTGCGATGAAAATACGCACGAGCCGAGCGAGCGAAGCGATCGTGCTGCCATAGCACCCGGCGAAGCCCCACTTCATATTTTAGTGTCACCTCCATCCCCAACTAATTTCATTGTTTTTATTCATATTGTAGAATATCTTCGCGTTCTGTAATTTTGTTGTTTTTCGAATAATTCCAAAAGTCACAGTTTTTGCATTATATTCAGTATCATTCATTAGATTGTATTTACTAAGCACTTTTTCAAAAATATTCGAAAGTCTTGTTTATTCTCACTTACACAATCATTTTTTGCACATACTCAGCCCGAGACAACATGGTTTTACCAAAAACAGATCCACACTCTCTAATCTTTTAAATTACACTAACAAATTGTCGTATTCATTTCAAAATAAGTTGCAAACTGATGCCATTTACACTGACTTTGCTAAAGCATTTGATCGAGTCGACCACAATATTTTACTTTTAAAGTTACAGCACTTAGGTATTCATGGCTCATTATTGCGTTGGCTTCGGTCATACCTACTTCAACGTTCTCAGTTGGTTAGTATCTACGGATATGATTCGACACCATTTTTAGCGGTATCGGGAGTACCACAAGGGTCAAACTTGGGCCCCCTGCTTTTCTTGTACTTTGTCAATGATTTGATTGACAAAATTGACAGCGATTGTCTGGCATACGCAGATGACATTAAAATTTTTAAAGTCATAAACTCTATTGACGATTGTGAGCTTTTACAGAGGGATTTAACTTTGATCAACGAATGGTGTGATTTAAACTCTATGCAGCTTTGTGCTGAAAAATGTCAGGTTATATCGTTCACTAAGAAAAAATCTTATATAAAATACCCATACAAAATAAAAAGTGTTCACTTACATAGAGTATGTACTATTAAGGATTTAGGAGTAACCCTAGATAGTGAACTGACGTTTCGCTTTCATTACAACCAGATAGTGTCAAAAGCAAATAAATTGCTAGGATTTATTATTAGAACAACAAAACCGTTTAGAAACCCTGACAGCCTAAAAATACTTTTTACATCACTAGTGCGAAATATTTTAGAATATTGTAGTCCGATTTGGGATCCTATTTACGCTGTTCATAAAGATCGCATTGAATCAATTCAAATGAAGTTTGCCAGGTACCTTTGTATGAAATTTAGACTTCGTAACGCGCTTCCAGAATATACTGACAGAATTAAGCACTTCCACCTGATGTCTTTGCAATCTCGACGCTCATTATCTTCTTTGGTAACACTATATAAAATTGTGAATTATAAAATAGATGGAAACTTAATCCAGAAACTTAATTTCAAAATTAGGAATAAATCTATGAGACATCACACTTTGTTTGCAATAACATCTGCGAACAATAGTCCGCTCTACAGAATGTGTCGACTTTACAATGCCCTAAAAAGTGATGTTGACTTGTTTAATGATCCTTTATTTTCCTTTAAAAGTAAAATCTCGATAACGTTAGCTGATTAGTTATATTTTTTTTTTTGTTATACGTGCTGAATTTTTCTTTTTACATAGCTTAATTTTATTGTTTCTTTTTTAAGAGTCTTTTTTAGTTTTTAAATGTAGTGCATAATTTTTATTGAATTGTAGACTAAACCTAAATAGTTATAAGATAATGAATGTATGTATATATTTTAAGGTTTACAATTTGTTATTGTGCCATTAAATAAATAAATAAATAGATTGACTAGTAAATAAAAAGTTTGCTCTAAGTCAATTTATTAAGAAATTGCTATTAGAACGAAGCTGTTTTATTCACAGAATCCGTATAAATTTGAAAGTTGTATATTTGGAAGTTTATTACTCTATTGCAAAAGATCATAACATATTATGGTCTATAACATACAGGCTATCCTTTGCCCATATTTTGTCAAAAAAACATAAATATGCCGAGTGAGAACAGTGAAAGAAGTCGAAGACTTATTTTATTTATCTCTTTTTTTTGAATCCCAGTACAAACCTTGCAACTGTATGGCCCCAAAGTAAGCAGAGCTAGTGTGATTGATGGATCCAGCGAACTGGGGGGTAAACATACTGATATAGATATCAACAACTATTACCCGAAAGCAACATCTGTGTTCATCACACAAATGAATGCCCACGCCAAGACTCCAACCTGGGACCTCTGGCGTAAGAGACAGTGCTGCTCGGCTATCTTCTCTATTACCCTACCTTAAATTATTACAAAATGGGAGGATTTATATTTCTTTGTTTACTTGTAAATCAATTACATTGATGAACTACTGAACGGGACTAGCTAATGGGACCTCTAGGTTCTATCTCCCGTATGTCCTAATGAATATCTAAAGCGTCATTGTCACTAAAGTACATCTTCTTACGGTAGCGTCGGGTGAAGGGTCGCTCACTTCCCTCTAATGTGATTGAGGAGGCCGATGCGTTAACTCGTGAACGGGTGCCGTTTGAGAGTGTTCGTCGTTTGGATACTTGGGGGGACTTGCCGAGCAAACAGATGCAGATAAGAATAATTTTGTGTAGACATAAGATACTCTGTAAATTTATTTTGAAAAAATATATATGTTTTTCCGAGTCATGTTTTATTTTGACGTCAATAAAAACAAGTAATTGTCAATTTTGAGAAATAACTTTTGAATTTGAATCTTTGGAGGTCAAACTACGGTTCCACTCGCTCAAACCCTCGGAAATTCCGGTAGTAAATATGTGTGTTACTTCTATGTAATAGACCTAGCTAATGAAAAACTATTTTTAAAATTGATTCAGTAGTTTCTGCGTTTGTCAATAACACACAAAAAAAACAGACAAACAAATTATTCCTCTTTATAACAATAGTATAGAAACACAGTCACAGTGTAACCAATTCTAGATTGCACAACCGAATTTAAAGTCGCAGATACACCAGGACCGTTTTCAGAGCTATTTAGTGTAGCATGGTGAAGCTGAATCTGTAATTCTGATTCGGTACAAGAGTCAATCCACAGCACAAACACGGTGTAATCCAAGTTAGTCAGTCCGAATACGAGGAGCGCGCTCGGTGTGCGTCGGACTGACGACAACTGAAGATAGAAAAGTGGAACTTACACTTGCATACTCTAAATTTTGGTTTATTTGCGAGAATTAAGTTAAATACATGAATCTGTAAAGTTTATCTGTGTCCGTAACGCAGTTTTTTATTGTACCTTAAATTAAGTTACACTGAATTAATGTTTAAAGAGTTTTATCCAGAAAATAAGGAGATGTGTATAAACATGAATCAGATATAAAGCTTTTATATTGTAAGATATGAAATTACCTCGTTGTAATATTTAAAGAAATGTACGTTAATCTCAAAATATGACGTAAAATAAAATCTTAATTTTAATGACACTAATGGCGTTTAGGATTTCGGTCAGGGCGCTCAAAGATTTTCCAGTGAAATTTCAAAACACATCCTAAGGGTGGAAATTATTGCACAACGTTTGTTGACAGCGTAATTCAGCCAACCTTTTGGCCATTTTGTCCTATCTGCAAGTTTATTTGGGCATTGTATTGTATCTGTTGTTATTTTTCTTTTTCGTACTGTTATTCACACTTACATATAAAAAGAAAATAGGGAGAAGCGTTGGAATTTTAACGAACATTTAAAAATGCTATTCTCACATTTGTACCTTTTAAAACAAAACAATTTAAATTTAAGTCAAACGCCTAACAATTCCATCAAACGTTGAATTCTGTGGCTCCGACATGCCGCAGCGGGCGAGCCGTTGGTTCAAACATCGCTGACGGATTCCGGTGACAACCGGCCCCGGCACAAATACCGGCCGTATATTCCTGCCCGGACAACCGTCTTTTGCTAGAATGCTTGAATTACGGACATCTAAAACGAGGAACTATAGGATGAATGGGAATTTGGTATTGTTTTCTGGTTAGGTTGTCAGTGATTGTTAAATACTGAGTATTTGAGGTAAATGATGGTCCCGATTTGAAAATTTTACCGATTAATTAGGTTTCATGATAAATATATTTTAATAAAACTTTAGGTTACAATACTTATGTCATGTAAAGATGATATTTAATTAATTTAAAAAAATAATAAATAACCTCTTGAAGCTAAAGTTCCAGTCTCTTACACCAAAGATTGCACTTTGGAATCGTAATTGAGAAAGATAAACAGTTCACGTGGTTTGTTCACGGATATTTCAGTTTTTGCGTCATCTTGTGATTTATAATTATGAAGGTTGAAATGAAATGAAATGAAATAAAATGAAATGAAATGAAATGAAATGAAATGAAATATTTATTTCTGAAAATTGACAATTACTTGTTCTTATTGACGTCAAATAAAACATGATTCTACGACCAGTTCGAAAAAACCTTCGTGAAGAAGAACTGGCAAGAAACTTCACGGGTATATTTTTTTCAAAATATATTTACAGAGTCTCTTTATGTCTATACAAAATTATTCTTTTCTGCATCTGTTAGCTCGGCAGGCTCGGCAGGTTCCATCCACGTTCCCCGGAAAGTTCCCTGTACTGTCACTTGTAACAAAAGATTTTCTTATCTTGTTTCTGTCTCTGTGTAGAAAACTATAAGTAATTATTTATTTAAGCCACATGACTAGAAATGTATAAATGATATTATTAACATAACTACGTTTGAAACAACAAAGTTTCAACCAACCACTTAGAAGTTCACAACAAAATTATCCAAGGAACTATGTTGAAACAATTTAGGTACTTTAACCATTACCAAAATACTCGTTTAGTTGGCTAAATAGAATTTTACGATGGCCGCATTAACTCGTAATTTGTTACGAGTACGTAGGAACAGTAGTTTGGTTGTAATGTTCAACAGTTTTACACCTTTGGCACGAAAAGCAATAATTGGAGCTGTTAAATATTAATTCGATTAAAGTTTTTACATGTTTTTGTTTATGCTCACATTTGTATTACCACGTGTAGACCTCATTCAAGGATTTTATTAAATAAATGAAGTTTGCAGACTGATGGCCGAGTGGCGTAGTGAGTAGAAGCCCTGCCCGGGGTATTCATTTGAGCGATGAACACAGATGTCTGTGCTCGGGTCATTGTTATTTATATGTATGTTTATTCTAGATTTCCCCATGTTCGCTGTAGTCATCCGTACCACAAGCTCAGCTTACTTGGGGCGATGCAGTTGGTGTGTTTGTCTGGGGATCTTGTATATTTTCTACCACTCATTGTTATCCTATTAAAAATATCGTTTTTCCTTCTCCTCTCCGAATCTAAAGCTTTCATATCATATTTTGCGCTGCAGAAAATGATAACTTTTGTTGATTTAAAAAGCATTTTAACAAGTTTATATCATGTTTCTCACCTAGATGTGTCATTCATATTATAAATATTAATTCAATTCATAAAACTTGTGCTTTTTGGTACTGGATGAGGTTTAGAGCTTTCATTAATATATCTTTCAAGTTATCATATGTTATGTTTCTTATATTATAGTTATCAAAATATTAAACTAAAGATCATGCAAACGATGAATGAGGCATGAGAACATAATGTGAAACTTTGCTTTTCATATTATTGCAATGGTAATAAATTACATACGAAAGTTGTCTTACAGTCATATATAGGAGCTGTCGTGGCTGGTTGCATTGAATGGAAAAAGTCAAGGGAACGAGGAACGATCAATCAACGACGCACATCTTGTTGGATTGAACGAAGTGAATTATGTACTGGCAAGCTACAAGACAAAGAATTATTTCATATTTTGACAGTCAACCTTTACTAATTGTAGAGTAACTTTAAGCAAATGGTTTGAACACATTGATTAGCATCATATTTAGCAAAAACAAGTAGTTTTTGAATGATAATGTTCATCCTTCAATTAGACCTTACCAAGAAAAGGTAAGGGTTCACTAGTTAGTACTCGCTCTTCAGTGAGAATACTTGGCAATCGGTTCAGGGGCACTATGTTTGTTTTACCGTAGCATCTTAGAATTCCGTTCTAGATTTGTGTTTAGTTGTAGATGGGAAACTGGTGGGACATCGCAACGAAACACGTGTATATTAGATAAAAGACGTTATTAAGCTGAAGATCAAAGTCCAAACTTAAACTACTAGGTCACTCAGAAAGTTTTGCGAAATAAAATTTGCATGTATAGAGCACTGATGAGATACAATTTATTTTGAAAATTCGATTATTTAAAAGTAAAAATATAAAGAAAAATGGTGTCGGGAACATTTTCGAGCAATGATTTTTGAGTTTGACTTCAAGTCCAACTTGAAACCTGATGAATCGTTTAATTGTCTTCAATTAGTGAGGTGCCCCGACTAAACATGGAATTCCGAGGCCTTTTGCTCCACCACGACAACGCGCCCGCGCACTTTCATGATTAAGAAGAGGGACTTCCTAAACACCACATCGGTAAAACTTACAGTTTTCATCGACAGAAGATGCACTCACTGCGTTTGAGAAGGACGTTGAGGAAAAAATTTGTTGCAGACTGGAAAAGGAAACTTTGTATAGACGCTGATGGAGAACTCTTTGTAAAGATTTTATTTATTTTTCAAGGGAAACATACATATTTATATACAAAAACATAACACATAATTAAACACACATTTTACAATTAAGTTTCCACAGATATTAAAAAGATGAAATAAAAGAAATATAATCTATAGAACATTTTTATTTTTTTCTCAAAACTTTCTGAGTATCCCACGAATATATGGGAAAATAAGTTAATTATTGTGTCGTTTTTCTTTGTTACGATTTCATGACTAATTGCTTAACTGATCATCATGATATTTCGCGGAATATGGATAGAGAGCGAATATTGAATAAATGAATAAATCATAGCAATAACAATTTCGATTCAATCATTTTTATCCCATTATGTTGGTATTCCACTTAATCCGTGGTTCAGGCGACATGATTTTCTATTCAAAACTTGATGTGTGGATTTGGCATTGATAAGGGTATATCGAATAAATATGATTACCAATATTGAAAACGATCAACAGCCTGACTTTTGATTGTAATTTAATAACATTTTTTGATGTTTTCTTTCATAATCCTAATTGCATAAAAATTCCTGCGACAAGATACTTGACCTAGTAACTCTGATCTTTTTGTTATGAAGTCCCTTGATCCGTTGGTACCAGAAGAGAGGCAGATGAGTCTGAGGTCATTGAGAACTTTTCCAAGAACTTATACATAACTCGCGTCTTATTTAAAACTACTACAAATGCGACTGTGATAAATTTCGAGCGGAACTGACCGAAATCAGTTGGTTATCTCTATAATTGAGGGCTCTGGAGAAGATGTCGTATATATACAATAACTTTCTTCCGAATATGTCATATAACAACATCACTTGTGGCTCTGGTTCTGATATCTGTAACATGTTCTCCAATTACTTCCATTTAACGTTTCCCTCAAAAACTGCTTCAGTGCCAGATAATATGTATGATACAGCCTTTCCAGATGTATCAAGTTATTTAGATTCAATAGAAATTAAACCTGAATGCATTTTCAAACTCCTTAAGTCCGTCGGACCGGATTTTATTGCCCAAAAAAAAATGTGCCCGAGAACTCGCATATCCAGGCTCACTTTTATTCAGACGATCTCTGCATGAAGGTTGAACGCCGTCCATGTGGAAATTGGCTTTTATGTACTTAATCCATAAAAAGGGAACAAAAGTAAATGTGGTAAGTTATAGGCCGATATCCAAACTTCTTCTTCTTCTTGCAAAACTGTTGAAGCGCATTGTTTGTGATCAATTATACAACGATCTCAAAGACTTCTTTAAACCGATACAACATGGTATATTAAAGTTGACCTACTATTTCTTATCACTGAGTATCTTAGCGTCAATATGGATAGTGGCCATCAAATAGATACAGTTTATACTGACTACAGCATTTGACAGAATCGACCATCAGATCCTACACAGAAATCTGTACTATTCAGGCAGCAGGGGCGATTTCTACAGAGGGTTCTCATCTTACTAATAGAACACAAGCTATTGTACTGAATTCGTCTTCCTGGAGGACTGTACCTGCAGGAGTTCCTCAAGGATCTTTAATTGGTCCCCTGCTCTTTGTCATTTTCATTAAGAACATCGATGATTGCTTTATTAACACCTACATCTTAATGTTTGCTGACGACATAAACATTTTTAGGTAACCAGTCCGATGGTCAGCTCTTACAAGAGGACCTTTAGCGCTTAGCTCGCTATTGCAAGTTGAATAGACTTGATCTTAACATAACCAAATGTTTGCATAGAAGTACCTACATCTCGTAAAAACACTTAGTAAACATTACGTACAATATCAACCATGAAGCCAATTCAACGAGTCAACTTAACCAGGTTTAGACGATAGCTATTGCATGAGTCTCATGTAGAACACATCATAAAGCATGCTTCTTGGGCCCTAGGCTTTGTAATGTGCATCGTTAGTCAGTTCAAAAGAGGCAGACTCTAAAGGTCTTGTACTGTCCCTATGCACAAACCCATCTTGAATACGCAAGTCGTAGGCACCTAATTTATAGTGTTCAATCTGATAAGATAAAGTGCATTCGAAGAAAATATACAAGATTTCTTACCTATAAATTCAAAATTCTAAAGCTGAACTATATTCAACGCACGTTAAAATTTTATTATCTTCCTCTCTGTTGGAAAAGAACCGGTACAGATATTACCCTCTTTATTAAGATTGTTCAATCGATATTAGCAATCTACGATCTTTTAAGTGGGCTTAATTTGAATGTTTTCTTTCAACGTCTCCGTACAAAACAATTACTTAATGTACAGTTTGCACGCCCTAATTACCGTCGCAATGCCTTCTTGTTGTGTATTTATCGACAAAACTAAACTTAGGTGAATTAGATTCAATTTATACCAAGAATGTAAAAGCCAAAAATTATATAATCAAAAACTTCCATGATCAGCATCTTAAATCAACTGTTTCATTGTGATATCACATCTTTGTATTTGTTTTTACTCACTTTTTGTTGCGTTTAGTTATGTCATTTTCATCTATGTCATAACGATATTTTTTTCTCTTCTCTGATCGAACCTTTTTTTTATGTAAACACAAATATATGAAGGCTTATAAATGTCATTCAATGTGTTTATAATTATATTGTTATAATTATTTGGTCGCTAGCCACGCAAATAAAATAAAATAATATTGTTCCATATACATTACCATAATTTTTCTTGTGACCGTGTCATTTCTGATAAACATTAATCTACACAGTGAGCTGCACTTATTCAATTTGAGCACGCGGCGACCTCGCTGGCGGACGACCGGCGGGAAATTGCTCTATATCTATTTTTTTTTTTTTTTTTTTGCTGCCGAGGCACCCTCGCGGGAGGGAGGTGGAAGATGCGTCATGCATACCCGCCCGCAGGTAAATTCCTCTGCGGGGGGGTTATGTGGGACTCACCAGAATGGCACCTACCCACTAAAAACCACCTGTTGGCTGTGGTAAGCGTATACCTTTAGCCTTCATCGGAAGCGACACCCGTCGGGAAGTTGGGCGCGCTGGCGGAGACCCGCTAGCGGGTCTTCCGCCTGTAGTGAAAGTTGCACTGAAGGTGCTCAAAGGGACATGAGTTGGTGGCCTTTCTGGGCAGCCTCCGGTGAAGCCGGGGCTGGGCAGAGGTCGGCCGAAGCATGATTTAGGGATCAATTCATTTAAATGAACCTACAATGAATTGAGAAGGGAACTATGCTCCGCCAGAGCTAGCAAACGCTCTGTCGGAGTACGTGAAGCCCTAAGTTTACGGGCTAAGACTGCGATTTCACTAACATCGACATTTTTAATAGCGTCGCAGACGATACGCATATCGTCTGCTACGGAGGATTGAGGAGTGGGTTTGTATGGGCGAGGAGCCGGGATGGGATGCGATGCGGGACGCTGCCTCCAGTTTTCTGGAGCAGGCTTGGGCTGAGTAGGCTTTGCAGCCGGAGGAACCCGGCTACGCAGCGGCGGAAAGTTTTCTTGAGAAAGGCGCGGGGCCTGATTGGGAGCCGCCCTTTTGAAATTGGAGCGCATACAACGGGGTGCACGAGGGCAGCCCCTGTAGTTTGCGGTGTGGCCGGACTGGCCACAAAGCACGCAATCGGGAGGAGAGGGAGTTTCAGGAGTGCGATTGCACTCTTTAGTGAAGTGCGGGACCAGGCACTTGACGCACCTGGGCGGTGCGCGGCAGTTGGCTGCCGCGTGCCCGTACAATTGGCACCGATGGCACTGGCCGGGATGACCGCGGCGATGAGGCGCCTCGATTGAGATCCCAGAGAGGCCGCAAATAGAGCTAACCCCTTTCAGGATCTCTCTGGACTTGGGGACGTTGGCGAGAATCACCAAAGCGAGAGGGTGTTGCCTCCCGTACTTGCTGTGCATTTTATGCACCGCGAGTGCCGGGAAGCCTTGGGACTGCAGATCCTCCAGGATAGCCTCGTTCGATAATTCGAACGGGACTCCCCTGAGTACCGCTCTGATCTTACGCTCTTCTGACAGAGCATAAGTGTGATAAGCATATTGCTTATCGGTGAGGAGCTTTGTTAAAGCTCGAAAGTCGTCTATCGACGAGACTAAGATTTTAATAGATTCACCCGAGTTGGCTGCTCGGATGTAATGGATTTTGTGCTCATTGCACAATGTCGAAACCTCGGTCCATTTCCCCTTTTCCCGAAGAAAAACGGGTGGTGGGACCTTGGCCTTGACAGAAGTTGGGGCCGGAGCGGGTGTTGAAGACACCGGGGCAGCTGGCGTTGAAGACGCCGCAGGAAGTGTAGGGACGGGCGTCGAGGGCGCCGGGTCTTGTTTTGAACGCTTCTTAGAGCGCTTCTTAACAAGCGTAAAGGAGGGAGACTCAGGGTCAGTTGGGGTGGCGTCCGAGGATGACTCGGTCGCGGGTGCGCGCTTGCGTCGCGGAGGGGCGTCTACTTCGCACTCCATGTCACTGGAGGAAGGGGACGCTGGAGAGCCTAAGACCAGAGGGGTCTGGGGGACTGGGGTGGCCTGAGGGGCCATTTGTGGAATTAACGCCATGATATGCGGGATAAGAGAATCAAGGAATCGGAACTTGTCAGCATTTATATGTATGCCTTCAGCACCGGTACTATCAACTAACTTCTTCCTAAACTCATCAGAGCTTAGGGAAGCCATTGCGGAGGGGTTGGGGAGGGACAATATATGAACCTAACAACGATGACTAACTCCCTAAAACCACCCTACACGCAGTAGGGCGGTTGAGAACGACGCGGATAACTTACTCGAACACGGCACTTGAAGTCCTGGAACAACGAATTCCCGTCGACGAAGCTCACGTTCCACGAAGTACGGTTAACAAGCCACTGTCCGCCGTGAAAACGGCGTTAGAAACTTATTAGAAGTACGGTTAACGAGCCACTGTCCGCCGTGAAAACGGCGTTAGAAACTTAATACGGTAAACAAATATGAAATTTGGGTGCTCATTTTTTTTTTTTTTTTTTTTTTTTGCTGCCGAGGCACCCTCGCGGGAGGGAGGTGGAAGATGCGTCATGCATACCCGCCCGCAGGTAAATTCCTCTGCGGGGGGGTTATGTGGGACTCACCAGAATGGCACCTACCCACTAAAAACCACCTGTTGGCTGTGGTAAGCGTATACCTTTAGCCTTCATCGGAAGCGACACCCGTCGGGAAGTTGGGCGCGCTGGCGGAGACCCGCTAGCGGGTCTTCCGCCTGTAGTGAAAGTTGCACTGAAGGTGCTCAAAGGGACATGAGTTGGTGGCCGTTCTGGGCAGCCTCCGGTGAAGCCGGGGCTGGGCAGAGGTCGGCCGAAGCATGATTTAGGGATCAATTCATTTAAATGAACCTACAATGAATTGAGAAGGGAACTATGCTCCGCCAGAGCTAGCAAACGCTCTGTCGGAGTACGTGAAGCCCAAAGTTTACGGGCTAAGACTGCGATTTCACTAACATCGACATTTTTAATAGCGTCGCAGACGATACGCATATCGTCTGCTACGGAGGATTGAGGAGTGGGTTTGTATGGGCGAGGAGCCGGGATGGGATTCGATGCGGGACGCTGCCTCCAGTTTTCTGGAGCAGGCTTGGGCTGAGTAGGCTTTGCAGCCGGAGGAACCCGGCTACGCAGCGGCGGAAAGTTTTCTTGAGAAAGGCGCGGGGCCTGTTTGGGAGCCGCCCTTTTGAAATTGGAGCGCATACAACGGGGGGCAGCCCCTGTAGTTTGCGGTGTGGCCGGACTGGCCACAAAGCACGCAATCGGGAGGAGAGGGAGTTTCAGGAGTGCGATTGCACTCCTTAGTGAAGTGCGGGACCAGGCACTTGACGCACCTGGGCGGTGCGCGGCAGTTGGCTGCCGCGTGCCCGTACAACTGGCACCGATGGCACTGGCCGGGATGACCGCGGCGATAAGGCGCCTCGATTGAGATCCCAGAGAGGCCGCAAATAGAGCTAACCCCTTTCAGGATCTCTCTGGACTTGGGGACGTTGGCGAGAATCACCAAAGCGAGAGGGTGTTGCCTCCCGTACTTGCTGTGCATTTTATGCACCGCGAGTGCCGGGAAGCCTTGGGACTGCAGATCCTCCAGGATGGCCTCGTTCGATAATTCGAACGGGATTCCCCTGAGTACCGCTCTGATCTTACGCTCTTTTGACAGAGCATAAGTGTGATAAGCATATTGCTTATCGGTGAGGAGCTTAGTCAAAGCTCGGAAATCGTCTATCGACGAGACAGTGATTTTAATAGATTCACCCGAGTTTACCGCTCGGGTGTAATGGATTTTGTGCTCATTGCACAGTGTCGAGACCTCAGTCCATTTACCCTTTTCCCGAAGGAAAACGGGTGGTGGGACCTTGGCCTTGACAGAAGTTGGGGCCGGAGCGGGTGTTGAAGACACCGGGGCAGCTGGCGTTGAAGACGCCGCAGGGGGTGTAGGGACGGGCGTGGAGGGCGCCGGGTCTTGTTTCGAGCGCTTCTTAGAGCGCTTCTTAACAAGGGTGAAAGAGGGAGACTCAGGGCCAGTTGGGGTGGCGTCCGAGGAAGACTCAGTCGCGGGTGCGCGCTTGCGGCGCAGAGGGACGTCTACTTCGCACTCCATGTCACTGGAGGAAGGGCACGCGGGAGGGCCTAAGACCTGAGGGGTCTGGGGAACTGGGGTGGCCTGAGGGGCCATTGTGGACATTATCGTCATGAAATGAGGGATGAGAGAATCTAAGAAACGGAACTTGTCAGCATTTATATGTATGCCTTCAGCACCGGTACTATCAACTAACTTCTTCCTAATCTCATCAGAGCTTAGGGAAGCCATTGCGGAGGGGTTGGGGAGGGACAGTATATGAACCCAACAACGATGACTAACTTCCTAAAACCACCCTACACGCAGTAGGGCGGTTGAGAACGACGCGGATAACTTACTCGAACACGGCACTTGGAGTCCTGGAACAACGAATTCCCGTCGACGAAGCTCACGTTCCACGAAGTACGGTTAACAAGCCACTATTCGCCGTGAAAACGGCGTTAGAAACTTATTAGAAGTACGGTTAACGAGCCAATGTCCGCCGTGAAAACGGCGTTAGAAACTTAATACGGTAAACTATGAAATTTGGGTGCTCAAGTAGCGCGGGGGCTAAAAGAGCGGGAAGGCGTCTGCGATCGACGTGCGCTCGAGAACGCACGCAGACCGAGACTCGGGTGCTCAATTAGCGCGGGGGCTAAAAGAGCGGGAAGGCGTCTGCGATCGACGTGCGCTCGAGAACGCACGCAGACCGAGACTGCTCTATATCTATTTTTTTTTTTTTTTTTTTTGTTTTTTGCTGCCGTAGCACCCTCTCTCGGGAGGGAGGTGGAAGATTCGTCATGAATACCTCCGCAGCCGTCTGCGGGGTTATGTGGGACTCACCAAAGTGGCACCTACCCACTAAAAACCACCCAAGTGGCTGTAGCATGGGAATGCTGTCAGCCTTCATCGGAGCGACACCCGGGTTGGGAGGTGGGCGCGCAAGCAGGGACCCGCTAGCGGGTCACCCGCTGGGAATACTTAATCACTTAAGGTGCAAATGACATTTATATATTGTTGATTAAAAGGCCTGGGCAGCCTTAAGCTGGTCCAGATTGGCCGAAAGTTGATCAGGGGGATCCGAGAGTGCATTTCTCGGTCTACGGACTTTGTACCTCGATGGCATGGACGGAGCAGTATAAGCTACTGTCTCGCGTATAAGGGGGTTAGGGTGCTCTTCAGATCGCTTAAAATAAGCGGTGGAGAGCGTCCTAAGGTGTTGTTGTATGGTAGGCAGTTCGAGATCTCTGTGCAAGTCTGCGTTTCGCACGTACCACGGAGCATCCGTGGCCCGGCGGCAGAAGAGATTCTGGACTACCTGTAGTTTATACATATCGGAGGGTTTAGCATGTGCAAATATTGGGGCGGCGTACGTCATGACTGGTCTCACGCAAACCTTAAAAAGCGTTCGCTTGTTCCTAAGAGACATTTTACTGTGCCGGCCTAACATACTGTTAAGTCGACCCATGTACAGACGGGCGAGTTTGGTAACTCGGAGAATGTGTGGACGGAATGAAAGCGTACGATCGAGCGTTACGCCTAGGTACTTGGTGGTGAGTGCCCACGGGATGGGCGTACCTAGCATTCGGATGTGGGGGTCGTAGGGACGACGGCGTTTATGATCGAAGCGCATCGCAGAGCTTTTCTCTGGATTTACGTCGATACGCCATTTTTTAAACCAAGCTCCGAGGTCATTTACGGCCTTCTGGAGTTTGGTGATGAGTGTGTCGACGTGCACGCCCTTGACGTATAGGGCAGTGTCGTCAGCAAAGAGGGAGAGTTGAACACCTTTAGACGGGATGGGTATGTCATTGGTGTATATTGTGTATAGTAACGGGGCGAGTACCGAGCCCTGAGGGACGCCCGCCTTGAGGGGGCGGGGGGTGGAGAGCGTACCTTCGTGTTTGAAACGAAAGGTGCGATCTTTAAGGTAGGAGCCGACTAGTTTGACTAGACGGTCGGGCAAGCCTGTGTTGTGAAGCTTGTAAATGAGCCCTGCGTGCCAGACTTTGTCAAAAGCCTTGGCTACGTCAAAGAAGACCGCGACTGTTTTCAGTCGTCTGGGGTAGAAGCCGTCGAGTATGTACTCGACGATTCGGTGGACTTGCTGAGGGCACGAGTGTTTGGCTCGAAAGCCGAATTGATGGGGGATAATAAGGGGGTCACCGTCCGCTGGGAACAGGTGGTCCTTCATTCGAGCGAGTATGACTCTCTCGAGAAGTTTGGCCATTGCCTTGAGTAGACTGATGGGTCTGTGATTAGCCGGGTTATTCAAGGGTTTACCCGGCTTGGGAATGCCTATTACTATAGCTTCTTTCCAAGCTTTTGGAAAGTAGCTTAGATCAAAGCAAGCATTGAAAATAATCGCAAGTAAGGTAAGCACCTGCCGAGGCAGCTGCTTAAGTGCTTGGTTGGAAATTCCATCCGCACCCGGGGCCTTCTTGGATTCCTGTTTCCTAATGATGAGTAGGATTTCATCGTTGGAAACTGTAATGGGGTCAGCGGTGATTGGACGGGAGTCTTTGCAATCGACTTCGTCTTCCACCGCCTGAATGTGAGCTGGGTCTGTGGGTTGGGTACTCGGGGAGCATTGTGAAGCAATGCTATCGGCGAAGCATTCAGCTTTTTCGTCGTCCTCGAAGGCGGTAGTGCCATCGGGGCGAGATAACGGAGGGGTGTAGGTACGAGCGTCTAGTCGGAGGGCTCTCGCCATCCTATAGTACGCCGTGTGGGACGGGGAAATATTAATCATAAGATCGTTCCTTTGAACGTCTCTGTATTCCGCGACGGTTTGACTTTACGTTGAAGTTGGTTAGCGATTTGCCTGTAGGCGGGTGTGGGGTATTTTCTGGCTCTGCGGAGAGCGGCGTTTTTAGCTTTAATTAGGTTGCTAATGTCCAAGGGAAGCTTGGGCTTGCCATGCTTAGCAACCTTTAGGTTCTCACTGATGGCCGAGTTGATGGCGGTAGTGAGAGAATCGACTATCGAGTCGATTTTATCCGTGCTATCGAGATAGTCGGATGAAATCGCGAGTGGGCAGTCTGGGGCTTCCAAGGCCGAAGACAGGGTGTGGTTGAAACCTTCCCAATTGGTATAGGTTTTCGGAGCAGGAGGGTCGTTTTGGGGTCCTAATATTAGGGACACCGGACGGTGGTCAGAGCCTAAGTCGTCTAGCGGCTGTATGGTCTTAAGGTCGAGATTGATATCCTTGACGATGGCAAAGTCAAGGATATCAGGTGAATGAAGTGGGTTGTCCGGGTAATGTGTCGGTGTAACCGGTGAAATGACGTCAAGATCGAGTGACTTCGTGATGTCTAGTAATTTAACACCACTGGTGTTAGTCGACAAGCACGTCCAGTCAGTATGTTTGCAATTAAAATCGCCGAACATAATGACGGATTGCCCCAGTTCGAGTAAGGCCTCGAAGTCACAACGAAGGGGCGCTGTACCACTAGGTATGTAGACCGAGGCCAAGACTATGGTCCTGTGACCTGTCATAGCCAGCCTACATACTGTGGCCTCCATGTTGGTGAGCGGAGGCGTGGGAATTGGAGAACAGTGGATACTTCTCTTGTAGTAGATGGCAGTGCCGCCTCGTTGGACCGAGGCGGGCCTGTCACCACGCACAAGGGAGTATTTAGGAATGTTAAGACCCCTGGTGTGCTGGGGTTTTAAAAATGTCTCTTGGACAAGGATTAACTCGGGCTCAATGTTCTTAATGAACAGTTTGAGCTCCGGAAGTTGGTTGATTAGACCTCGGGTGTTGAAGGAGATCAGGGATAAACCCCTAGGTTTGATGCGACCAGTCGTGGCGCTTGGTGTATTATTCATTATAGATGTACCTATAATGAATTAATTAGGGATTGGTACTCGGCGATTACGAGTAATCGTTCGTACGAGTCGCGGGCTGCGCGTAGTTTACTAGCGCACTGCGCTACTTAGGTCATATCAACACCTCTTATGGTGTTGAAGATAAGTTTAAGATCCTCGGCCATAGAAGGCTGAGGAGAATTCTGGGGCCCTGCTTGTGGAGCAGGGCGGGTGGGTACAGCCGGACGCTGTCTCCAGGCAAGCACTGGAGTGGGCGTGGGCTGGGCGGGCTTTGCTGCCGGGGAATCCCGGTGGCGCAGCGGCGGGAAATTAGTGTTACTAATAAGGGGCGGGGCCTGTCTGGGCGCCGCCCTCCTTGCAACAGGTCGGGAAGTGCGGGGTGCAAGGGGGCAGCCCCTGTAGTTGGCGGTGTGGCCGGACTGGCCACACAGCACACAGGATGGGGGAGAGGTCCACTCCGGAGTGCGGTTGCACTCCTTCGTGAAGTGAGGCTCCAGGCACTTAACGCACCTGGGACTAGCGAGACAATTACGCGCCGCGTGCCCATAAAGTTGACAGCGGTGGCACTGTCCTGGATAGCCACGGCGATGAGGCGTTTCTACGGAGATTCCGGAGAGGCCGCAGATAGTGCGGGCCTCGCGGAAGAACTCTCGGGATTTAGGTGAGTTGGTCAGTATGACCAAGGCTAAGGGAAAACGGCGGCCGTTCTTGCTGTGCATCTTGTGCACAGCCTCGGCGGGAAAGCCTTGAGCTTTGATATCCTCAAGGATGATCTCGTTCGAGAATTCGAACGGGACTCTTTTTTTTTTTTTTTTTTTTTTTGCTGCCGAGGCACCCTCACGGGAGGGAGGTGGAAGATGCGTCATGCATACCCGCCCGCAGGTAAATTCCTCTGCGGGGGGGTTATGTGGGACTCACCAGAATGGCACCTACCCACTAAAAACCACCTGTTGGCTGTGGTAAGCGTATACCTTTAGCCTTCATCGGAAGCGACACCCGTCGGGAAGTTGGGCGCGCTGGCGGAGACCCGCTAGCGGGTCTTCCGCCTGTAGTGAAAGTTGCACTGAAGGTGCTCAAAGGGACATGAGTTGGTGGCCGTTCTGGGCAGCCTCCGGTGAAGCCGGGGCTGGGCAGAGGTCGGCCGAAGCATGATTTAGGGATCAATTCATTTAAATGAACCTACAATGAATTGAGAAGGGAACTATGCTCCGCCAGAGCTAGCAAACGCTCTGTCGGAGTACGTGAAGCCCTAAGTTTACGGGCTAAGACTGCGATTTCACTAACATCGACATTTTTAATAGCGTCGCAGACGATACGCATATCGTCTGCTACGGAGGATTGAGGAGTGGATTTGTATGGGCGAGGAGCCGGGATGGGATTCGATGCGGGACGCTGCCTCCAGTTTTCTGGAGCAGGCTTGGGCTGAGTAGGCTTTGCAGCCGGAGGAACCCGGCTAGGCAGCGGCGGAAAGTTTTCTTGAGAAAGGCGCGGGGCCTGTTTGGGAGCCGCCCTTTTGAAATTGGAGCGCATACAACGGGGTGCACGAGGGCAGCCCCTGTAGTTTGCGGTGTGGCCGGACTGGCCACAAAGCACGCAATCGGGAGGAGAGGGAGTTTCAGGAGTGCGATTGCACTCCTTAGTGAAGTGCGGGACCAGGCACTTGACGCACCTGGGCGGTGCGCGGCAGTTGGCTGCCGCGTGCCCGTACAACTGGCACCGATGGCATTGGCCGGGATGACCGCGGCGATGAGGCGCCTCGATTGAGATCCCAGAGAGGCCGCAAATAGAGCTAACCCCTTTCAGGATCTCTCTGGACTTGGGGACGTTGGCGAGAATCACCAAAGCGAGAGGGTGTTGCCTCCCGTACTTGCTGTGCATTTTATGCACCGCGAGTGCCGGGAAGCCTTGGGACTGCAGATCCTCCAGGATGGTCTCGTTCGATAATTCGAACGGGATTCCCCTGAGTACCGCTCTGATCTTACGCTCTTCTGACAGAGCATAAGTGTGATAAGCATATTGCTTATCGGTGAGGAGCTTAGTCAAAGCTCGGAAATCGTCTATCGACGAGACAGTGATTTTAATAGATTCACCCGAGTTTACCGCTCGGGTGTAATGGATTTTGTGCTCATTGCACAGTGTCGAGACCTCAGTCCATTTACCCTTTTCCCGAAGGAAAACGGGTGGTGGGACCTTGGCCTTGACAGAAGTTGGGGCCGGAGCGGGTGTTGAAGACACCGGGGCAGCTGGCGTTGAGGACGCCGCAGGCGGTGTAGGGACGGGCGTGGAGGGCGCCGGGTCTTGTTTCGAGCGCTTCTTAGAGCGCTTCTTAACAAGGGTGAAAGAGGGAGACTCAGGGCCAGTTGGGGTGGCGTCCGAGGAAGACTCAGTCGCGGGTGCGCGCTTGCGGCGCAGAGGGGCGTCTACTTCGCACTCCATGTCACTGGAGGAAGGGGACGCGGGAGGGCCTAAGACCTGAGGGGTCTGGGGAACTGGGGTGGCCTGAGGGGCCGGTGTGATTAGTGGCATGATTAGAGGGAGAAATGATTGCAGTGTGCGAATCATATGAGGGGCGCAGTAAGTGCCTTGGGCGTCGTAATCAGCGATCAGCTTATTCAGGAGCTCCTCAGGGCTTAGGGAAGCCATTGCGGAGGGGTTGGGGAGGGACAGTATATGAACCTAACAACGATGACTAACTTCCTAACACCACCCTACACGCAGTAGGGTGGTTGAGAACGACGCGGATAACTTACTCGAACACGGCACTTGGAGTCCTGGAACAACGAATTCCCGTCGACGAAGCTCACGTTCCACGAAGTACGGTTAACAAGCCACTATTCGCCGTGAAAACGGCGTTAGAAACTTATTAGAAGTACGGTTAACGAGCCAATGTCCGCCGTGAAAACGGCGTTAGAAACTTAATACGGTAAACTATGAAATTTGGGTGCTCAATTAGCGCGGGGGCTAAAAGAGCGGGAAGGCGTCTGCGATCGACGTGCGCTCGAGAACGCACGCAGACCGAGACTGAACGGGACTCCCCGTAGGATGGCTTTTATTTTACGCTCTTCTGGGAGAGCGTACGTGTGATAGGCGATCTGCCTTTGGGTGAGGAGCTGAGTCAGACTTCTGAAGTCAGTTACTGTGGGAACAGTGATTTTGACGGCCACGTTCATGTTAGTGGCCTGTACATAGTTGATTTTTTGCTCGCGGCAAAGGTTTGAAACTAGAGGCCAGTTGGCCTTATCCCGTAGGAACACGGGGGGAGGGGTCTTAGCCTTAGCTAAGACAGGCGTGCAGCGCGTTGCTGGCTTGGTGGGAGCGGCGGTTGAGCCGACTGGGGGAGTCACGTTGAGTGACATGAGGGGGACGGGGGAGGGGGGCGACTGTGTCGCCGGGCAGGCGGTTGGTGTCGGCGACACCGGCCTGGAGGTGGGTGTCGGAGACACCCGGGATTTCTTATTCCGCTTGGAGCGGCGCTCTACGAGCGTAAAGGTTACTGTCGGCTCGGGTGAGCCGGTGAGGGTGTCCGCTAGGGATGCGGACTCGGCGCTGCTGCTAGACGCAGTGCGCTTGGAGGGGCGGGCGGCGGATGAGGCCGAGGTTGAGGTCGCCGTCGAGGTGGCGTCGTCCGAATGATCGCACTCCATTTCACTGGAGGCGGAGGAGGGGGGAGCGCTGTGAGGCAGCGATGTCGTCGTGGCCTGAAAAGCCGGGGCCTGAAGGGCCAGTGGAGCCAACACGGTGGCGAACATGGGCGAGAGATCGCTAAGCATTCGAAGAAATGCATGCGGGTCGAATGGGGCGCCTGAAGCGGCGACGCCGTCGACGAATTGCTTCGCAAGCTCAGCGTGAGCTTGCGCAGCCATTGCGTACGGCGGGGGAGGGAAGGGGAGCTAACGAGATATTAAATATGATAAATATATACTTTATGAGCAAAACCTAGCACAAAACCTAACTAAGCCTCCCTACCGGCGGTAGGGGGGGTCGGGACGGCCGCAGCGGTGCCCCTAGCTCGGACAGCGCTGGTTCCGTCACCCTGGGTAAGGCCCAGTGCACTGGGATCGGGACTTCCAGTTTGTTGTTTGCCTGAAGGGCGAAACTGTGCGTACCGGGGCAACGCCGACTGGTTTCGTTGGCACCGTTACGCGTATCCACCAGCCCACGAAGTCTTGAACTCGGCGAACTTACTACACGAAGAACTCCTGGAACGTCGAAGCCCGTCGACGCAGCTCACGTTCGACGAGACACGAAGACGGTTAGCAAGCCACTAATCGCCGTGAAAACGGCGTTTGAAATTTAAAACGGAAACGTCAATGAAATAATAATACGGTAACGACCTTATGAAATTTGATTGCTCGATTAGCGCGGGGGCTAAGGGAGCGGGGGGAGGCGTCTGCGATCGACGTGCGAACGAATCCGCACGCAAACCGAGACTGTGACTATATCTAGTTACGGCGGACATTTTGTTTGCTGTTCTATAGAAAACAAGTAGCCATGGAGGAACTAGGTTTCGTTTTATAGGTGAGAGAAAAATTGTTCTAAGACTTTGTGGTAAAATTTATCTAAATAATAAATAAATAGAAATATTTTTCTTATCTTGCTATTTTCTTTTATTACCATTGTTACTTTCATGTCGTAGTCAAGCTGTACAACTAATTTACCTTTTTCATGTATTTTGACAAAAGAGTGTTGAGAGGTTTTTTTTTCGCTGATTTTTCTCTCTCTCGGTCTATCTATACATATATAATACACTTTAAAATCCGAAATTAAGGTATAAGGCGCAATCACGACGAAGATGAAAAAAAACGGAACACATTCATTTTTTGTGAACGATGAAATAAAAATATTTTTAAATTTGAAATTTTAAAATTAGAGTAACGTTCTGTCCGAGACCAATTTAATACAATACCCATATAATAATACTTTTGTAGTTAAGGATAGCAAATTATCATTATTATATGTATATTACAGTATTGTATTTCCGTTTTTGCCCTTCCTACGACTAAATGACCAAAGCATTGACGCAATGACATCTATTTTAGCACTTCTTTTGTTTATAAGATTATTTAAAATTAAGGCTCAAAGGAGACGCATGCAGCCTGTTCGTCTAAATCGCTTAGCTGTTAAGTATATGGTAAAAATAATGCTTCAATTTTATTCCCTTTCATAACAACTTTACTCATCCGTATTAATTTATCCTGCATAGTTCCTCGAAAGAGGCCCCGTTGCATGTTTATATTATTTCAGACAGAGAAGTAAATTGTTTCTCACCCTAATAATACCAACCGTAGATTAAAGTAAAATAGTGTAAGTTAGGCGACGCGACGGTCTTGCATTGCGTGTCTGAAAAATGGGTCTACTACCTTCTACATATACATCTTCTCTTTACTCTCACACACACAATCTCAATTATATTTCTCCCCGACACAAAAGAGAAAGAGTCATGCAAAACATGGGCTGGCAACTAAGATAAGTAATTAAAGAAAGTAATTCCTTTTGTGTTCGGGTCGTGTCGTATATTGTCGGTTCGGGTCGAGCCATTTCACAAGTAGAATCAGTACCAGGAACAAGATTTTCGAGGTCCGTACCTCAGGAGTTTATCGCCTGACTTACGCTATTTTACTTTGATCAAAGATTACAAATGAAACGATTAATCTTCTTACTATCTTGTTACCTTTAATGTTCTGTCTTTAGGTAATAAAATCAACAAAAATATCAAAAATTGTGACAAACAAACACATTATTCTTGAAAGTACAGTTTTTACTGAAGTAATTGTTAAAACAGTGTTCCATATATGGTAATGAGTACTTCACTACTGTGTAGTAATTATTGCAATAAATTACTTTATATAAACAAATATTTCAGTTGTAATAGGTTATAACTAGGAAACAAGTTGTATCAAACAACTAGCTAAGGACTAAAACGAAAGGGTGAAACGAAACGTTACTGAAACTGTCACCCGCACCATGATATAGCATAAATAGTGTAGTAAGTAGGAACACAGACTCCTGCGAAAGCTGCCTGTGAACAGGTCATGGTCTGACCATGTAGCTTATTCATTGGGTACCCAAGTTAAGGAGCTATTGTCCTACCTTCACCTGAGCACACATGAAAACAGCTCACTGTTTATAAATAGGTTTTTTAAGGGAAAGATAATTTTTGATAACTAGTCTCCACGGAGAGGGCAGGAGGATCTAATTCAAATTCAAATATTTATTTCTCAACATTGACAATTACTTGTTCTTATTGACGTCAAATAAAACATGATTCTACCACCAGTTCGAAAAAAACCTTCGTGAAGAAGAACTGGCAAGAAACTCTCTAAAAAATGCTCTTACGCATACCCCGCGCGCGCAATCGAGGTTATGTGGGACTCGCTTCAAGCCTACCAGAGCCTGTACCCACTAAAAAACCCCCTAAATGACTCGTGCAATTTTTTGCCTCACAGCCTTCATCTGAGCGTAAGTCATGACGGGTCTAACGCAGGTCTTATAAAGCGTACGTTTGTTTCTAAAAGACATTTTACTTTGTCTACCTATCATACTATATAGGCGGCCTAAGTAAAAACGGGCGAATTTCGTTACTCTTTCGACGTGTGGTTTGAAAGGAAGCGTCTGGTCTAAGGTGACGCCTAAGTATTTGGTACTGCGCTTCTAGGGGATGGGAATACCTAACATTCGAACGTGGAGATTGTCGGCGATGCGACGGCGTTTAAAGTCGAAGTAAACCGCAGAACTCTTGTCTGGGTTCACATCGATACGCTATTTTTGAAATCATACACCGAGGTCGTTAACGGCCTTTTGGAGTCTGGTGATGAGGTGCGGGACACATTTGCCTTTGGTGTAAAGGCGGTGTCGTCGGCAAAGAGGGTGAGTTCGACGACTTTCGGTGGGATGGGAATGTCGTTTGAGTACACGGTGTACAATAGAGGGGCGAGGACTGAGCCTTGAGGGACTCCAGCCTTTATGGGACGAGGCGCGGAAAGCGTGCCTTCGTGTCTAAAACGAAACGTACGACCTTTGAGAAACGACGCGATTATTCTGACTAGGCGATACGGTAAGCCTATCTTATAGAGTTTGTAGACCAGGCCGCTGTGCCAGACTTTATCGAAAGCCTTGGCTACGTCAAAGAAAACCGTTACTATTTTATTACGCCGCGGATAGAAGCCAAGTAACTTTGCCAAAGAAGATTCGAATCTATCTATATGTTGGCACCTGACCCATGTATAGGGCATGAAGCGATGAATTTTGTTAAATATTTGTCGCAGATGGATGGTATAACTAGCCATTTAATCAAACTTGTAGGTGTGTCGCTAAATGTGTCCAGTCGCTTATCGGCTAGCCGTTATCTAAGATTTGTGTATTGAGTTCTTACAAACTTGTAGAGATCCTACGCTTAGCAAGAGCAAATTGGCATAACGGCTTCTTGATTAATATATCTGTTTAATAACTTATACAGATTACATTCGTCGGACCGTGTATTCAAACATCACTACATAGTATAAAACAAAGTCGCTTCCCGCTGTTTGTCTGTCCTTATGTATGCTTAGATCTTTAAAACTACGCAACGGATTTTTATGCGGTGTTTTTTATTAGATAGATTTAAGAGGAAGGTTTATGCATAATGTATTAGAGAAAAACTGATAATTTTAGAGATTTCTAATATGACGTCGTAAATAAACAAAATTTTTTTCGCTTACATTGCAAACGCTGGCTGTACCCTACGAGATAGATTAAAACAATGTACTACAGTATTGTACACCCTAAAAAGTTCTACAAAAAAGACTGCAATAGTATATGTCTATCTCTTATGGATAAACCACAATAACCATTTTTTATCCTTTACTTTTTACGAGAAATGGCTTATTTTAAGCGATTTTAAGCAATACAGCATTTATCCTTATCCAATTAAGTACCTTAAATATATTGTGCATGTAATATAGATCAATATGGCTCTTAACAGCGTGTAATTTAAATGAATATTTTCCAAGATACTTCAGATTTAAAATGCAAGGACAGAGACCCGTGCGAAGCCGGGCGGGTTGCTAGTAATGTATGAAACCAGACTGATCATTCGCAAAGCAACTACATTTATATGTAAACAAGTTCCTTTTAACAGCAGCCTTGTATTTTTAATGAGAAACAAGAGTAAATAAATGTTATTGAAGCCCCGTTTGTTTCCGTTCCTCAATTCTGGACTAATATATTTTTACCTCATCATGTGCTCGTTTGCCTGCTATGACAAAATGAGAAAACCTAAATATCTAGATATATGTATAATAATCTAGGTTCCCTAAAGTGCGCTGTATGGTCATCCATAACACAAGCTTTGCTTACTTTGGGGCCATACAGTCGGTCTGGGGATTTAATATAATTTTTATTTATAATATTTAATTTAATGTAAGCTTTTATATATAAAAATATGAATAATGTAATATAAAGGTGGTTAACATTTTTTAATCATTAGCTATATATATCAACAACCACGACCTGAGAACCAACATCACACAAATGTTAGCCCCGACCAGGACTCGAACCTGGGACCTACAGCGTACGAGGCAAGGCCACAATGCCCCTCGTCCGTTAAATATATTCATCAAAAACTACGATATAATTACTTATTTATAACTTACTAACAAGAAGCGTAACATGCAAGCTTAAACGATCCCTCCGACGCAACGCGCGCAATGCAAATCTAAATCGAGACCATCGCCGAGCTTCTCTCAATAAATGTACATGTCCTTTTATTCTTTTATGCATTGTTTCCAACATTCACTTAGATGCACTCGTACGGCAGTTACATTGAAGGCGTTTTCTTTTCTTTGCTAATTAATTTATTTTTATTTTATTATCTGGGGATTAAAAAAAATATTACTGCAATATATTTTGGTTATATTGCGGGTGTTCTTAACTTTTTTTAGGGTTTCTTCAAATAATAAGACATCTTATCCAATAGACGGAGGTTTATTGACTGAATAATTTTTACATCATTTTCACACGGGAAACACAGAAGCAAGTAGGTAACAGGTCAGCATAATATGACTTAGGCGAACATTGCAAACTGATACTTTTGTTTTTAACCTGAATATAATATTATTTTATAAATGCGTACTTACATACTACATTACAGTCGGGCTTAGAAATGTACATGACGGTCTGAAAAACTGGGCCAGTGAAGTAATTCGAGTGAAGGTAATTGACAGTCATAATTTACTTAATGTCTAAGTAAAAAATTTAATTTCTTTTATATGTAAAACTAAATCTAAGATTTTCTTCTGTGTTGTGATTTAATACGGCTCCAATTATAGACTGTGGACCGAAACTCCTATGGTATAGACCAATAAGAGGTAACGCCGTAAAAGATATAAAATGTATTATTTAGATTATCGAATGTACGGCAATGTAAAAAACAATCACAAATGATTATGAGAAATATTAATTTTCAAAATGTCATCTTTTTAGAGAAATAAAATAATTTTAAATCAGTCCATGAAAGTCAAAATCAATCAAGCTTTGAATTATGACTAATTGTTATTTATTTACTGATATATTCAAACGTTTAATGACAATATCTTCCCTATTATTGCGGACAATCTATTCCGGTGGTTCAAGGGTAGAGTAAAATGGAACTTCTATTATATGAGATGGGAAACGCAACCCTTTTCAATAACTTACTTACACCGTACGGGTGAAAATGTAGTTATATCTACACAAAATTAGGTCATGGGGCTGTAGGGCTTGCAGATGGTAAATTAAACCTTCTACACAAAATTAACTAAAAAACACAAGACTGTGCCTACGTATATACCATTAATATTAAAATCTCAAGCGAACGCTTGAGTCATTAATGTTTCAGTAAGTAAGCGACCTTTCGTCGACCTTGAAGTTTCAGAGTGAAGCCTCTATTCAAACGAAAATAATGTCAGTAAATGCACAAAGTCAGTCGAAGTTGCCGCCAAAACCATGAACTTGCGAGGGCGGGCGGGAAGCCGCCCAGTGGCGCGCCGACTGCCCTCCACGGCGGGCGTATTTGTGACGACTCGGACCGCACCACATACGCGCTTCTCACTGATAACGTACGCGCAAAGTTACGTACTTATAAAAGTTCGATAATGTATGCTATTTATGATTGTTGAGTGAATAATTTGGAAAAATAAAATACGTTTCGTTTATGTAAAAGAGTTTTAATTTAATTAAAATTAAAAAGATTACTAACTTTGAACAAACAAACTTGCTGAACTAACGATTTTATAATAACAAACATGTGTAACACCTATTATCTGTGAGTTTCGAGCCCGCTAATTACCCAGCTTTGAAATTAGAACCTAAGGGCTTGACGTCGAGTGATTGATAATTTTCAGTGGAAAGTTGCTACCAGTACTTAAGTTACGTGCATACATAAGTAAGAAAGTACGTGCTAATGGACGGTCGATGACTCTGCGTGCTTGAACTTTTGAAGGACAATAAAATTTTAACAATTATGACGTAAAGTAAATCAAGCGGACGGTTATTATTGTTCGAGTTTTGGGAATTCTTATGCAGCGACTGTCGTTTTGATGTGGTGAGTTTGACTGACGGTACGTTCTTTTTTTAAATAATTTTTTATTCATATTTTTTATTAGTACTTGAAAAAGTTATCATCTTTTATAAACTGTGAGTAAATTTTGTGCTTTTTATGCAAATGTAACGGACCAAGAGAAATTATTTTGTTTCATATAGCTTCTGCAAGCAGATTCACTAACGTGAAAACAGAAAGGAGTTGCTTAGCTTTTCTTTTTATCTAAAATCTTATTGCAAATGGACAAACATTTACTTTACCTTTTCTAAATATGAAATCATTATACCAATAATAATAAGACTCCCAATTTGAAGCGTTAATAATATGCCCGATAACCCTCATGAGAAACAAATGCTCGTTAGAGCAATTATTGTGATAAGCCCTTTATAGGTTTTCAATATTTCGTCAACATTACAATCAATACTGTCAAAGTGGCATGTTAAAATGTGTATATGAAGTTACACGTCAATAGCTCGGAAAGAAGATAATATTTTAGTTTTAAATGATTACTATACTCGTATGACTTCACGACAAAAATGATTCTGTCCTTTGTGTTCATTTATGATCTAAAATCTTTGCGTCAATTGTTCGCAGTTTCACAATTTTGTTATAAAAGAATAAGTGAATACAGGCTGCATGGGCTAGATCTCTTTGCCTTCCCCTAAGTGTAAAGAATTAAATAATAATAAGAATAAGTGAAATTCGAAACTATATAATCTTCAATCAATTTATTATAGAAACTCAGTAAAGGTTTACCGTAAATTTGAATTTTTAATCATATATTATAATTATTGTAATGGAATTATATTTTTGTTTTTGTTATATTATTGAATTTAATTCAATAGTATTGTATACAATGTAATGTAAGTGGACTGTTTCATTAATTAGTTTTATAATGGGGACTGTGCTGTAATATGGATTAAATTGTCCGAAACAAAGGATTATTATTATTATAATATGACAACATCAGACATTTTTAACCCCCCCCCCCAAAGGAGAGGTTTTATAAGTTTGACGTTTGTCTTTGTGTGTCTGACTGGGGCATTGTAGCTCCCAAACGAATGATCTGGTTTTGATGCAGTCTTCTATTGGTACCGCAGTTCAAAAGTTATGCATGCTTTTGCTCGTTGATTGGGGGTATACAATTTATTATTTATTTCTTTATTTTTATTTTATATTTTAGGAATACATAGCGCATAAGCATACTAACGGTCAATTTCGGCTATAATATTATAGTGAAGTGTCGTTCATGAATTCACGCCCCCATACTTTTTTCCTGCCCTCGCACACGATGTATAGACCAAAAAGAAAAGTCAATATATTTTTTTATTACAAACGATAACCTCTGTACCGCGCAGTCCTCTAGTATCTCTATAAAAAAAAAAAAAAACTACAGTAACATTAACACTTATTTTAATCAACTTACATTACAATACATCTAAGTCTTTAAGACGGAATCTCCACATATTTCTGAAAGTTTTATTTAGCCTCAATTCCATTGACAGCGAAAGTCGTAGATAATTAATTGGTCCGAGTGGGTGAAATAAACACACCCTTTATCTAGTGACCTAAATTAATGGTTAAACAAAATGAATCATGTTTCAGGTTTACTTTTTGTTCAAGTAAATTAGGTTTTGTTCTAAATTTTTTTAACGGGTTTCATTTAAAACTGGCTGATTGAACTATATAAAAAGTATAAGGTTTTACGCGATGTTTAGGCTGCAGAGAGGAACTTTTACAAGTATAAGTTGTTTTTGGAATTGTGCCTGTGAAAGTTCCAGAATATTTGATCACGTAAAATAGCTAAAAGTGACTCGTGTTGAACTTGAGGTTAACCTGTAAATCACAAGGCTTACACTGGTGGTCCTGAGTGCCGAAGCTGTGAGCGGAAGCTCGGCGTGTGGGAAGAAAAATCCACTAAACGATTTTTTTACATATATAATACTTTAATTATATAAAAGATTAGGCCAAAAATAAAGAAAATTTTAATTCTATTTGTTGACTTTTGTTCGCAGCTTCAGCTTTGAAGGACACGCGCCCTTACAGTTAAATTTTTGAGAAGGCGCACTTGTTTAAATATTCGCACGATCCGAACTCCACTTCAATGCACAGCGATGATATATTATGATATTAATTTAATTAGGAATAAATTATTTTTTGACAGCTATTCTTGCATTTAAAGAAAAATAGGATAAGAATCACTACATAGTATAAAACAAAGTCGCTTGCCGCTGTCTGTCTGTCCCTATGTATGCATACATCTTTAAAATTACGCAACGGATATTGTTGTGGTGTTTTTAATAGATAGAGTAATTCAAGAGGAAGGTTTATATGTATAATACATGCATATATACACATGTAGAGAAACACTGATAATTTAAATAGGTTTCTAATGTGTTGGCCCCAAAGTGAGCAGAGCTTGTGTCATGGATATACTGCGAGCTTGGGAGGATCCCAGAAGAAATAAATAATATAAATATCAACAACCCTGAACAACCCTCGACCAAGACTCCGGCGTACGACGCAGAGCTACTAGCCACTACGCCTCTCAGCCGACAGTTTCGACGACGTTAATCAAGAGTAGGTAAAAAATGAGACCATATTTAAATCGTTATCCTTATCCGTGTTTTATGAAAATCAACCCAGTTTCAATACATGTCGTTAGTCAAAAACAACTCGTGAATTTTGCTAGTTTTCTTGACGGCGCCATTTGCAAACCTCAGCGTCTGTTTGAGTCCACATTATGTAGATAAGTTAGAAAACTGATTCCGACACACTGTGGCCGCAGCAAGCTGGCGGAATATTTAATTTTACTATACTGTTTTATCAATTAGGTATTAAAGTTAAGGGTGGTTCTGAACTATTCAGCTATTGAATTTAAAACATTGTTATTATTCTGCCGCTAGCATGGTAATTGTGAAGTTCGGGACAATTTTCACGAAATTATCCTACTTATAATGTTTGTTGCTTAGCAGTAGCAGCAGTTATTCCCGGACTGCTTTTTATTATACTATGGCATTACCATTTTTTTTAATTAGAAATGACTTCCATAATTGCGGGAAAAAGCATAGATATTCATATTAAATATTTTAAATATAGCATTACATACAGGCACGGGTCTTTTGAACTCGTTGGGACCTCAAATGACGAAAGCCTAGATTTGCAGTAGGTATCCCGGCACGAAGTATCTATAGTAACCTGTCTTTGCCCCGGCTCGGGATGTACACCGCCGACGACATCACGTGATGTCAGTATTGCATAATATAAAATAGCAGAAATTTCTACGATAGAGAACGCTAAATTGGGACGGAAATCACGCCCTATCTTGTCGCTGTCGTGTCATCTTCGTGTTTAGTTTATTATATATTAAGAACTCTAAAACTACATAACCGATTTTAAAAATTCTTGCACAATTAGAAAGGTAACATTTTATAAGTCGGTAGACTATATTTTATCCTGAAGTTGCCTCGGGATCGCAAGTTACGAGGGTGGAACCACCCTAGGACCTCTTGCAGGTCTATTTTGTAATCTAGATTGGCTTAGCAAAAGCTATACTTAATAAACTACTTTATAACTCTGAGTCCGGCCGTAAGTATTGTACACAGAGATAAATAAATCCCGAGACAAACACACCAACTGTATGGCCCCAAAGTAAGCAGAGCTTGTGTTATGGATGACCATACAGCCAACTGGGGGGATCCAGATTACACACACATATATAAATATCAACAACCATGACCCGAAAACAAACATGAGACGGGGCGTATGAGACAGGGCTATTTACCACTACGAACACCCAAGACGTATAACTTTAAAAAAACTGTTTTGCATAACAACATACTTACCACAATAGTTTCATCTTTTTGTAATTTAAATAAAAATCTTGTAACATCATATGAAGTAAAATTAAAAACTAATTCTATTTAAATAGGTTCGTGAAGCGAGGCCGTTTCCGGTCGGTAACAGTTTCCTCCACGCTGCTGTGTGCGTGCGCGTGTCGTGATAGACGCTTGCATGGGTGCGTGAGACAGTTATGTCATCTGTACTTAGTGATCCCTTGTAAAATTTTAAAATAACTTTATGTATTTAATGATTGTGTGTAATATTTATATTAAACAGCTAAATAAACAACATTTTATTATGTAAATAATTTAAAGCAGAGAGATTAATTGTAGTGATCGACTTATTCTTAAAAAATTTCCAGTTCTTCCTCCATGATATAAAATGATCGTTTGACACAAAAAAGGAACTACTTCTGTAGGTATTTATTGTATTGCTAGTTACATATTATATTCTTCTCATTCTTATATATTCTACAAACAAAAAAGTTTATATACGAGGGTGGATTGAAAAGTTCGCGGCCTAAATAAGAAAACACAGGAATAATGCAATTTTTTATATTTATTTTTCTACATACTCTCCTCCTAGGTCACAGCACTTAGTCCAGCGGTCCTGCAAAGCCTTGATCCCATTTAAATAGAAGGTCTCGTCAAGGTCTTCAAAAAAGGCACCTACGGCCACGTTGACCTCATCATTGGTAGAAAATTTCATTCTACCTAAGTGTTTTTTTAGTTTTGGAAATAGGTGGAAGTCAGAATAAGGGGGATGAAGAAGCAATTCGAAACCACACTTCACTATTTGAGCCATCGACTCTGCAGATGTGTGAACACGAGCATTGTCCTGATGAAACAAAACTTTCTTGGTCAACAATTCGGGTCTTTTCGACTTTATTTCGCGTAAACGACGTGTGTAGTAATGTGCAGTAGTATGCAGAATTATAGTTTGACCTCTTCTTAAGTTATCAACCAAGATGCACCCTTAGAATCCCAGAAAACCGATGCCTTGTTTACTGAAAAACACACCTTGGCTTTCTTGGGGGTCGGAGATCCGGGTCTCTTCCATTGTTTGGATTGTTGTTTGGATTCAGGCGTATAGTGATGAATCCATGTTTCGTCTATAGTAACAAATCTTGCCAAAAATTCCTTTGGATCAGCTTGATAAAGCTCTAAACAGTCTCTAGAAGGTTGGAACGTAAGCCGAGTTCGTTTCTGTTTAACTGAAAGGAGCCGCGGAACCCATCTTGCAGACACCTTGTGGAACCCTAATTCGTTAAGGATCATGTTTTGTGTACGTTCATAAGAAATTAACTCTCAGATACCTTCAATCTTCTGTCTCCCATGATGAGATCGTATAGTTTTCCGGACTCGTAGCTGTAGAAGGCCGTCCAGAGTGGGGGTCATCTTTAATGCTCTCTTGTCCACGTATAAATTCAGCTGTCCACTTTTTTATCATTGTATACGACGAAGCAGATGTACCTAAAGTAGCCACACTATCTTCATGAATCTACTTTGGAGTTAAGTATTTTTTGTGGAGGTATTTGATCACGGAACAGTGCTCTAAACTATCCATTTTCAAAATTAATGAAACTTACTCTCACTTAATGTTCAATAAAATACATAATTACGCATGTATCTCCGAGAAAAATTGCACAGAGACTAACAAAGAGTCTAGGTTTCATATGAGGGTAGTTTTGTAGACAACGCTATCTATGTTAGGCCGCGAACTGTTCAATCCACCCTCGTACTTTTCACTTACCTGTAATTTATTTATCTAATTTTCAATTTCAAGCCAAAAGGGGTTGTTTTCTAACCTAATTAGTATTCTAGACCCACGACTTGACCTTAGGAAATGTTAATTAAAATTTGTTTTATTACCTAGATTGAAACGTATTCTAAAAATTGTATAATCAAATTTGAGAAATCCTTGTTTTTAAGACTGTGTTGACTGAAACATTGTATAGTGTTCTAATTACTGTGTAAAATAAATATTGATTTTAAAATATTTCTTGGTTTGTTATTTTATTTTTAGTGATTGTTTGTTATACCGTCGCATCGGTTTTTCATACGTCACGAATCATAAATTAATCTATTTTCATTTTAGATGTCAATAAAATTATATTTAAGTATTTGTCGGCTTAGCTATTTAACGCTTAGGCTTATGGCTTGTACGTGTATTGTCCTTGTTAAAAACAAGCTAGATTTTTTATCCAAAAATATACAGAACACTATTAAAATGTAGACCCTATGACAGTTTTTCTATGAACAGGACATTGTTTAAACTTGATGCGGTAATTAAGCAGTTGACGGAGATGGTTTTTAAAGGAGTTTCATATTTTATTTGTTACTGTTACAGTGTATTATTGCTGCATGGCAACAGACAACATTTTTTAAACAGATAATTGTCACTAAAACTGTAATCTATAAAGGCTCAGAGTTATCTCAGCTAAAAAGTCAAGGAAAAAGTGACTTTGAATCATACTACATAGAAACATATGACACCAATCCTGTCAAAATTTGTCAAATGCGATTTTCATCACTATATTATATACCTAATATACAACAAAGTTGCCTTTTATTGAACCATTCAGCCGTTTAGTCTCCAGGTCAGATTTGAGTCTAACAAGCGACCTCAGCCAAGGCGCCAATAGGTTCCTAAAGGAAGTCCTACTTGGAACGTCTTCCAATCCAGTTAGTAAAATTATTCCAAAATCAAAAAAAAACTTTCGCGTAACTTTGAGAAACAAAATGGCCGACGTGTTCCTAAGAGAAATCACTTGATCCCCAACTAAGTCTTCCACCGAGCTATAAAGAGACATGATATTAAAATAAATATTATTATTATTTAACAGTAATAAAGAAAAATTATTCTTAATGTCATAACTTGATTTGGCAGTAGCATGCTGCATTATGTCTTGTAAGTTTATTTTATTCTTGCAAACGAGATATGAAAGATTTTACGCGTAAATTTGTGATAACAGGTGCTGTAAAATTGAAGTTTATTTAAAATAAGTTTTTCCTTCAAAAGCCCTAAAAAATATGACATATCGCTATATTCCTTCAAACAATATGTAACGCGTAGTAGACTTGTCATATTACAGCTTAGGTATCTCAGGTGTTTAGCATTTTTCTACTTTACTTAGTGACTTTCATACTTTAACATTATAACTTATTTTAATATTCATGTTACTAAGCTTCTTTTGCTCTATAAAAAAGTCTCTGAAGTTTTAATCGTCGCTTATCTGAGAAGTCTAGCTTACTTAAGCAATAATTTTACGTCACTTACTTTAATGTTTACTCATGACTTGAAGTATCAAGAGCACTATAAAATAAAAACCGATAGTAAATTTAAAATTTATGCCACAAACAGAAAGTGTCCTTAATTCGTTAAAATACTTTATTAAAACAAAACTCAAAATCCAGTCTTGAATCTTGTTATAATTATAACAATAATACGCTTCGATAGTTCCTTATTGGTGCAGGTCGCCAAGGTGTGGAATGAACTACCTGCGTCTGTTTTGCCAGAAAACTATAGTCCTAGTTCTTTCAAGCGTCGAGTGAACAGGTATCTAGTGGGTAGACGTGTAACACCTTCGTCTTCATCGTCACTTTCCATCAGGTGAGATAGAAAACAAACGCCTGATCCTTTTTCAATAAAAAAAAATAAAAGAAATCAAAACCTTTTTTTTTTACACATTCTATGGGACCACTTGTTAAATAAATCAAACCTGAGCCAGATCCAGTTAAAGGACTTATAAGATACAACAGAAAACCGGTTGTCACAACGCTTAAGGCTCTACCAGGAAGAACAGGACAGACTATATTTTGTATCTCACTCAACTTCAGTATGTATAACAACAAATCACCATAAGTATGAAAGAGAAAGCACTATTGTTTATCGTCTTTATTCACATGTAGAGTCCAAAGTTTGTATTTTATGGAACTGGTAAGTTTTTTGTATTCAGGTTTTTGGTTACTTATTTTGGCTTTATGGCTACCAGATTTGAATCTACCTACGGAAACGTTGACTTTGAAATGATTTGTTCACTTACAGGTGGAGCGGGTATAGTACCTATTTATATAAGATGCACTACTTAATTAAAGATAAATGTTAAGTTAGCATATCATTAAATATTCATAAACGAATTAAATAGTGTTGGCTAGATGTGACGTTGATTCCTTGCTTAGTTACACTTTTTTTGCATTAATTCATACGATCCTAAAACTAACAAAGGGTAATCCAGAATAACATACAAATATAAGTAGTAAACACATAAAATAAATACTACAATAATAAATATCACCATGTCTCATAATGTGTTTTGATTATAGGCTCTAGATTCGGTAAGGGCCATCATAACTCAAAGACTTATTTGCAAAAATGCTTCTTTAGAGACAATAACGCAGAAATACTTAGGTAACATGTAGTGGTTCAGTGTTGTCATGACTACGAAATAATAACACTTCTTAATTCATAAAACTATAAAAATAATAGAGGGTAATCCATCCTCTGTTTCCCGTACCAAAGCGTCAAAGAAAGATCGGCGTTGTTTATATAGCTATTTCTGTACTTGAGAATTTGTTCATCGAAACTATAAATCAGACTATTTCTTACATAGTTTTTTCACAAACATTAAATCGCTAGCGTTTCATCTTTTGATCAACACAAACATAAGTGTATTCGTCATTTATTTGAACACATTAACCTCTGAAAGGTATTTTATAAAAAAATTTTTGAAATCACAAGTTAGTACTGCACAGATAAGTGACTCGATCGTGGTTCGTGGCGTTTGTCTAAAAAATTAAAATAAGGAGACCCTTTGATAACAAGCGTTTAATTGCATTGTGAGTGCTACGGGTATGAATAGCCCGGGTTTTTGCTACACGAAATAAATTGTACGTTCGGAAGTTCATGGAAATCAATCTGATAAACTATTACTAAACATTGATAAACATTGTGATTTTCATAATACATCGTCTCGAGAAATTTGATATCAAGATGCTTATTTAGGGTTAATTTTCACATCACCTTGGGAATGTTTACCTAATTACCTATTAAAAAAATATTAGGCGTTGCAGTTCTTATACTATACATTAATGTATCTAGGTAAACTATTATTGTATAGAGTATATATTCTTTGTATATTTAAAATGGATAAACTATATAATCAGATTTTTAGTTTTAAAAAACCGGTTTTCAAAGTGTTTCACTATTAGGCCGCAGTTGCGTGCCAAAACTTTCATGGGATCAGGAGTATTCGGGAGCTCAGGGATTAAAGAATTACGTCGTAACTGCTTGGAATTTTAATATCTACATCTTGAACCGCTGCACTCAAAGACGGTTACTTAAGTATGTCCAAATCACAGATTTTGTTAATAGAGTCTAGATTTCGACAAAGTATAGTCGAAGTATGAATGGGCTAAGCAAAATATTTACTAAGGAGCCCCAAAAGTAACCATTGTCTCTAAATGTGGAATGAGTATCCATTTTTAGCATTTAATTGTAACACGTAAACTTGTAGAGAGCTTAAACGTATTAGAGAAAAGTACATACAATGTATTTTAAAGGCTATACTTGCTTTCTATTTCCTTTTAATCTATTTATCTCAAGCGTTTTATTAGAATTTTAATTAGGGTCTGAAATATCGATGGTTAGTTGTGAAACTATTTAAATTAGCTTTGTACACATGGTTACGATGTTATATTGTAGCACGGTGCTGCTGTAGCGGAGGTAGTGGAGTGAGATACTGTCTTACCGTAAAGTCTCGGGTCTCATGCTCTTATAAACCTTGAAAGAGTAGAGTATATGGCCGTAGTGGGTTGGTTTATAAGTAAATGATTCATTAAAGTTTTATTGTTTGTTCTGTAATAAAATAACGATGTTTATCACAACTCCGAACACAGAACCCGGGAATCTATGTATAGAGGGCAACGATACTACCGCTAAATATACCAGGGCTTCATACTTGTACCACATTGTGTTTACCCTGTATAAATTATAAATCCCCAGACAATCACACCAACTGTGTGGCCCCAAAGTAAACAGAGCTTGTGTTATGGATGACCATACAGAGAACTGGGGGGAACCCAGTTTAAACATACATATATAAATATCAACAACCATGACCCGAGAACAAACATTTATGTTCGTCACACAAATGAATGCCCCGGCCAGGATTTGAACCTGGGACCTGCGGCGTATGAGGCAGGTCTACTACCCACTACGCTACTCGGTCGTTCAACGTAACTAGAACTTTCTTTAATTTCCAAACGTCCAGTGATACGCGTAAAAGTGTGTGTACAGAAGTCATAGACGATTAAATCTTATTCCCAACAATCAAAACCATAGACAACCAACTCGCTTTGCCACACCTGACTTTGACGTAAGCAACGAATGCAAGCGGCATTCGCCCCAATTAAGTAACTTCTCTAATTGCCACATTACCCCACGGCAAGACGAAATCGGGCAACTTCCAGCGGCAAGCCGGCGATACTTCACAACTATTTAAATATTCCGTTTGTAAGTAGAACAGCTTGATTGGAACTTTTGAGTAAATTGGCTTATTGCAGACGGAACTTTGTCGATTCAAATAAAAAACTTTTGGATTTATAGTTGCCGATTGTGACGCTTAAAGTTAAGCGGATTTAATGGGTTGTGGATGGGTTTCGATGGGATATTTTCGTTTTGGCAAAGTGTCAAGGTGTCTATATTATAGTTAAGTATTGTTTGACAAAGGATATTGTGTCATTTTTGTAAATAAGGAGGATGACTCAAGGATCCGTTTAAATGTCTTTTAGGATGTGGGTAGTCCACCCAAGGGCTTGTATATAATACTTATAGTTAATTCTGTTTATTTTAGATTTTTTTTTATTTATTTTATATCTTATTCTTATAAGATATTATTATTGACATTTAACCAAGTTCCTGATGAATTCAAATGTTATCATACTCTTACGTAGACCCGTTTCTATCAATAAAAACGAAATGAAACATACAACTGTAATGGTACCTCAGAACTACACTTATCAATGAGCCTCAAGTATGTTTAAGAGTATTTCTGCAAATTACATTTATTACACCGAGTTTTTCTGGACCTATGAAGTGAATTTCACTATTTAAATAAAGAATTTGTTTTAAATTTCGAATATAAAACGAAAATCAACTATCAAAAGCATTTCTATGAAATTGTGTTATGACATTTTTACGAATTCCCTACAATTTCTGTATCGGAACTGTAAAAAATACCTTGATATGTAGTAACGATGTCATTTAAAGATAATGAAACTGGCGGACTGTTGGAAGCTGGCTCCGAGCAACGAACTGTGGTTATTGCTTTTGGCACAACAAAGGGAGTTGTAGGCCGCCTCTAGACACGCTACCACTGTAGCATGGCACAGCAACATGGATCTACATGAGATGCAAGAACCGATCTCATTTGGACCAGGGGCAACTTCAATGCTCAGATTTAAGTGGGGAGGATTGTTTCAGACGTAATTATCTCCTGGCGAGGCCGGTTGGGAGATTCGTTTCAACTAATGCACGACAATGCACGTGGCCTGCTCAATCGCCAGACCTCAACCCAATTGAGCACTAAAGGGATATGCTCCAAGGAAGAGTATGGATGCCGTGCACACTCCACAACAACTTTTTGACTTGTTAGAAAGTACGTGGGGGGCCATTCCTCATTGATGAACTAATATTCAGCATGCCAAATCGCTGCGATTGTGTTATTCGTGTTAATGTTGGAAACACAGACTATAAATTTTTTTATATATGCAATAAAAATTTATAAAAATCGTAATTTTTGTACTTTTTTCGTCATTTGATTGACTCCGTTTTCATATTACCCATATTAGAGTTAATTTCCCAAAATTTGAAATGCTGCAACTTTTCAGAATTTTTACAAAATATGACGATATTAATTTCATAAAACTTACTCTTACGGTACACGGACGGATAGGTCCGATTAGTTTCGGACTCGTCTGGAGTCCCTCATCAGGGATGAGTGTAGTCGCGGCTACAGTCCTCGCCTCGCACTGAAGATGGATTCCAGAGGAGTCCGAAACTAATCAACCCTATTTTTTTTGCAAAATATTTACTTGACCTCTGACACTTTTGATGTGTGTATTTAACTTCCTACGTACATAGCCGTATATTATTAAATAAGTTTACCGAACACAACACTCGAAGGTCTAGACAGTTATAAAAGACTCAAAAACTTCCCAAGTCACGCTAGTGACAAGCAAGTTTTATCTTTTCTGAAATAAGACCTTTTGCGTATCATGACTTGACAATTATTAAAGGTTCTTGTTTTTCTTTGGCGTCGATTTTCCATCTTATTTTAAGGAAATTTACGTTAAGACGAAAGACACGTATTCCCAAAAGGGTCATATTCGCTTCACTTTCCACAATCCCTGGAAAAACCGACACAGGTAATTCTTTAACGGCTTGGAAACCCAAATCAAAAAGGACATCTCAAATAAGTCACTTAACTGGTACGAAGCCATGACTGCATCTAATAAAATTCTTGAATATAGAGGCTCTTTGTTGATGCTGTAAATATGCTAATTTACCTTTTATTTATTGTTTAATATTTTTATTAGAGTTAAAGATCGTACAGTTGACAGTGCTCAGTGCATGATTTCACGTCCCGAAATTGTGTGTAGATAAAAACTCACAATTACCACACCGTTATATTAAAGTTTGCAACTTTCCTTGAACAAAAATAATTGAAATGGTGCTTCCATCATCCTGTTTCCATTAAAAATAAACCATTATACTTTAAACGAACTTTAAATAGACTATCGAAACACGACTAGGCCACAACCTTAGACCGTCATATTTAACTGAGACTTAAGTGAGGGAACCTCTGGGAGCACCAGATTGGGAGAGGCCATGAGCCTCTTAATGCGCCATATCACATCAGGACTGACCCCAAATAATGCGGTGCTTTGTAAGCAAAAAGGACACAGCAATAAATATGTATGATTTATATATTATTTTGGGACGATAAGCCGACTAAATTCTGTTTATTTATTTTTTAGCTCTGTATTTTCTGCTACAGGATGAGTTTTATCGACGTTAAACTGTGTATGTCGTTCCTATATTTGAAATGATTACAAACAAACAAATACTAAATACAAATCTTTACATACGGTTTTGGTTGTGTGGTAAAAAACATCAAGGCAATGTGCAATAATTTCAATTTTGTGTGCTTTTAAACTGAACTTACATATTTAGTTTCCTACATTTTAAGCGGGTAACGTTTCGGGGTAAATAAGAACTAAAAGATATTTTTAAACTGTTCTACTTTACATATAAATTAGAACCGAAAAACGAATCCAAGTACAACATATTCCTTTGAGTGTTTGATTGACACGACACGCAACCGCTTCTCATTTACAACACTCCAAAACTGCAAAGAAAAACTAAATTATTCAGCATTCCATTACACCTGCTTCACACTCATTTACGAACTCCTGCAAAAAGCAGGGCAATTCCCATACAGTGGCATTATATCAGGAACCCGAGTCAGCGAGTCTATGGCAATTTTCACCTCGATGCAGGTCGATCGGTAAACTTCGAAAATGTTGAGATTCACATACTTAGAATATAAAATTTTCAATCTCGATCGAAAAGTCTCGAAATTTGAAATGTTCCTCAAACTTCAGATAATGTCCATTCAAAAAAATGAGAATTCAATCCATGTCAAAACTTGCATCTTAAATTCGACACATAACTGACGGCCGAGTGGCGTAGTGGTTAGTAGCTCTGCCTCGTACGCTGAAGGTCCCAGGTTTGAGACCTGGCCTTCAATTGTGTGATGAACACAGATGTTTGTTTCTGGGTCATGGTTTTTGATATTTATATAGGTATGTTTATTCTGGGTTCCCCCCAGTACGCTGTATGGTCATCCATCACACAAGCTCTGCTTACTTTGGGGCCATACAGTTGGTGTGTTTGTCTGGGGATTATGATTATAAATGCACACTGAATGGGAACTGCCCTACCGGTCGACGTTTCCTCCGAATCAAGTAAGTAGGCTACCGAATCATTCGAATGCCTTCGAGCCAAATGTCATTAGTGATGTTTTCGGAGACCTAACAAGTGTCAAATGCGCCGTACGTATTCCAATTGGTTCCCCGACGGCTTCCAAGCTAATAACTTTCTTTTACCAAACACGTGAAAATATTACTCAACCGTGAAATTTAATAATGAGGGTACTATTCATATGTTTCGTGAGTTTATGAGCTTTGCGGAATGAAAAAACTGGGTTCGTTGTTTGTGTGTTTTAATGTTGGGCTGTTTAAATTGTCGGTGTCGGTTTAAATTACATGAAAATTATTTTGGCAAGTGGACTATAATATTGTGATGCATATTTAGGTTTGCATCTTTTTAACAATTAAATGCAACTATGATTTCTAATTTACAAATTGCAAAATAAGTAGACACTAGAAGGGTTTGGTCGTATTTATTTTAAAGTTATACACAATAACATACATATGAAAATTATAAACAAATAAACAATTTGTAAATGACACGTCAACAAAAAACTATGCGCTAAGCATGGAAGTAGGTGTCCCTGCAAGGTTATGAACCCAAAAGCTCAGGTTAAAGAAACAGTGCTACTTTCCATAATGTCTCAAAGCTTAGTTATAACTGTGGGTAAAAATATATTCCTATAAATGCCCTAGGTGCTCCGGAATGGAACACACTTCTTTTAGGGACTTATTACAGCCACATAAAAATATAACACCCACACGACTTCAACAAAACATATTACCCGAACAACATAAACATATATTAACCAAATACAAAAGAATAGCTACTCTATCTATTTCTCTAAAACTATTGATTCATGGTTCCTAACGCTGTGTATTGTTCCAGAAACTTGCGTGTAGACAGGCTGTGTGTACTACAGAGCATTCATAACTTAGGCAATAACTACAACGGCAGGAACTACTTCCAGTTCTAAGTCTCCAGTTACTGCTTGAACGTGATTTGCGAATTAGCACCATAGTGGAGCGCTAATCTGCAGGCTCTTGTTTTCATTCAGAAAACTGTACCGTATTGTAGATGTGGCACGACGTATAAGTTTGCTGGGTGTTTAGAAAAATAATGAGCCGTTGCTTGCTTGAGGTTTATCATTTGTTTTCTGAAGCGGTATTTGTGGGAGCTGAGCTTAGCATGATTAAAAGATAAAAGATAGTTTTTTGTTCGGATGCGTGCATGTAAGATTTCAATAGAACTTTTTTGAAAACAAAACAAAGCCGGCAAAACTAATCATATATTATGAGCAAAGTTTTTCCTACTAAGTTATTAACGCCCACTCAGTTACTAAATTACTCAACATATTTCCTTAGTAGAATGAAATAATGCGAGTGGCTCTGAAAGTGCTAGAAAATAACTCAAATTGATATAGGAGGTTTTAAGAAATGAACCGTTCTCCCATTTTTGATAAGGACCAGATCATGATCTCTCCGCCGCTAGTTCTGTTTAGGCAAGAGCCTTATCTCGGAAATATATCAAAAGATTGTATGAGATTCCGCGACATATAAAAACTAGACTTATAAAATTATGCGCTATCAATCATATGTCAGTTTTATCTTTACATGATATGAAGAATTTGTATTTCACGATGAAACTGCAATACAAGAGGGACAAAAGCATCAACGACTAAAACTCTTCACTCTTCGCCCTATCGAGCTGATCCTGCAGCCCTATCTTTTTAACACTAATTAATTGCTTCCTTTTAGTTTAAGTTCGTTTATGATTCTCAAAAGAGTGTCATACTACAATTCAGCGCTCATTGGCCTCATCAGCTTCCCACTAAATCGACACACACTTGTGAAATGTGACATCGATTACGAAACTGTACAACTTATTGATTATCGATATAAATCACGGAGTGTTTTTTCGATTGACTAAATATTCGGAGGTCAATTGATGCCATCTCAATAAAACGTACAATGGGGACAATGTTTCTTGACCCAAATTTGTCCATTGTTGAATCAGAAGCGATTTGTTTTTATAAATAACAATGAACCCACAGTTTCCATTAGTCGTAGAGAAGGAAACAATGACAGTTTGATATGAGTGTTTAATTATTTAGCAAGTAATTGCGTTTTTAAATCGGTGCTAATAAAACACTTCGTGTTTCGTAGCACTCAAGTTTTATTTAGTTTCATTTATTTTTTGCAAAAACGTAATTCATGTTATTGTTATTCATAGGACGACGCACATTTTATTTTTGAGTTTTAGGTCCTCTCCAGCAAATTCGTAATGTAAATGGTAGTAACCTTAATTCTTTCTTTGATATAGCAGTTTTTGTATCTTTTTGTCTACATAATTGAATTTGCCTTAAGTAATGGGCCTGTCAAACATTGAGTAATAGGCCTGTTAAATATTATATATGATACTTACAAAGACTCCAAAGGTCTCCCAAATAAGCGCAAAGCCATTTTTGTACAATTACTATCTTCTTAACAGTGGGTATGAATGACTTGGAATAATATAAGGCCACTCAGTGTCACCTCCAACAAAAAAAATATTTTGTCCTATAAATATTTATTTATTAGATCACCAACAAGTTTACAACAAATAATGCACATTTGGACCATAGTTTTAACAAGTTATTAAAGTCGTAGACTCAATTATAGGTGACAACAGCATGCAATGTTATGACAACAATCAACATATTTAAGTATATAAAGAAGAAATTGTTTTTTTTTGGCAGTTAATTACATTATGTTAAAAAAATAAACGAATGAGACTTTTCTTATTACTTATACTTATACCTACTTATACAATTCCTAGATAGATCGTACAAATATAAACAGTCACTCGTGCATTTGACCAAGGACCAAGGACTTAAACTGATTTATTGAGTTGCAGAAAATATCAATATTAATAATACCAGATTTAGACATTGAATTATAATAAGAAGACATTCTGTTAAGGGGAGAGAATGAGCCTAAGTTTGTTTTGGAACTCTAAGGTGTTATTAAATTGTAACGAGAAATTCGAGGCAGTTTAAAAGGAATGTTAATGTTTATCCGTAATAGTAATTGTGGACTGTCAATGAAGCCATTTATAAGTTTGTGGAGAAATACCGAGTCTAGCATGTTACGTCGACTTTTTAGGGAGTTCATTTTAAAATAACTCAAGCTGTCATTGTAGTGAGGTAGTTTTTTGCTAAATTGTGGTTGTACGTTAAGTGCCACAGAAATCTTTTTTGAACACGCTCAAGCTTTTTGATATAAACGTCATAGTGTGGATTCCATACCACACTACAGTATTCCAATCCACTCCGCACGAGGGCGTTATATAATGTTATTTTTGTTTTAGGGTTTTTTAAATTCTTTACAATTCCTTAAGACGAATCCGAGAGTTTTAAAACCTTGTGTGACTATATTTTCTATATGTGTATTAAAACGTAATTTAGTATCTAAGGTAACTCCCAGATCGCTAATATATTTTAAATTTTTTAGTTTTTCATGTCCAATAGTGTATTCTCTACTAGAGGTTATCCTGCTGCGAGCAAAATTGATAACAAAACATTTATTTACATACACGTCATATAATAGCCAGAGTTACGATTACGCACAAACAGTTTTCCCGCTACACTTCATAAGTTGAGTATTTACTAAATCGGATAGAAGCGGAACGATTTAAGGAACCGATTTTTTCCAACCGAGGAATATGTCTAAAAGTCTCAGTCTCGTATTGCCTCGTTAGAAACCAGTTCTAGACGTTTAATTAGAAATGAATATTCTTAGAAAGTTTACGGTACGTTATGTACAATCGGCGCTGGGTCCTCATGCTGTTTGCTGTGTGCTTTTATAGAAGCCTGCATACTAGGGGACGAGCACACTACAGAGATTCGAATGCTTATCTGCGTCTGAACAAAATCTTCCGACTCTACCTACCTAACCTTCGAAATTTGTAATATCTTCTGAATTTGATATATAAACGTACCCATGACACATTTAACTCTTTTTATTTCTTTTATTTTGTGACTGGTATTGACCACTGTAAACAGAGACGCTACGCTCAAGTAGATTTACGGCCTTCGACAGAGTAACAGTTATTGGACTTCTTCACTCTGAAGTTACTCCTACATATAACAGTGAAATGTGATGTATTTTTTATCCTTATTTTCTTACAGATAAGATTTACTTTGGGGGGAAATGTATAAAAATTCGTATCCATTTTGAGGTTTTTATTGCGTCTAGAGAATCACAACTCCTGGGTTTTCAAAGCTCGAGTAATTTATAAATATAAAACTTTGAAGCTATATTTTTGGATACCTATTTATTTTAGGTATCTGTCTTAAAAATACTTTTAAACTACAGGTAAAACTACTCAAAATGTACTGCGAGATATCGATATTCTATTCCAAAAGCTAAGAACTCCAAAAATATGATAAGATCAAACGTAAATAATAAAATCCACCCTTTTCCCAAATGTCGCAAATTGTGTAAGTTTTCGAGAGCCTCTTAGGTCACGTGGTCCTTTCCTGGAATTCGCCCTATCCAGAAATAATAATATTAGTTGTTGGAAATTGTGCTCAAGTGCCATTACATAATGATTTCTGTAAGACGATTTTCCTTAAACTGTTGCATAATTCTTAAAGTAATCAGAAATTCTGTTAGAATAAAGGGTTCCTTATGGGACTCTGATGTTTAGTAAGACAGGAACGCAACAGAAAAAAAAGCACATTCATATATTTATTTATTACTAACAATATAAAATAGCTTTGAACAAAAAGAGTACTAGTAGTAGTACTAGGCTTAAGTTTAAATTGCTTACAGTCTGAGAATTTCAGAAATTGTTCACATTTTCTACTTATTAAACTTTTAATACAGAATATTCAGAGGTGTTCCTGGTTATAAAACAAGTGTATATGTCATAGTTAGTTTTCACTCGACTCGAAGCCCACATATTCTTGGTAAAGTTATGGTGAGACATCTTTCCCAATTATTAAGGCAATTTCTTATTAAATTAAGATTCACACGTATTACTGTATTTTAAATGGAAATTAATACTATACTAAAAAAAATTAAACCTATACTGAAGTCTTTCGCATAGCTTGAACGCACTGTACAGGAAATCCGTGGGAGACGCAGTTACATTTTAACTTTAGAACACATGGAAACACTTTATTTTTATTTTGGACTGTAAAGTTTGCTCCCTACTACTTTTAAAGCTGTCTGCAATCTGGCTTTCACGCTATTCTTCAGACATAGTATCCGTAACTTTTTCAACGATACCTTTTGAACTTAAAAAAATAAACTAGAGTGATACTTATATATCTTTAAGTAACGTGCTTTAAAGTTAGACTCTTAGAGCGCTTGAATTTAGGTGTTTTGTATCGAACCGCTGGCTGTCGCACGTTGAGTATACCGCTTGCTAAACGCGAAGTCGCGAATGTGACGTACTCATTAGACATTATTCGTCAAATGTATGTAGGCACTGACATACGAACGCTCTGCAGTCTGATAAGTTTTCAATTTAGACCAGGGGTGAGCACCCTTTTTAATCAATGGACCAATTTAAATTTATATTTTTTTGGCGGGCCGCACAGAGATTATCTCTATAAATATAAGAATAAAAAAATATAAAATTAAAAAAAAAGCAAAGATTTCATATACAAATTTTAATGCAAGATAAAAACAAACAAGAAAAGAACAGAAAAACGAATTTACGCGAAATTTTTAATGAGATATTTAATTTAATGAAAATTTCTAAATTTTAGACAGTTGATCGCGGATTGCTGCCGTCTCGCAGTCCGGAAGTCAATTAAAACAAAGCGCGCGAAGCGGCGACGATGCGGTGACAACCGGGTGGAAAATTCGCGAATGCCACGTGCTCATTAGGCATATGTCGGTACACATATACTTACCTGTCAAATATTACTAATACGCGAATATAATATACCTGGCGACCTGCTGCCGTCCCACGCCGGCCTTGGCTGCGGGATGTAGCATGCGGCGGCGGTTCAACACGAAACGTCTAAATAAAAAGCGCCCTTATTAAAACGCTTATGACACTTTATTTCAAACATTGTTTAAAGCAAAACTTTGCACTTTATTTTCTCTTAATACATTTCATTGGAAAACAGATGAGTTGAAGTGATGATAGAGAAAATTAATTTTCTGAACAAACAAGTATCCGGTGCAAACATCCACGCTAGCGGGTCCAGAGTTTCTGGAGTACAGTCGATAGGGAAATAAATCGGGATAAATAGAATAAGGTCATTGAGGTATTTCTAAATAAAGTGCAAGACTTTAAGGTAGGATAATCTCACTTAAATAATTGTTACGTCGATGCTAATTTTAGTAGAACATACATATTGAATTTCTAACCATGCCTTCAGAAGTTGTTGTCAAATATCCACTTCCTTTCCTCTGGAAGGTTTTTAGCTAAAAAGGTTTGGGAACCACCTCAAATTCAAATATTTATTTCTCAACTTTGACAATTAATTGTTCTTATTAACGTTAAATAAAGCACGACTCTGCCACCAGTTTTGAAAAAACTTCTTGAAAAAGAACTGGCCAGAAACATCATGGGTATAATTTTTTCAAAATAAGTTTACAGGGTCTCTATATGTCTATCTGATAGCTTGACGAGTCTCCCCCTCCCCCCGAACTATCCAAACAACGATCACCCTCAAACTTCTGGCATTAAATCCCATTGATGAGTAAGGTGACTTAATTACCGATTGGTACCGATTATAATCAACATTGAAGTATTGGCTTTTTTAAATTTATTTATCAGATTCAACCTCTGCACGTTAATGGCGTCAATTATAACATAATTGATATCATTTTAAGTAATACAAGAGCTTTATGAAGAAGGTTAGAGTATTGTGTACCGTTAGAAATACAACGTGTTTATCTTTAGCGTGTTATAAACTAGCACAATAACAGGCAATATCGATCGCAATTTTGACACGTTACCTTGAACTGATTAATTTGCTGAACAGCAATTACTTCAAACAAAACCAGTCTAAGCGAGAGACGTCATTGTCCTGTCTCTAGAACAATAGCCGGGGCTCGTGTCGCGACAATGCCAAGAAAACGGCTGCGAGATCGTTACTCATGCAAAATGCTCTCGAATCGTGAATGAAATCGCGCACAAAAAACCCTGACATTGAAATATATATCTCTCTTGAAAAAAGCTATTTTCGCAGCCATTTTGTAAGTAAACGCTTTCAGCTAGATAATCTAGTTTAGAATGCGCATTCTAGAGATACACGTTATACAAAGTAGGTATCTCGTAGCGCAGTACACGTGGGTGTGTCTTGTTAGTGTATGAAAGGGGAGCCCGGGGTGAGCCGGAGCTGTGTGGATGTCGTTTAGAGGAAGTGTTCTCATCCAATTAAGAGCGTGCCGCTGAATTGCTGGCAACGTTTGTCGTTTTTGTAATTGTCCTCGAGCAAGTTCCTTTCTTTTTACAAATTGCAACATGAGAGCTTGGATGGTCCAGTGGGCATCGTTAGCAGAACGTCACAGGCTACAAGGATATCTTCCTTTTTGACATTGACTTGGATATAAATTGTTCGTTGTAATTGTAACTTAGTATACTATTTCCATTTCTTTATTTTCTCGATGACAGCTCCTGTGTAACCTTGTGCGATCGTTTTTTTTTACATTATGTATGCATTGTTTTATAAAAATATGACGATTACACACGTACAAGGTTATATAATACCAGAGTCGGAGAAACTGATAGGGATGGAGCTATTGGATGGAGCTAGAGAGCATTATATCAAATTAGAACTGTCATCGAGAAAATAAAGAAATGGAAATAGTATTGTTGTTCCTAAAGATATGTTCATAAATAGAGCAGTATGTGAAGAGCTATTGATCCACAAGTTGGCTGCTCAATCAATACTATTGGTGCGGAAGAGATGTTTCTTCATGATTTCGTAAATAATAAGAATATTACGAAGGAATATTTTAGTAATAATAGAAAGCAAAGTTTTTGGAATAAAAAAAATGGTTTGGATATGGCTGTATGTCTACGCATCGTTTGCAACAAATAAGCGTAAATCGCTTTTCATTTCCTATTATTCACATTTATTTTGACAAAAAGCCGAATAAAAGGACATGTTATTTCTTTAAATAACCTTAAAAATATTGGTGGACATCAGATAAAGAATACTAAGCGGAATCAATATTTCAAAAGGTTAAAAGGTACTTTCACAATTTGAGTTTTTTTATATACGAATACTACGAGCCATGGTACATCTACAAGTTTTCATCGGTCTTACTTACAAGCATTTTAATCAAAACTCTGGCACATACAAGGAAGTGTACAATTAATTCAGCGGTGTACAATTGGGAACATAAATCGGGTAGTTCAGTAACTGAGTGAACGCAGTTCGCGAGGATATGTAAATGTTGGAGTATTAGAAGTAGCTCCGCTTTGTGGCTTTATCCCCGCGTAGGGTCGGCAAAAGAGTATGGTTGTGTTATTTTTATACAATAAAAGTTGATAAAGTTATTCATAAACTATAATTGGAACCCACGTCTGATATTCATTCTGCGTCTGCAAAAAATTATCAAAATAAATTACAAACAAAATGAATTTGGTTCGATGTATGTTATTCTAAGTCTTAAAGGTGTGATACATATTATTAATGATCTATACTATTATTAAAAAGGTGAAAGGTTTATTTGTTTGTTATTCAAAGTTGACTTTGTTTTATCCCAGAATCCGCACGTGGTACGAATTACGTTTTACATTAAACCGCGCATGGTTGTTCATAAATTTAAAAAAATAGTATTGGCAGCGAAATATAATCGGTTGACAAAAGATTGCTTTTATCAGAGCCCATTTCCGTCCTTGTAATTGAATATGTAACAAAAATTAAAGATGTTAATTCAAAAACCATTTCTAGATATCACTTTTCTATAACATATTTTGCAAGAAAAAGCTCTAAATAAAACACTTTGCAGTTGCCGTGGTCAGTCTATCGTGACCACGGCAACTGCAAAGATGCCGAAACGTCGAAATAATTTTAAAATTATCTAAAATATACGCGATAATATCCGGTAAAAAGTGTTTTATTTAAAGTATGTATCGTGAAAATTTAAGAAAATATATAAGAAAAAGCTCTCACGCTGATATGTAATTAAGCAAATTTTAACGAAAATGAGAAACTTTGACGTCATCAAGCCATGGTATATTATTGTCTTTGGTTGAACTAACGGTCAGAAATAAATTTCTATCATCAACAATTCGTAGAAAATTGTGTTTAAGATTTGTATTGTGATTTTATAATTATTCTCTGCGTCGTTATCATACATTATTCTTTAAGTCAGTACAGAAATCAGAAATATTCACATTGTTTTATCAAGAGGGCTCATTCTATCAAAATGAACCATAAAAATGCCCAAAACTTTAATTTTACCGAATTGTCTGCATATTTTATATCATACGGCGACCAATATTTTTGTTATTTTCAGTCATTTTTACAAAAAAACGCTTAATCTTAAAATAAATGCTTCCGTGTAGTAAGAATTTTTAAATCACATACCGAGATTCTGATTTAAATGATGTGTGGTATTATCATGAATTGGCCTTAATAGTTAACATTATTGAATTCATCAGTAAGACATACTTTTGATTTATTTTAACAAATAAAGGCATGTATAAAACTGAACAAAATTTAAAATTGCACGATGTATTTGTATGTGGAGATGCGTTTACTATTTAGTGTTGTTTTGATGACCGTACTCTAATAATTGAGAAACTGTATATATATTGGTGAATCCAAAACGTGTGAGTATGCACGTGTTATACAATACAGCCATTGTTACAAGACGAACTGTCTTATTATATTACTAATCTTATGATTGAGGATTGCCAACCATGGTATAAATACAAAATCTGTTATTTTAAATTTTTAACCCTTGAGACCCTTAATTTTTTTATTTTTAGACAGACATAAGTTTAAGGTATATATAACTATAGTTATATAGATAATAACTACAGTTTTTTACTTATTATAGTTTTTAAAGACACTTCAGTATTTTTGAAAGTCATTTTCATAATTCAAAACTTTTAAATAATATAATATGTCTAACAATCACACCAAATTATCTAGCCCAAATTAAGTATCATTAAGAACTTGTGTTATGGATACTAGATAAAGGATGAATAAACTTAAGAAAGCAAAGAAGAAGACATATATAAGCTCACATAGATATTCTTTTTTCATGTATAAATATTAGAAATAAAATGAACATACATACACATCCATGACTAGAAAGCAAATATAATAAAATATCTGAGTCTACCAGGATTCGAACCCGGGACCTCTGGCATGGAAGGCAGGGGGTTACCTACAGACCAAACAGGCCGGCGAAATACTGATACATTTTCGCTGTGTAATTAATAAGTAACTGTTTATTTAGTATCTGATCTGATATTTTCGAATCATATTTAAACGAACCGATATATTTCGTATCTTAATTAAGAATCTCATTTCAGCATTATTTTCAGTAGTTAATTATTCTGTAATTTATCTTCTTTATTTAAGGTTTATAACAAAAATAATTTTAATGTACTTTTTGCTTGCAACTTTCCGGACTTTGTAGTTTTAAAAAAAAAACAAACAAAAGTACCTTTTTATTATTATATTAGTTAAGATTTAATAATCTCAATTGAAACTTCAAAATGTATGTAACTGTTTGTTGGGACACTGCATTATTAACAGCTGGATTCCTTAGAATATTAATGCACGTTTCTTGAATAATGTCTTAATTTAAAGACAGACTCTTGGTTTACTGTTTTATTGTAATTATCGTAACCTAGTTACGTTGTTTGCGTAGAGAATAATGTCGTAAACCCTGCTCCGACCGCTGCCAAATCTCTGCAGTTTAGTTGGCGCTTGGCTCGGGCGATATAGCCGAGGTACTTTATAATCGTGTTAAATGTCATATGCACTCAAGGGTTAAATTATCTGTTAAATTATTACAATATTCAGCACAAAACACAAAAATCAGAAGGCTGCTTCTGTGATTGGAGGACCCATTTCGTAATGAAAACAAGAATAACTAGAAGCGTAGCCATTTCGGGAATGCATTAAGGCAACATTATTTGCAAGTATTCACGTTTTAAAAACACGTTTACATTATCAACCTGTTTTTAAGTTTTCATTGCGAGCAAAAAATCTCGTCTTAACCGCACAGAAGCTGCGGGACATTATCGCCTCAACTTGTTGCAAATAGGTTACAATTTACCGTCCATTTTGGCCACCGAAGTATGGCTCACGTATTTCCGTGTATATGAGAACGTAAATTATACGCTACGATGTTGTTTCCAAGTTTGCTCTTGTTATTCTTTGCAGGTAGGGTGTCGCCTAGGTATTGTTTGAGTATTCGAGTGATGCGTTTCTCGCTATTGTTCTAAAACGAATTATTATCTGAATAACATTGGAGCTTCATTTGTAGGCTGCGAGGGTGCCACTCGCATGATTTGAATGCGCGTGAGGTCGCGAGAGACAATCGATGTCAAAACGTCTGTAGTGTGTAGCGGGCATCACAATATGCAATTATTTATTTATAGTCGCACCTTGCTCAATGAAAACGGGATCGGTGTCATGGCGAGCTCTAGCTACTTGCTAAGTATAGGCTAGTTTATAGCACGGCCCGGCCGATCCAACGGTTAACTCGTAAAGCGTCCGTTTTGAATTGGAAAACGCAAACATCGTAAGACACTTGCAGTGTATTGTTTAGAAGTTGGAAATAAAATGTTTAGAGCTGGCGATACTCGTTTAAACCCGTGCTTGACGTGAGTTACTGGATCCGCTAACGCCGCACCGCAGTAACAATGTCATGATACTGGCCACAAATAAAACGCCAAGTTATAAGATATACAATTCTAAATATAAACTGAACGTTTTAGCAGTAGTTTTGGGTTACATTGTAATGTTTTCACATAAATTAGTGTCCAAAGACGGTAAATAGAGAACCCTCATCACAAAGTTTGTTGTACACAAACAAGCGATCTGAATGGGTATTGGCTTGAAGTTTTTGGCAGAAAAATATTGTGGTCTCAGCGCAGGTCGTGAGATAGGTTGGCAGGGTTCCATTTGTTAGATACGGCGTTTCCTGGCGAAACGAGAGCAGTCACCGGCTGTGGCATGTATTGATAGTTGTTTATTGTCAGTTCATTTAAACTTAAGTTAGTTTTTGGTTTAGTATAAATAGAACGCTTGTATTTGGGCTACAATTGCATTCGGTAAAAGGTACAAACGTAATGTATCCACCAGTGAATTTTTATCCGGCTTATATTAATCTACAAAACTTGTTACTTTGTTTCATTAAGCAATTGAGTATTATTACTAATTATAATAAATTAAATTTCAAAACTCTAGTAGAAATTCGATGGGATTTGTATATAATTTATTGTAATGTGATTTTTTTTACGTTTTCGGTATAAATTGTTTCCGTTATAATTCGCAAAAAAGTAGTAAAAATAATGGTTTGCTAATTATAATTTGTCTTATTTTTTGTTTACTTAGAGCAGATATTTTAATATTCATATAAAGTATTAGACGACCGAGTGGCGTGGTGGTCGGTGGCCCTGACTCATGCGCTGGAGGTCCCGGTTCAAGCCCTGGCCGGGGCATTCATTTATGTGATAAACAAAAATGTTTGTTTTCAGATCATGGTTGTTGGTATTTATGTATGTATGTTTATTCTGGATTCCCCCCCAGTTCACTGTATGACATAAGCTCTGCTTACTTTGGGGCCATACAGTTGGTGTGATTGTCTGGGGATTTGTTATTATTGTGAGTGTATCTGTAGAAAATTTTTGAGAGTTCAACTAAATTTATACGGAAAGTCTTGCCAAGTGTCAAAGTTATTCTCCAGGCATTGTACAATCACCCCTAAGTATAGAATAAATTTAATAACTGCATTACTCTTAAACACAATGTCAGTCACTAAAATTAAATGGTATTTGTTCTTTACTAAAAAAGTTAATTCTTTACTAAATAAGGACATCTTACTTGGTTTGAAGCAATAAATAATCATCTATATATCCATGTAAAGTGCAGCAGATAAAGCTCAACAAAGTCTTAACTGCAGCTCCAATGAAAACCTTCAAAGAGAAATCAAATTAAAAGTTTTTTCAATTAAAAATGATGAGCTTCGTGAAGCTCGCGCTTTTGAGAGTTAATAAGTGATTATTACAGGACTTATCTGTCTATAGTTAAATAGGATTCCATTGCGATTGAGAATGGTGGTGATTTTTTTGTATAGCGGTGGTTTTAAAAAGCAATGGTAGATTCCTATAAGATTTCATCTGTTACGGCACTTCACTCCTTCCCATTTAATGAATAAATAAATATTTCTAACAATCACACCACATTGTTTAGCCCAAATGAAGTATCATCAAGAACTTGTGTTATGGATACTAGATAACGGATAAATAAACTTATGAAAACTATAAAAACACATAGATATTTTTTTTTAATATAAATACAAGAAATAAACTTAAATAAACATACATACACATCCATGACTAGAAAGGATTCGAACTAGGATTCGAACCCGGGAAGGCATGGCCACTTGCCTCCATACCAACAGGCCGTCATTGAATTTAAATCTCCAACTACTTATACGCGGTTGCGTTTCGAACAAAGGGAAACAACAGCCGGGGTTATTACCAGAACTATTAAGGCAATTTCAACTTACGCCTACGGTCGGCAACAACATTAATCGATAAATAAATATATATTTAATCAATAACATCTTCTATTAATGCTGTCATTAATCTTTCTATTCGATTTTCATTCTATTAATCAAATTGATCACGTGCTCCTTGGCCGGCTATGACGATAATGTTAAAAAAGTTCAGCACGTGATTTTTAACCAGGCCATCTAATGCCATGTACGGAGTAATTTTTGCTAACTGCCCCTTTTTAAACATTTCTACTAAGAAGCCTGTCAGTAATTTACCTAAACCAATATTTTGTAAAATGAAAAATATGAGACTTCCTCTTTATTGAAGACCCTGTGTTGTTTATTTCGTTTATTTAATGTCTTACACCTTTTATTGTAAGCTTTTATATGAGAAAAACTACCTTCTAAGCAAAGTATGGTTATTTTACCAATAAAAAAAATCATATTTACAAAAACAAAAAATCCAAACACAGAGGGCCTTTGCTGTGTGTGTATCGATCCAGGAAATTAAGTATCTTAATGCAAACTCATTACTTATTTATAGAAATAAATAATTTTATTATTCTCCAGCTCCAGGTCAGCTGAAAGAAATTTCTTAAGCTGAAAACCATTTATTGCTAAAAGGTTTTTTTTCTTATTACATATGTACATAAAACTAACATTACTATTAGGTCTACTATTAGGCGCTACGTCGTACGTGTTTAAAAAGAAATAAAAAAATTCCATTGCCAAAGAAATATACTAGATTGTTCTCCTGTGTTGTAGGAAATTGTGACGACCTCCCAAAACATTGAAGTGAAAGTGTCAAGCAAAGTTTTAGTAGACAGCTGTACAAAAATGAGATATTTCTAATATATAAAACCGAAACTAACAGTACCCAGAGTGCAGCAAGCCCCGACTGAGTAAAATAACTGAAAATCTTGATAAAATGTTAAATAAGCCTCCGAAAGCAGCTCAAAAAGCTTTTACGCTCTTACAATAAACTTCACACTCTGCGTAACAAAATCTAACCTACGACTACAGACACGATCCTTCCCAGCAAAAAATACCACCAACAATAACAGATATAGAAGGTCCAGAGTATAAGCGGCGCTGGCAGTATAAACATCAAGTTTTATTACTTGGCCGCGCTCCACTGTATGCGTTAACTTAACCCTCAGGCTGTCAATGTTGGAGTTGCGGTGATACCCTGTTGAAATACTGCCCGCAATCTGCATGCGGCTTAATCTTCATGTTAGCTGGCACCCGGAGCGATGTGGAGCTGTACGCTTGAGGGTTAAGTTTTTTAGTTTGTTGCGGGCTTTAAAGGTTATTGGCAGGAGTAAAGTGATGTTCTTTCTTGAGTTTACGGAATATAATCTTTGTATTACAATTTTGAAAACAATTACATAATTGTCACGAAATTTACGTGTGAAATTTTAATACGCGTTTGTCATTTGTCAGCACTGACCTCTTATAATTTAACGAGATAGTAATATCTCTATGTATTTGTTTTAACGTTACGTCTCTATCAGAACTTGAGTCGTTTGTTCAAAACATGCTTCATATATCAAGTCTTTTGACGATGAACAAAATTTTGTAACTAAGTAGTCATGGAAAATGCCCTTAATAACAATTTTAATTTTGTCTTTCCATATTATATATCGTACAATTTAATAACATTTATACCATACCTACTCTAAAAAGCTTATTTTATTCACGCAAAACAGTGAATAAAAAGGCCTTTTATTCACTGTTTTGGTGTTTGAATTTGGAACACAAAATATATCCGATCTCCATTTCAATGCTTACACAAACTCTTTGCGCTAAGATTTGAAATTCAAACTCTTTGGTGCAAATAAATTCTCGTGATTTGATTGGTCGATATTTGCGACAAGGAGTTTGGCATTAGATTAAAAACTGTTTTGTGTTCTTTGCTGCCATTATAGAAAAAAAATAAATATTGTTTCACAAGTTGACCACCCTAATGATAATAATAAGAAAATTACGCTTAATTTCAGTCATTGCTCTAATTTTAATGTCCATTTCAATTAATGTAACATTTATTATTTCTTGATTAAATTTCTATTTTCGTTTAAATTATGTCTTTTTCTCGTAGTCATGGTATAAAGTATAGTATGCAACTCCTGAATAAAGTACGAATTTATATCGAGGGCCATGAATCACTCGCGTCGCTCAGGATTCTAACAGTTGAATCACTCGCTGCGCTCGTGATTCAATCATCTTAAATCACTCGCTACGCTCGTGATTCAATCGTTAGAATCCTTCACTTGCTCGTGACTCATCTACGGCCCTCGCTTTAAATCCATCCTTTATTCACTAGTTGCATAATATACTATTATCAACTGTTCAATTTAGAGCACCATTTTAAATTTGGATGGCATGCACTAACTAAAGCAAGGGAACTACACGTTTTGTTTTTATGTTAGGTACGTATATGTTGGGTAACTTTGAACTGAAGTTTAACTTTGAACAAAGTTGTGAAAAAGATTAATAGATAGATAGACAGATAATTTTTTTGCATGGAAACGTTTTGACGTTTCAATATCGAGACTGCGTAAAACGAATCGCCAAAATGTTTTGTAGCAAATGCGAAGTAAAAAAATAAACTCTTAATGTCATAATTTTGTAAAATACCATCCTTTCCGTAGTGAAGTTGTTGGAGATGTTTAGTGCTTGAAATCGTAATTAAAAATATAAAACTTAATGTAAACAGATATGTTTTTGTGTAAAATGTAGTTTATATATTATTATTGTGAAATCGTTATCCGTTTTTGATGTTAAATATTCTGTGAAACTGATAAAGTTTTGAGTACGTTCAAAATCGAAGTTATTTGGATAATTTTGAATGGTTCAAAGTTACCTGTATCATAAAAATATTATGTTGCGTAACTTTAATTACGTGCATAATGTTGCTCAGTTCTCATAACGACATATTTTTCCACCAAATTGGTCTACCTTGATTTTATGGCAAGACAAAGCGATCATAGATTAGGTTTTCCCTTATAAAAGACTTCATTTAATTATACCCAAACCTTAAAATATTTCAATAGTAAAGGTTTTTACACTTTGCAAAAAATATATTCAAAGTTACCCAAAACTCATGGTAACTTTGAATTTGACTTTTGGGGAAAATTGTGGGTAACTCTATAGTTTATTCCGTAAATTCATCACGTTATAAAAAGAGACCAATTCAAAAGGACATTGTTCATTCAATAAAATAAAGGTGTATAAATATAAATCATATGTAATATCTCAAACACTGTAAAAAAATTTTCAGAGTTACCCAATTTGACTGTACATACAGGGTTTAAGTCATTATTTTTCGTCGTTATAAGGCACTACCATTCTCAGCCTAAATAGAGTTATATTTATAAACAAACAGTTAATGCTGTAATAATGTCTGACAAAGGCTTTATAATACACAAAACTTAAAATTTGATTTCTCTTTGAAAGTTTACATCGGAGCTGCAGTTAAGGCTTTGTTGTGCTTCACCGAAAGCTTTTTAAACTAATATGTTTATTTATACAAACGAACTTATATAACAGCAACATTTCTTCAACGAGAGAAAATAAAAATTCACAATACATTAGGCTTGTCTCCAATGGTGGCGATAAAACTAGATATGGACTAATTTATCGCTTTAAGGAATAAATCTAAATACTAGATCCATAAAGGGTAGCACGTTTTGAAAATTGTTCATACTGCACTCTCATACTTGTTTTGGTCGCAATGATAGGAGAAATAAACGTTAGTACATTAATAATGTTAAACATTTGTTAAATTAAGTAAACCAAATAAGTGTTTCACAATTATATTTGTTCAAAATACCTACTATTTTTATACATAATATTTTTTTTATGTGAGTTACTATAAATCAGAAAATATCACAACAAAAATTATATTATTATTATGTTTTATTTTTCCATTTCTTCAGTTAGTCATTTCTAGACTATATCTTTTTGTACTTCTCGCCCAACACCGTCAGTGGACCAATACCTTAGAAACGAACGACGCACGACGGTCCATTGCCTCCGAACAGTGTCGATTTAAATATTGCCTCCACAGCTTTTGTCATATTAACGAGAGCATTGTTCGACTGCCCATCATTCCACCATTGTTCCAACAGAAAACTTCGAAGCTTTTATTAATTAAAAATTGTCTACACAATTCAATGTTATTGTTGATCTGTCAGAGTGACAGTGAAAGAAGTTGTTGGAGTGTGTTGTGCTTGTGGGCCAACTTTGAACATCTGTGAAAGACAAAAGATGTATTTGTTTAGGAGAGTTTGAAAATATAATACTCGTACAACTTACGGTTTTATTTTTTTAATAGTCAATTTAAATGTTGCTACATTATGTAAAAATCAGACTTTGAAATTAAGCAAATATATTTTTTTTTAAATGTGCAAACCTAGTTGAAGGAACTGAAGTAATTGTACGAAAATGACTATTCTTTTTATGAAAACCACCTATTTTGTTTTATGTATTTTGACATTTTACGTACCTTCGTTGGTGATGATTTATTCATAGACAATTTATCTTCCTTGCTATTAAATCAGAATCGAGTAATAACTTTTTGATTTATTGCGACATAGCAATTCATCTTTAAAACAAAATGTGCGAAGAGAGAAGAAAAAAATCTATACCTATGAAGATTTAAATCTAAAAAAGACCAAATTTAATCCAACGTGCAATTTGATTATAATATAATTTTAACACCAAGGATATGTAACTCAAAATAATTACAGCAATTTACATTTGTTTTAATTGTCTGTAGCAATCTGGTGCGAATATTAAAGTTAAATATAGTTAGTAACATACACTAAGTACAAGTCAGTGGAGTACGAGAAGTTCACTCAATAAGTAGCTTCGGATATGACTATTTGCTCCTATGACTATTGACGACCAATAGCGTAGTGGTTAGTATCCCTGAATCAAACGCTGAAAGTCACAGGTTCGAGCCCAGACCAGGGCATTCATTTGTGTGACGAATATAGAAGTTTTTTCTCTGGTCATGGTTGTTGATAATTATACTCGTATGTATATTTATGTTGTTGTGCAACAGTTGTTGTGCGTATCTGGGGATTTTATTATTATTACTATAAAATTCTTTGTTTAATTACTTTTAAAGTTATTTAATTCAAATAAAACTGGAGACAGATTATACTACTTAAAGGACTTATGATAACAATACCATTGTTATACTTTCCTTAATAATTTAGTTATTCGACCAGTGCGTGCAGGTGCGTGACGTTAAACAACATTGGAGAGAAATCACTTTTAAAATCTTATAATAACGCTTATTTAATCCAAACTATAGGTTTGAGTGTATCTTGCACGTTGTAAACAACAAACCTCACCATATCCTTTTGGACAAAGTCAAATAATTTTAATACTCCATGAACTACATGCTCATTGGTTAGTTATTATAACAGTGTTTAGACTAGGGATCAATGTAATCAACAGAGGATAAGCCTCGGATTAACGTCACTATAGTTAACTCACTACGGCTATAATAATGTAAATGTACTGCAGTGTTGCCAGGATTTCAGCAGTGCCACAGTGTATTAAGTCAGTTAGGCTGGGTTTTGTTATAAATACCTATAAATACATCAGTAATATTGCCCTTAACAAGATATGTGTTCAACGTTTGTCTATACGAGTATAATGAGAACTAGGAATTAACAGAAAAAAATTTTCGCACATATTATTTTTATACAGAAATTTCTCCAGTAAAATATTGTGATCAAAAATTCTTGTTGGGTAATACAAATTTTACAACAAAATTGAATAAAAAGTATTGTAAAATATTTATTTTATACAGCAAAAAACTTAAATACGAATAAAGATACAAATTATAGAAAGCCACAATAACCCTGGTAAATTCATTGAAATGAATAATACAAAATAAAATAATACCATTTTAATTGGCATTAACCTAAGGACTAACAAAATCAATTTAAAAAATACATTCTTAAAAGTGAACGTTTGGTGGATTACGCAAAAACATTTATGCTCAATGTTGATTTTGGAACTCTCAAAACTGTTCCAAGGTTTTCTCAAGAACTGATAATTAATGAATAATTCTTTGCAAGTTTTTATCTAGGTACAATTATGCTAATGACCCGCACGTACTAATCTCCATTAACCACAAACATTGTGATAAAAATTATAACAATTGTTATACAGAACCAAGTTCACACACCACTATTACTTACCCGTTGAACTGACAGTCCAAGTATTAGTCAACAAGATTTCAAAGATAAAAAACTGAGGTTGCGGTTTAGAAATTTCATAAATCCATAGCTAATATGATTCAGCTATGCTACCGACGGCAATTGCAAAATTTTGATTTCTTCTATTTTTTGTCCAAATTTAGCTACGTCCATTGAACCTTGATCCTTTGTGGAAAGAACAATGGTCGTCATGGACTTACAGACACTTAAATTGGCTCTAAAATAATGATAATATTGTCAATTATTTCCTGGTTGTAAACTGTTCTACAACTGTACAAAAAAAAAACGCTGCAAGGTTATATTCCTCAAACTGGCCAGTGTCTTTTGTCAGTGTTTTACCTCATTTTAAAAGTTTAAATAAAAAACACTGTTTAAAAATGGAATGCAGAAAAAGTTGTAAACAGAAAACCTGTCATATTCACATACATACTAAGGCTATGTTTGTTTGCATCACATGCTTAAATCAGTTCTGTATTTGTACATGACATGCCGCTAAATAGGAACGTATTTTAGTTTCTCTGCGTAACATTTCGGTTTTACAGTGACAGAATTAGAGGTGTAAAATACCGGATAACCAATCTCGTGTCGTTACAGCCTATCGAAATCTCCGGTGGGAGAATTGATAATGTAAAATGATTTGATTAAAGTAGAATTTAATTTTGTAGGTATGTATATAAAGATAAAATTCTCTTCAACTAAAACGAATTAAAACAGATTATTATTTTCTGGTTAATAAAAACTATCTTCAATTATTGTGTTCATTTTACACCTTTGTATTGACATATGCTATCTTAGAAAAATTTACTACCGGTACGTCAACGAAATTCACCATTTTTCGCAGCATCATCATAAGTTGTTCCAAATATGTTGTTGTCAAAACTTTACGACTGTAGACTCACTGTCGTAAACGCTACTCTGTGACAGAAAGTACCCTGTTGACAAAAAAGATTATTTTCTCGGACGTGTTAGAAACCATTTTATACAATTTCTCCGTACAAGGTGGTGGAGCAGTTCTAATATATCTCGATGTTTGTAAAGAAGATTAGATGTGACTCAATTACCTTATTCGGTCCGGAGAGTTAGCTCAATTCAGAAATAGTAAATAGCAATGTAAACCGGTGAGTTCTGTATTTGGCGTTGTTTGAATTTTTGTAAATTTTCTATTGGAGTAATAAAGACAGGTGTATTTTTTTTAGCTTCCTTTTAATGTTTAGTTATGTAAGCTATACTAAAGGTAGCCAGCTGTATTAATATTTTCTGCCGGTATCCTGTTTTTCTAGGAGAGCGTTTGTTTTTCTGGTCGTTAATAAGTCGTAAAATCTTTGTGTCGTAAAAATTGTAATGAGTTACAATTTTAAGTATAACTAAAAGAACATTTTTATCAAAAGGCACCTCGGGTTAAATGCTCTACGTAGAACTGCAGTCCAACAATAAAAAAAAATGATCAGGTATATGTTTTAACTTTATGTATAAATGAATAATTCTTGATTGGTTCTTGTTAGTTTTGACGCATTTGACAAATTCGTGGTGTAAATTAAAAATGTAGAATCATAAAGAATAAGTAAATAAGAAACTAAACGTATGTATTGTATTACCTATAATACATAGATCTATAAATAGAATATATAATAAAATATCTTTGTGGTTTTTAGATGCTATTTAATATGATACTATAATATTTGTGAATATATGATAAATAAAAATGAAAAAAAATCGTTTTTCCATTGACGTTTCCATACATTTGAAATCCAAGTAGGTACACATAGTAGACGATTGTTACCGGCCAGTGGATTTTTTTTTATTTTTTTAAATAATAAAGGTATATGTTTAATGGGATCTCAGTTTACATCTAAAAAGTATAATTAAAGCTATTATTGGTTATAATCGTAGGTGCAGTAGATGATATTAAATCTTATTTATTTATATATTTTATTTTATCGTTTTTGTAACTACAAAATAAAAAACATAATAATGCTTATAGATAATGTACAATAGTACAGCTTAGTTCTAACAGAAATCTCTTCCAGCAGACCTGAGACTGGAGAGTTCGTAACAAGAGCAAATTTTGTGTGTACTAAATAAATATACACATGTTAAACAAAAACAATAAATACACACACGTAAGAAATAAATACATATAAAATACAATAAACATGCAAACATACATACTTACACATATATATATATATATATATATATACATACCTACATAAATATAAATCAATAACTTGTAAATATTCGACGAGTTATGTTTTTTTTTTTTTTTTTTCTCTTTATTTTATTTATTTTTTGGGACTTTGGGTCACTACAGTTGTGACCATGTCAGTCCCATCGGAGCTTAATAATAGTACATCACAACTATGAGATTTTACAACATATTAAATATTAAAATTAGTAGGTACTTATTTTTTTTAAACTATTGTATACAAATATATAAATTAACTTAGAATTTTTAGTGCAAGGTTCAGAAATTAAACTTTGGATACATCCTAACAAGAAGGGATTACATCTTAATAAATTAAAAAGACATTGTCTTTCGACCTTGTTCTTAACACACTCCATCAAAATATGGTATGCGTCTTCTATCTTCTGGCATACTTCACAATTAGGTGAAGGTAACTTCTTCATCAGATAGCCAAACTTGTTTAAAGGAATGTGTCCGGAACGAAGTCGAAAAGCTATTTTTAATAAGTTCCTATTTATTTTACTTTTATCGAACCATGGTAGATGAGGAGGCTCATTTTGTATAATTTTGTACCAAATCCCTTTGTCCTTTGATTTTTCATCAAAATGTGCCTTCCAGTCGTCATAGCACTTTCTTTTAAATTTTGGTAAAAGTTCTGAAAAATTTAGTAAAACGTTCACTTCATTTCCGTCCTTAGATGCATACTTAGCTAATCTATCAGCCTCCTCGTTACCAATAAGTCCGACATGAGATGGAACCCATTGCAATTTCAGTGCCAGCTCACTAGGTAGTTGATTTATTTTATGTAACACAGAATAGGCCAGTGGAACGAGTAATGTTGTCTTACTTATTTTTTGAATGAGGATAGAGTTTTAGATTCCCGAATTTCGTAGGGTAATAAATTCCACAACCTTACCGCATGTATTGTGAAGGAGTAGGAGAAAAAGTCTGTTTTATGCACACACATCAAAAGAAGTTTCTGATCTCTTTGAAAATACGAAATTTTTTTTGTTACAGTAGAATAAAACGTTTTTTTTTTCTTTTTTTTGTAAGATTCTTCATTCGAAAATCAAATCTTTTAATAACAAAAGATTTTAAAATATCAATTGTTTTTCTGTATACAAAGAGATTAAATCCTTGTTTACGCTCATTCAGAAATCTGACCTACTTGATTCAAGTGTTTTTTCTGACTTTTCGAAGAAATTCATTCAAAAAGATGCCGAGGGGATTATCAGAAGTTTTACGAGCAAGAATTGTTACTTTGGGGGAAGAAAGACATTCTACGAGAGAAATAGCACGCAGAGTGGCTGTATCCCAATCCTGTGTCGTTAACACTTTACGGAGGTATCGCGTGGATAACTTTGCTGATCGACCTCGCAGTGGTCAGCCAACTGTTTTCACTTCTGCTCAGAAGCGTTACATCAGATTGCTGACTGCCTGAGACCCAACAATCAATGCCACTAAAATAAAAGCTGAGGTGCGGGCGGCTATTGGACTAGAAATCAGCACTCAGCACATCAGGAATTGCTAACAACGAGCGAGAAGATCCTGGCGAGAAACCCCGAACTCACAGCAACGACAGCGACGCAGATTCCAGTTGGCTATACTACGTCAAAATGTAGAAGACGATGAGGATAATATTTGGCGGAATTGTCTTTTCGTCGACGAGTTCAGAATTAGCACTCATCCGGACAACTGACGTCTCCGTGTCTGCAGAAGACGTGGGAACGCTCAAAGACAAAGAACTGCCATCGAAACCGTTCAGCAAGGCGGGAAATCGGTATCCTTTTGGGGCGGTATAATGATTGGTGCTAGAACGCCGTTGATACCGTGTCGAGGCTGGATGACTGCAGCTTTGTACAAAACCATTGCTATTGATATGCATAGGAGTTGTCTTGTACTGAATAAAAGCAATTTCATAATAATTGTTGATAATATTTAATTAAATTATCTTTTTCTTTCAATTATTTATTAGTCAAAATTGCATTAGGACTTTTAAATTCAATTTTTGTTAATAAAAAATTAAAAAAAAAAATTTTTATTTCCAGGAATGAATCTTTTTTATAAAAAGACGTTACGTAAGCAACAATCTTTTAAAAAGTAAAATTTAAAAAAATATCCATGTTTAGCTAGTGATTTCAAACTTTTTTTGGTATGTGTAGTTTTAATTTTAATAAAGTTCGCTTATTCACTCTGCAATGCTCATATTAATTGTGCGCAAAGGAAAAACGGTCACTCAGGTAACGTGGAGACCTTGGGTTGTAAAGGACGTTGAAGAGTACATTTTTTTACTTTATATTAATTTATCTCAACCTATCTGAACTATCTATTCTAAAAACACAACGACATCTCGCTACAGAAACAATAAACCCTACCTATAATGCATCAACCAAACGTCAAATCCTTAGTTTCTACGCCATCGAATACCTACTCAGCTAAGTAGGTACTCATTGTGAACCCCACCCGCGTCGTCTTATCGACTATATTTATCATTAAACCAAGTATTACTGGAAATTCCTCGAGTATTTACTAGGCTAATATTAGGTTTAGCTTAACAGAACCTACCCGCGGTAAGTAGTTATTATTCGATATCAAAGATCGATTAAATACAAGCCAAGCCTTCTCGATTACTCGATTGTATCAATCGATTCGTTTCGTCCACGTTTCATTTACATCAAGGTTTACGTACTCCTGGAATCTAGGATGATGGGAGTGGTTCTGTTTTTAAACACTGAATAATATGGTAGTGGATCTTTATTAAGATTTCGTCTTTGGTACTTCAGTCCGTCCTATTTTGACAGCCCTAGTAATCACGTTTACGTGCAATTACTGGAATGAAAGATGTTTCAACTAAAGCCTACGGTCGGCGAAGCATCATTAATCGATATTATAATCACAATCACTGTTTATGAATAAAACACTTACGACTAATGAGGTTTATATGTGCTCGTTTGCTGGCCATGAATAAAAAAGGTCTAATAAAAGAGGTAAATGTTGTCAAATAACATTTGTCAACAGATGTATTAGTTATTTGTATATAGAACGCTCTCGAACGAAATTCTAACGCTTGAAACAGTCGAGATTTCACAATCTACATTAGGTGAAAATTGAGGCTAGCAACAATCAGCTGTAATGCAATGATACAGGATTTAAATTTCAAGTGATTTAAAATTTGTAGGGACACTTCTGAAAACTGTAACTCGTTTTTTTTCTTTTTTTTGTAATGGACAGTTTATTTATGGCACAGGGTCCGGTGAAATTTAAAAGGCTTACAGGGCCATGAATGGGCTGTCCATTTCGAAAAAAAAAATGTGTGTACTGACACTTGTTCTTGTTGCTGTCCGACATTTTTGTTTTTTTAACAAACGGTTGACACCCTGTGCTTTTATATTATATGTTAACTAGCTTTTGGCTGCGGCTTTTCTCGCGTAAAATAAAGGAGAGGTAAACTGATTATGAAGTAGGTACAGTAAAATATAATAAAAATCAAAACAACTGAATGATTAACTAAATATTGAACTTCTTGTTTTGGTACTTAAAGCTTATGATTCCAAACTAATTTTAACGCAAGAGAAGTAGATAAAGATCGAACCATAAACTACATTAAAATTTAATGTTAAATCCTATTTTATATATGTATATTAATCATCTCGGTCTTCTATAAAACTAAGTCGTTTATCCGATATTGAATTAAAGAAGTATTCAAAAAATTGAAACACTTACCTACTTAAAGCAACATTTTAGATATTCGCTATACAACAGATTTCGTTTGCAAAGAGGCCTCAGTCCAAAACACGATCAGCTGACGAATCAAAGGCTATCTTACATATATCTAACGGCTATCAACATATATTATAGATTTAAAAATATGAGGCTATGATGTACTTATTACACCGATATTGCCTAAACAGCCATTGTTAAAACGTTCTATTGTATCAGCATCTTTCCCAGCGGATGCGTTCCTACCCAAGGTTCTAAAAAAAGGTTAAATTCCGTAATGAAGCACGTTTTACGGTGAAGCATCAAAAGATGGCGATAATGTTGACGTAACGACTTAATATTAATACCTAAGTCATGCGTGCAAGCCTGAAGTAAATATAAAAAAATTACATTTGAAATGTTTTTTTATGAAAGATATGAATAGAACATTTATTTTAAAAATGTTATCTACTGACATATAAAGTAATTTCTGAAGCATTCGATGGATCTGTAACTTTTTTTGTACTTAATCGCCAGTGTACGAACGAATGATTTGTCGAAAATTACATCTTTAAGGTTCATTAATGTTACAATCTGTTATAATTGAAAACCTACAACGAACCATCCCATATCAGTTACCTTACTAGGTTGACTGTGTACAAATAGTTCGTATGTGTACGATAATAATAGCTTTACAATTTAGGTTATTCATCAGTTAAAGTCACACCTCACATCACTGGAGGGCCTTCAATTAGACTAACGATTTGTACACACAGTTATATGAAAAAATTCGATAATGTAGACCAAACAAATAAAATTTTTCCAGCCCAATATAGCGGTTTGAGTTGCGCGTTATAAGTTTTCTTCGTATTCAGAGAAATATCGGCTTTCTCGGCGATACTTACACAACTTATAATTCCAGTTGAATTTTATAATCTGAAACTAAATTTAATCCAAAGCAGTTGCTGTTTTTGGGAACAAAAATAATAATAATAATAATCCTCAAACAAATACACCAACTGTATGCCCCCAAAGTAAGCAGAGCTTGTGTTATGGATGACCACACAGCGAACTGGGGGAACACCCAGAATAAACATACATATATAAATACAAACAACCATGACCCGTGAACAAACATCTGTGTTCATCACACAAATGAATGCCCCGGCCAGGACTCGAACCTGGGACCTCCGGCGTATGAGACAGGCCTACTGACCACTACGCTTCTCGGCCGTCAAAAGAATAAAGAATACCTTAATACTTCCTTCTATTCGTGATGATGAGACATTTTAATGACAACCGTGACGGTCTTTTACGTAAAGCCTGATGAAGAGTTATCAAATAAAAACCTTAAGTTTTACGACAAATGGTATCTAAGCCAAACAGCGTTTAGTTATTCCAATTCGTATTCATGCCTTCATCCATATAAAAAGTTGAATACTTGCGTTTATACAGCAACCTTATCACGTACGCATTAATACAGAGCGTTTAGACGTTTGCTGCATAATTTGTAAAACTCGTAAAGAATTGACTGTACCAGCATTCAAATATACTTCGTTATATTTTATTGCATAATTCTATGAACTTGTAATAAAGGAATCAGTTTCATAATTCCAGTTTTGTATTGTATATTGTACAGTTTTCTTGGAATAGTTCTTACAAAGTATTTACTCCTGCATTGAGGAAAATATTGAAGATAAACACATCGCTTTTTTATGCAGTTGGTATTTACGCACAGACGGTACTTGTACCTTATAAAGAATATTAAGTAAGGTAGAGTATTAAAAAGGATAATTTTTGAAAAGCTACATATTTTCACAAACGAAAATGAACATGAATTTATGTTATCTTCGCAAGATATTTATTTTAAGCGTAAATTTTTTAAACGTTAAATTTGCTAGCTAACTTTTTTTTTCTTAAATACCAAGAATACTTTGTTGTTAATAAACCTTTTAGTACAAAATGGGTACGAGTAGCTGATTCACTTCCTGGGTGGGTTAAAATACAAATACAAAAATACAGCTTAGAGTCAATACGTCAATAATTAGTGAATTCTCCTTACAAGAGTGCTATTCGGTGTCTAAACATAAAGGCTTATAAATGCATATGCTGCGTTCCGTTTGCCGATTACAGCGCTCACAGCGGTCATATACCCGTTCCGATTGCCCGTGAGCGCGCTCACAGCGATATCGATACGTCATCAATGACGTCATAAACGCCGCCATCTTCCCGCTCACAGTGCCCAAGCTACGGAGCATGGTCGCTGTGAGCGGCCTGTCAAAACTGACACATGACGTTACTTTGTTGATGTTATTAATTTTCTTTTGTAATAATATAAAAAAATGGCGCCTGCTCATTCAGGGTCAAAGATCTTAATGATATTGTAACTTTAGACTTAAGCGACGAACAATCAGAATGTTAGCGCGATATTTACCGTTCCGATTGCAATAGCACTAATAACACTTTTAGCGCGCTCAAACGAATCGGAACGGTTTTGAGCACTGTTAGCGCTGTGAGCGCTGTAATCGGCAAACGGAACGCAGCAATAGTAAGTTATGAAATATATTGTAATTTTCTTATGTCAATTTTTTTTTGTCTTTTACAGCCCTAGTTATAGGGAACTTAGGAGCCCCCTGGGCACTGTAAATGTTTCTACTGGGATATGAGTTCATCACTTTTTAGGAATTCGAAACCAAGTGATCCGCAAGAAAATATTAATATAATAACTTTGTGCACAAGGCCATCATGGGTAGATTCTGACAATATCAAAGTGTATTGATTAAAGAACCATCCAAAATATATAATAATTAACCAGCTGGTTTTCCACAATAAATATCCTTGAATAAAATAACCTTTTAATAAAGAAACACAGTACACACTATTACAAAAACAACCAACAATATTAAAATCGATATATTGGTGAATATATCGAACTTAACCTCAATTTATCATCGTAACTAACGAGACCTCCGCGAGCCTTCGTAAGAAACATACATAAAAAATATTCTTCCTCAACGCATCAATTAACTTGTCTATTTACCATCACGTAGTCAGTATCAGGTCGCGTGGTTCAAGATCTCTATGCTATATAGTGAAGTTCCCACCTACCCGAACTGTTATCGATAGATTCCCCTCATTTAAAACACATGGGCTCACAAACATTTATTTTACACCTGATATTTATAATATTATTAACCACAACCACATAATATTATTTTACAAACTAATGTTGTATCTACTGGTTAATATTATATTAAATTAAAATAGTGAAAATTCAGTACAAAAGCTTTTTTTATTGTTGAAATCTTTTCGGTTTGATTACACTTTGACGGTCTCCTATAAGATTACTGTTATCGGTAGCAGTAGTTTTGCTTATTTACATTACGCATTATACAAAGGAACTGCCACAATTGACTACAAAACATAAAACAAGAAGATATCGATTCAGTTTCGATACTATACTTGATATTTGTAAAAGTAAAAAAACATATTTTAATTTTATTTTAATGTATTTTTATTGTCTTACTGTACAAAATACATTATGTATCTGAAACATCGATACTACCAAGCATCGAACTTACTACATCACTAGCAATCTCAACTGCGCGAGGAATGCGTGTGATGCAACTCGACACCTGCGCCCGCGCAGACTTGCTGTCTTCGCGGATCAGACTCACGAGTCGACGGGTATTGGTAACATAATCCAGTACTAATAGAAAGATAATCAGATTTGGGTGTAAAAATACTTGCGTAATGTGAGAATTGACTTATTGGCTTGATGATGTTAGGTTTTGTTAGTTAAAATATTTATTTATTTACCTTTATTTAGAAAAGAAGCAGAATTAGGTATAGACCCATATACAAAACAATTCACTTGGTAAATCTGGATCCAACAAAAACTTTATTGTGTGTATTAACGGTAAAATAACTATATAGAATAAGCAAATTATGTACAACTATATATTTTGTCCGAGTGCTCATTCATTGCAGTGCAGAGTCATTTTGTAGTATTCCTAGACTCTGCCAACCCGCGATCAGCAAGTGTGAAACAGTGCATGGTAATAAATTAACGAGTATAAATAATTTTGACATTTTATAACACAAATTAAGGGCTCATTCTGATTACGAAAAAATCACAAAACTTACCACCAAACTGCGGCCGTTGACGCTACATTCACAAATTCAAAAACGGAGTTACACAATAACTTCATAAACACCAAGTTTACTCCAAAACAGCCTTCACCGAAGCTGTACTTCGTCATGTTTTACTGCTGATTGTCTACACACACACCTGGGACCTGGAAAATGACGCGTCGTTTAATTCCCGCGGACTATATCCTCTTTCGTTCTTTTTTCTTTGTTTTTTTCGAGAGAAACACTGGCAGGTTACATATGATTGGCTTTTTAAAAGCCTACGTTATCTGTGGGCCATAAAGGTTTTGTTTATTGAGGTTTAAAACCTACTTGTTGTTTGTAAGGAAGTTGAAAAGTTTGTAGGGTAAAATGTTATAATTATTGGACACCGGGAACAGCGAAGAAGGATTGTAGCGCGCGTTCAACGTATCTATTGCTTTTAGAATAAGGACTTTATTTGTAAGTCAAGTAAATTTAGCTGTGATGTTGCTTTATTTCAAAAAAGTTAATATTTTTGTAATTTATATAGATTTTGTCAACTTAGTTTAGAATGAAAACCTATTGTACTTCAAAATGTCTTTAAAAACAAATGTATTATGTGGAGTTCCTCGAAACGTGTATCACCATTACAGCTACATACGAGCATAAATCCCGGAGCCACATGATGAGAACCAACACTTACAACACTCCTTTACTTACCAGCAGGCCGAAGCAAAACAGCACACCTTAAAAACTAAACGACTTACTCACGAAGCTTAAAAAAGCTACTATGATTGTATCAACTTCATGGCAAAAGGTCAAAACGCGATGTCAAAATTACCGGCTAGGAGATTGCTCTAAAATTGCTCCATGATCTTTACTTAACGACCCAAAAAATTCTTAGAAAACAAATTTAAATAGAGACTTATTTCTTTAGCATAGGATCGAATGGAGGCTAAAACAAAAAGCAATTTTCAGCGCTCGTATGTTGCTCCGACTTGTAACCGTTACTTTACGTAACAGCCATCGGGGAACGACAACTAAAAAGCTTTATTCTTAAAAACTCAAAAAAGCCTAACTTATGTTGTGAATTCGAAATTTAATTTGTTACAAGTATTCAACTGATCATTCTAAAATATCGTATACACTTTGTAAAAGGCACAGGAAAGGAAATACACTATACATCTAGAAATAAACTACTGTTGACGAACGAAACGCGAAGTGAACCGCGAACAAAACCTTATAACTTATAAAAACGACTAAGTCGACTTTAAAAACATATAATGATATCAATTATATCTCCATATTATAATGTCCGCTGTCGAAATCACAAGCACTCGCGAAGCACCGCCACGGCTCCTCATTTTGTAGTACCGCGCCGCCGGTACGCAACCCAGTATTAAACTTAATTACTGGAATAAAAGTCCGCAAAACTCTGACCAGAGGCAAAGTAATTACATTTATACAGAGTTTGAATTTTAATCGACTCGTTTCCATAGGTGCGGATTGAAGTTAGATTCCTGTATACAGGGTGCAGCGTGAATAAAAATAATATGTTTGTGTAACAGATGTAACAAAAGGTATAAATACTATTTATATTATAAGGCGAATTTTCCCGTGGTCACCCTGGGCATTGCCACCGCTGCCAGCTCTACGGCCACGCAACGGCTAACTGTTCAACTCCTCCCAGGTGCGTCAAGTGCCTGGACCCTCACATAACAAAGGAGTGCACTCACACTCCCGAATCCACTTCCCCCCCTGCCTGTTTGCTGTGCGGCCAGTCTGGCCACACAGCTAACTACAGGGGTTGGCCGCGCGCTCCGCGCTCCTCAACCAAAAGGGCCGCGCCTAAACTGGCGCCGCCGCTCACTCCCGCTAACTTCCCGCCGCTGCGCAACCGGGGTCCCCCGGAAGCAAAGCCCGTTCAGCCGACGCCTACTTCGGCTCTGTCTTGGAGGCAGCGTCCGGTTCCACCTGCACCTCCCCATCCTATCCCAGCTCCCGTAGCTCCCGTAGGGCCGCGTCCTGTTCCGTCATCTTCACCTCAGTCATCGTTGGCTGAGGACATGAAGACCGTGTTCGACGTCATTCAAAACGTCGACATTACGGAAATTTCCGTTCTCGCACGCAAACTGCGAGCCGCCCGCTCTCCTCAAGAGCGCTTATTTGCGTTAGCCGAGCATCACTCGCTCCTAAGTTCGTTATAAATTAAATTTTAATTTTTTATTTTTGTATAAATTCGTAAATAAGTAAATATAATGTCTAGACCCGCAAATCCCGCGCCCGGTCGTATCAAACCCAAGGGCTTATCCCTAGTTTCTATTAACGCTCGTAGTCTCAGCACTAACCTTCCTGAGCTCAAACTGTTCCTTTAGAGCAATGAGCTAGACTTATTGCTTCTTCAAGAGACGTGACTCACTCCAAACCGCACCAGGGGATTCGCTGTTCCCAATTACATGTTCATTCGTAAGGATAGGCCCGACGGTTACGGCGGCACAGCTATTTATCACAAAAGAGGTTTCCACTGCAGTCCTCTCCCTACCCCTCCACTCCTCAACATGGAGGCCACTGTGTGTAGATTGGCTATAACTGGTCATCCGACCGTCATCATAGCTTCAGTCTACATACCTAGTGACATCCATCATACCAGACCTATCCTTAGCGACTTCGAGGCCATTTTCGCCCCCGGCCATTCAGTCATTATGTTCGGAGACTTTAACTCCAAACATACTGACTGGAAGTGCCTATCGACCAACCAAAGCGGTAGAGAACTCCTTAAAATCACTCAGCAACTCGACTTAGTCGTCATCTCTCCCGTCACTCCCACTCACTATCCCAGCAACCCTAACTACTCTCCTGACATCCTCGATTTTGCGATCGTCAAACAAATCAACCTCGATCCCAGGTCTATCGAACCGCTCGATGACTTTGGCTCTGATCACCGCCCCGTCTCCCTCGTGCTAGGACCGCCTAACAATCACGTCACTCCTCCTAAGACCTTCACCAACTGGAAAGGTTTTAAAAATACGTTAGCTTCAGCCTTAGAGGCCCCAAACTTTCCGCTCACGATCTCGCCCGACCAATTAGATAGCCCGGACAAAATAGATTCATTAGTCGACTTACTGAACCCTTACTGATGCTATCAACTCAGCCATCGGTGTAAACGAAAAGGTTGCTAAGTGAAGTGTACCCAATCTACCCTTAGCCGTTAGCAATCTCATTAAAGCTAAGAACGCGGCTCTCCGGAGAGCCAAGAAATATCCCACGCCCACCTATAGATCAGCTGCGAAAAAACTACAACGTAAAGTTAGGTCTTGCCTCGCGGAACTCCGAGATGCTCAGTTTAACGATCTCATGGAGAATATCTCCCCGTCCCACCAAGCGTACTATAGTATGACCCGAGCCTTACGCGTAGACGCCGCCTATCACATTCCTCCTCTCACTCGTCCCGACGGCACTATTGCCTTTGAAGCCGAAGAGAAAGCCGAATGCTTCGCCGACAGCATAGCGGCACAATGTTCGCCCAGCACGCAACCCGCGGATCCCTCCCACATCCAGGCGGTAGAGGACGAAGTTCTCCGCAGAGAATCTCTCCCCATCACCGACGACCCCGTCACAGTCTCTAATGATGAAATCTTGCTTCTCATTAGAAGTCAAAAGTCCAAAAAGGCTCGGGGTGCGGATGGTATTTCTAACCACGCACTCAAACACCTCCCTCAACAGGTCCTTATCTTGTTAACCATCATCTTCAATGCCTGCTTCGACCACAGCTACTTTCCAGAAGCCTGGAAATAAGCGACATTTGCATTCCCAAGCCGGGTAAACCTCTGAATATCCCGGCTAATCACAGACCCATCAGCCTCCTCAAGGCCATGTCTAAACTTCTCGAAAGAGTCATACTCTCTCGAATGCGGAACCATCTGTTTCCAACGGATGGCGATCCCCTGATCATTTCCCACCAGTTCGGCTTCCGCGCTAAGCACTCCTGCCCTCAGCAAGTCCATCGAATCGTCGAGTACATACTCGACGGCTTCTATCCGAAACGAAAGAAAACGATCGCAGTATTCTTTGACGTAGCCAAGGCTTTCGACAAAGTCTGGCACAGCGGTCTCGTTTATTAACTCTACAAAATAGGCTTACCGGCTCGCCTAGTTAGGATAATCGCGTCGTTTCTCAAAGACCGCACGTGTTTCGTTTCAAACATGAAGGCACGCTTTCCGCGCCTCGTCCCATAAAGGCTGGAGTCCCTCAAGGCTCAGTCCTCGCCCCTCTGTTGTATACCGTGTACACTAACGACATTCCCATTCCGCCGAAAGATGTCGAACTCGCCCTCTTTGCCGACGACACAGCCCTTTACACCAAAAGCCAAAGTGTCCCGGGTCTCACCACGAGACTCCAAAAGGCTGTAGACGCCCTCGGTGCATGGTTTCAAAAATGGCATATCGATGTGAACCCAGACAAGAGTTCTGCGGTTTGCTTTGACTGCAAACAACGTCATGTCGCTGACAATCTGCACGTTCGAATGTTAGGTACTCCCATCCCCTGGAAGCGCACTACCAAATACTTAGGCGTCACCTTAGACCAGATGCTTTCTTTCAAGCCACACGTCGATAGAGTAACGAAACTCGCCCGTTTTTACTTAGGCCGCTTATATAGTATGTTAGGTAGAAAAAGTTAAATGTCTTTCAGAAATAAACGTACGCTTTATACGGTCTGCGTTAGACCCGCCATGTCATATGCCTCGCCAGTCTTTGCCCACGCCAAACCCTCCGTCCTGCAAAAACTGCAGGTAGTTCAAAATCTCTTCTGCCGCAGGGCCACAGACGCACCGTGGTACATGCGTAACGCGGACCTGCACAGAGATCTTGAACTACCTACAGTGCAACAGCACCTCAAAACACTCTCAGAATCGTTCTTCAAACGCGCCGAATCCCATCCCAATCCTCTAGTTCGAGATTCAGTCTCATATACTGCTCCTGTCTTAGATTCGAAATTCAAAGTCGCTAGACCGAGAAACGTGCACACGAACGTTCGCTGACGCTAGATCTCTTAGCCCTTCAGGCTGCAACTTCTAATTCTAACGTAAATTCGAATTAATTTAACTTCTTTAATATTTATTTAATGTAACTTTAAATTCTATTTTTTCTTTTCATTTTTGAGCACCATCAGTGCTATGAATTCACCTTCAGTGCTTTGAGCACCTTCAGTGCTATGTAAATCCCAGCGGGTGACCTCTTCTGGGCCCCGCTAGCGCGGCCTTTTTCTCCAATTGGCCGTCGCTCAGATGAAGGCTGAGTAGCAAAAAATTGCACGAGCCGACAGGGGGTTTTTTAGTAGGTATGGTTCTGGTAGGCGTCGGGACGAGTCCCACATACTTCTGATCGCGCGCGCGGAGTATGCGTCACAGCATTTTTTATCCTCCTGCCCTTCCCGTGGAGGGAAACGAAAAAAAGACGAATTTTATATCCATATGTCGCTTTCTAATAGTTAAAGAATTATCAATATCGGTTTAGTAGTTTAAGAGTTTATAGAAGAATAAAATAAACAAACAAATCAACAATACACTCTCTAATACCGATAAAAATAATATATTAAATTATTTTTATCGGTATTAGAGAGTGTATTAAAGAATATATTAAAATTACAAATGATCAGTAAATCGAACGAGCAATAAAAGTTTACATTAAACCATTCAAAACTATGAATTCCTGTTTTTAAACCATTTTAAAATAACATTTTTCATCCGGTCGTTGAGCAGTGCCCGGGTTCGTAAATCGTCTTCTGACAAATGAAACTTCATACCGTCTCATTGTTCACACGCTGAAAAATCTGGGAGCTCTGAAGCGCAGGAGAGTATTCGGTTTAATTTAATTTTTTATTTTGAGTTCACTTCACTTCACTTTGTCTTGTAAATTATTCTGTCTTCTTAATCCTATTAATTACCAGCAAAAGGCGCTTAAAAAAATTTTTGGGTATTAAGAAGTTAATTTCAATCAAAAGTAAAACAAATATATGCACATAATTCAAGTTCAATCATTTTTGATCTATTTATCACAAAAAATATTACACTCCATCGAGAAATACTATGACTGCATAAAAACTTAGATGCAATCTTGGTTTAGTTTTCCTTGGTCATTTTTTACCATTTACTTACTTGTTGTTAATTTTACAGTGAACAATAAATGTTTCCTAACCAATATTCTTCTTTACAGGTAGTACAGCACTACACTGCGAGCACCCCGTATAAAAGTAAGCATAGAAGAGTCGCAGTATAGGTACTTAATGTACCAAACTCCGACTTCTAAATTCAATTTCCTCTGACAGTTTTTTAACAATTCTATAATCGACGCATAACTTGAAACCAAGGAGAACTAATTATTTTATAAGTTGTCCTTATATATTTTTTAACATTTTTGATTTGTTAATAATCGGCCTAATAAAATATATATTTTTGTTAAAGATTATTTTTAAATTTAATGTCATTTATGAAACCAATTTCAAAGTGGTGATTGTTTCAAAGGAACCTATATTCGTCTTAATAAAATAATGCTATGAAAATGTCCAATTACTTTGACCCGAAGAAAATAAACAATCATGTAACTCGATCTCCAACTCGCAACACTATATCTCAATATAATATATCTCAATATTACCTCTACACACAGCTGTTCAATACATTACGTGTTCTTGCTGCACCACAATGCATTCACTTCCTGCATACGTAGCGTTGCAACATTCTACCATTTCTACCAGTGACTTAGAATTGTTGACATGAGCTTCGTTAGTAGCTTCCTTTACAGACAGGTGTAAGATGCGCCTGAGTCAGATAATGCACCGCTCTGATTGGTCGAACGCACCCGATGCAATCGCGCAGATTCAGGAACGCAGCTGCAGTGTAGGAAGCTAACAAAAAAGGAAGTCTCGTAACGAGATCTAGTCAGGTGGTTACTTCTCTGCAGTTATTTGTTTAGTCGCCTTTTTCGGAATTTAAATGTTTTTACTACGATAAATATTCAGCTTGTTCATATTTCACGTGGCGGATCCGCAAATAGATGCGATCGTAGTTTGCGGTTGGCTGTCATAGTGAAGCGCCCGTAGAAGATCACGGTCTTGATTGATTGATTGATGGTTATGTGTAGATTGATGGAACTAGGCTCTATTGTGTCGATGCGTAGTGCTTTCTATTAGTGTTTTTTGTGGTCGATAGTGGAATATCTATCAGGTTATTTTTCAGAAGAGTTGAATAACTTTTATAGACTCATAACTGATCCTTTTCTGTACCTATTTTATGTTTCGGTACCTCTTTGTTTTCGTTACCGGAAAGTGTGTATCTGTGTTAATGAATAGTTGGTATGCAGGTGTGCGTCATAAATGAAAATTGATTACAGAACTTACAGATTGATTCGGGACTCTCTATCTCAAAATACGGCTGGTTTCGAATATCAAAATAAACCAACAAGAAAACCTCTGCCGCTGATATAAATAGCAGTAGGACACGCACGATCGAGTTGAAAACATAAATTCTCTGAATAAGTCAATATTGTCCTGATTCATAGCCCTGTCGTGCTTAATAGACCGGGGCCTTCTGATCGTTGTTATTATGTCATCGTTCCACAAAGCTAGCACACCAGTAGGCAAGAAAATTAACGATTACGAAATGATTTGAATAAATAAATAATTGAACCACGTTTTTTCCCCATGGAGCGAAATTGTAAAACTCAGACAAAGTAACTTTTACCACGAATTCTGAACACTGAAACAGTATAGTTTTATTAAATCTACTTCGGTTTACATACTAGTTCAAACAAACTTTTAGTATCGTGAAATTCGTAGACTTAGCTGTAATAACACTTGCAAGAATCAAAGGAACTGTAGTTCCTAACTGTGCGAGTTCTTACTTCACCTGTTTTATTATGGCGGTCTGCAATTAATGTCGTATGGGGCTTGGGGAGTATCGCGGCCGGCAGATGGCGTGCCCGGCGCGACACGACGCCGGCACGGCCCGGCACCGACCCGGCACGCGATGTCAGCACACAAAAATATGCTATTCCAAAATTATTATCTACCGCCCGTTTCTACAGTAATGGAATTTCCGATACTAACTTTGCCAAAAAATAAAATTCCATTTTTCATGTGTCTTTGTTTTTTATTTGAAACAGTATAAAGTAGATCCGGACGAGCAGTCTTGAATAATGCAACTCTATCTATCATAGAGTTTCATCTGGTCTACGATTTGTCTAACTCAAGAATATTAATGTACAGAGTGACGCACGGCATTATGTTGATTACTTTTTAATTTGCTTGTACAGCAACGAATGGAGGGAAGGTATGCTGCGTCATTGTCATTACTTGGAGTGACTAAAAGCTTTATTACGGTAACGGTATTAAGACTAGAAAAAATTACAAAATCTGATTACCATCTTTCTATAAGCATGAATTCAAAGGCATATGTGTTGCATACTTCGTATTAATTTTGTATTTTAATCCAGCCTATGTATGACATGTAAAAAGGACAATGTTCACAAATTAGTCCCACAGGTGTTCCTCTATGATAAATGTTAATTATCCTGAATCTTCCTAGAATACCGATTAAGACCTCCATTAGGGATATCTCCCACAGCGATCATTACGTCTTGTTTTCTTAGGTTGGTACTGACTAAGATAACTTTAAGATTTCTTATATTCATGGCTCAAGCAAGCCTTGACACAGGTGAGTGAACTCATCCTCCGTAAGTGTTCTGTATGTATGTGTTCAAGGTAATAGGAAAACTCAAAGGTATTATTATTTATATACCTTACAAAATATTAGGTGAGGATAAGATATTGTCGTCACTGTTTATATGTGCATCTAATAAAGACGATTTAGGGTTCACTGCCTGAGAAACTCCCGGTCTTACCACAAAAAATGTCAAACGTTTATTATTTTAAGTTGTTCGTGCTTTTTTGACCTTCATGAAGTGTTTCTGTTGCAAACCAATGATGAAATAAAACATTTTGATCTTTACACACTGTCTAAATTTATAAAATCGGTAAATGAATTTAAAAAACTCAAACCGTCAGCCCAGCCATCAGGGACTGATATTTTAATTTTGCTGGGTTATACGTTATATAGAGATAAACAAGTTTTTTTATTTTTATGTCTATTTATACACGTAATACAAAAATCTGAGTTTTGTCTTCTATACCAGTGCGAAAAAGACAAGCTCAGCTTGTGGCTCTGCAAGACACGGCACGACGTATACCATAGTGGCGTTATCAATTGCCGCATCAGCTACCATGGATCACCATCGCGAGCGCCAAGATGAACGCTAAACAAATGAAATCAATATTCTTGTCATTTGGATGTTTCAGTATCCATGCTAGAAAATTATCTTAATGTAATTAAAATGTTTATACAAGGATATCTAGTATCGTCTTAACTATCTAAAGAAACTTTCCTACTTTTAGCGCTGATTTTTATATCGTCAGATAACTATTATCGGGAGAATCACTAACGAGTAATGCGTGACCTTCAACTATCAATTACCCAATGAGACTCAATCAAAACATAAAAAGCCACGCACGCGCCGAACGTCGTCGCCTGTCACGTGACTCTCCCGAACACTGCCGAAGGTGTTAGGAATCATGTCGGTCACTATTAACTGGACTTAATTCATTTAAAACGGGTCAAAATAAGCGACATGACACTATAAGCGAAGTCATTATATCCGATTTAGTTCCAAATAATTTTATATGAAAACCAAACTTCACTGTGTAATTACTTCATATTAAGCGGTTGGTCAATATAGGCGGAGTCATAATAAACGGATTCTACAGTACTTTTATGAACAAGTTACCGACTTTACGTGTATCTAGCAGCGAATGGAATTGATAAATTTATAATAAATGGCTTGTAAATAAATAATTTAACGAGATGGATTGTTCGCATTCGTTCCCTTGTTGGTTAATAATTCGTCTATTGAATATCTAATGGTATGTCATGTTTGAAGCGTGTATCGAGTCGTGAAGGCTCTGTCGTAATTACAGGTTATTTATTAATTTATTGCGTTTATTGTGTAAGGAATACCTTGTCCTTTATTCCGTTTTTTCGTTTATAATAAGATGGATTGTCTTTACTTCTTCTTTTGATTTTGATCTTATTATTATTATAAATGAAACATATTATTTTCTTTGTGTAATTGTATGTAGATACACATTGACTCGTAGTATACAGGGTGATTCATCGAGATTAGGGTTCCATAGTAAAATTGATTACTTATGTCATAAGAAAACATTTTAAGTAATTAATGGACATAAGATTTTTATAAGACCTGGTTTTAAATATTAAAATGGAGTTTTTTGTATTTACAAAATTGACGACAAAGTTCCTTGAAAAAATATCTTTATCGCTCATAGTTTTAGACTTTTCCATACTCCATGAATCACCCTGTATAGATAAACACTGAATTTACTACACCGATCATGTACATTATCTACAAGTTACACGAAATATAACTTGTGGATAATGTACGCAACCGCTCGCTATTTCTAATTTCAAATCAGTGAGACTAAGACAGTAAGACATTTTAGTTCACATTTACCTTGAAAAAAGAGCAATTATTTACTGAAGTTGCGTCAATTGATCCAAGCTATGGATACTTACTTACGTGCAGTCGGTACGTGCAGGCTCAGCTTCGCATTAGAATGCCCTGCAGTGTTGTCGCACCTTAGTACGCGGAACGCCTTTAAAAGACCGAATAACGCGCAAGCGATTCTCGCCTTAGTCTGAGCCTTATGTATGAGCTTTATCCATACATATGACTTGGTATTTAGTTTTATTTAGTCTGCCATACCAAATAAAACTGTATATATATACATATCAAGAGCCATTTCCTGTAAAACAAGCCTTCCTAGCTCAGACATGGGTCATTTACAATTTTTTTCTTTTTTGTATTTATTAGGATAAAAGGATTATTATTCTTAAAGATTATTATTATTATGTTATGGCATAGTAGGTCTATTATAATAATGTCTTCTATATTGATTCCATAAATGTTTAACAACTAAGTGGTTTTTATTTTGAATAACTAATTTCGAGTAAAGACTTGGGCGACACATTTACTCGATCTTTTTTTCACCTTGGATGGCCTTTTATGAACTTCATTTTAAAACTAATCGGTGCTTAATTTCGCTTCAACAATTTTTTTTAATGAAAAGGTAATCCTACGTAAATAATATAATATTCTGTTTGAATATTATATTATAGTTCCATTACAGAAACAAAACTATATTTAAAAAAAGCAATTAAAGTAAATTGTATTTCTTTAAAAAAATCGATACTCATGAAGTAATGCCAATTTGGATTAACCTGGAAAAAGCTCTAAAACAAACGACACTCAAAAATTGCGCCTACCCGCAATTTCGCGGGTTTGCCCGAACCGGCCGACCGTCGCCAATTGCCGGCGACTATTCCTTTATTTTTTGGCAACGGAGTTAATAAGCGTTAAATTCGATTACAAGACGTGTATCAACCGTGGTGTTGCCAAACCAAACCCCGGGGACACCTGACAACATTATTTATTTACGTAATAAACGTGTTACGCAACTGCAATATATCGAAGTTTTTTCTTGTAATTGCTTATTGCGGATAGTTGAAACTTATAATTATTGAAACGTTACGGGGCCGAAGCTTTCTAGACAATTTCTTCGCCAAAAGCCAACCCTAAAAAATATTTCACTAATATATTATACTCAACTGGGTTTACCGCATAAAGTAAATTTTTTGGGCCAAAAAGCAGCGTGATCTCATGCAGAACAACTAGCCAAAGTTTGATCGCAATCAAATAAATTTAAAAATGCATAAATTACAAACACTAAGTAACATATTTTTAAGACCATTCAGATAGAGACCTACTTCTTAAAGGAACTCTGTTTCTCTAAGTTCGACTTACGGCTACTGATTAATGACATTTGGCGATTTCAAATTACATAACTGTCAAAAGGGCCTTAATGACTACCTTTCACAATAATTAAACTATCATTGAATAAGACCCGTAAAAAATATTATTGTACTTCCCTTATTATGACCTTTACATACGTCCAAAAACATGTTATAAAGAAGACTTCCACCACTCAAACATATTTGTTCATTTTTTAACCGCGCGAGTGTCGGAACTTTAAATCAATTGATTGCGAGAGCCCGGGTTAATCAAGTTCGTGTCCTCTCGTGACTTATGGAGTGTGGTAATTAGTTGCATAACGCCTCCGATGAAGTCACCGGCGCCACTTAGAGACGCTTTAGACGTTTCCTTGTTGAGACATCTGAATAGGTATCGTGAAGCATCTATCTGCTGTGATCGTTCTAGATTTGAAAAGCTGAGGCCTGATTCGGAGATCCTTATCTCTTACTAATCTGAGGTCTTAGCCAAGTTCCAATCTATGATCACTAATGCTATCGAACTCCGTAAACTGTATGGAGCATATCTTTATATAACAAGAATCAGGTGATATGCTCCGCACATTTTAGCGGTTGTGGATTGTGATATAGCTAGTTCCCCTGAACTGGTGTAGTAGTTATGGCCATGACTCCTCGGTCTCGGGTTCGATTCCTGTCATTCTGTACGTACGAGAACAAAGAATGAGAATGGGAAAACTTATATATAGGAATCCTATACGTTATCGCTAATAAGTTACATCCTCAGTTATATTATCAAAGGTACGTACAGAGTCAAACAAGCTGCATATTTGAGCTTAAATAAATTGCCTCATTTTAGAAACCCTCCCGTGTGATTATTACTTAAGGCTCGAGGGTGTGGTAGAAATTGATCCTATTTTGAAACCTTATCAACCATATAGTCATTTCCAAGTGGTGTACAGTTGTCTCCAGTAACAACTTATTGCGATTCTGTAAATTTTTTACAGTTTTATACCTAAGTTTTTATAGCATAACATCAAGACATCGAACGCGGTGACATCAACAAATTTCAAAGCCAAAAGTAGCTTATATATCAACATTTATTTACACCTTTGAATGTGTTCTAAGTACTTGTAAAAAAACTCCTCAATTCTATTCTGTGTCTATAGTTTGTCCACTGTCACGAGACCACTATGGAAAATGTAATAAAATTTTTACCACACATGTCACGACAATACAAGTTATTAGCAGTTCTAGGACATCATTAATTTAATTTGAATATTTTTTGCAATCGATCTTTAAATTGTTAATTGAAGAATTCTTTTAACATATGACATCACGTATCGATACAACACAATAGACAATTTTAAACGCCTATAAAGAATGTAGGCTTTGTCTACAACTTTGTCTATCAACACAATTACTCTCCGATTAAATAACCTCGAAAAGTACAAATAACTTTTTTAAGGTTTCAAAGGCAAGAAAACATTGAGGTTTTCCATAGACTGTATTATATACAAACTTTCGTGGGACGATCTTTTTGGAATAGCAGTATTAACTGGTTGTCATATAACCTTGATCTTTGACACGAATATGTAAATTGGTTTTTTTTTTGCGAAATATAGACATTCACCACCTGTAAAAACTAAATACCAAACAAAAAGCCCGGTAAAAACTTGCTAATGACCTAAAAATCAATAAAAAGATGCTACTGATTACAATAAAGAATACGGCTATCTAAATCAAGAGGTTTATTATCAGCTGTCAAATAAGTGACAGATCAATTGTGAGTTCCCACGTGACACCTGTTCGTTCATTCACAACTCGGCGAAGCACCGCCATACCGCACTCCCACGCACCTCATGAATATCGTTATACAGTCTATGACATTTGCTAAATTAATTATAAAATCTCAACCAAGGACATCTATACGCTGCGAGAATTGTTACTACAGCGCTTTTTTATTACATTCATAACACTCGAGTGACAAAACCTTAAATGTATCTTGAAAAGATTCATCTCGTGAAGGTTTGTCGGTAATCTTTTGAACTAATGGGCGTTTGTTTTATACAAACATCAATATATGATCGTAACTTTTAGAGTACTTTTGATGGGAATGACGTTTGTAAGTGTGACGTCCACTCATTCATTTATTATTTATCCTAGTTATCCCAATCATAAATATAATATTTATCATTTATTTCCGATAACTGACGAAAAATGACTATATTATTCGAGAAGGTAAGTTTGGTTACAATACAAATTTGAATATTCTATTGGCCGAATCTTTCATTACAACGTTGGGTCTAAAGTAGGCGGCCATCTTGGTCTCTAGTCTCTACTTTTTTGGATTCACTAGAGCCTGTGTATTGTTATTTCACATATTTTGTTCTTAATTAATGAAACAATTTAATGCCCTTATTTATCACGATTTAATTACAAAACTAATGGAAGGTTCTAGGTTTTCGCTACCACTACAATTATTTGTTTCAAGAAAACCCTACGATCAGCTCACCCTGTATAATAAAATTCATATTCTACCTAAGCGACCCCAGAATGCATATGTTCTGTTCAAATTCTTGGAAATTCACGCTTATTTATCTCGACTTTATTTGTTACAAATCTAGAACATATTGTTTTTTTTTAAGTGTTGTTTATTTTCTGAAATAAAAAAACTGAGTACCAATTAGAATATTTGTTGAATAGAGTATCGTGTGTACAGAAACAGTAAATGAAAGCACTGAGGCAGGCGCGTAACGAATCAGATAGCTCATTACAGTCTAATGGTTTAGTTCACAGTTTAGTTTAGTTGTCATTTCAGTCAGTGAAATGACAATACTAGTTGGACTGATCTGTGATTTGCTTACAAAAACGTATGTAGGTTTATCTTACAACCCTGTACGTATAGGTTTTAAACGATTACCTTAAACGTTTAAATGAAACAATATTTTTTAATTCTAAATTTAAAATACATCTGTAACCTCAAAAAGATTTGCTTGCCACTTTTTGCTTGGCTTTGTTTGGCTTGCGATGCTCCCTATAGGCTTCTTGAGTAATTTACTATCACCATTTTAATTTTATACTACCTTAACTTTCTCGTAAAATACGTCTTGACCTTTAATAATATCTGTAGCAGGCACATAAAACGCATAACCTTCAGCCTTGTCGCTATTGAAATCATAAGTAATTACTTCGACACTTCCTAATATCATTAATATTTACTTACAATAAGCATTCTATTAAATTTAAAAGTCATTAAGTAATATAATTAAATATAATTACTTTAAAACCTTGAGTACCTATTATGGATCACGAATTCATAGTATTTCATTGATCGTTTCAATTACAAATATTTTTATGGAGGTTTAAATGAAAAGCATTTGGAGTTAATTGGCTAAGCGATTGTGGACTCGTGCCCGCAATTGATTCTAAAACAAATACTTGGGATTATTATATGTAATTTAAGTTTTATTCAGCTGTCGGCACATCAAGGAGAACCACAGATACGCACATCTTACATACTGTAAATGTTTTATTTCGTACACCTGCAATAAAATATCCATATGTCATGAGATGATTACACAGGTGCAAAGCAAAAATGGTAGGAAAAAAGGAAAAAACTAACTTGTGTAAGTGTTTTTTAATGCGACAGTAACGGACGCCCAGTTTTGTGTGATCGGGTAATATCCGCGCATATGTCGTAGAAATGTTGGAAATGTCAAAGCATTAGTTTTCGCTTTGGCAGATGTGGTGCGTGGGTGGGTACGGATGCTGCTTAGGTTCAATACGGTTACGTTGTCCTGGTAATCATTTATGTATTATTGTGTTACATCTAGGAAATTCAGTGTATTTTGATGGTGCATTCATCAGTTTATTACGGCATATTATCTAAATATATGGTTTACAAAAAGATGTTTATTTTGATCCTATCACACAAAGTTAGCGCATATTTTTTCAGTTTAATTCTTTTCCTCGTAATGTTATATATATTAAAAACATTTACTATTCTAATATGTCAGCTTTCCAAACATCCGCATTTTGACATTCTTTACAAGTGTTCACGACAGTCGGCCATCTAAAATTAAAATTAACCCAACTAAAAATATCGACCGGCGGAACGATAATTCATAATAACTAATCGGCAACACCAACACAGAGACGGATCATATTTATCATCTGTTTACGCGTTAGCTTGATTTATAATTTATGCAATAATAAGTAGAGTGGGATTATACCGGCATTGATTTAACAGGAATTTATCATACTGCCCGACCAACTTATCTATTCACTAAAGGATGGCGCTGCGTTCTATGTCTAAATTAAGTTTGACACTAAGTCATGTACGAGTTTCTAATAAATACTTTAGTTCTATTTTTGCTAGTGAATAGACAAGTTGGTGGGAGTGTAATTATTGTTTTGTCAAGCAGACGTAGAGGCGGCATTCTTAGCTGTTTGAAGTGTTTGCGGAAAATTTAGGTTGTTTGCAGTGGCGTAGGCTGGCTGAGACGGGCTGACGTCTTGGAACTATAATATACGGACTGAATCTAGATATATTGCACATATGATGATGTCTTAAGACTTTGCTCGAGTCATTTGTTGAGAGCAAGATAAAGAAAATTTTATTCGAAGTTGTCAAGAACTTGGACGAGCACTTGTACATCAAAAACTTGGATGAAAAAACAATTTTTTTTGTTTTGCTCCTAAGCAGGCATTTTGCAAAGTGCTAATGCAATAACCATATTGATCAATCGTTCATTTATCGATAACTTTTTAGATACCTACATTTCCTGTGTGGGCATATAGTTCAGTGGCTGAGAGTACATACTTTAGACGAAGAAGTACCTAGTTCGAAGAATAAGATATAAATAAATTCAATAGCAATGTATTTTGTGCAGTAATTCAATTCAATTAAGTTAATTGATGCATTTATCTATAACAAGACTGCATTCTTGACAATTTTACGGAAAATGTTCCAGAGGTCAGATGCGCTGACGCAGGTCTGTCGAGACATACCGGCGCTGTAGAGGTATCTACTTAGTTTAATAAAAATATTTTTTATGTACTGTATTCACAGAAAATACTTAACGATAATTCTTTGACTGGAAATAGGTTAGATCATCCATGCACCTAATACTACTACTAATACTATAACTACAAATCGCCGTTTGGACAGTGACTCTGATGCACTTTGGGGTACATTAAAAACCCAGTAAAGCATCCAGGATTGAACAAGCAAAGTACGTCTCGTTGTGGTGGCGTCGGGTGGCGGATCTTTTTTTTTAGCCACCTAAGCAGCACCCTCACGGGAGGGAGGTGGAAGATGCGTCATGCATACCGCCGCAGGCAACCGACCTCCGCGGGGTGATGTGGGACTCACCAAAGTGGCACCTACCCAGTAAAAACCACCTTGCCGGCTGTGACATGGGAATTCTAAGCAGCTTTCATCTGAGTGACACCTGGATTGGGAGGTGGGTGCGCAAGTGGGGGCCCGCTAGTGGGTCACCCGCTGAGAACCAAAATCACATAAGGTGCAAGTGACAGTTTGGGTGATGATTAATCGGCAACCTTAAGCTGGTCCAGATTCGCCGAGATCTGATCGAGGGATCCGAGAGTGCATTTCTCAGTCTACGGACTTTGTACCTCGACGGCATGGATGGAGCAGTGTAATTTACTGTCTCGCGAATGAGGGGGTTAGGATGCTCTTCGGATCGCTTGAAGAAAGCGGTGGAGAGCGTCCTAAGGTGTTGTTGTATTGTAGGTAAGTCGAGATCCCTGTGCAGGTCTGTGTTACGCACCTACCGCGGAGCAACCGTGGCCCTGCGGCAGAAGAGATTCTGGACTATGGCAGATTATACAGAACGGAGGGTTTGGCATGGGCAAAGATTGGGGCGGCATACGTCATGACTGGTCTGACGCAAACGTTAAAAAACGTTCGCTTGTTCCTAAGAGATATTTTACTGTGCCGGCCTAACATACTGTTTAGGCGGCCCATGTACAGACGGACGAGTTTGGTAACTCTGAGTATGTGAGGTCGGAATGAAAGCGTACGATCGAGCGTTACACCTGGGTACTTGGTGGTTAGTGCCCATGAGATAGGCGTACCTAGTATTCGGATAGCTCACTTCACTCTAATATGGTTGAGGAGGGCGGTGGCTGGATCTCGCGTTAACTTGTGAACAGGTGCCGTTTGAGAGTGTGTTGAGATTGAGTGAGAGTGAGTGTTTGGATACATAATTTTGTACAGACATAAAGAGACACTGTTAATTTATTTTGTAAAAAAATATACCCGTGAAGTTTCTTGCCAGTTCTTCTTCGCGAAGGTTTTTTCCGAACTGGTGGTAGAGTCATATTTAATGTGACGTCAGTAAGAACAAGTAATTGTCAATATTGAGAAATAAATATTTGAATTTTAAAGTATAGGAAACCAAATAAATGAAGGAAATCAAGTGTCTATAATAAAGGAGACATATGGTTTCGCGAACATGCTGTTACTGACCTTTATTAACTCTAACCAATACATTTGATACATGGAATTAAAGATTAAACTATTCTTATTAAGTTTGATTTACTGTTATTATTTCTTTGACCCCTGTTTCATAAAAAATAATTAAATTTTTTCGTTAATGTTATTACAGCAATACTGAAGTTGCTGACGTATATCAAGACCTGTCAATGACAATGTCAGAAGTGTCACTTAGAGTACGTTCATAAAACTTCATATTGCTATTATCAATCTACGGAAATAGTTGGCAAATATATAGTTTTGAAATGTTATTAAGTTAAATTTATCTTGTGACATAATTTCTATAAATAAACAAAGAAAGCCAATCCATAATCAAACAGAGAAATAACCGTCAGTTGTCACTAGCTTGTCAAAGTCAGACTTGAAAAACATGGCTGTCCATGGGACTAGAACGACTGCTCTTCCGTTTTCTTAATAATTACGTATTTTAATAGGGGGTCTACAAAAATCGAACAAAAGCTTTCTATTGTGTTGGTTAGAGTTATATTAATATCTAGTACGTCTTTAGTAAAGTTTTATAGATAAAACATTTAGGTGGTGATAGAGTTTCATATGTGAAGATCCTGTCTGGAGCAGTACTACAGGCCTTCCTATTTTAACCGACATAATATCACATTAACACGGTATTCTTCAGGATACATGGAGGGAAAAGCGAGTGTGATCACTGGAGCCAACGCAATACCAACGTGAGGCTCTGATAAGCAACCGTCATTAATCGATAATCAGTAAATAGCAAGCTATAACATCTACGATCAACGCTGACCATGGGCACGGATGATACTTACTATCAAGTAGATCTCGTGCTAGTTTGTCAACAATTTTAAAAAATAACATGTTTTATGAATTTTTTATTTTTTTGGAAATTAAACACAATCAATTTTACGTATGAATTGCTAACTATCTAAAAACCTCGAAGGTTTGTCCAGACAGAGCATAGTTAGGTCGAGCTTACATGTTATACATTTAATGAAATTAAAACATATTAAATGTACCCCATAGTTTTATATTATTTTTGTTATTTATTTAATTCAACACAATAAATTTTACTTATGAATTGCTAACAATCTAAAAACCTCGAAGGTTTGTCCAGACAGAGCATAGTTAGGTCGAGCTTACATGTTATACATTTAATGAAATTAAAACATATTAAATGTACCCCATAGTTTTATAATATTTTTGTTATTTATTTAATTCAACACAATAAATTTTACTTATGAATTGCTAACTATCTAAAAACCTCGAAGGTTTGTCCAGACAGAGCATAGTTAGGTCGAGCTTACATGTTATACATTTAATGAAATTAAAACATATTAAATGTACCCCATAGTTTTATATTATTTTTGTTATTTATTTAATTCAACACAATAAATTTTACTTATGAATTGCTAACAATCTAAAAACCTCGAAGGTTTGTCCAGACAGAGCATAGTTAGGTCGAGCTTACATGTTATACATTTAATGAAATTAAAACATATTAAATGTACCCCATAGTTTTATATTATTTTTGTTATTTATTTAATTCAACACAATAAATTTTACTTATGAATTGCTAACAATCTAAAAACCTCGAAGGTTTGTCCAGACAGAGCATAGTTAGGTCGAGCTTACATGTTATACATTTAATGAAATTAAAACATATTAAATGTACCCCATAGTTTTATAATATTTTTGTTATTTATTTAATTCAACACAATAAATTTTACTTATGAATTGCTAACTATCTAAAAACCTCGAAGGTTTGTCCAGACAGAGCATAGTTAGGTCGAGCTTACATGTTATACATTTAATGAAATTAAAACATATTAAATGTACCCCATAGTTTTATATTATTTTTGTTATTTATTTAATTCAACACAATAAATTTTACTTATGAATTGCTAACAATCTAAAAACCTCGAAGGTTTGTCCAGACAGAGCATAGTTAGGTCGAGCTTACATGTTATACATTTAATGAAATTAAAACATATTAAATGTACCCCATAGTTTTATAATATTTTTGTTATTTATTTAATTCAACACAATAAATTTTACTTATGAAGTGCTAACTATCTAAAAACCTCGAAGGTTTGTCCAGACAGAGCATAGTTAGGTCGAGCTTACATGTTATACATTTAATGAAATTAAAACATATTAGGTAACAATTAAATCAGATGCATTTTTGCATTGACATAATGTAGATTCTCGAGCTTAGCTCTTTAAACTTTATATATCCTGTGATATAAATAACCAACTGATTCGGTCGTTAAATATAAAAACGCCGATACCGATTTAGAATACAAAAAATAATAACATTCTTATGCCGGGATATTAAATCCAAGTAAAAAATAAATTTCCCACTAAAATAAATTATGCATGGTTTTCTAATTCTATGCTAATCATATTTTTTGTCACAAAGAAACGAAATCGGAATATTAAAATATAGTTCAATAATTGGCAAATCGTGGCAAATCACAAAAAGTTACGAAGGCCGAGGTAAAATGTCAGTATTAGCATTCCCATTGTGATGTCACGTGCATGCGCTGTGGCAGTCACGTGGGGTAGGGCTGCCACGTCAAGTGGAAAACGTTCTGCGTCGTCGCCTGTAACATACAATGAGAATCATATTTTTTTAGGTACCCTTCTTATATTATAATCATTTTTATTATAAATATGAGTAAATTATATTATGGATATTTAAGTCGAGTTTGAAAAGGTTTTGAATAGAAGTTTATAATTTCATGTACTATTATTAATGTTTTTAGGACGATTTCTTTCAGTCTACATTTTAAAAGTCAGAGTCTTTATGTTTCACATTCATCAAGTGATACAAGTTTTAATAATCGAAGACAGACACAAGAGGGTTTTTAAATATTCATTATAAGTCGACATAGGGGCGAACTTTCGATATAATGACAATCATTATTAACAATGACAAGTATTTAAAACTGATGTTCTCATTATTTGGAAAGCCTTACAAGAAATGAAGAGCACAAATCTGACAACCCTAAAAGAATCTGTCGCCTCTTTGGTCTCAGTTTGTCATGTTTAACCTTGACTTGTCAAAATTTTAGACATTAGACGCGCTTGTCAAAAGTTTTAAGTTGGTCGGAATCATGCTGTTACAGTACAGCATAAAACTTAATAAAAAAAGGAACGTTATTACTTCTCATAGCGCAATTTATTTATTATGCAACTTTACAGCTTCCGAACGGATGTTGCCTTAAGTCTCGGAGAGCGTTTTATTAATAATAAACAATATTTTTAGTGCAAAATGTTTCCTTTATACATTTTAATAACCACCCAATAATTTCATAATCATTGCGATTAGATCTAAAACACTATACGCTTTAGATATAAAAATATTTGAAGATTATTATTATTATTACACGAAATATCTCAGTCAAAACGTCGGTATGTAAACCTCACGGGTCCGCAAAAATATTAATATCCGCTGTGTGAGATGAATTCCCGCTTTTTGTCGCGAATTTCGCATATCAACGAGTCGACACCTCACAAATAGTTTCATGAAAATACTTTACGTTATCGGAAAATGTTATTGAGATCCCAATATGTTCAGTATTTGAGGTTATCCGTGTGTTTTGCCGCAAAGATGTGGAAAAGACGCAAACTGTGGGAAAGCTGAGGTTTATTTTCACATTTTCTACGAATGGATAAAACAAGCGCAACTTATTATTGAACGTTATAACCTTAAATATTATTAAGGGATTATTAGTTGCTTTTATTATAAACTGTATCTACTGCTTGCGGTTTTTATCAAAAAAAATATTTTGCTACTGAGTACTGTTACAATTTATTACTTTTACTTGAGAACTATCTTACTCTTTGTAGCAAAAAAAAATAAAAATTTTTTGAACAAGTATGTTTTGAATTACGTACACTATTCATATAAAATCTCGCAGTATCCGAATTGATCATAAAAACCACAATAAGAGGTTATAGGCATTTGATAAACGATCTTATATACCTACATTTAGACTACATAGTTATCGTACCAGGTAAGGACACGCCCTAAAAAACCTTTAAGTAAACCGTGAAACCAAATAGTTCATGTAAAATAATTGCAAGTAAGGTTAATTGATAGGCAACAAGTCATTATCATTACCATAAAATCCGCCATTTGCAAAATTAACAGGCACCGCTTCGACGTTTCATGAACATTAATCCAGTTTTTTTTTATTTAGTCTTGGAACTAATTTAATAAACAGCTAGTCTATTAACTTGGGAGGTAAAATTATGCTTGTTAGCTCTAGTCAACTTGATGTATATGCGTGCGTGTGTGTTTATGTACTATAGTCATTGTATAGATATGTTCTTGTTGAAGTGTTGTCGTTGCGAATTTATGAGCAAAACATGATTTTGTAATTTCTGTGCTATTAATCAAATATCCTCGTTTTATAATCAATAAGTGCAATGATGACCACAGAAACTAACAGATAACTTCCTTTTTTATATAATAGTAAGATTTATTTCTATATCACAGAAAGTATATTCACTTTATATATTTTACACTAATGATTCTCCAATACCTTAATTTTCATATTGAAACATTACTGGGCCTTGGACTTTATGAAACAAACCGCGAAATTGTATCAAAAGAACTTTACGGAGTACCCGAATATCTACAAACTTACACCTAAATAAGCACAAATTTATATTGAGGGCGTGGTTACTGCCATATATTTATGTAAACAGAAACAATAACAATAGCAATAAATAACACACCAGCTCAATGGCCCCAAATTGAGCAGAGCTTGTGTTGTGGATGACCACACAGCGAACTGCGCAGAACCCAGAAAAAACGGAAACATATAAATATCAACAACCATGACCCGAAAACAAACATCTATATTCATCGCAAAATTTAATGCCTGGGAACCTGGGACTTCCGGCGTAGACTACCGACGCTATTCGGCCTTCAAAGATAAATATTGTTTCTTAGTAAAAAATATGAAATCACAAGTCATAGAATCAGCAGGCACGCCAGGACACATCAAAACCCATTACAATTAACACCACTTCTAAATTACAACTTACAACCTTTAATTATTAAGATCAGTCCATCCAGTTATACTAAACCGTGTTACGTTACCCCGCCACCCCTCCGCCCCCAGCTCTTCAATTACATTTCACCCAGAAAAAACTAGTACTGACGCAGCGTCGATTAAGAAAATAAGGGATTTGCTCTAACGGAGCCGCTCGGCGAGGTAAACGCAGGTGTTTCAAAGAATTGCGGTTAATTGCTGCACTGCATTGCAAATAATTTCTTTTCTATTTGGTTGGTATGCGAGGGTTGAAAGGAAATGCGAGCAGGTTAGGCGGAGAGCTGCGTTCTGCTGTGACATGTGATCTGATGAGTCGTGTAGAGCGGTGTAGAGCAGAGAGCATAGTTTGAGATACAGGTCCGTTTAATGCGAGTGAGTTGAAATGTTAATTCTTCGGTCATGGTTGTTGGTCGGTCAAAAATGTGTTAGTTTGCCGATGTAGTAATAATAGATGTCTAGATGTATATATATCCTACGAAGGGCTTTATTTAATAATAATAAATCCCCAGACAAACTCACCAACTGTATGGCTCCGAAGTATGCAGAGCCCAGTGTTATGGATGACCACACAGCGAACTGAGGGGGAACCCAGAGTAAACATACATATATAAATATCAACAACCATGACCCGAGTGCAAACATTTTATGTTCATCACACAAATGAAAGCCCCGGCCAGGACTCGAACCTGGGACCTCCGGCGTATGAGGCAGGGTTGCTACCCATTACGCTACTCGGTCGTAATTGTTGCGGGTGGAAATTGTTTTATCTGTGTTGCAATCTAATTTTATTGCGGTGATCTCTTATATGACTTCATTACTTAAGCTCCTAAGGGTAAGTTTGAAATAAAATAATTAACTGAAAGAAATGAAACCGAAAAGTTAAGTAGTAGGTTTGCATGGCAGTAATTGTTCGCGCGATCAAATGGGACTCGATACAAAGAATATTGGCAAACTCACATACATTGTCAGTACCGCTTTTATTTTCGCAGAGCATTCACGTATCTCAAATTGAATATGTGGGTTTGACTGTCTGAATGATAGATAATCGAAATGCAATCATAAGATTTATATAGAAGTTGGGAATAAAAAGTCGAAATTATAGTCTAACCTCAAAAAACACGTGAAAAAGACGTGAAAACGTTGTTTACTTAAAAGGACGAATACGGTTAGTGGGTTAAAACGTTCATAGGATGATCAGATGAAGCTATTGAAATTAAAAAAAACACCCTAATTTCAACTATTGTACTTAGATACAACAGCGAACCGTGACAAAACAATTGACATAAGGGCTCCTTGCAATGGCGGCTTAATATCTTTGAAGTTTGACAGATTGAAAGTATATAATTTTTCTAGATGTCGATGAAAAAATAAATGGCATTGTTACGGGAATAATTGGATTTTATAATATTTCTAATTATCCCCAACAACTAACTCAATATTTGAGCTTGGCAAATACGTGTCCAACATTGACCTATAAACTAAATATAGCCCGGTTTTGATATGAGTACAATTTATAAATATTATAGGGTACCTAGTTTGCCATGGTCTTTTACTTCAAGGGTGCTGTTGGTGAAAAAAAAATCGGAACTGTTCTTATTTGAACATATGAGAACTCTGTGTATAAAAAAGAAAACGAATTATTCCTAAACAGTATACAAAAATTCTCGGTCCTTTTGATCAATTTAAATAATGGGCCAATATTGTGAACTCGATAACGCAACTTTAGGTGTATTTTTTATTAAACCAAAAGTTGTATTCGCTTTAGTAAAATCAAGATGGAAATAAATATTATATCAGGTTTTTACGATTCAATATTTAAATAGGTTTCTCGCGAACCCGGGGTTCGCTCTGTAAAGATACCAAAATGTTCTTTAATGGAGAAGATTGTCGGTTTCGTAATTAAGTCATAATGTTGAGAGTGGGCGCCATTTTTATGTTAATTTAGCTTTTAGAAGTCCGTATATAAAACGTTTTGCATTCGCGCCGAGCGAGCTTTAGTTAGATTTGATTCAAGGTCCTGCTGTATTAAGAACTGTGTATATAATAAGTAAGCCTTGATTATATGTATTTATGGTTTGGTATAAGAACATTAAGAAGTTTTGCGTAGTTTGAAATTTTGGATGCGTGCATTTACATTGTATATAAATAAATAAATCCCCAGATAAACACACCAACTGTATGGCCCCAAAGTAAGCAGAGCTTGTGTTATGAATGATCATACAGCGAACTGGGGGGGATCCCAGAGTAAACATGCATAATATAACTATCAACAAACATGACCACGAACAAACATGTTCATCACACAAATGAATGCCCCGGCCAGGACTCTTACCTGGGACCTCCGGCGTATGAGGCAGGGCTACTGACCACTACGCTACGCGTTCGCCATAGTAAAACACTTGTTTAAATTGTTCAGTGTCTACATTTAAGCAGGCAACAAATACAACAACAAAAAACAAATCTTTCAATAATTACAACTACACAGACTTTGATAAAGTACAGATACAGTATAAATTCGCTCAGCAAAATCTATACTTAAGAGCGCCTTGAGTAAACATTTACTTTTCTGAGTGCGGTCATTAGTAACAAAACAAAGACATACTTCACATTTATATAAGTTAAAACTACAAATAACAAGTCAATTCTAATATTTCTCAACATTGACAATTACTTGTTCTTATTGACGTCAAATAAAGCATGACTCTACCGCCAGTTTGGAAAAATCTTCGTGAAGAAGAACTGGCAAGAAACATCACGTGTATATTTTATTTAGTTATTTAGTTAGCTCGGCAAGTCTCCCTCCCCCCAAGTATCCAAACGACGAACACCCTCAAACACCTCTTACAGATTCCCAGTAAAATAGTAAATCGTATAGTAAATTGAACCGTCAAAGCAGAATTAAAACACTATGGGTAATTTGAAAGTAAACGGCACTTGTACATTAATCTTACAAATATGCTTCACAGTAGCTTCTTGGTCAATATGATAATCTGACAAACTCTTGTAATTTGGGTATTTGACACCATTAAAAATACAAGTATTTATTATTGATTTAAAAAAAATTTTAGTTATTTAATTTACCTATTATAAAATATGGTAAATTCTTTAATAATATTAGCTTACTGACATTACATATAACAATGTTTATTATGATGGTATGTATGTAAACGTATTATCTACGTAGCTATTATATATTTCATCCAAACTATTTATAGTATGGTTTACACGTCGTGACGTCACAACTAGGTACCGTTTTGTATGGGGCACTTCTCTGCGACTCGCAGCAGCTCCTCAAACATATCGTTGTACCTAAAAACTATTGATTGTCAACATACTGTTACTTCTGCAATATTTCTTGACTGTTGATAAACTATTTAAATATTTAATAATAAATGTTTGTCAAATACCCAATTTGTAGTAAATTTCAGTGAGTTTCATGAGGCCTTAAAAAGTGAATAGTATAGTAGCTTATTCTCAGCCACACTAGAATAACCAGGTATCATAAACACAGCATATGTTTTCAACCCCAGCTTATTGTAGGTGAAATAAGTCTTTATACCTATTTTAATATTACAAAATATACTATATAGGTATTGTACGTAGGTATAATAGATAAACCACATGATAGTGATTAAAACGACGATGAAGAAGACATGAACCCTGAAGTGTGTACTTGTCAATTGTCGACAACCGTTTACCATTTTTAGGTACTAAGTTGTTTTCACAGCTACGGTAAAGTTTTTGCATTGTAAAATTCCCCGCTATTTCAGCCTAAAGGGGACTACCCATAGGTTCATCTACACGTAGATCCGAAAACGTTCGGACCTATGTGTAGATGAACGTTCGGAAAAAATGCCCCCATCAATCCCGTTCGGGATAGGCACTTGTCAAATACGTGTCATAGTTAGAGCATAGCTGATGAAATAATACTGTCAGTAATACTGACAAATAAATAATAATAAATAAATAATACTGGTTGTCAACCAGAATGTGCCGCCCAGACGTGAGGTCCCAAAAGAACGAGAACGCAATAGGGTTATAATTGTTATGTAATAATAATCTTATAATGTAAGATTATTTATTTTTACTAAACAAATATATTTTTATCACGTTGTAGGTTTAATTTAATTGTATTGATTCCGTTTTCATACGTTCATACTAAGCCTCAAGAACTCAGACGCGTTCGTCCTTTGTTTTTATAGTCTGGTAGACTGCCGTTGTAATGCTTTCTTTTAATATCTTAGCTCATTTATTACGTTTGATATTGAAATTTTTATGGGCCAAAGCGTGACACAGGATTTTTCACATAAATAATTCATGATTCTTGTGGAATGCTAGAATGAAAACGTGTTGTAAAATTCTGGTATGGTGTATGCAATTTTACGTTCCTTACTATACATGTTGGTGGAGGTAGATTTTTTAAGTTAAGATCTCGTCTTGGCAGTACAGTTGTTCCCATTTTGACCGCCATAATAATCACGTGGCGATCACGTGATAGTTTGCCGGCTATGAAAACAATAAAAAACTTAACCGAATAGAAAAGGTTCCATAAGTTAACCCACTGCTTGTTACCCCGTTCGTTTCATAGAAGTGCACTGCTAGTGTTTTTGTTATTTCACCATATCCAAGAGGTACTAATTCACTCAACTTTTAAAAGGTCTATTTGTCTGGAAATATAGACTCAGGTAATATTGGTAAAAAAAATGAAGTCCTACGCCCACCTTCGCCATCTGCGAACCTGTTGTTTTCACTCGACGTAACGTGTTCGACGGAAAGGTCATACAAGGTTACTGTTTCCCTGTGATATGGGTTATTCTCATTAGGTCTTAAATTATTTTGTTAGGTTTTTATTGTTATTATTAATATTGGTTTTGTTCTAATAAACAAATCGTTAATTTTATATTTTTTATACCAAGAAGAACTTTTGTTATAAGAGGTAAATTATAAGATTTAACAAATTATTTGGCTTGGTCCCCATTTCCAGCCTGTTCCTGTATTTGTCGGTCCTTCATCAGATTGTACCGTTATATACATATATTATCATTTACATAACAATTATTACATGAAATACTTCAAGCACACAAGGTTGAGCCATTCTAAATAAGACTTAGTTCCGGACCTACTTTTTTATTACAACCTATGTACAAGTAAGTATATGTAAAATACAAATTATTTTTTCCTGGCAGCTTAGTTCATACCTGAATGGCTACTGAACTGTCTGTCAACTCCATTTATTACAAAAAACCGTTATGACTTAATTGGCTTTGTGATGTAAAAAGCAAATGCTGTTCGATCTCATAAATTATTTATAAGATTGAAACATACTTAATGGTTTCAATTTATTAAAGGAGTTTTATTGCAAAAACTTTGACACAACACGATTTGAAGTAATAAAATAACGGATACACGTAACATAAAGTTTGTTCAGAGAAACCAATTTCTCTAATGACAAATGTTAATACTTAATTTACAGTACGCAACCAATAAAAACTGAGTATAAGAAAAGCGTTTAAAATATGTGTCAACGCAAACTAAGGACCAGTTATAAACACTTTTAATTGGTAAGAGAAATTATAAAAAACCGATAAAAGAGCTGATTGGATAAATAGGTAGAGGGTATTTAAAGTTATTCGTTTATTAACTTAACCATGAAGACTCACGGTCTTAATGGTAAAGGGATCGAGTTTTGAAATACCATAAATCATCTTTACATATCATCTCGCTTGATCATGAGGCTTCGAACTTGCGAATTGCAACTCAGTTGTCTCGAACTCAGGGTGCAAACTCTGCAAAAAATTAATATTTATATGACCTTTCCAACATTTTGAGGTACGACATTTTTTGACGTAAGCTCTACTTTTATTCTAGGTCTCCCACGTTGAAATAAAGTTGTCCAAAATACAGGCCCAGATATTTAAAACTTTCCAAGCGGCATATTGATCCGTGAGTTTTGTGAACAAGGTTGTGAAATGGAAATCTTCCGAAAGATAAATGCAGGTGTAAGGGCAGCTGCCACCAGCACGCGCCGATAATTAAAAACATCAACAATTGTTTCGCCAACAGAAAACCCAGCCAGCACTAATTAAGTTTACCATTCGCATAGGATACCTGCAATTTCACTAATGGATTCTAACTTAACTGAATAAATAAGCTCCATTAAACAAGAATGGGTAGGTATGTGAGATGTATTTGTTCGTGAATAAATAATACTGAAGAATTTAAAGCTCACTTTCTTGAGGTAGTTTTGTAGGGATATTGCGCTTATTACATGTTATACTGCGCTTAGGAAAGTTTATAATTTCGTTTTTAGTAAATAGTGGATATGATTAATCAATTTATGATTATGTAGATAAGGAGGGCTCTATAACCCACTCTAACAAATAAATAGGAGTAGTTATTGTACTGTTAGATAAAATATTTAAACCTTATCTATGCAGCGTATGCTGTATATTTAATATCCACCGATATGTTGAGTCCACTTTCTGAACTATGTTTGTTTTGGAGATGTATTCTATATTGTTCCTCCGTGTTTCCATGCCATAATTACTGCACAAAACAAGGTTTTTATTTTACACATAAAACCCAAGTTTTGTATAAATATAATTTAAAAGAAGAAATGAAACTAAATAACTAATTTAGACTTTAAAACAGAAATAAAATGCGAATCAAATTAACAAAAATACGCTATATTTAATTCACAACAGCTGTAACGTAATCCCCAGCAATTGATGCTCGCTGATCAATCACATCAATCAAACGAAATCGTATGTGAATTCATTTCTTTGTTTTCACATTGCATTTAGTTCATCCACGATTAATACACGGTATATCCTCGGTATAGTATCGGCAGCCATGATCGGACTTCGATATAACATTATTTATAGTTGTCACATAACAATGCCAGCGATTTCAAGGCACACGGGCAGCGCGAACAAGAGAACATAGATAAGTTATGGCTATAAATCTCGTATAATTAAGTATTATGTGATTTTGTAATATTTTACTCTTAACCTTTGAGTTAGGTACTGTTTGTTTGGTATTTCCTGCTAAAAATAGCTTTGTACTTTACAATAATACATTAAAATTTATTGAATAGTTTTCTCAGCCTTGTTACCATTTGCTAACTATGTTTCCATTGTATTTGTTTTGTATAAGGAAATAAAATGGTATGACAAGATAGTATAATTCAATATATATATAATTCATAAGAAATCATGTATTTTAGAGACCGAAGAATAAAAATGCTTCTGTAGCTCTTTTATAAACAATTTTTTTGTTCAAAATATTAGACAAAAAGTGTGTAAAAATACGCCTTTGTCAGTCGCGGTGAAAGTTATTTTGACAGCTTTAACCACGATGTTTTATAGATAAAAATCATTACGGCACCTTTCACACAATTCGCGCCAACTAATAACTATTATAAAAAAGTTTTTTATTTCTACAAAAAGCACAATAGTCACTTTTTTAAAAGGTTTTCGCATAAAAGTGTAACATTGTCAATCACCCATTCACGGTTCGCCGGTTCACTGGTCTGGTTCTGCACCAGTTTGCGTATTGCACCGCCGCAATGCCAGAAGTCGATATCCAAAAAATTGCACTTTTAAAATTCGAACTGGACAATGCTGAAAGAAACTTTGATTAATTAAATAGATACCATTTTAAAAATCAAATTCCACGTTTGAATATTGGCGCGTCTTTGGCGTGAATAAAATGAACCGTAATATACCGAATAAATTTTTACATCTTGATAAACTAGAACTGACACTTAGACTACGAAACGGAATATAGTTACTGAATGTATTTTAAATAATTTATTTGCGGTGAAAATACCATTTTCAGACTATAACCCGCAGAATTGTTATTAAAATAATTAATTTACTAAATGACTTTCAGAATATTCTTCAGGCTTACAAATGATAATGACTCAGAGATAAAAACGCTAGGTTTATTGTAAACTAGAAATAGCTACAATTTTTTTCATTTATTTAAAATTTGCACATATTATATTGTACAGGGTGGCTTAATGCCACAAGGCATTCTCTACCAGCCAACATTTAGGTAGTAGAACGGGTGTAAACAAAGTTTCAAAGAAAGTGAGTCATGACAAAGAACATAGTTAAGTTAGGTTAGTTATTATTAAGTAACAGTAAGTAAAAAAAATGAAAAACCAAAACGAACAGAGAGAACATAAAGTATACATAGATTAGCAATTATTATTACATACATATACACACATAAATGTAATTGAAATTTGGGGATCACATAATAACTTGACTTTTGTATCTATGTAATGTACCATTTGTGTCATGTTGTCATGATTACTACGTACTAAAAATTAAGGAAGGACGACTACGTGTCATCGTAGTATCAACGCCAATATTAACTTTAAATAAATATTTATTCATTAGTAGTTAAGGCAATTCCTCATTACTCTAGGCTATGATGGGGCTGACATGGTTTTTTTTGTTGGTAACCAAAATCCTATAAATAAAAAATTAAAAAAATTAAAAAAAATCAATATTTGTAAAACAAGCTGCAGTATTTGACAGATTTCACAAACCCGACTGCTAACGTTTTCCGTGCAATTCCTTCTCCATTGGAAGTTCCGAAAAATAATATATCCTACGTCACTCTCTCAACTGTGACGAATCGAATGCCAACTCATATTTTGAAATTCGTCAAACGGTTTAGACTGTACGCCAAACAAATAAACACACCTTCACATATACATACATACACTTGAAAAACATTACTCTTACTCACAGTAGGGTAGTAAAAACATTTTTTTTCTAAACGAATTGTGGGACGAAGCGATCTTTTAAACGAGACAGATATATTTTTTACTCACATTTTAATAATATACTATAATAAATCCCCAGACAATCACACCAACTGTATGGCCCCATAAGTAAGCAGAGCTTGTGTTATGGATGACCATACAGCGAACTGGGGGGAAGTCAGAATAAATATACATATATAAATATCAACAACTATGACCCGAGAACAAACATTTATGTTCTTACAGTTGAGCTTATATTTTAAAAGAACTCTTGAAACACAAAACCCCTGAATCTCTAAAGTATATTTAAAACGTAAATAACCATTAAAACAAATTAACTTATAGATACTAATACCACAAACATTATAGGTACACTTGTTTTCAAAAGATTAAATAAGAACTCATTTAAAACTTTTAACTAAATCTTAGCGAGCCAGAACAGGTAAGTGTTCGTACCATAAATTATGTATAATGCTATTATGCGATCTGCGATTACGCAAAACAATAGTTTTCCTACTGGGTTCTTGTGTGAAGAATCTTAAAGTTGGGAGCACACGGGAACGAAGATGAAAGCGTAGACAAGAGCGCAGAAATGTTAATTACACTCTGACTAGCTAAACTACTCGGTAAAGGATGGCGCTGCGCTCTACGCGTCATTGAAGTTTGACATTTAGTCACGTAACAAATGTTTTAGTTCCAGTTTTAGCTACTGAGTAGATAATCTGATGGTTGGACTGATACTATGTATATCTACTTCAATTAACATTACGTCGTTCCCTTTCGATGTGTTAAGTATTTGTGTTGTATATGTGCTGTGGTTAAGTGACAAATTGTGAACCTTTGAACTTTGCGAGTTAATTTAGTATTGATCTTTTTTTTGTATTGGTAAACGGTTGTTGTTTTCTTTTACCTTGTTTAACTAAAAATATTTTTTGAGTCCTAACTTGGTTTATCATAAAGTACCGAAACCAGCAGTTTTCATTTCAACCAGCACATGTTAGACATATTTTTTAAGTCATTGTAAGATTGTGATACTATAAATAGAAAAAGCAGTAAGAATATTAAACATATATATTTTTGTTAATAGTTAATGTGATTATAACGCAGTAGCGTAGTGCCTCATACGCAGGAGGTCCCAGGTTCGAGGTTCAGGTTCAGAGCCGGGGCAATCATTTGATGATCAATCATGATTTCGACATCGACATTTGATGACGGCAATTATGTAATGAACATAAATGTTAGTTCTCGGGTCATGGTTTTTGATATTTATATATATATATATATATATATATATTAATGCTGGGCTGCCCCCAGTTCGCTGTATGCTCATCCATAACACAAGCTCTGCCCACTTTGGGGCCGTACAGTTGGTGTGCTTGTCTAGGGATTTATTATTATTATTTATTATTTGTTTATATATATATTTTGAATAAATCATGAAGTAAGTTAGTTATTGGTTCAGGTTTAAAACCTTCAGGTCAGAGGTCCTCGCGTCAGTTCTTTCCGAATTTATTCATTACAAAAACTAAAAAAGACAACATATCTTTCCCCTTGTAGCTGAACCGAACGCACTGGTAATTTCCAGTATAATAAGTATATTAATTAGTTATTTTAGACCTTGATAAAAAAAGAAAAGGTATTTTAACCTAATAAATTCCATAGAGTCCATCTTTGATTGAAGTAAAATAGCGGAATATATTCAAGACCCTCAAAAACCGACCTCAGATCTTGTTTCCCGGTTGCCTGATTTTACTAGTCCAATGGTTTAGACGCAAAAGCTTTAATGTTTAAAATTCATGAACCATCTAACTGTTATGAGCCTAAAACGATCGTCGAAACGTACAGCGCGAAACTAGTCACATTATACAAAAAGCTAGCCTCCTTTCAGACCAGTTCTACGTGATATACCGTTCCGATGTATCTATTAAGACAATATTTATATATATTGGATATAAAAATTGCTCATGAAATTCAAATTTTGAGACCGACGACCTCGATACGTAATAGGAATCTATAAAAACTATTTTATGAATGTCTAATGTAGAATATATGGATGGAAATTTTGTAACCACACAGGTTGATTTTCAGCAATATTTATTTAAGAAGACAGATGCTGAAGACATGTGCGCAAACTGTGGGTGGTTTTTGTCTAGGTATCTATTTTAGTCTTTCGTATAGTTAACAGCTACAATGCTCATCACTTTTATAGAAAAATATCTAAGATTTTAATGTTTGTTCAGGCAAATATAGATTTAAAAAAAGACGTTATGCTATGAAATAAATCTAACCTAAGATTGATGAAGATGGTCAAGTTTTTGTGTATCCACAGTGTATCTGTCCAACATAATCGACTTATACATCTTGAAATACACATATGCGCCTGCGAACGAGCGAGCGCTCTTGATTCTATTAATATTACTGAACCCATTTCGATACTACTCATCTGATTGGCTACGTTTCCTATCTGTATTTGTTAGAAATTGCATCCAAACTTACAGAATGTGCACTTGAAATAAAACATGAGATCATTTTTAAATAAAACATAATAAATAAAAAATATAAAATTAAACTACCTGAAAGGAAATTTCAATGCATATAGTTACCCTTCTTTGACTAAGCACAGATTCAGAACGTGTAAGAATTGCAGTACAGAAAATTCAAGAGTTTTTCCCGTCGTCTTAAAATGCACCTTCTCGTAAGTATATACTGACAATTATGAACGGAGACTATTTTTCTACCAGCGTTGTGGAGTTTGTATCAAGTGTAGAAAAATTGCATACTTTATTTATTTAGTATGCCTTTTTGTTCCTAGATACTAAACCAACGGTCTCATTTCTTCTCATATCTTTCTGTCTAATGCACCGCTACTTTTTAAACGGCTGAATCAAATTTGAATCGTTAAGTTTTTGGTCAAATGCCTTGAATGAGCTGCACATTATTCTTGCTGGTTCATTGGCAGTAAATGACCCTTTCTAACCAGTGGTAGTATCAATATACGACGTCCTAAGACAAGGTCCGTGCCCTCTCGAGTGCCCTTAGGCGTATCATATGTAGGAGTAGTTTAAGTTCCGGCTAAGCGCGTCAGAGCTAAGCCACAAATTCCGGTGAAATTTAAATGGCTGATAGGGCCTTAAATAGGATAAATAAACTGTTCATTTCGAAAAAAAAAAGCTGCCCATTATTATTTAGTAGGTACTCGTTTTATTCGTTGGGCCTAAGTTCAAACTATATTTATCTTCCAGAAAAATAGACGGTCATTAATTTGGTATCTTCACAATTTTTTCGAAAACTACTGGCTTGCACGTATTGCAAAGAAGTACAGCAATCACAGTGGAATTCAATCAAGGGCTTGTCAGCGAAGCCAAGGTTACGAATTTGACAGCCTCGAATAGACTAAAACGTTCGTTAAAAATCAGTTAATGCTTCTACTCTACAGTCTACGGCTCGTATTTTTGCATCCACCCAGGCGACCACAGACAAGACAGAGGCGGTAAATCGTGAGCTCTTGACAGGCCTAGCTCCTTTACACCGCTATGTTTAAACGAATCAATGTTGTAAGTATTCCTTTTCTTTTATGGGAATAAATTCCAGTTTCTCGAATGGTAAACTAGAGTAACGTTTTATTTTGGTCTGCAGAACGAATGGAATGAATTTGGAATTAAGAATACACAGAATATACAGAAATAGTTGAAAGTGAAAGTATCAAAATTCTACAGCAGTCATACTTATACCTCTTGTTTCATGACTCACATTGATTCAAAATTTAATAGTAAATATAGAACGGATGCCATGGACGCCATTCTCCGTCCATCGCACCATTCCAGACGTTGGTTGGCCTTAAGTGGTTAAAAGTAAATGGTTTTAAGTGAATCAGACATAAGTAAGCGACGTGAAAAATATTTTAATTTGAATCTTATTAATTTACAATTGTAATTAGTGTATTATATAGAGCTAATAATATATATCTATATAATGTACATCTGAGTGGCGAGAAATGGAGCATCAATAAAGCATCACTGTTATTACAACTAATCTGTTTTGTTAAAAACAGATCACACGGTGAACTGTCATTTCATGTGTCGATGTGCCAGTATTGTTCTTTCATGCTTGTATTTCTGATCGCATAATGTGTGTTGTCTCCAACTAAGTATGTATCTTTGTAATTTTGTTTTCTCACTATAAGAAAAGCTATATTAGATAGAACTAATCGGAGGGAACGAATGTGCCAAATATCAACATACTTAAATTAGATGAGATAAGACCTTTTCTGAATAAAGAACGGTACTTCCATTTCTCATATTTAAAATACTGTAAAGAACTTTTCAACAGAACAAAATTTCAAAGAAAAGCACAAGATTTTTCCCTCTTCGAACAGATAAGTTTTTCAATTCCTTTTTATTTTAACAGTAACTGATCGACTTTACTTCATTCAACTTTTAAATAACGACAATGTGTTTCAGTTTGGCTGCTATTACGTTGGCGAAATGTCACTTTAAAACGGAGTATAATGAGAGAATAAGCAACACAGTTGATAGAGTAAATGTGGGAAGCAGTACGTTATGGCTGATGACTGTTTTCCGTCGACTTATAGCAAAGATCCGCGCCGCTCCCGCCCGCTCCCGCCCGCTCCCGCCCGCTCCCGCCCGCTCCCGCGCCGCCGCCACGCCGCGCCGCCTCGCTGTAAGCCGACATTATTTGCAGCATCTCTGCTATAAAAAGATTCTAAGCTTCTGCGATTAGGGCTGTTACCTGTATGTTGTTCTACTTAAATATATACTGTTTTTAAAATATTTTGCAAAACAGCGTGGCAGTGACATATTTATAGTCATAAATATGTAATATCGCAGTGGGATAACGACCTTGAAATTAAAAAAAAAACCCACCTTTTTTGAAATTGTACTTTATTTAATTTCCCCGTGTATTTTAATAATAATAATAATAATAATATTTACTTTGTTGTAACAATTAAAAAAATTCGTTGCGTCCCTCGTAATAATATGGCTCTTAATGGACGGCACCACAGACAATGCTATGCAACTTAAAAAACATTACATAGGTTTTTTTTAGAAAAAAATATATACTTTCACTTTTTTTCTTCGTTTCTAATAAGTAGAATCATTGGGCAGTGTCTAATTACTATTTAATTAGAGTTCGACTAAGATGAAATTAGTTTATGTAAGAACAGCTGTAATCACGACAGAGTCATTACGATCATCACCTTGTAGAACTCATTAGATTTTTTATGACATAACTTCAAGAGCTCAGGAAATATTTTCAAATCACAAAGAGATATCTGATACCTTAGAGGAAATCTGGATCCAAAAACGCTGCATCGGATAGCAGCTTGGCTAAGTGGAAGCTGGTGGAGTAACCCGTGATGGATGCCCGTCAAGCTCAAGGGCCTGGTCTTAAAGTATGGCTGTAAAACGTGGTCTGTAATGGAGCGCCAAGTCCAGACCATACGAGTCGCGCAAATGAAGATGCTTCGGTGGATGTGTGGAGTAAAGAGACTCGACAAATCCGCAACGAGTAAGTTCGCCTCAGTCTCGGTGTATGCGACATAGCCTTATGATCCCACAAGGCCTGATAATATTAACTTAACTCTCTGTGGTGTTCTCTTCATAATAATCCCCCCTGTTTGGTGTGGAGGTAAGTGCCCTTGCCTTCCAAGCCAGAGGTCCCGGGTTCGAATCCTGGTAGAGGCAGATATTTTATTATATTTGCTTTCTAGTCATGGTGTATGTATGTTTATTTAAGTTTATTTCTAATATTTATACATGAAAAAAAAATCTATGTGTGCTTATATATTTCTTAAGTTTATTTATCCGTTATCTAGTATCCATAACACAAGTTCTTAATGACACTTAATTTGGGCTAGATAATGTGGTGTGATTGATAAAAATATTATTTATTATTATTATTATTATTTATTATTAATACAAAAAAAACTGTTTTTTAAATCAGACATATGGTAACATTTTTAACAAAGAACGACTACATTTGTACTTTTAATAATCTGAATACATGAATATATTAACACCAATATTGTACAGCCATTTTGTTAAAGCAGCGAATGTAGGGCAAGTCTGATTTATTATAGGGGAAGCTCACTTGTATTTAAATAAGCTCACACTTTTCTCCTCCTGCTTATTTCAGACTTAGCTTTTCACTGTGCTGGTGAATATTTAAATAAAACGATAGAGAATAGAAGCAAGTAAATGAAAATCAGGTAGAAATGTTAGAACTAAATACAAGCATACAGGATAACTAGAATTTTTTAAGTTTTGATAAAATTGGAGCTCTTTAACCGTTTCAAAGCCATGAAAAACAAATCTGGCACTGAAAATCCAGAAGGTATCTGTTAAACTGTGAAATTTCTAACAATTGTCTCGATTAACAAGTTTTGCATCCAAAATGATCTTAATTAACCTAGAATAAGAATAAGAATTTATTTGTTTGCGTAGAATTTAAATATCTATTTATATAAAGAATGTAGTATAACAAGGTCTTAATACAGTATTATTCTAAAGTACGAAAACTCAGTCTGAGCATGCAAACATATTTTGTAAAAAGAAATAATAATTTTTGTTTAATATTATTAAATTAACAGTATTTCATTTACATTTTTTTCATTTCAATTCAAAATTTACATAAATAATAGCTATCCCATTATCAGTTTCAAATAAACATGCCGCGTATCCTCTCCTTTGGATTAACAAGGCGGCGTCAAACGGTAACTTCGAGCGTTTTAAAAATGATAAAGTTTAAATTCGCCAATCAAAATCTATACCTAGCAGCGTCTTAAGTAACTAATTAACATCTCTGAGTGTGGCCGTAATTAATTAAAACATTTAAAAATTAACAATTTCTGTGCGCGCGTTTAGCGTTTGAAAGAGAAATACAGTTACGCTGCTTCGGTACAGAAAATAATATCTGTCTCTCTCTTTGAGAACACACGTAATTTGAGTTGTGTTTATTAATTGTATGTATAACATAATTTATTATTACGTGCTTTAGATGGGAGCAACCCTAATCCGTCTGGCAAATGTCTCTACCGGTTCCTATTGTTTTTATTAGATCGTTTCTCGTGAATGAGTCAATTTACTTACGCGTCTGGTCGCAGCGACGCAGCGGCAAAACGGCTGCGTATTTTTGGCTTCGGCTAGTTTACGACTAATATTTTAACTGACGCATAGCTACGTCGGTATTATTTTTATTTCGAGTATTTTATTGCATACGTAAAAGATTTTTTGGTATGTATTTATGGGTCTGGTGATTCCATGTTGTCATTAGACTTTTGCAATTCCTTAAGTAACATCATTCTTTGTGATTGTCATCATATTTATAATAATACTAATGGTAAACATTTATTTTGGGCTACATTATCATTCCTTGATGATCACATTAGAGCGTTAGAAATAGTTATGTAGCAAAACGCAAATTTAATCTTGCCTACAACATACAATGTTCCTTTTGTATAAATACAATTAAAAATACAGAAATCTTAATAAATATTTTAACAGTCCGTTCTCATCACACAGTTTCAAGCAGAACGTTAATTAAGTGAAGGGTTTGCTAAGTAACCTCTCCCAAGCCAGCTGTCCGTCTACGCATGAGGACATCAGGACCCGAGCGATTTGTGATAAATTGTGGACCTTAAGTAGGACTGAGAATGCCAATAAATTTCCTGGCATTTCGAGCCTATCCCTGCAGTAAAAAACGCTAACTCATAGTTACCCAACCCTTTTTGGAATGATTCACTTAAATAAAAAAGCAGTTATTCGGTTCGGCATAATTTCGACCACAATGCCGGCCGGAAACTATTACTTCACAAATTCAAGAAATGTGTACAGCATATTCAACCGTTGTGATGGTGTGCAAATGTTTAACTTGACTTTAGTTCGGAATTCAATAGATAATTGATGACAATACTTAAGACGTCATTATATAAATATCAAAACACATTATTTTGTCATATTTATAGTTCCAAAGTAAGTCAAAAACATAATTAAACTGTGTCGGCAATCAAAAAATTTAATGTCAAAAATCATCTTAAATTACAATTTTACGATGTCAATATAAATGTCAATTAATAAAATTAAATATAATTCCAAATAATAACTAAATTACTACATTCATTCATAATAAATAAGTCAAGTAGTGTCATTCGTTAATATTATTAACAATTTTCCAATGCAAATATCCATGTCAATAAAATAATAAAAACAAATTCCATTTAATAATAATAATAATAATAATAATAAATCCCCAGACAAACACACCAACTGTATGGCCCCAAAGTAAGCAGAGCTTGTGTTATGGATGACCATACAGTGAACTGGGGGGGAACCTAGAATAAACATACATATATAAATACAAAATATAAATAATTATTGTCATATTTGATTGAATTCAAAAGAAAACGTTTTAATTATATCAATATGTCAGTTTAAAAATTCGTTCACACTATAAAAGTTTTTATGTAATAAAAAATTGATCCAGGCGACTTTTTTCCGAACATTCATTATTTGAATTTAAAATTCAAAGAAAAAAAATCATTCTGTCACCCGGGTGTACCAAGTAATAACTGAGAAGAGCATTTTAGTTTTTGTTAAATGTCATAATATAATTAACTTTTTTTAACAAAATGTTTCAGTATTATCTTGACTAAAAAATGTTTTTTTTTTAAATCTGAAATCAAAGACAGTACGGTACAATTGTGGTTAAAAGTAGCATTAAAAAGATAACAAATTACCTTTCAAAAGCAGTAACTCTTTCATGTCCGTACATTAACCTGACTGTGTCCTCTTAAGTATACTTTTTCTTATATTATCTTTTAATATTATAATCCTTTTGAATAATTTTGCCCTGTGGTAGTCTACATCGGTGGAGTCTCGGGCAAAGATCGCTTGCACGTTGTTCGATCTTTTGTAAGCTCTCCGCATACTAAGGCGCGACAAAACTGCAGGAGAGTCTTTACCTCCATCGAGTTTCCCTATAGTATTGGTGTTGGGTATTATTACAGAATTAAAATTTATATTTTCCTCATCATCGAAAAGTCATCCAATTCCAGTCGTGCAAAATAAAATGTTCTTTGGAAACATAACATCAATCTTATAACTGCAACTAAATATTTATCTGTAAGAGAAAATACAGCGGTCTGAAAACAACAGTTAACACAAATTTTACCATGCTTATTAGTCTGATTGCCTCAGGACTTTTTGATTATCCGACTTCGTATAAGAGAAAATATGTACGACTTAAAATAATAAGGTCCTGTATTATATAAACAAGAATTACTAAATAAATATTCGTTAAAGAAACATCCACCCACAGCACCACCCACCGCGGTCTTATTGCTTAAATATACCTATAATAAAAAATCAAGAAGTGGTTGAGAAATCATTTTTCAACGAAAAAACTTATTTGAATAAAATGTGAGTAAGGTACTTATGACACAATATATACGAACATATTCATTCTACTTACAGTTACTAACAAACACGAATATTTAAAAATTAGCTGTAAAAGTATTTTCTTCATCTAATTAGAAATATTTTATTGATTTATTTATTAGGTCACCAACAGAGTGTACATCAAAATAAACATAGGTATATAACATAAAACAACATAACATTCTAAACGCCACTCTAATTACGGGTGACGTCGACATCCTTAAAGTATACAACTATAACACAATCTATACATAGTTGTTAATTATTAAAATTTATTTATTTATAACAATTTTTCAAAATAATATTTTCGTTTGTCTTCTTTTCCTTGTTTTTTTTCACAGAACTTGCTTTTATATGCTTCCATAGAACCTGCACTAAAAATTATCCTGATAAATCCAGTCTAGATGACGGGCAAGGACTTGCTACTTATAGCTACTGCTATGGGTTTTCTAGCTTACCTATGAAACCTGATTACTGATATTTATATATGTATTTTTGTCTGTTGTCCCAGTTCGCTGTATAACATAAGCTCTGCTTACTTTGGGGCCATACAGTTGTTGAGTTTGTCTGGGGATTTGTTATTATTGTATGCAATCATTCGATAGCGTCAGAAGTGGTTTGATGATGTGTGACGAGATACACAGAAATTATCGATGTCAGCATGCATAAGCTTTCTTTGAAAGCTTTTTACTCTCGCTACGGTGTATTCTACAACCGATATCGTTTTAGAAAAAGCAAATTTGAAATGGAATCCAAATTTTCTCTACATGCTAGCGCTTTCAACAGAATAATCGAAAAAATGAACGCTCTTTTAGCCGTTATTGTTGAACATCAAATGAGACATTTAACGATAATGTTTGAGTATAGCAAACTGATACCTATTAGTATCTACAGAACGACGTTTTTCGATTTTATTCCAATTTTTTCTTTAGTAAACACGTTCTCGAAAGACCTACCACGAGTGCTCTTAGATAGGATTATTTTTAACAATGCCCATAGAAGTAAACACTTCGACAATTAATAGAGTACTCAAAATTAAATTACTGAAATATTTTCCGAGCTTGCAATAACAGCACTTTTATAGAACAGATGAAGTGTGCGCGGTCTTAGTCTATACAATCTACAGTTCAGTATTACGACAAGCCTAGTAATAAGGTATTGCAAAAATGTAAGTGATTTTTTTCTGTAATAAGACAAATAAATATGAAGTTTACATAAACACAAAACAAAACAAAATAATAATTACGAATCTGAATTGCACGTGATATGAATCCCACTACATATTTAAAACAGGGGCAGGACGAGGGGATGCGCCGGGTTCGAACCCTGGCCTCTCACCCCTGACGCCTGTCAAAAACAACGGCCATAGTGCAACTTACTCGTTTTCAATATTTTAAGGAAGCGTACCTTTTATTACTTTTAAAAAAATTATGCTGGTAAATGTATTTAAGAAAATAAATTACAGGTTATTATTGCACAAAGGGAATAGCGCTTCCAGATTTTCATATTCTGATTAGAACGTTAGATTTGATTTGAGCTTATTTGAACCCAACAATTTTCTGGACTATCAACTATCATCGAGGTCTTTATGATATGTGACATTTCAAACTGAACACACAAACCTTCGTGGCAAGTTTCTCCAACTCAGGAATTGAGTATTAAAATTTAAAAACGCTCATTATATAACATTAATGTCTAAGTTTGATAACGTATATTTAAGGCATCAGAACCGCAGTTTTTGAAACAGTTGAAACTACCCCAGTTGTTTTATAAAATCCCGCATACATTAAAAGCTATACATACTTTATATATATTATATACGAAGGTAACCGCCATAAATATTTTTTATCGTATCACAACCCCTTTCTCCAGGTTAACCAACATATAGTTAATGTGTATGTTCGTTTGTGCATACGATGTTTGCAACCCGCTGATATTTATGTGTGTAATAATTTTCATTTGCGTCATTTCGCTTAAGTGTGGGTAGTTTAGATTCGTTACGCACCGTACGACACAATAAAGTGCAATTCCTTAAGACTTTACGACAAACGTTTCCCGTAGGAATACATTTCCTTGCCTAATGGGGGCAATTTAAAATTCATCAGCTTAGTTTAAATATAGTTTTTGCCATTATTAATAAATAAATAATAACAATAAATACAGCTTCTAAGAATTTATTTGCGTAAATTAGATCAGGCTGTAGATGCGAAAATTCTATACGGCCGTAACGGAGTAAGCGAACTTACGAAGTAAAATAAGATAAGTACGAAGAATCAAGAAAATATTATTTAAATGTACAACATGTCGGCGACAACAAACACCATCAATAAATAAGCCAGAAACACTTGAAAAGTCTTTGTTTCCTAACAATTTAAATTGATAAATCTGTGGCCATTCGAAAACGGCTTCGTCATGCCATTTTAAAGTGGGGTGGGGAAAGATAGTCCTTGGCGCCGTCTGGTCGGGAACTATGAGTCACAGGGCTCTCCGCTTTAGTCAGCTCTCCCCTTTCACTAGACGGAGCACGGCCAGTAATTGTTGTACCCCCCTTAGTGATATTGATCACATATAACATGCTTATTAACTAGGCACTAAATGGATTTGTTCGTAAAGTTGGCAGCGGAAGGCAGCAGGGGTTTTGTACTGTTTATTTTAATTACGTTAATGGTTAGTTAATTAGGTGTCTTGTGGTATTTGTTTAAGAGTTACAGTTTAAGTTTGTTGGGCAAACGATAATTATTGATAGTCTTTTCTAAATTTATCAAACGATAGTTAAGATCTTAATTGTTGTTTTTCTAAGCAATGGCATTATATAAAATGTATATTCACGTAGTCATAATAGAAATTTCTAAAGGATTTTTAGCATTAAGTACAATGCTAATTAACGGAGTAAAGAGTTAAAATCTTCAAATAGTTCACATCTTTAATTAAGTTGCTAATTTCTAATAAATTACAATTATATTTTAATGTATAATGAACTGAAATGAACTCTTAGTGAAATAATTACCTGCAATACGACGACTCTAGATTAATTCAATAGTATCTTACTCTAGCAGACATATCTTTGAATGTGTTATACCTGATCTATGATTCATCCTCACTTCGTTAAGTAATCCGAAATTACAAATCAATCTGAAGTGAAGCAAAAATCCTTGACAAAAAGAAATGTCACGATCATTTACCAAAAATATCTTTAGAAACCGCTAAACCGGTAACAAAATGGTGGCTCCCAGCTATTAGACAGCCGTGGCACCCGATTGATACCTTTTTATTTCCCTTTGAGTCATTAGGACGGTGTCAAACGGAACACAGAAGAATTCGGAATGATAAAATACGTGGCCAAGTAGCAGTCAGAATTAGACACGAAGAGTTCCGTGCTGTCGTTGGAATTATTACTTCTTTTATACCCCAGTCAAACAACTGTATACAACTGGCCCCAAAATAAGCAGAGCTCGTATTAGGGATGAACATACAGCGAATCGTTGCAGAATAAACAAATATAAATAAATATAAACAACCTTGACCCTAGAACAAACATCTGTGGAACTGGAACCTGGGTCCGCCGACGTATGAGCCCATTACGCCATTCCGAAAATATTGTCGCGAAACGTTTTTAATTCGTAATTATAACGGCATTAATTTTTTGAGTGTCTACATATTTCAACATTTCACATGAAAGGATAGCCAAAGGTATTGACGAAAGGCGGGTTCACTGATCGAACTAGTAACACACAAACACACATTTTCGGCTTGTACCGATGAAATGAAATAAAATACTGAATTGAAATGAAATATTTTAAACGAAATGAAATATTTCTTTCTCAACATTGACGATTACTTGTTCTTATTGACGCCAAATAAAACATGACCCTACCACCAGTTCGGAAAAACCTTCGTGAAGAAGAACTGGCAAGAAACTTCACGGGTATAGTCGTTTCAAAATAAATTTACAGTGTCTCTTTATGTCTATACAAAATTATTCTCATCTGCATCTGTTAGCTCGGCAAGACTCCCTCCCCTCAAGTGTCCATACGACGGGCACCTTCAAATCGATCGGGTAGTGCATTCGTATATGTTGGAGGTTGGCTCATTCGGCAAACCCGAATGGCTTTTCCCGAGCGACATATTTCCAGAACCTTTGTCTACACATATTTATTTGACTTTGCTAAACGGCAGTGTCGATCGATAACCGGCCGAAACATATGGGTATGGCTATAGCACCCTGAGGGGATTCTTGTGGATGACGACCGAGTGGTGTAGTGGTAAGTAGCCTTGCCTCATACGCCAATGGTCCCAGGTTCGAGTCCTGGCCGGGGCATTCATTTGTGTGTTGAACACGGATGTTTGTTGTCGGGACATGGTTGTTTGTATTTATATATGTTTGTTTATTATTTGTGGGTTCCCCCCAGTTCACTGAATGGTCTTCCATAACACAAACTCTGCTTACTTTGGGGCCATACAGTTGGTGTGTTTGTCTGGGGATTTATTTATTTATTATTATTTTTTCTATTATTATTTCTTTCTGGTTTCGGGACCCTAAAAATATTCCAAGACCTCGCCACGACACTCGCCTTTATAATGTCCCGATAGTAAATGAATGCTTAAGTTTAAGGAAATGTGTCATTGATCAGGTCTTTATTTTTCCAGCTATTGCCAGTGGCTGCGCCTACGTAAGATAGGGGCTAAATTACGAGTTTCCGACTTTCATCTCCCATTCCTACACATCTTGGGGTTGATTTTTTTAAATCCGTTATTTGCAGATAGCTACCTATTTTTCATTACACAGCATGACTCGGGTCATATTCAAGTGATCAATTAAAAAGTCACATTTTCTTTATGCTTTAATTTGAGTTTGACGTAGTCGTGTTATTGAAGTATACTTCTCTATTTTTGCAGAAATAATTAAATTAGATGGCTGCTAAATGATTTATTAATATCTTTAGCACGGTTCTAGTAAAGCTACATAGAGCTAGTTTTCGGTATAACAGCAGTTCCGAGGATCTCGTTGAATTTAAAAATAACTGTGAAACTCACAAATGTTTAGTCGAAAGATTCTCTATATTCCTGTCTATTTTTAACCTGATATGTTATAAAAATACGGTATTAAATATAAAAATACGTTTGATAATATGTTTCTTTCTTTTTGGTGAAGGTTAACCTATCATTTATCTAAAAAGGATAGACTAAAAATTAATACACTTTGTACGTTTTTGAGTTTCAAATTACAACGTTTTTATATCCGAAAATATAAAAACTTTCAAAAACAATAGCTTAAATAATATATTTTATCAAAATGTAGAGATATGTAAAATAAGTTATAATGTACGAATTTCATGTTGTTTTGCAGATTGACATAGAATATTCAGAAATATTTACGAAATGTCACGGTATGATACCAATCACATCAATGAGCTTCGAGGCAAAAGTTGTGTAAGCTCTGCCTGTTTCATATGGGTATCCATTTTCGTATCCACGATATTTTAATTCATGTACATTTCTCTGTATATTATAATAATAATGTTTTATTTATATCAGCGCACCCACCTCCCATCAGGTGTCGCTTCCGATGAAGGCTAACGGTAAAATTTTACGACAGCCAACAAGGTGATTTTTAGTGGGTAGGTGTGTGAGTCCCACATCACCCCTGCAGAGGTCGGTTTGTTCCTGCGGCGGTATGCATGACGCATCTTCAACCTCCTAAAAAAATTATTTATATTTACTGTAATTTCCCGCCAATTTCCTAGTACAATCATTTATAATATAATCCTTTCTTACTTTGGGTTTGCACAGTTGATGAGTATGTCTAGGAACTTAACTTTTTTGTTCAAATCTAATCTTTTCAACAGTGTCATCTTCTTTCATCTACCCGAATTTCAAAAGTTTTGATTAGTATTACCACAGATGTATCACTCCGTTCAAAAATGGCGTTTCCTATTTTCAACGCGCTGAAGACTACATGCAAAGGTGATCTTAAACGCGAACGCGATACGGCAATCTACTTGGCTCTAATGCGCGGTTTACATGTATTAAGTAGTTAAGTCGGTAACTTAATTTTAAGTTACTCCATGTCACTTGTGTGTCCAAACGGATTAAGTAGTAAAGCTCATAAGTTCAATGAAGATGAGCAGTGATGAATGTCAAGAAATTCGTCAATTCTGTAATGTTAATGCGATATAAATAAGAGCTCTTCCCTCCACCCGCTTTGTCAAGTTATGCACTTAACTAAAAAATCACATCCAAACGTGTTAAGTGAGAAGCCCCGCCCACCTACTTATACGAAAAAAAATAGAACGAATCCTAATATGCTTAATCGCTGGCGTACAAAATTTTAAGTTACCACTTATCACTTATCTGACTGTTTACACGTAATTTTTAACTTAAAATTTAGTTACCAACTTAACCACTTAATGCGTGTAAACCAGCCATATGGGCAGCTGGGACGCCAGCGGCATTACGTATTTAGTATCAGGTATTTAGCTTAGCCAATACATCAAGTGACATAGACCTGCTATTACATTACTCAATCTTGACGACATACATAAATGCAAAAGTGTGTGTATCTGGACAGGCTCAAACGAGTGATCTTTTCACAAACTTACCACTAGCTTGTAGCTGGAATTGGAGATAGAATAGACCTTAGCGCGCGCGGCCAAATGTCCAACTGAATGTTGTGTGGTAGCCGCCAGCTTGTCAAACCATGTTCTCGCCGCTTTGGTGTGCGTGCACAATCAGTACACTTTTTTTTACGCACACACACAGTTGCTGTATATGTATATTCAAGCTTAACGCACACATAGAAGCGCGCGCACATATTACTGCTTCACAGAGTGCTGCAGCACTGGGTCTCAATCAGCTTGCGCTTCATTCGTATTTTTAATTAGCATCAGCTGGCAACGTGAAAAAGGAAGTGACAAACGCCATTACAAATTGTTATTTTATTCAAATCGGGCAACTATATTAACTTTTTCACGCAACACATATACAACTTTCGACTGAAATCACATTCCCACCAAAAATAAACAATAATAAAATAAGTCAAAGCCAACACAAAGGCCCGATGGAAAAATGCAATTTTTCAATAAACACCGTGACAATCTTGTTATTTATACCGTCCCACGCGACCGTTAAACGTTGAATTTCGATCATAAATCCCGCCATCAGAAAACATAGACTTTTGCAATTAATCAATGAATATTTCATCGCATGGAGCAGTCAGTGTCAGGGTTGCGTGTGAACCACCCCTTCAAATAACCCTCCCCTGCCCTCACACACTTACACGCAATCAAAATTTTTACTCGCCCCATTTATTTAGCATGCATTACATGTACAGTTGGGTGTAAGCTAACTCTGCTTAGAAGTTAATATTAGCAAAATTTACGAAGTATTTTTAATTGTAAAGCCCAACAATTGTCAACAATAAAAAGGGACAATAACACCAACCTAAACATCTAAGCTTATCCAGTTTTTCGTAAAACAAAACAAACTGAAACTCCACATTTACACGAAGGTAAAAGCCACCATATTTTACGGTTTACACCTTATCAACCATTTGTCACAAATGGCTACCCACGTTACTCATGAAAAACGCTTTCCTTCCATGTGATATTTCCTTGGAGATGCAAAGCAATTTTCTGCTAGAGATAGCTCCGCTAAACGGGTTTCACGGTGAACACTATCAGTAATATTTTTCTAAACTTTTTTCCTGCGCCGCGGAATATGATAATGTATACAAAATTGGACGGAGGTCCGAGACCGATCTAGAAATAAAAAGTCCAAATTCACGGTCCATCTGGAATAATAAAAAAGCAATCGAACCGTTTATAAAGTTACTGGCGAGCCTTTGATTGGTGGACGAGAACTGTTGTGTGAAAACTTGTATTTCGAGAATAACATCTCTTTTATTGAACTGAGATATGCTAACCCAACTTTGGCAAGGGCATCGTAAATGAAGATTATTTATGAATGTTTCCTTTACTTCGCATTTTGCTGATAACCATGTACGAGTATATAACTCGGTAATTGCGATAAAATTTTTGAATATCAATTTAGATCAACTTTTTGCAACATAATTAAAGCATTTAATTTATGAATTATCATGTTTGACCGCTTTAATTAAATAAATAAAATATGTTTATCAAGTGTATTATTCGCTCGTGGCCGGCAGTACCCGAGAGTCGATATCGCCGCGCCAGCTGATTGTGTTTCAGTAATTACTGCCTCCATCGAGACGCTATCGGACTTCGAACGCTTATCGATTGACTGTTACTTCTCGACTATTTTTAGCACAGCTTAATAACCTCTTGTGTTGTTCCTACTCCCAAAGGGAACGTGGACACTTCAACAAAAGCACCTTTCAACGAAACGTCCAAATTGCTTCTCAATATCTTTGATCACGGTTCGAGTTAAGCATTCTGTTTACAATTTTGGTTGGAAAAAACTTAAAAATAAGTGCTACTTTAGAATTTATGACGGCATGCAAATAATAACAATGTCACGACACGAGCGGAAGTTTACAGCGAAGCAATAAACTGCTCAGTTCGCGACGAACTTTAAACTACTTAGAAAATGAAGCGAGTCTCGTGATGGGGATTTGCATGTCGATCTGGAGCTGCGATAAAAAACTGTCGGTGCCGTGATCCCGCCGCGTCCTGTCGCTGCGCAGCTGTTAAGAACTTCCCTAACAAAGCCTATTATTGCCCCGGCTTTACCCAGTGCAGTTTGAAAGTTCCAAGCCTAAACCACTTGAACTTAGAAAATTACGAAGCGAAAAACTTTTGAGAGGATTTTGTTCAGATTGCTTTGCTAAATCTGGAAACAAACAAGTCTTGTAAATATTGTTGGGGTGTTCGAGCTGGAGTCATAAGAATATGTTATTCTGGAAAAAATATTTGGAGAATGATGGCGGCGCGGGGCGAGAGGAGCGGGGACTTACGCCGGGTGCGCCCGATGAGATTAACCGAATTAAGGCTTTGCCCGTATCGACGGCGTGTCCGAGGTATTTCCCCGTAGACAACTAAATCACATATTTCATGGCTGCCAGCGCAGGATGGACGCGGGATCGTATATGAAAACCGCTGATGAGGGTACTGGATTGGTTGTTTTGTTCAGATTTTCATAGCATGAAGTGTTTCAATAAAGTTAATTTGTTGGGACACTGTAAATAACCTTTGCTATGTATATTAAAAAGTTTCTAAACTCTTGGAACGTCCGAGAGTAGACTGAGATAGAACCTTCACTAGTTGGAGCGGCATCCTAAGAAGAAGATAACTTTAATAGAAGATAACAAGTAATTTAAGATAGTTTATGGTAGTAAGTAATGGTAAACTTATTTTAAATTTCTTTTAGATGGACCTACTGAATGCAAGATAAATATCGAATTAAACAAAATATTAATAATTTTATAGTAATATGTTATATAAATATTTTTCTTTTTCGGTGTGCATCGTTGTAATGTTCAATGCCAAACTAACACTAACCTGATTGAGAAAATTCAAAAGGGTACAACATAAAAATCCACCTGTGCTTCAGTAGCTATAACTTACGGCTATAAAACACGGGCAGTTTCCTGACGAAGGATAAATTCGAATATCCCGTTACCCGGGACCGGGACCCGCCTCTAAACCCGTAATGTGCGTCGCATCGCCGCCACTAACAACGTTACGAGCCCCTATTTTATGATTGTACTCCCGATTACGATAGCAACTCAGCTGATATTCTGAACTCAAATTTTTCACCGCAATATTAAAAGCTTCATCCATAATTTTATACCCTTCCTCCTTTTTAGACGATCCTGTAAATGTAAAAAACGAGTAAAAGAACGTTCCGTCCGCGTAACGCGAGCTATTCGCCGACAGATCGTAAATCTAACTCATTTGCGATTTTAACCGTTTTCACAACAACCCCATAAAACTGGCAAAATGCTTTTTAAACTAATCTCTTATAAAATTTACGCTAAATAAAACTTCAGAGAAGTTCATTCAACACTGTACTCGTAGTTAGATTCTGTAAATAAAGTGGACATTAAAATGAACGCTGGCGGGTTTGGTGAAGATTAACGACCCAGTGGATGCTGATTTCAGTAAAAGCAAGAGGTCCTCGACGCTCCGCGACGATCTGGCAATGTTCCAGAATCAATAATTTTGCCGATTTTTTGGATTAAATCTAGATAACGTAAGCTGGCATCGAGCAATCGGAAACAAAAGTTCCACAAGATTGATGCTGGAATAATATTAAATATGTAGCTCTATGAAAATAAACCACACCTACATGTCACCACAATTATTTGACACGTTACTAAACTTCTGAGAGCTTGGCAAAGAAAGAAATCCTTGTAGTGGCTTATACATTTAACTCTAAGATAAAAGCACAAAAAATACCTTGACTTTTTCTTCTCAATTAATAACATTTAATTCTTTCACAGGTAGCCCTTCGTGAGAACCAATGAATCATTGCAAAACATAAACGTAAGTATCGCCTACGTTGTAAGTGCAATCCACCAGCAATTCACAAGAGAATACCCAACTGCCAAGAACGCTCAAGAATGCACAAGTTACGTGCAGCACACAATACACTCATCCCTTAGACTAAGTTACATTATCAGTCGGAACCAGACAATAAAAATAGTTCCGAATACTTCGCCAGGGACAAATTCCGGAGGAAATTACGTGAGCAAATTAGACATTCCCGGACATTGGTAGTGAAATAATTGGGACCTCCAGCGTTGGCATCCCGCGATTACAAACGTCTTAATGCCTTTTGCACTAGCTTACAAATTGAGCATCATTTGTTCAGCCATTGTATTTGGAGTTTCGTCTGGATGTTTAGCTGTTAGTACAGCAATTTATAGTTACTGCTAGTATGGTGCAGTGTACTGTTGTTGTAAGATATATTATTTCTTTGCTACATCTTGTTCGCTTTGTTGGACGTTGTGCAGTTGTTGACTTTGACGATTCATTACGGTCGTTCTTCTTTTGAATACCTTGTGCTTTTATTAAAAAACGTGCTATACTATAACTTGTATCAAAAACTAATGTAACTCAATGATTATTAAAATGATTAAGTGCTTATCCTAATGAATTAAAATATTTTTATTGGTGACCGTGTCTCAAGTGGCATGATAGATTAGTAAGTAGAATATTCCGATCAGTTATGCGCGTGTTTCAAAAAGAGACAGTAGAGATTCCTTGGTTAAGATCTCGTTCCTGGTTCAAGGAAAGGAACAACCAGTGCCATTGCTGGAACAAAGACAATTTCAACTGAATCCTACAGTCAGCCCCGCGTCATTAGTCGATGTAACTCAATTTACGGGTTTCCATAATTCCTGAATGTTCATAGTATCTAACATTCAAATTGGCTTTCTTAGCTGGCTCCAGTGTTTTTGTTTTTTGTTTTTGAAAAAATTTTTCTCATTGTTTCACTTGAATATGGTCACTTTTTAATTTAATTCCTTATTGATTAATTTAAATAAGTTGTATCTATGTAATCTGTAATCTTTGCGTATTTCTGTTACTGGCTTTATTAGTATTGTATTGTGAATTTACAAAATGTAACTAACGCTGTTGAAATACCAATACCGTTAAATAAATAAAATAAATAAATAAATATAATAATCACATTCGCTGTTAAACAATAAAACAGCTACGACTGCCGATGACCATGGACACGGATACCATGAGGTGCGTTTGCGTGCTCGATCACCGGCTGTGACATTAGTAAAAGAAGGAATTAATATAAATGCAAATATACATATACACTCAATTATATTTCGTCGCATCATTCTTCAGATAGTATATAATTAAACAACTACTACATTTAAGGTACCAGGTAACTTCGCCCAGTTTTAGAGTACTTATGTCATTTGACTTATTCAAAAAACTTTCCACTCCGCAGTGGCGCCGTCTGTTTACTTGATCCACCCCGGTAACGGCAAGTCTTCATTCTTTTTTCGTGCGTGGTAACAAGCACACGTCTTATACCAACGAGTAATCTAACAGTTTAATATTTATAAAAGTTGTACTAAAAGTTCGAAAATTAGAACAAAAATTAAAGAATAAACGAAAGTATATATAATTTCGCTTTTTCGAAAAGATGCAGAAAACACGTGTTATCTATAATAGATACATCACGTTATCCGCATAAATTCCTGGTAGTCTACTACCCGATGTTTCTTATCAAGATTTTAAAAACGCGTGCGTTGTTTTCAAAATCACGCGTATAAAGTAAGAATCTATTTGCAACTAAAAAGTTAACAAAACAGCAAACAGAATATTAAAAAAACTGTGATTTTCAAAGGTCACAAAAGTTATTATACTATTAAGTATGATAAACGTTTCTGGTGTCGACACTGGCTCGACAGGTTATTGCCATTATTCCGGTGTATATTATCCACGCAACCAAAAAAGGAAGACATAAATGATAACTATTAAAATCTATGTTTTTGAAACTTCTCTCTAAATGCAATTTGGGTAAGCAATTATAGTTGAAACCAGTTTTTTGACCACACCTAATAGACCGATCTTCGAGTGGAGCAATTATTTTATTATTGCCATTACAAAAAAAAATCGATTTCATTTACGTCTCGGTATATTTATGGTATTAATTATCGGTGAATTCACCATAGTAACCTACTGGTTTTGACTATAAATTGTAACACACCTGAACTGAAACCTGTTTGCACAGTAAGTACACGAATATTTAATTTAGTATTGCATTCGGTACCAACATGAAGTTGTGGTATAAATGACATATGGAGATAATGACAGATGTTTTGACATATTAAACGTCATGAACTAAGTAAATGGTTTACTCTTTAGGTAAGCTTAAGAAGCTTTATCTAAGGTTGCATGCTTTTTACTATACTTTGAATAAATTGTACACAAATCATACAAATATTTGATAACGAAATGCTTGGTAGTGTGAAACAAGGCTAAACTGAAAACTAGCTTTTAGTCATTCAATTAAGAGCTTGTTAACCCAAAATGTTTATACTAGTTAAACCAAAGAGGCTTATTTCACGTGTAAGTTAATTCCGTATAATGTAACTCCATAATTGGTCTTCAGACATATTTTAATTAATTCCCTTGTATTTAGTATAAGGGCTGTGGATTTTGTGGTAAATAAATAAATAAAAAACAAGATATCCTTGCCGATCAATATATTTATGTATTTGTGTTTTTATAATAATTTTAAACTAAGCTTAAATTAGAAAATGCTCTTTATTCACAAAACTACCTAATCTTTATAACATTTTCAATGATAGTATTATTTTGTCTTTGCTTGAAGAGCTCCAAACACGACTTAACTCTTAAATACATCAATACTAAATCTCTCACAGAAAAACTTATTACTTCGCATCCATCCAAGATACAGGAAAACCTCAACAGCGCTTTCAAGGAATAATCCGTATTAGTTGGGGAGTATAGATCACGCATGATCGGTCATAATCGCGGACATCTCCGAAACTCAGCCGCATTCGACCAGATTCCGCAACCGGCTATGTGCACATCAATAACAATAACAGGGAATTCCGCTCTGGTAGCTTTGAGATTGAAGACGTTTTGTATAACTTAGAAATACTTGTTTACGGTTTTTAGAATATTTTTATTAAATTTAAGGAAATGTTTATACCACAAATAGGAAAAGCTGTGTGCGGACCTTTTTTCCGATTACCCATAACGGACCCAATTTTATATACTAAAGCTGTACAATCTATTTAAAGCTAAAGACTAAAAGGTCAGCTGGGAATACAAGTAAAAATTCCATAGATATCCATTTGTACAGGTCACTCGTCCAGTAGCAGAGAAAATTGAGTTAGCTCGACTACTAAGTTACTTAACTGCTACATCACAACATTAGCTGTGTCTTTTTCTCTTTGAAACGTAAAGGTCTATTCTTTAGTCAATGATTTGAAGCGGAATTTGCGAACAAAAGGTTAAATAACAATCTAAATATAGTTTATGGTAAAGTTCCATTTACAAACCAATCCGTACCTCTAAAAACAGGTAAAAATCTAAATAAAATTTAGATATTTGTATTATCAACGTTTTTATATCGTGTGCAGTAAAAGGCATTTCGTTTAGTCTTGACTTAAATAAGTTATAACAAGAAACTCTATATTAATATGCAAGTTGTACATTCCATTTAATCAAGAATATTTATATATACCCACTGTTATTTATTTACATTTATTTCAAAAATTGTTTTATGTGTTTCAGCTATCAGAACGGAAAGCCCGTCAATAAAATTCCGACATATCCCCGGGCGTCCGGTAACGCCACGCAGACAATTTGTCCAGCAACTGCGGCGGTATATTTTCTCTTTACGCCCGTTCCGCTTCGATCCAACGCTGCCACTGAAAATGAGATCGTTTTTATTAGCTGCCACGATTTATCCGATCGGAATAAAGATTTATTTACGTTTGTTTCAGTTTGCTTGTTATGGAGAATTGTAGTTTTTGAGAAATGTGTAATGCTAGTGTATCTAAAGTCGCAAACTTATTTAAATTTTGGTGTTTTTGTTGCTTAAACGACTGTATGTTACGGGCTATTAAAAAAATAAAAATCCCCAGATGTATTGCCCTAAACTTCAGAAAAAAAATTTTTATGGTGAGGTATACAGTAAGCCAGGATTATTGAACAAATATAAATATAAAACATCCACCGAACATCAATATAAATTAACCTGCCTTGGCAATGTTCGACTGTGGATCCTCTGGGGCGGGGAATGGTTGTAGAATTACAGCAAGAAGCCGTCGATGAGAGGAAGTTACAACAAGACTCTTACTTGGCAATGTTCGACTGTGGATCCTCTGGGGCGGGGAATGGTTGTAGAATTACAACAAGAAGCCGTCGATGAGAGGAAGTTATTCTTACTTCGAAGACATAGTAAGGACGTGCTAGAAACAATCTACCAACTGTTACGATTTTCCTATGTTACACCAATTTTCTTAGCCACTGATTCTATATCACCCTGATTAACACGCAGTAAATTAATTAGAATTGATCAACTACGTAAAAAAAATTCCAAATGCACTTCAATCCAAATCAATCGCCCAGGTCACCAACATCTATTACTTACCAATTGACCATTACACCTTTTTGATATCCAATCTGCTTAACATACAATTTGACTAACTAATTTCCGTCGTATAATTTCGTAATTCATAACTTAATTTGGTGGGCTTATCAATAAACATATCAATATGGCCCACGTACGGTACACCCATGTCTTTTGACTGATTGCGTTCCAATCGAGGCTTAGATCTGTGGGCCGATAGTGGAACCTACCGACCACCATTATTTCATTAGACACCTTATTAATTATTTTGTTACTTTTTTATCATACATTCCATTTTATAAGCGATGTACAATGCGCTGACAGAAAAAGTTAACAAGCTAACAATTATGCACCTGTGAATATAATGTTGAAAAGACAGCTCAGCACCACAAAATTTTAATTCTTTCAATACTAAATATTACATACAATACAAAAAATACATTGCGTCCAAGGTACGTATTGTCGTTGGCTCTATCTTGAGATTTGTCTGTACGCGATAAGCACGGAAGCCGCGCGCCCGGTCACGACTCACGACCGCGGCTTCAAGCCGAACTTGATTGCCCATACATGGGGATAAAAAACTGATAGCAAACGTGATTCCAACTCGGTCTTCACACACAATTGTCAGAACATTATACTCATTTTTTATAAAAGGTATATTAAGCTAACCGAACTCGAGTTCAAGGCTTTTCACATGAGCTTTGTATCTATTATTTAAAAATATGATAATTCAACGTTATAAAACTGAGCTTCCGCTAGTAAATATTCATATTACGACAGTATTGTCTCAAAAACATAATCAGCATACAATAATATCAAACATATATCTTTTTCCAAAATAAACGATAAATAACAACTAGAAACCCACTTGCTATTAAAATTAATTGATTCCGTCAGCTTCATTATATCATTCGTAATGATTTCAAAAGGACTAGCAAAAAATATACAAATGGCAACAAAAAACACTAATTGATCCTCTACAACATGTCCAAATACATTACAACGCATAAAATCAAAATGCCAAATGTTATCACCGCGAATATCAAATTTAATTTACATTATTAATCTTTGGTTTAGAAAATCTGTTATAACCGCATTCATGTTGGGGATGATAATTCGATTTTGATATTGAAATTAATTGTACTTGTCATAGTTTTGGTTAAATTCGTACCTACAAGCGATTTAAAATAAAGGGCTGTGTTGAAATTCATTTTAATCGTCGATTTTTTGACGTTAGCGCGAAATAGAGATTGCCTTTTTATAGATATTAAATATATAATGTAGAAAAGAAAAACACAAATGTACGAAAAACTATGTGTCCCATAAGTACAAACAAATATCACCAAACCTACATACTGTATGTTACATCACTTTCTGATATTATAAATGACTATTATTTTTATTATTTAATTTCAATACAATAACAAAATCAACACCATACATCTAAATAACTTAAATTTTATCAATTTTAAAAGTTTGTGTGTCTAATGTGCCTAAACGAACTGTGAAGTGAGGAAAGCATATACATTTTTTTTCTTTTAGAATTTTTATATGAATCTCCAACTGCCTAAAGCAACAGACTGGTGAGGTTTATAAGTCCTAAGTAATAAGCCACAAACAACAAATTGAAAAAAAATTTTACAAGTGAATGTTATTACTTTATCGCTCTTCCCAGTAAAAGTATCCTTTTTAATCTTACTCAAATAACCCTTACGTTCCACTAAGTTTAAATAAATGTTTTAGAGTGAAACTTGTGGAGTAGGGTCGTGGGCACCCAAGACGCCAACCCTGCGCGTATGATGGATAGCCAACCCTTGCCGAAAGATATATGTATCCGCATCGAATAATCTGTGGAGAAATGAAACTACACGGTATCATTAGGCAGTATTCGGTTTACTAATTTGTGGTTAAGTTCACGGTGCATTATACACATATTACATGTATCGTGCATCTGACCTAATATTCCTTTGATATGGTAAAAGATTTTATAGGTACATAAGGAGTATACTACGACTTAGCGCTATATTGTGTCATCATAGCCGTCAATTCGAACGGGTTAGGTAGGGTGAGCAAAAAAAGAGTTTTTTTTTAAATAGAATTTATTTAAGCAAGCAATTGCTTCTAGCGTCAAACTCTCAAGTTGGCTTTCTAATCTTTTGACGTTTTTGTCTGCCACCCTACGCTTCATTAAATGCTAAATATATTCGATCAGATTTAAATGAAAATTGTAAGGAGGCAGCCTCAAAATTTCAAAACCGTGAGAGTTGAAAATGTTATCTGTGTCATAGATTTTTGGTGATTTGTGCCTTTTTATTAACTCATACAGTTCTTTTTTTAATATAGTTTTATTTTGAAATTTTCCTTTTTGATACATTACAGTAATAAATAAAGTAAAATAAATCGTTAGTCGTACTTGCTAAGCGCCGGCCTTGTCGTTCGACATGTCCGTAGCGCTTTTATATCTAAGGGTCCCTTACTTACCTCATATGCACGAGATACATATGTAAATAGTACCTCGTATGTACATAGATAGAAACTCGTAGATTAATACTCTTTCCTTATAATATTAGTATTAGTTATATAAACTTTTTAGTAAGTTACTATGCAGCTAGTTTGAAGGTCAAAGTAAAAATACATATTTGTATTACACGTAGAAATCATCTAGGTATGGTTCGTAAACAAACATTTGCCGTCAATATATAAGTGTCGTTTAAGGGTTTGATGCCGCTACCAAACATGCAACTACACGAATAAGTAGAATAATATCACAATATCTCTCCACACGCACAAAACAATAGTTTGTTCACAGAACTCATCATAGTTCATGAGTTATTTTATATTTCTAGTAAAAAATCTATTCCAATACCTAACAGTTCCATTATTTGTAAGATCTTACTGGGAAAGTTATATAAAGATAAATCGGCGTGCGCGAAGTATAGCGGCAAAAGTTGACAAAAACATTTTTTTTGCCGCCGAAGCAACACCCTCACGGTAGGAAGGTGGAAGATCCGTCATGATTACTACCGCAGCCGTCTGCGGGGTGATGTGGGACTCACCAAAGTGGCACCTACCCACTAAAAACCACCTTACCGGCTGTAGCATGGGAATGCTGTCAGCCTTCATCTGAGCGACACCTGGGTCGGGAGGTGGATGCGCTACAAAAACATTAAATAATTCAACTTTAAATACTGGGGACCTCTTTAAAATTCTTACGTTTACAGATAAATAAAGATACAAATATTCTTCTTTTTTTTTAAATTTTATAGATATAGATAATAAGATCGAAACTTGTAAATCAATAAGTGAGGCCACGAACTATAGCAAAGAGGTTCTTGCGTAGAAAAAAAAATCGATTACTTCACATGTACAAACAGAATATTTAAAAACCTTGTAGGTTGACGCTACTGAGCTTGATTTAGTACAGAAATACCAACATAAAATGAGCTGCTTCCCGATTTGCTTATGGATTCTTTTTACAAAAGTCTTGTCAATAACGACCACATACTATACGAAGAATTTGCATGCATGTCATGTCAACAGGTTATTCAACTACAGTGAACATATTCCAGTTTTTATAGCCGTTATAACTAAGAACATAAAGAGATTAGTCCTAGATCGGTTAATAAATTAGAGGAACGTAAAGACTATTTTTATTACGTGCTAAATGAACGCAGAGGGTTTACCTCGTTGTATTTAAGTGGCGTAAAAAAATACTGTAGTGTTTACTTAAAAAACTTAAATTAATAAAGCGTCGCTGATCCCATGTATGCGATGAAGATGCGCCTTTAGTTACAAAGGCAGAGTAGACTAAATTTATTTATTTATTTACTTCTATTTGGGGGTTTACAGCCGTTTACACATAATAAACTAACAATTTATTCGCGTAAGGCTAATAACAAACCTCCACATATAGTAAATTGTAGAAGAATTATTTTTGCAATAGCAAAACTACACTTTTGAGCATATATTTGCTTAATAATTAGGGTGGTAAGATAGATTATGTTTCAGACATAGGTAACCTTACCCTATTGCCCAGCAGATAGATTTTTATGTACATTTATGTTTTAAGAATAAAAAAGTTTATAGCCGACAGCCAGAAGGTTATGTTTTTCGAGCTAATGTATATTTTTTTCATTGTCATTGAGATTGTCATTGACACAAATGTCATTGGATTCGTTTCAATTGTGGGAGTGACATGGGATCCTATGGGATCAAGAATTACAAGGAAAAATATTTTTAAGCTGTTGATAGTTTTAATTCGTCAAATTCTGCAGCTTGTTTCATATATTTGTTTCTTAACGCACATAAATATTATTGTACCTCACATAGTCAGCGGCTACGACTAGAATCCGAAATATCTATCCAGATAAATAACTGAATTGAAAAAATCTCTGCTTATGCTCTGCTCCATAATTGCTATTCAAAATATTCTACCTAAAATGGCGGATACCTTAATCAAAGTGCATTAGACACTACAAAAAGGCAACAGACATTGACAGACAAGGGAGTATTAAATTACAATACAATGCAATGTTAGTTTAAGGTCAACAGAGCAATAATTAACCATACGTTTTGTTATTATATTGGTCGATTACTACCTAATAGGTTCTTACAACTAACACCAACGTTTTTAATTTGAAAGTATGAAATATTTTAGTCGGTAAAGCTGTTAAAAATGTCTGAATCTAATAATAATCCTGAACGGGCCCCATATGATGAGGATAACAAAAATGGTCACAAGCATGCTTATAAAATTTAAATAAATAAAATATTTTAGAGAATTTGCTTGTTTCTGTTTTCAATTAATATCAGTAATGAAACGAATCCTTTGAAATCGCAATTTCTGGAGTTTTAATTTATTACAATTGTTTCAAATTGACAATAGAGTTATTAATTACCAAATACCAATTCAAATTTAAACTGTAAATCAATTTTCCAGGGTATTATGTCAACAGGAAACGTTACAATGACATGCAACAACGTATTATTAACGCATTCTTTTACTTATGAAAATTAGCATACAGCGACCTCTAATCAAATTTATCTCTTATCTTAATCGGCGGGAGCCTTCATATTAAAGGAACACTATTAAATTATATAAAAACGCCCTCTCGTTGTCAGAAATTAATTTGTTCAGTCAAATTTGATGGTCTTTGGCATTGCATGGAGATCATTTATTCACTGTGGGAATTACATTGTATCTTACAATGTACTTGTACAATTAGTTTTCTAAATTTTAACTAGCAATTTACCCGAGAACCTTGAAAGCTTTTTGAGTTATTTGGCAACATTTACATATTTGTGTTGTATCCACTTCTTTTATATCACTCGAGTCCCAAAGCTCTGATCGCCCAAAAAGTCTAAATTCGACTACGATTTATTAACCCGTATTCCTCAGATAACACAGAAGGTATGTCTAAGAATTTATTATCTTCACAGGTCACGGTCACAATGTGGAACAAAATAAAAGAACTAGCATTGAAATGCAAGTTCAATACCCGAGTCAAAAGCATAGGTAGACCATAATAAGGAAGCATGTACCGATTCTGCGTCGATTCGGCTGCGGTTTGTGCCGAGCTGAACACCCTGAGTAACGGCTCGTGATGCCGGCAGACCACTGTGTAACTGTATCTTGTTGTGCTGTTCTATGTTGCTGTGAGCTGGCGTATGAACTTATTGAAGCTATTGTTGTTGAAGGAATAACTTGTCTCCATTCGAATTTACTGTAGGCTCCTTAGTGTGTAAAAAAGTATCAGATGATTTTAGCCCCACTATCAAATAAAGACAAGAGACTATTAGCACACTTATAAAAAGTCGGATTGATACAAGCAATCGACGGAAAAGGCTGTTTACGAAAAGAAAAACAAAATGAGGGTGCACTGTGAATATCAATATTTTAAATTTAAAACCCCACAAACCTGCATACAAACTCTTTTATCCATTGAGTATTTATTGCCCAAAAATGTAACCAGAAGAGTTTTTCCTTGGCATTGCGCCTTTGCAGAGTAGGTGAGTCCGGACTTTTTACAACTAAATATGACTTAACTTAATGATTCGTAATGAAGTATCCTGTTATCTGAACATTTATTTTCTATAGAACAAACAGAGGAAATATGCCTGTTGTAACCATAAAAAGAAACAATACCCGAACGTAGCTAAGTTATAACTTGCACCACTTAAAGTAGTTTCGATATAGAGAACCTATTATCTTATGTCTATTACTTTAAAGTATTATCTTTTCTCATTAATAATACTTACGCCTGCTTATCTGATAATATTGACATCGATAAAGTGACGCTTATGTAACCGCAGCCTCGCAAACATTGATTTACGCCATGTTTACAAATAAAATCATAATCCGCACCGAACCAATTATTTTTTATTCAGTAAACCTTTTAAATCCGAATAATAAGATTAAAAATTAATTTGATAGGAAGTTTTAAATGACAAGTAATACAACTATTTTCATTCAGAAAACTGTTATACTTTTGAAAATGTGACGATCCTGGCGCATTTCATTTCTGTTTAAAATCCGGTATTACCTTTAATTTTCTTTGTCTCGTTTAATTATGGGGTTGTTTTCCGCGCGACGTGTTCTTTCATATCAATCATCGCAATCAAAATCGGAAAAACAGACCGAAAAGCCCGCTCGTGACCCACAGCGCTACCGAAGCTTAGAATTCGAAGTAATGAAGAAAAGTACTATCTAATAATTTAACTTAACTACAAGTTGTGACTTCGAGTGTCCCACGGCAGTTCATTAGCATGAGACTCATTAACGGTACCGGCTTCGAGCGTCAATATAACCGCACTTGTTTTCTCAAGATAAACCCGAGTCGTAAACCAGAGATGCAACCGTTCAGTTTTTGTGTCCGTTTTTACGAAGCTCCGTAACTTCGGTTTCGGATTCAAGGTCCGGTGGATCGGTCAAGGCTTCGACGATGGCGAAGATAAAAATAATGTAAAAACTTGTCTACCGAGCGAGCGTGACCTATTCAAAGTAGTGTTTTCTTTTTTCATAAAGGTGATATTTTATTTGTTTTTTTTTGGGATCATTTTGAGGTTATTTTTTCCATTATCAATCGCTGAATATTGAATACTGGATAAACTTGATGTTTTAATTGGTACAGTGGCACATAACTAATCTGTTCAGAAACTAATGTATGATTTGAACGAAACTGATTCGGGCATGTTAATCAACGATAAAATAAATTTTCAGCGCCAAACTAAATGTGCTTGTAAATAATATTACCTCGTAAATAAAGCCTTTCTTCTAAATGCCCGGAGCAGTAGCCTGCCTCTACCCTCTAGGTTTGAATCCTACAAAGGAAAGACTTTAGTGTAAAATGTGCCTGCTGTTAACAACTTAAAAAACCTTAGTCTTTAATTTCATACAAATATATTTTCTTCAGATGAGTATTTCTGGGATTATTATTTATTTATTAACTCCCTTATCACCCTGCTTCCTAATAATTGGATTCAAGATAATCCACCACAATACTCCTTCTGAACACTACTTATAAGCCACCCTATATAAGTCTTACGTCTAGAGTTATATCTATACCTACTCCTCCGTTATCAATCTCACGGAGATCACACTTTTTTGTTCCACGGAGGGTATTCTGTACAGCCAATCAGAAATTGGCGTTCATTGAGTCGCAGGAGCTTCGTTGACAAGCAATTAGCCTACAGGCTCCCAAACACCCCTCATCAACGACCATTTATCTTTATAGACTACCCGCACGACTCATTTGATCTTTAAGTGCTCAGATGCGATATCGGAAATCGGAACCGCTCCGGTCCTTGCGAGTACGTGCTGTTGACACACATATAATGGAAGGGGAAAATATATCCATTAAAATAAATGTTGTCGGTTTGTTGGAAACTCGTTAAATTTCAATAGTGTCCGTAACACAGCATGCGACGAATTACGTCCCTGTTGGAGTTATAAATTTATATGTTGCTTTTAGGAATATGACCGTTTGGGTTGATATTTTACTGCACTCTGGAAAGTAAAAAGTGCCGACGTTCTGTTTTTAAATCAACAGCATAAAAGAAGAAAGTAAATAAATATGAAGGGAAAATATTTTACAACGGACTATATTTTATAATTCTGTTTAATATATTTTAGCAACGTCAACAACATCTCAAAAAATCCCGAACGTAATATGGAGTCTTATTCTTAAATTACTTCATTAAAACTTTGTCCGGAGTGCGCAATAATTCATGGCTGAGTTGAAAGAGGTCCTTTATTTGATTACGGCTCTTATCACTTCAATTTCTTTGAGAGTGATCCCTTAAAGATCTCTATCACTTCTCAGCCATGCTTGAATGAGCAATACGCTCGGTGGCTGTCAAGGCCATTTCCTATTCTGAGAATGTCTTTAGAGCTATCCGTGAGTCAATATTTGCCGTGACTCATCGACAATCGTCACTCACTCACGATCGTTTATCGATAAATTGCTACAGATCACTTTTAGCAACACAACACTATAACAATTCTTTTGTTTTTGCGCGCGCATCCCACGATAGCTTAATTTCAAACGTTCTTAATCCTTTATGTTAATGCGAGCTTATTGTTGTAAGATTGATGATCTTTGCGCATTAACATGTAACAATACGATTTATAGTAACAAAAAAGTTTACTTCCCACATATGTTGTTTCAATAGTTCCTTGTAATTAACTTTGAACGGGGACTCCGCCTTAAAACAACTACGGTGGATTAAAACACTGCAAAAGATACTGAACCATATGCTATAGAGAATCTTTTGGTTAAAAAAATATATATGAATCACAAATCTGATCGTAACAAAGTTACTTAAAATCAGCACCAACCAGCCATGACTCAAAATAGGCAAACTTAATTCATGTTACATATAATCGAAAAAGACAACGATGACTAACGACATTACAAATATACAAATTTAGCACGACACCCTAACGTTGTGGCGTCCTCATTCAAATCCGTGATTCCGTACCATGAAATCGTTCAATCCAATTAGCGCTAACAAAAACGAAGTACCTAAACTAAGCTTCGGCCGTTATTGTGAAATTGAAACTAACTAATTCAGTTTTAGAGCAGTTTCTTACGCTACGGTATTCCGCAGTCATAAGTAAGGGACTGGGATGGTAGTATCTCTGAATTGCTGAGTCAGAATTATGGTGGCAGTTCAACTAAGATCCCGCACAGATTTAGTAGATACGGTGGTAATAAAATGCGGAATACGGTCGGATTGATATCTGCAGCTACATTGTGTGAATAGACATATCTGCTCTACAATGTAGCGTTGCGTGATAAGCCGTTTTTGCTGGAGTTGGAGTCGTAAAAACGATTTAGGGTTTTATTTTTGATTAAGTAGAAATAAGAGTTAGTTAATTTCATTATGCGTATCGCTTGATACATAGTTGCGTTGGGCAATAACATTTTACAACTTATTTATACATAAGGTTCTTTACGATCTTAATTTTGTTTTCCTCAAGATAACTCTTGTACTTTAATTTAGGTTAATACCTAATGGATACATTAAACTATATAGCATCCTGGTTTCCATCCTATTTGTACAAGATTGTTGTTCTTAAATAAACTACTATAGTTTATGATTATATAACGAATACGTACTGAACGTAATGAACTGCTTTGACTGAAATTTGGAACGGAGATAAGTTTTACCCTGGATTCTTTTTTATTGAAAAAGGATTAGACGTTTGTCTTCTTTCTCACCTGATGGAAAGTGGAGATGAAGACGAAGGTGTTACACGTCTATCCACGAGATACCTATTCAGTCGACGCTTGAAAGAACTATGACTATAGTTTTCTGGAAAAACAGACGCAGGCAGTTCATTCCACACCTTGGAGACCCGCACCAAAAAGGAACTATCGAAGCATTTGGTTCGACTTCTTGGGATGTCTACTATAAAGGGATGGTAGGACATAGACCACTGTTTACCCCTAAAAGTAACAAGATAAGTCCAAAGCGGCTCGTAGCTCTTAACTAGTATTTAATCGAATTTCCATTGATACCTGAACAAGCGTACTCAGAGCCATTAATTGGTGACTTAAGGCGCGACGAGGTTCTTTTTAAACTTGGCTATCATCTTGAAATTTTCTTACAAGCTTTGATCTTTATAGCTTTACCAAAACTAGTACAAATAAAAAAAAATTGGCAACATTTGCCGTAAACTTAATAATGGATTTTTAAGCATTAGCAAATCTCAACATTGACTCGATATAGATAAAGTACATATTCGCTAAGCGAACACGTCAAATCTAGTCCGTAAAATCTAGGTATCAAATCTAGGATCGTCTAAACGCTTTAAGTACGGCCGTAAAATACAAAGACTTTGATAACCCCAGCACCAAAATAAAGCGTTTATGTAAATGAACAAAACTTAACAGTTAATTGAGATAGTATAGCAATTGAGTGCTGGTAAAGTTTCTTTGTTAAGATCTCGTCTGCGCGTATTACTGTCCCTCCTATTTTGACCGCCGTGATAATCACGTTTACGTGGGCGGGTTCATGTCCAAGGGAAGGGACAGCTGGTGAATCGCTAGAACAGAGGCAACTTCAGCTGAAACCTACGGTCGGCAATGCATTATTAGTCGATATACAATATATACATATATACAATATATACATATATACATATATACAATATATACATATATACAATATATACAATATATACATATATACAATAACAATAACTATATACAATAACAAAACGATATACAATAACTATTAATTGATAAAACCTTCGATTTTAATGATATCCATATACACTTACCATCAGGTGCTCGCGTGCTCCTTTTGAAACTTGCCTCCTTTGAGCCAGCCATGACCATAGTGAAAAAAGATTTCATCATTAAGTTGGCTTTTTGGAAAACAGACAAACGCGCGTCGACTGCTGCGTTACATTACTCAACCGGCACAATAATGAAAGGATTTTAAATCGAATCATTAACTGTGATGAAAAGTGGATCCTGTACGACAATCGAAAACACTCATCGCAATGGTTGAACCCTGGCGAACCAGCCAAATCCTGCCCCAAGTAAAATTGACTCAAAAAAGTTACTTGTGAGAGTTTGGTGGACTAGTGCCGGTGTCGTTCACTACAGCTTTCTTAAATCTGGCCAGACGATTACGGCAGATTTCTATAACTTATATCAATATATCTTCCTATTGAAATGGATTTTGAACAGGAAAATGCTACTCGATTCAAAGCTGTAAAGTTATCTATTTGAATTTAAACACATATTAATTCTCAAATACCTTTAGGAGTTCCAAAAACTCGTTGAAATCAAAATTTCATCAATGTAGACGTAAAATAGCGCATATATCTCTGTCAATGTGACAGTGGACAGTGTGTCGAAGTCATCAATATCAATCACGTATTAACACCTAGTATTTAAAGCTTTAACTTCCATTGGGCTCTAATAATATACAATTTGCATTTGCGCTGGAGCAGCTTCCAACACTTTCAAAGGATCGACCTCGCGGTGACATTCACTAGAACTAAAGTTATGAAACACTGACGCAAGCGCAGCATCTTCCATAACTTTGTAGGATAATGTCAGAGGTATATAAGTGATGGGTAGATGACAAAATTACTTACAACATTTGTGGCCTAATTTTGTAAATTATTACAATTTTATCGTAATTTCAAAGATTTATTGTCTTTATGTTTTTTTTATTACAAAACACAATTACAGAATTAACTAGATTTTTTTTTCTTTTCATTATTTCAGTATTGTCGCGAGCCCCAGACATTATTACAGACAGCGGAAATCATGACAAGAAATCTGTACATTAGTTAAATTTTACTTCAAATAACCTTCTCAGTCAAAAACAATGAATATGTCTTTCTACTGAGGAGAAGAAATAATGAACAATAATTTTGCATATGTTTATTTGTTTATTATTTGTTATAGTCCTAGCACCGCTGTTCTCAGGTTATGGCAGAATTAACAGTAATTTGTTCGCAAGAGCAAAACCTCACTGAGCCATGGCATTTTTGTACTAGTGCAACACACACATTTATTGATACTTAGGTACTTTTATTCTTTTCTTCCTTTTTTTAATGTTTGTAACAATAATAAACTAATTATTATCATTAACCTCAAGCCTATCGCCATCTTCTGTTAAACCTTAATCCGTACGCTTTCCGTGTTCCCTCAGCTTTACGTGTTCACCATTCGGGACCTTAAAACATCATAAAAGCCCTTGGATATAATTACAGGCAAATTTAGAGGCTTTTGCTAGTATTTGTAATAACATCTATTCGTTGGGTTTTTTTTTTTTTTTTTTTTTTTTTTTTGCTGCCGAGGCACCCTCACGGGAGGGAGGTGGAAGATGCGTCATGCATACCCGCCCGCAGGTAAATTCCTCTGCGGGGGGGTTATGTGGGACTCACCAGAATGGCACCTACCCACTAAAAACCACCTGTTGGCTGTGGTAAGCGTATACCTTTAGCCTTCATCGGAAGCGACACCCGTCGGGAAGTTGGGCGCGCTGGCGGAGACCCGCTAGCGGGTCTTCCGCCTGTAGTGAAAGTTGCACTGAAGGTGCTCAAAGGGACATGAGTTGGTGGCCGTTCTGGGCAGCCTCCGGTGAAGCCGGGGCTGGGCAGAGGTCGGCCGAAGCATGATTTAGGGATCAATTCATTTAAATGAACCTACAATGAATTGAGAAGGGAACTATGCTCCGCCAGAGCTAGCAAACGCTCTGTCGGAGTACGTGAAGCCCTAAGTTTACGGGCTAAGACTGCGATTTCACTAACATCGACATTTTTAATAGCGTCGCAGACGATACGCATATCGTCTGCTACGGAGGATTGAGGAGTGGGTTTGTATGGGCGAGGAGCCGGGATGGGATTCGATGCGGGACGCTGCCTCCAGTTTTCTGGAGCAGGCTTGGGCTGAGTAGGCTTTGCAGCCGGAGGAACCCGGCTACGCAGCGGCGGAAAGTTTTCTTGAGAAAGGCGCGGGGCCTGTTTGGGAGCCGCCCTTTTAGCGGAGCGCATACAACGGGGTGCACGAGGGCAGCCCCTGTAGTTTGCGGTGTGGCCGGACTGGCCACAAAGCACGCAATCGGGAGGAGAGGGAGTTTCAGGAGTGCGATTGCACTCCTTAGTGAAGTGCGGGACCAGGCACTTGACGCACCTGGGCGGTGCGCGGCAGTTGGCTGCCGCGTGCCCGTACAACTGGCACCGATGGCACTGGCCGGGATGACCGCGGCGATGAGGCGCCTCGATCGAGATCCCTGAGAGGCCGCAAATAGAGCTAACCCCTTTCAGGATCTCTCTGGACATGGGGACGTTGGCGAGAATCACCAAAGCGAGAGGGTGTTGCCTCCCGTACTTGCTGTGCATTTTATGCACCGCGAGTGCCGGGAAGCCTTGGGACTGCAGATCCTCCAGGATGGCCTCGTTCGATAATTCGAACGGGATTCCCCTGAGTACCGCTCTGATCTTACGCTCTTCTGACAGAGCATAAGTGTGATAAGCATATTGCTTATCGGTGAGGAGCTTAGTCAAAGCTCGGAAACCGTCTATCGACGAGACAGTGATTTTAATGGATTCACCCGAGTTTACCGCTCGGGTGTAAAGGATCTTGTGCTCATTGCACAATGTCGAGACCTCAGTCCATTTACCCTTTTCCCGAAGGAAAATGGGTGGTGGGACCTTGGCCTTGACAGAAGTCGGGGCCGGAGCGGGTGTTGAAGACACCGGGGCAGCTGGCGTTGAAGACGCCGCAGGGGGTGTAGGGACGGGCGCCGAGGGCGCCGGGTCTTGTTTCGAGCGCTTCTTAGAGCGCTTCTTAGAGCGCTTCTTAACAAGGGTGAAAGAGGGAGGCTCATCAGGGCCAGTTGGGGTGGCATCCGAGGATGACTCGGTCGCGGGTGCGCGCTTGCGGCGCGGAGGGGCGTTTTCTTCGCACTCCATGTCACTGGAGGAAGGGGACGCGGGAGGGCCTAAGACCTGAGGGGTCTGGACTGGGGTGGCCTGAGGGGCCATTGGTGGAGTTAACGCCATGATATGCGGGATAAGAGAATCAAGGAAACGGAACTTGTCAGCATTTATATAAATGCCTTCAGCACCGATACTATCAGCTAACTTCTTCCTAATCTCATCATAGCTTAGGGAAGCCATTGCGGAGGGGTTGGGGAGGGACAATATATGAACCTAACAACGATGACTAACTTCCTAAAACCACCCTACACGCAGTAGGGCGGTTGAGAACGACGCGGATAACTTACTCGAACACAGCACTTGAAGTCCTGGAACAACGAAACCCCGTCGACGAAGCTCACGTTCCACGAAGTACGGTTAACAAGCCACTATTCGCCGTGAAAACGGCGTTAGAAACTTAGAAGTACGGTTAACGAGCCACTGTCCGCCGTGAAAACGGCGTTAGAAACTTAGTACGGTAAACAACTATGAAATTTGGGTGCTCAATTAGCGCGGGGGCTAAAAGAGCGGGAAGGCGTCTGCGATCGACGTGCGCTCGAGAACGCACGCAGACCGAGACTGATTATTCGTTGGGTTCTTCGCCCTGAATTATATCTAAAGCGTCGTTGTCACTAAAGTACGTCTTCTTACGGTAGCGTCGGGTGACGGGTCGCCCACTTCCCTCTAATATGGTTGAGGCGGGCGATGGCTGGATCCTGCGTTAACCCCGTCAACGGGTGCTGTTCGAGTAATGTTCGTCGTATGGACAGTTTGTAGAGGGTGGCTTTTAAAAAAATTATACCCACGAATTTTCTTGCCAGTTCTTTTTCACGAAGATTTTTCCGAACTTTATTTGACATCAACAAGAATAAGTAATTGTCAATGTAGACAAATAAATATATGAATTTGAATTTGAATTCATTGTTTTTCAGCGATGACTAATAGCTGCCAAAATGAATTGTTAAATATTATGTTAAAAGCAAACCTGATGTGTAAAATTTGTATTAATATATCTTTCTATTGAAATGGATTCTGAACAGGAAAATGCTTCTTGATTAAAGCTGTAAAGTTATCTATTTGAACTTAAATCACTTATTGATTCTCAAATACCTTTAGGAGTTCCAGAAAACTTATTTAAATCAAAATTCCATCAAAGTAGACGTAAAACACCGCATAGATATATCTCTGTAAGTGTGACAGTGGACAGTGGGTCAAAGGCACTATATCAATCACGTATTAACACCTAGTATTTAAAGCATTAACTTACATTGGGCTTTACTTCTCAAGCCCGTTAATCCACTGACGAGGTTCATTTATCATTCAAGAACCAGTTAAATCAGATGACAGACACCCACAACCAAGGTGGCCTCCTTGCGACACGCCATTATATCCACTAGGGTTCAATGTTTCCGATATAGCTCCCTAAAACTTTCTCCTCAATATTACCAAATAATAAAGATAAAAGTGTCGCCATAAAACTTTAAAGGCGTGGTGTTTAACCACATCGTTGGTGTTTGACTGAAGCACCTATTAACCAAGAACCTTTCTCTAGGAACCGTGGTTTTGTAACTTGTTTAGTTATTTTTAATGTCAGCCGTTGATTAATGTTTTAAAGGAGTTAATATAAGTACCTTTAATGGGTTGATAAGTTATTGTGTTCATTAGTATGTCCTTTACGTGAAAAATCACCCTTTGAGCGTTATAAACAACAAAGAAAGTTAACGATGATTGAAACCTTAAAAAACAAACTGAACACAAATTAGAATTTAGTGAAAATCTGACTGTCGTACCTATTATAAACTGGTGCATATAATATAAGAATAAACGTATTATTTGACAACACCTAGAAGTATAACTATAAAACTTAAAAATACTAAACAATTCACAAAATAAAACTTAAAACATAACACGACAAAATATAACATAAATAAAAAATAAACAATTAAAAATATTAATATTCCAAATTACACACATTACATTAAATTAAAACATTAAAATTTTGCTGACTTACCTACAATATAAAAATATCTAATAGAACGACACCTATTTCATTCTTAACAAGTAGGACACCAGGAAAATATGTTAATGCCTCTATCATAACATTGATACAGTTAACTCAATAGTACCCACATCAAATTGTATAAATATTCATAATTCCATTTATATTCATTATCAAGAATTTCATTAGACTTACCTACATTAGAAATTCTAATCTCATACGCTAAATTTGCAACAACAAACAATTCTGAGAGTCAAGTATCTTAATATTAATTCAGACAGGATTTCATTTAACACCCTTAGTAGGTATTATTTGCCGAACATTACAGCCGATAAAAGACGGTTCCAAGTGTTTCATGGAAACTAATAAATATCAAGTGGCAAAAGATTATAGCGTTCAATTACACACACTCTATAAGTTTTAGTTACAGATATTGTCAAAATAAAACGTACGTGACTGAATGATTGATCAACGAGTACAGTTTAAGCACGAGACGAATTAGGCTGGCAATTCAGCATTGACGCAAGCATTAAGCATTCAATAGTAATAAATTTTTTGGAAATTCTACGAAATTCAAATAATTATAGTGATAACTTCAGTGTGAAAACATCTGTCGGATTATTTAAAATGTCGTCTTAGGTTCGAATCCCTTTGCGTAATGAAATTAGATGATTTCCATTTCAATGTTGATTTACAATCTCTGCTTATTAGACAATGAGTGAGTAGCTCTGTTGGACTAGGGATTGTAATTCTTTATTTTTTCAAAATTTTCTAGTCGTGGCTTACTACTTAACAACATCCACATACATGTATAGGGTACTAATGATAATAATGTAAATTATTAAAAGATTTCTATTTCCACCAATACAAAATAAAATGTAATTTCCTTACACCACTTCAATGATAAAAACTGCAAAAACAAATCACATTTATTAGAAGAGGTTATTATATTTACATAGCATTAATACCTTGTTTGACTCCCATCTTCGAGTATTTATTTGGCATAGTTAAGTCTATTGACACTCATGCTCACGGCCACGCAGATTTCTTAGTAACGTTGGTTAATTAATTAACTTAGACAAACATGTCGAAGTTCAAATATAGTTTTAGAGGCGTGGTAGCCATGGCAACCTTCGGCGGCTCTCTCGTATGAGTAGGCTTTCAATGCCGTAATATTAGAGACATGTTATGATATCCATGGAACGTTAGAATTATTTCACAATTTCGCACTCAGTTTCGCAGGCAGTTTCGTTTGAGTTGATATTAGCACAGTTTAACCGAGGTTGTTACAACATGTGAAGTGCAAATTATAATTAACGGGATCGTATTAAAATGTTATGTTTACTGTAGTTTTTTACATGAAACTTTTAGACATATAAATCGATTAAAAACTATATTGAATATTTTTTTTAATTAATAATTAGCAGGCGTTTGTCTTCCATCTCACCTGATGGAAAGTGACGATGAGGACGAGGATCATACACTGTCCAAGAGGTGCCTGTTATTAGTAACAGGCAGGGACATTAGAGAAACTAGGATTAAATTCGTTCGCAACACTAGGTTTCATCTACATTAGTTCTTGTTACTTAAGGTGTTGTACTACGGGTGCCGTTTGAGGGTGTTCGTCGTTTGGATACTTGGGGGGAGGGAGGACTTGCCGAGCTAACAGACGCAGAAAAGAATAATTTTGTATAGACATAAAGAGACTCTGTAAATTTATTTTGAAAAAAAATATACCCGTGAAGTTTCTTGCCAGTTCTTTTTCACGAAGGTTTTTTTCGAACTGGTGGTAGAATCATGTTTTATTTGACGTCAATAAGAACAAGTAATTGTCAATGTTGAGAAATAAATATTTGAATTTGAATTTTGAAGGTACTAACTATGCTTTCTCTTTAACCGGAACACGACGTCAACCCTTTATATTATGGCATGTTACACAGAAAGGACTATAGTAACCGTAGGTAGTAACGAAGCTATATACCAGCTTCAAACAAAATAAGTCATTATATTCTGAATGAATACTAAAATAATGTTTAGTTAATAGTGTCCGTGATCAATGCAATAATGACTCAAACATCTCTATATCTGGCCAATGAGCGCCGGGTACACCTGATGGTACGTGGGATTGACCCACGGACATTGACAATAATCTAGTTTATTATATCAAATAATCATGTACGAGTGTACGTGTGTGGGCAGTGATATTGAAGGAAAATAAATAATTATTAGTAAAAAATATTCATTATAAATAACTAACACCAACACACCAGAATAAGTTTTTTGACGAAGAAAATTAAAAAAAGAACACATTTAGTCTCACTTTTAACAGATGAAATTAATTGTTAAGGTGCTCCCACACAGCAGTTACATAACGTTTTACAATATTGTGTAACATGATAACATTTTATAACAGCGTGCAACATACGCTACAACATGTTAAGAAATGTTATATGTTATAAACGCTCCCACACTGGTTGAACTCGTTGTATAACCTCGTATAACATTATGCGTCGGCGGCAAACAAAAAATGTTCTAATCAGTTTGGGCTTTGGCAGCAATTTATAACTTTTGTTATAATTTGTTAAGAAAAATTAGACAACAAATGTTAAGCAACAGTCTCTAACGTTATATATATACGCTGCTGTGTGGGCGTACCTTAACAAGACATACCTAACAAAGATCAGGTTTTCAAAATCCTGTTAGTTACCGAATGCGTCAGTTACATTTGAAGTTGCTTTTACATAAAGTTGCTGAGCCTTGAAGAACTTGGGGTCACGAATTTTCAGTTACATCACTAAATTATTTTTCCAAAGAAAAACTTTTGAATAAAATACAATAGCTTAAACACGCACCCTTTTCCACCCACGACCTGTCAAAGAAGTCTAGACTCCAGACACTGCTAGTAAAATTAACTCATCATCCACAACAATGGAGGACCAAAGAAAGAAATATGAAAGAGCTTTACAAAAACAGTACATTTCAATTCCCCAAGTAAACACAATTACAAAAACACTAGTACTTTCTTGAACAAAAGTTAAAGCATCATGTCGCGGCGGCGCGTCCTAGGGAACTTTTTTCGGCATTGATAAATGAGTTTCCCGCCAAGTGACACATTTGTTTTTTTTTTCAAACGCGTCCTTAGGCATGAGTCAATCACATTTAACAATATCTGTTCAGCAAATAATGCTGATAAATAAAATTGTAGCATTTGTTTGCTTGATTTGATTAATGGTCGCAAATCTATTAGGTTTTGTCCGGGAAATTGAATTGTACAAATATAAATCTCTGGATTGGTGTTGTCTGACACGTTTATCTGGTTTTATTACATTTAATTTTTGTGGTTGTATTGTATTATGATTTCATGTTTTAAATTAACAAAGTTTTCGTATTTGAAGCTGGGATATTAGCTCAGTGATTTATTGATTGATGGTAAGTTCCAGAAAAGTTAAAATAAGTTAAAAAGTTAAATAAAAAAAAAAACTCCACGGATATTATCTATATTGGATTTAATGGGTATAGATAATGTCGAACCTCGAGTTAAAATGACTTTTAATATGTATAATATTTATAAATCTGTTTTAAAATAAATCGAGTACGTTTTTTCATTCCATTGGTTCTTAAGATTCTGAAGAATCAATTTATCAATGGAATGAAAAGAGCGACTATTTTTCGTTTCCAGTGCAGTTAATCTTTTAAATCTTGTATCCCATACAGTTCCTAAATCGAAAACGAATGAACGCACGCCACAAAATCTGTCGTTGAAAAATCTATTCCTTGAAAGCTAACACACAAGCTTATCAGATTTAAAAAAAATGGTCTCAGTAAGGTACAGAATCGAAGGCTTTTGTGAAACTAGCATTACAGAATGATTAATCGCTTTTTGCGAATACCGTCACACAATAGTGTGCACAATATCTTTTGTGCTGCATGTGAATTTGAACCTTATACACTTGTTCTAAAGCACAATTCACTTAGTATCAGCTGGAGGGTAATTTTGTAAATAGTCGTGAAGATCGTGACCTCTCGCGTATCCATAATTTCGTTTACCAAAAGACGATCTTTAGAAAAAGCACTGAATTAGGTAATGTATGTAGGAAATGTGTGTCGAAACACTTCACAGTTATTTAGTATGAAAAAAATACAGATTTTTTTTGATCGTGAGTGAACTCTGAATGTATAGTTCGTTTGTTTATTTTTAATCAAACATCAAACGCATTCCATAAGTCTATTCAACTATTCATTTTTAAACAGATCCGAAATATAACAGTTTCCAACATAATCAATCTTCATATCACAACCCATACAGCTAAAAATATGGATTATAATCTCTAGTTTTGCATCATTTGATGTTTAAAACAGCTTCATACATCACAAGTACGTAGTACCAACCGCAGGGATTATGCCCCGTGTTGTGACCAGAGAGTACCTACATGAAAATTAGCGCTAAAGTCTGTTTGACCGCAGCATACGTCTGCAGTGAACTTTGCATATCAGACTACCACAACGCCCACACAGAGCATATAACCATTCATAACGTAGCCTTTGGCGGGTAAACGCTCTTTTGGACAACAAAGGGCAAAGAAAATAAAATCGTCTGTGGATTTAAATAGGTCTTTTCAAGTAAGTACCTAATGCTTACAAATTACATGTCAATGAGTTTGTTTATTTTCACAAGATTTTTAGTAAGTGTTTCAGTTATTTGGGGTAAAAGTATGCTGGTATAAAAATAATGGTGCTCCTTGAACCAACAAATCAAATAGAAAATCTATTTATTTTGCTTATCTGGCACCTGGTCTCATGATTGATCTGCCGAAACAACGATTAGGACAAAATTTTAATAATGATTTTGGAAACCCAATGCGATACCCAATTGTGATAAATGAGAAAGGAGATTTGAGATTTTTTTGAAAATATCTATTGATCCACCATTTGGTTGCGTCAGCCATAAAGTAAAGCGAAAAAAATTAACAAAAAATAACTAAGCATTATATCACTAAGCGAGCAATTTACATTCTTACAACTATATTGGACAAGCAACGAGTCATGAAAAGTCGCTCCCTAGCAATGCTTGCCTCGCCATTTTGACCTTTACTTTGACTTACTTAAATTTTATATTACTTTCATGCTTAAAAATAACCTCAACCTATTATGTTACCGTCTTGTAATTTAACATGTTGGTTCAGTTTCGACGACAATGCATAAAAATGCATCGCAAACCATAAAAATGGTTAGCATGACCTGATTTTACATACAAAAAGACGAAGGATTTTCATACGAAATGTTCTTACTCAAAAAATTTTAATGAAATGAAATATTTATTTCTGAACTTTGACAATTACTTGTTTTTATTGACGTCAAATAAAACATGACTCTTCCACCATTACGGAAAAACCTTCGTGAAGAACAACTGCCAAGAAACTTCACGGGTATATTTTTTTCAAAATAAATCAACAGCGTCTCTTTATGTCTATACAAAATTATTCTTATCTGCATCTGTTAGCTCGGCAAGTCCCCCCAAGTATCCAAACAACGAACACCCTCAAACGGCACCCGTTCACGAGTTAACGCGGGATCCAGCGATCGCCCTCCTCAACCATATAAGAGGGAAGTGAGCGACCCGTCACCCGACGCTATAACTATTTGTTCATTAACCATATACTGTAACATTTTCTGTTCAGCGTATTATAACTGTGTGCCGATAAATTAAACCTAAGTTTAAGCGCGAGGTGCAGCATAAGCAGTTTAACGGACGGTTAGGGCAGTGATCCGCGGTGGAGGCGGACATCATGCGGCACGCTCCACTGTTGCACGTCGAGTTATGCAACGTACTTCGGGATTCATGCTTTTCTAGTGAATTATTAGCAAGCATTATGTTCATTAATAGTTTAATTAAAGGGCAATTTGTGTAAATATTTCTTTGTTACATCGTGATGTTAACTTTGCTACACAAATTTTATTTTAGGTAGCTATTTTTATTAGTGCTAGTTATATTGTTATTTTCGGTAGTGCCACTAGGACTTTTGGTAACGTTTCGTAATTCGAAAAATTAAACGGGACCTGCCACTAACCTTGAGAAACAGACAATCAATTACTTAATACTTTTGTATTAACGGCTGGTCAACTAGCCTTAGTTATTCGTTCATAAAGGTGTGCTTAAAGAAAAAAAAATAGTGTTAAAATATAGATATATTTTTATTGTTTTAAGGTTTTACAATAAGACTTATTGACTTATTTATAATTAAATCTCACTACTTAAATTGGCAATGATTGAGCACAATGTCTTCCAATGTAGACAACATCAAAAAATTTATGAGAAAATGTTAAAAAATTATTAAAACAAAAAACTGATCAAATTTAACTTATTTGATGTTAGAGTAAGATGAATTAAATCAGGGTTAGATGTCAATATTAGCACAACAGGGTAGCTTTTAAGTCAGTTGCCAAATTCGGTGTAGACGATGTGTTCGTCAAACTGTAGGTATAGATCGTCATTTATTTTAAAAATATCTCCTTTTCCTCTCCTCTACATTGATTTCTGTTACGCTTATTCCAATCGTCATGTACGTAGTACGTCATAGTTATTTAAATAATCATGCGGCTATCTTGGATTATTAAGTTATAATATCTACATATAATTATTTTCATAAGCTTCTGCTTATAATTCAATGTATCAAGTTGAATAAATAACATACTCTTATACTAAAAAATTGTGTTCCGTTAGTTGAGTACCTATGGCAGTGTATTTTTAGAACATATTTTTTACACAAGCTTGTGTTATCGATACAAATTATTTTATTCATTCTTTAAAACAACAATGCTGACTAGGGCTCTCTCCCTATATATTATATGGATCGGCATTAATCCCGCCCGGCCAAAGTCATTCAGGTTTTAAGCGAAACGAGCCCAATTACTACTCATTCTGCAATTGCCGATTGTTTCTAGTCTTCGGTTCGGGCCGGCCTTGCCTTCATAAATGCTCCGGCTTCATGGCAGTAGATGACCCTTCCGAACCAGGAAGTTTTATATACGACGTCCTAAGCCGAGGTCCGTGCCCTCTCGGGTGCCCTTAGGCAGATCGTATGTAGGAGTAGTTTAAGTTCCGGCTAAGCGCCGTCAGCGCTAAGCCACAAAGTCTGGTGAAATTCAAAACGCCCATAGGCCTGTCCATTTCGAAAAAAAAAGCTCTGGCTCCAATGTGTGAGTAGCCCCTAATGTGGCAAATTAGAATGTGAGCTTTTTGCTTGTTTATTTGTCTGTTACGTTTTCACGCCAGAATAATGAAATCGATCGTGCTTGAATTTTACATGAACATATGCAAGGGTCTAGAAAAGGACTTAGGGTACCTTTCATCCATAAAAAAGTATTATTTCCGAGGGGTGCGCTTGAGAAGCTTCGGCCAAAACCTAGTGTAGATATAGAACAGTTTATTCCAGTGCGTTATTCCTAGCTCTAGAATACCTAGTAAAAGCTCCCTTCAAATTAACCTACCTCCTGAAGGGATTGAAATTGATAGCACGGTCAAAGGGATTCGATACTGTTAGATTCCAGTTCTCCTGTATTTAGAGTGATATCAAGGCTCTACCAGCTGTCTAGCTATCGTTACAAGCTGTTCCCTTTAGGACCTACCGTCCATAAACGGAAGTCTATATAGATACTGAAATGATATATTGGAATACAATCCAAACATTATGATACTTAATATATATGGCACTTTTTTTTCTCCAGAATAAATTGCTTACATTCTAATAATATTTTTGCGACCGTATGAATTTTAAAAAAATACCAATTGCAATACAGACAATATTCATAATGCGAAGGAGCAAGTAACTGCAACTACTAGATAAATTGTTTCGTTGAAAGGTAGTTTGAATTAGGCAAGAAGTACGAAGTACATCGGTTCCAGAAGTCTATCCCAGATGAACAGACAGAGAAGGCAACTTGATCGATAGATTATCTTATCTTGGCCTTTACAGATGTGATATAATAGTAACTGACGACCGAGTGGCGTAGTGGTAAGTAGCCCTGCCTCTTACGCCGGAGTTTCCAGGTTCTAGCCTGGCGAGGGCATTCATTTGTGCAATGAACATAGATGTTTGTTTTCGGGTCATGGTTGTTAATAATTATATATGTATGTTTATTCTAGGATCCCCCAGTTCGCTATGTGGTCATCCATAACGCAAGCTCTGCTTACTTTGGGGCCATACAGTTGGGGTGTCTGTCTGGGGATTATTATGATTATTATTATTAGTTAATATGTGAGACGAGGCCTTCCTGTTAGGTTTCTCAGTTAAAGAACCTTCTGAAAATGACACCGCTTCTTAGGAGATATAAACACACCTCACTATACTTGGAAGTAGCAAAAGGTTCTCTATTTATAATTTTGTATCGTTATTTGCTGTGCATCATCAACGAAGGACTTGTTAAAAACGCTTAAGGACCTAGTTACAAAACTCATAAAGGCAGAAAGACTTTCAGAAAAGATATGAGTGGCTGTTTTAGCTACCATATTATGTGGACATTAGTTTAAGAGCCAGTGTGAGTCCATTTAATTCTTTTCTTTTGTTTGTTAAAACAAAAGTATTGGTTGTATCGAGCAATACAGAGAACTGCTCTGCGACTATAATCATTCTTCTTTGTGCCGTTATGTTTATAATTCGATGTTTTCAAAGTGTTACGTCGTGCGTGCCAAACGTACCAACCCATTTGTATGTAACGTTTCATACGCCTTAGTATTCTTAATTGGAGTATCAACCTTCTGATATTATATTATGGCTCAATTGACTGTAGCAATATAAATAAACTTTTAGACTTGTCTAAATACATAACACAACCGTTTTAGTTTCGCTTTTTGTCCGATCAATATTTGTACTGGCACCCACGTGCACACTCGTCGCCCGCCGACCACACAAGGGGCTGCCTTTAGTTCTAGCTTTTTGTCCGTCCGTAACAACCATTTATGGTGCAATATTTGAGAGTACATATGTTGCCTGAGAATACCAATGGATGAGTAACCAAATCTACCAGAACTCTGAGAAGAGCAAGTTGCGGCTAACAGCTACACCGGAAGTCTTACTTGGCATCACAGTGACATTTGTTTCTCTTCAATACCAGAACAGCATTGGAAGCTATTAATTTTATCTTTCTCGTTGCATATAATAGTTTACTTATCTTGAGCTAGACAAATAACTAAATATTTTAACATCCAACTATTTTGAGGCAAAACACAAACTGAAAATTATCTTAAATATCAAAACTACGAACCGATTGAGAACCAATTGAGAAACATCGTCCAGTCAACTCTGATAACAGCAATTAAAAATTGTAATAAAAACTGCATACCATTATTTGTAACTGGCAAGTTTTAAGATATTGTAGTTCAAATGTAAAAAACTACGAGTATTTAACCAGAGATGTGAATTATTTGTAAAACATATGTTTGAAATGCAAATACAAAATGCAAAATACCTATTTTTATTTTATATTTGAAATACTTTTTTTCTAAATGTATTTTGTATTTTATTTGAAATACTTTATATTAGGTCTTTACCTATGAAATTGCCGTTTTTCACGAAATAAATGAAGCGTAATTTTTTTATATATTTTTTATTTCTATTAATCGAAATAATCACCCATGCAATCAATGCATCTTTGCCAACGCATTGGTAGCTTATTGATTCCTTTCTTGAAGAAATCAGCTGGACGGGAGGCAACAAATTCTTCAAAGGCATTTTGTACTGCCTCTCGGGTATTGAATTTTTTTCCCGCCAAGAAGTTATCCAAATTCTGGAAAAAGTAGAAGTCTGTAGGCGCAAGGTCTGGTGAGTACGGTGGATGACGGAGAACTTCCAACCCCAACTCTTGTAGCTTGGAGACCGTCTGCCGTGCAGTATGAGGTCGCGCGTTGTCGTGCAGGAGCAGTGGAGCCGAACGATTGACCAAAGCTGGTTGGAGACGTGCGAGCTTCTCCATCATTGTGTTCAGTTCTTCACAGTACACATCTGCAGTAATGCTTGTCCCGTTTGGCAAGAAGCTGTGATGAATTACACCCGCGTTAGACCACCAAACAGTGACCATCACTTTTCTAGGGGTAAGTTTTCGTTTAGGGCATTGTTTGGGTGCTGAACCAGGGTCCAACCAACTTGCTGAGCGCTTACGATTGTCAAACAGGATCCATTTCTCGTCACAAGTAACAATGCGGTTCAGAATTCCTTCATTTGTATGCCTGCTGAGCAGTGCAAGGCACGTCTCCACGCGTACTTCGCGATGGCGGCCATTGAGTTCGTGGGGTACCCATTTGTCAAGCTTTTTTACCTTGCCAATTTGACGCAAATGGACCAATATTGTTTTGATGCTAACGTCGAAAGCTGCTGCTAATCAGCCGTGGATTGAGTTTCATCAGCTTCCACAATTGCCTTTAATTCGTCATTGTCGACCAAAGTTTTCGGACGACCACGGGGCTCATTTTCAGGTCAAAATTTCCAGAACGGAAGCGGGTAAACCAATGACGGGTGGTGCGTTCGTTTGTAGTGTTCGCTCCGTAAACGTCGTTGATGTTGCGTGCCGCTTGTGCCGCTTTGCTGCCACGACGGTACTCATACTCCATAATTACTCGAATTTTTAACTTATCCACGATGACGAAAAATGTTCGAATGCGTTGAAAACAAAACACTAACTATTAAACAAATGACGATTTTAGAAAAAGAATTCCATGTTTGTCAAATAAAATTAATTTGAAATTAGAATTATCTGTCAAAAAAAAAATATTTTCATTTGAAATGGCCAGTACGGCAAAACGGCAGTTTCCTAGGTAAAGACCAATTATAAATATTTAGTATTTATAAAATGCAAAATAGTTTTGTAACATTTTTAATTCATTTTTCCTATTTTTCATTCTTTCCAAATGTAAAAAAACTCTTCCTTAAATATAATACCTGCTTTCCGAGTTCTGCCCCTGTTGAACGACTATTTTCTTTTGGTGGCGGAACATGAAAGATGAACTCTTTGAACAAATACTAGTTTTAAAATCAGTTAAATAAAAATAAGTGCATAAGCTTAACAAGGTATTTTAATTTCAAACCCTATTTTGAAAATACGTATTTTGCATTTTGTATTTAAATACTTTTATTCAAAACTATTTTGTATTTCTATTTGAAATAGTGCTAACAACTATGCATTTGCATTTTGTATTTAAATACTTTTACTAAACTATTTTTCACATCTGTGTATTTAACCTAGAGGTAAGGACTCTATCTTTGTTCCATCAAGTTTCAAGTTTATATCGGCATACATATAATAGATTATAAAGATACATTCGGAACACACAGAACGAAGCAGATCAAATTAAAATATAACTGGCTATAAATAGAAATTATGAATAAGTTGGGACTTCTGTACTGTTATCCATTAACCGTTAAGCGTCGGTCGGGCCAACTAACCGGTTACAGAACTAAAGTTCTTCTCAGGGCTCGGTAGAACACTTCTGTAAGTTAAGTATGTTTTTATTGTTCGTGACTAAATCAACACGGCGTAAAGGGTTTTCTAGGTACTATGTATTAAATTTCTTCTCAACCTAAGGTTAATTGGTTATATTGTAGGTCTTGCGTATGAGCTTATGAGACTCAGGTTGTTGATTATTGAAGAAATAACAAAATGTATGAAATGTATTAATCTGGATTCATACCTCATTACTTAAACTGGTTTATAGGCAGCATAGCTTAAAGATGGTTTATACAGAAACATAAAAATTATAATTATTTCGAAATTCGAACTGTAGAAATAAACGAAAGTAAATTTCAAAGTACCCTCTTTACCGAACACAAGCTAAAATCGAGCGTCTAGCCAAAACTAATCAAGCCAGCTATAAACAAAGCAATAACACCGTCAATAAATATTGTAACCATCAGTCGCTTAGCTATAACTGCAAATAAACCTATTTAAAAAGTTCAATAGACACTTGAAGCTTAAACCTAATCCATTGCTTGGCGCCGAGATATCAATTTTAAAACTAATATGGAACAAATACGCTGCAGCCCTTAAAAGGGCTAGCGCCGCTGTTGCCTTATAGGTAGTCTTATAAGTTAGGGCTAAAGGGACTGGTCACCACGTTCTGTTACAAGTGCTTATACTGCAATCGGACTTGATGAGGAAAGAATAAGTGTATCTGTCTACTTCGGCTGTCACCTAAAAATAAGATAAAGTTTCATTCATATATGTATATATAAATAATATATACATATATGACAAACACACCAACTGTATGGCCCCAAAGTATGCAGGGCTTGTGTCATGGATGACCATACAGCGAACGGGGGGAATCCAGAATAAACATACATATATAAATAAGAACAACCATGGCCCGAGAATAAACACTTATGTTAATCACACAAATGAATGTCCCGGCCAGGCTCGAACCTGGGACCTCTGGCGTAAGAGGCAGGACTATTAACCACTACGCCACTGGGTCGTCTATGTATATTAATATATGTAAGTAAACCCATGACCCAACGTATTTTACAAATTACGAAAGTAAGTTGAAGTGTTAATCAGAGCACCCTTCATGAAACCCAACAAAGAAAAATATAGATATAATATATAAATTGTAATTAACATAAATCTTAATGTATGTAGGTAACTTTTTATCTCACTTTTCTAATATTTTCACTCTACCAATACTGTCATACATTAAACAGAAATATGAAGGAAGCTTATAATTCTTATTATCTACTAAAATAAGGTAGATAGAAATAATATTTCTCCAATTAAGCATTAATAATATTTGAAAGCTCGCGGCAACTAGTTCCAAATCCTTCTTGAACCTTAAACGTACTTAAAAGATTTACGAGCCTTGCTAGTAAAGTCACAATTAGGGCAAATCTGCAAGGACGGCATTCCAGCACGAATTTACCTTAAACAGACGCCATTAGCGTAACCAAATAGTTATTTTTTACACGAATTCCCGCGCTTTGTAAACGCTTGTTTTGACGTATGTCCGTGTTTTGTTAGGAACCTATTTGACCACTTAGAAGAAATATTAGACCGACGCAATGGGCTCATATTACAGTGTGCATTAAGGCGATTTTGGTAATAAATTGTTTTGAGTGGTAGAAAGTTAATTGATCAACTATGTTTATGTTCATTTTTGTGTTTTGGTTATATTTTGTATTTTTACAAATCTCGAAAATATAGTTTTAAATTAATATATTAATTTTACTAACTGAATTCATAGTACTATTCATACATTACATGCTTATTTATTATAAGTGACTGAACTTGGTAAGTATGTCTTGTTTGAAAATAAAATGGTTCATCCATTCCACAGTTTATTCTTCTGCTCTTAGAATACTATTCAATTATCTCCAACAAACTACGAAATGCACATAACAAGTTGTAAGTAACTCAAGAAAATTGTTAAAGTTTCGCTCAAGCAAGCGCTAAGAAAGAAAACAATATTGATTGATAGCCAATAAAACTTCTCCAAGAACATCATTTATTAACTCACAAGCCAGATTGGATCTCCCACAGATAAAACCTTATCTCCCTGACAGTCATAAAACCAGGACTACACAAATTAAACATATAAATCTTTCTCGAAATAACAGCCCTTTATGGTCCTCGAGAGTATTCCAACTGAAATACAACCTTTTTTGTCAATCCTGATCAACAACTGATTGATATACAACCTCTTTGTAGCGTTAGGCTATTAAAAAGTTTAAATAATTTAAGTTTGGAATGTGTTGTGGCATGTAGTTTTTATACGAGGTGTCGGTAATATTTTGATGCATAAGTAATCAAATGTAGCGCAGTGACGCCTGAGGTTCAACGTCCGTGAAGCAAGAAACCGTTGCGTATCTAAATTGGGTTCTGAATTCGAATAAAGTTGATGAACTGCCGCTCTCGGACAGAAAGCTGCGGTCGTTTGAATGCGATTGTTATAACAAACATTCGAGTTGTACGTGACTGACCACCTCACGGCCTTAAAGAATGTAGTTGCAGAGGTACAATAAAGTAAATATTATTCTTATAGGCCTCAAAACCCAAGACAATTTACTTTTTACAAGTTATTGTACGCGGACAGATGTTTTGTAAACTTCCTTTATCATAAATAAAAAATATACAATTCTTATGATGCAAAACGTTTTAAAACAATTCACACATTACTATTTATTTCCTTGAAAACATTTAATTAATGCAAATGAATCAAAAACGTAAAAAGATAATTAACAACATATAGAGATACTGTCAAATTTATGAGTGTCAAAAATGTCCGCGGGGTCATTCGTAAGCAATATTGCACTTTGGGCTTAATAATTAACCGAACGTCGAAGCACCGGCCATGAATATTCAGTATTAATGTAGCGTGAAATAATTTAAAACATTTTCCAGAGGCTATCAATCTGGTAGTTAATGAGATTCGGCCGGGCCGCTTTCGCCCTAGTTGTGCCTCATTACACCAGCCTAATGAAATACTAGCGGCGACTTACTTTTTTAACACACGAGTTATGGAAAAGCAAGGCCGTAATATGATTTCGTTCTTACTTACCCGGCGACCCAAATCAAGGCCCTTGAAATGCAATTTGACACATGAGAAAATATTGCCTTGGAAATCTTGGGTTTTGAAAACAAACGCTCATTAACCTTTTGTTTAACAAATGGAAAGTGTTATTGTAGATCGGTGCGACAACGGCGGCGGCGCAGGGCACGACCCCTGACCGCGCTTTCTCCAGCCTCCGCTCATCTCCGCCACACTTTCATAACCAACAGCTCTCCCACATCGCTTCAAATTAAAAAATCGTTCTCATTTAACACGCTCACAATACCACACGTTTTCTATTTTCATCTACTAATCCCACTATTTCGCAAGCTTTTAATTTCCACACCAAAAAGCAACATAACTAATCAGCAAATCATATCTCGTAGATCATAATGAGCCCGAGTGACTCATTAGCAAACAATAGCCCTCCGGAAACGATCGTTGTTAACAAAAATAGACAATGTAACTTTCACTTACCATGTTTGATAGTTTTAAAATAATGATGGCGTTTCATTGAGGCAGAGTTAATAGAATTCGCAGGGACGTGCCGCGGTCAGCGCGTCGTTAAATTCCCAATCAGCACGACACTTTACAGATAAACTTTTTTGTTTTTGCATCAAATTAAACTGAATTTTTGATTGCTTTGTCATGTAAAATGCAATCATGGTTGTTGCACTGTAAGCAAACAATGGTAGCTACTCTTTTTTAGACGTACACTGTTACGAAACAGTACTCCATAACCGAGCTCGCTCGTAATGTGTTGCTGCTTTCACTTCACAGATATGACTTGCGAATAAAGGATTATTGTTTGTAGAGTCGGCAAGACGTGAAACTGCACAACCAGGATATAAATTGCAATTTAAATTTGACAGACTTTTTAAATAAAGATTTAACATTTACTTATCTTAAAGCAACCTACATTCTTTACTATTCATAATAATTGTCGTAGACTTTTATGAGTCAGAACTTGTAATAAAAATATTTTACCTGATATTATTAATTTAAAACATTCCATAACTTAGGTAAATATTAAATTTACTGTAGTATTTATGCAATGCCTGTAACTAGGAGCAGATTAAGCTCTACGTTCATTGTAACACTCAATATCTTTAACAGAAAAATTCGAAGTAGTAGTACCTACTTACCATAAGGCGTGTCACGTGTTTGTACGTCGGCTATGAAATGAGTAACAAAATTAATTAATAAACATTTCGACTGTTATTGGCCACCTCTTATTTATCTGAGGTAAAATAACATAGAACCTCCTTTGTCAATCTGCGTTATGACCTTAATTGCTTTTTAAAAATAGAACTAGGCTGTGTTTTGGCTTTGAATTGTTGAAATATTTGAGTATCGATTTTGTAAAGTACAGTGCCGACAACTTATCTGTACAGTAGCAAAAATTTTAACTAAAGCATGTGTTACGTAAATAAAGTTCAACATTCATTTACGCGTAGATCGCGGCGCCACCCTTTACTAAAAAGGTAGGCTAATTGTACTGTAAGTTTTAAGTGGTAAAGTTATAATGACCGAAAATATATAAAGAAGAGTGAAATAAGTTCTTTGCGACTCTATAAGAGTTCAAATTACCTATTCACAGATTATATCAAACGAGAATAAACTTACCTAGCTAGTTCTTAGCACTAAGTGGTCTTCCAGTTGTTGCCAAACAATTAGGAATTCCCCGCTGACCATAAACCCTAATTGGGATGGGTAGTGATCCATGGATTACGCAAATTGTGCCGGACGAGTGGGAACAACATAGGCTCGGCTAGAAATGTTTCATTTAAGAACTAAGCATGTTACCGTTGCGTAACTTTTCAAGAAAACATTGAAAAGTATGTTTGTGAATAAATCTACAAATATTTAAAAAAAAACAGAAGACAAAATGACAATAGTTTTATTAAGAAAAACAAAAAAATTATATTATATATAAATTACTTTTAAAAACTATTAGATTTTAGACTATTGTAATGACACCTACTTGACACCCTCATTTTACAATCCTTAAGTCCTTTATCAAAGACAATCCGACGTGCTCCTCCATATTGCAGACATATGTATCAATCAATTCATTTCCTTTGAGAGCTGTCAACTGAATTACTGCTCTTTTGCAATCTAGTGATCGAGTTGAAGCAACTAGCCAATGGACCCACACACAGTTCCTTATTATGAGAACTATTGTTCAGGTACTTATGAAACTATACTTACCACATAATCTTGATACTTCATGTCATATTATCTAAATGTTGTAAGCATCTATTAGGCGAATGAGCGACGTTTGAGCAACTCTGATGCACCGCACGTATTTTAACGCAACTTTAATTCGAAATTTTAGCTTTTTCGGCATCATATTTATAAATCTTTTTCTCTTATTATGATTTGAAGTTTTATATGGGAACATGGGAACATCAGCAGTCATGTCTGATATCACAATGCTCGTTTATAAGGTGTAATGATGAAACTAGTTTATAGTGAACTAAAATGGACCTCCTCGGTTGCTTTTGTTTTATGTGAAAATAATTATTTTTATTACTCCTTTTTATGACTGTCATCCGGTTTATAATAATATCTCGATTATAAATTTAGTTTTATGTTTCGTCATGCCAGTTATGTTGGAAATGGTTTCTAAGGCTGATAAATAGAATATTGTCATGGAACAACCATGGTTTATTATGGTATAGTGTGGTCGTAACGGCGTGAACCATTGTCTTTTCAACAATATATTTATTGCAATATAACTATGAGAACTTAACAATTAATCGGCTTTTCGCTTCGAACAATAAAACTGCATTAAATGTATTCACCAAGTGACGTAACAGGCTTCGTGTTTGATGCAACGGTTTTATAATTCAAATGTTTACCAATGTAACGTATAATTAAGTGTCGTCATTTTATTTTAACCCACTGACTAAGTACTCACAAATAAAGTATTTTTTATTTCGGCCAGGTTCATATTTCATAGTTCAATAATTAAATAACATCCTTGTTAGAAACAATCGAAGCGTGTCAAGTCCTCAGCATAAGATCGATAATGCGTGAGCTTTTGTTTCGACGCGGTAGAACACCACACAGTGAATCCAATTTTAATAATCAATTACTTCACACACATTTCCTCTTTGAAATAGAACGGCTTCTATCGAACGTTCCTTTCTTTGCCAGAACGAGATACTTGGAATAAACGGTCCGTAGGATTTATAGGAATGCTTGAAACCGGTCGGCACTTCCTTCCCCGCAGCTCCATGCTCGCGCTCGCTCGGAGCTCGGCACTCAGCACTCGGCATCACTCGGCGGTCGTAAATCCCGTCTCCACCACTACTCATTTCAATAAACCACATTTCTAGCTGCCGCTGCCGTCTCCTTAATCCAACATGTTGAATTTAAAGTTACGACTGAGACGCTCCACAATTCTTGATCGCTCGTTCGCCTTTTTTTACCATTACCCGGAACCCATTGTAGCTTTAAATTTCTTTAAACAGACGTCGTCTTTCATTATTCAAATTTACTTTTCGATATCAAAATATTTAAATTGAAATGTATATTTCAAGGCATACGATATTTCAAAATATTTAATTTTAATTTGGATACCGTTTGAAATTAATGCATCGAGCAAAGATTGACATGATGCAAAACATCGGCGCAAAGACGCATGTTATTTTTGAATGTTGCTTCATCAGAGTACGCATGTTCGATCGATGGTAACCGTTCGAGCGGATACCGTCGATTGTCGACTATTTTAGTCTCGGGAAGCATAAACTGGCGAATGGCGAGCGTCTGCGCAACGCCTCCAGCTCTCAACAAATAAGGATACACAAAATCAGCTTCGAAATCTATTTCAGTATTTCAGCAAAATTGTAACACTAGCTAGTGTGAGTCTATCGACAATAGTATGTTCCAGAACATAAGAAAGTTTTTCAGTATATCAAATACTTTCTCGCCTGTTATCACCCCGTAAACTAAGTGGAATTAATTGCAAAAAGAAGGGATTGTAATAGTTTTCGTGTCTGGTACGTGTTGTTGGACAGTTTAGCAGTGGTATGTGAATAATTCAAAGGCGTTTTATTGCAGTCTGTCATGTTAGGTGAGCCTCGTTAAACAGTCCCAGGACGAGGCGACGCGACGCGGCGCGGCGCTTCGACGAATTCACGTATGTAAATAACTTTGAGCTGCTCTTATTTGGATAACTTTCCTACAAAGCCAAGGTTAGACAAACATATTATTCGTAGAATCGAACGACGATAAATTACGAGTGAAACACTCAACAATAAACTGAAAGATATGTCTTAAGATATATCTTAAGATTTATTATGATTTTGTTTTATTAAATTTTTGAAGGCAAAAGTTTATTTACGAACTTCTTGAGTGGATTTAATGTGTGATGGAGTCTTCCTTCAGCGCTTACGAAATTTATTAGGCGTTTGTCTTGTTCATGGCTTGTACGTACGTGAGAGAATTGTGGTTGAGTTTGGTTCAATAAGTCTAGAGTCAATCTTAATCCCTGGGGACATATCGGAGGGTCGACAGTGGACACTTAGCGTCGGCCGGCGGACGGGTCCTTGTGATGGCGATCAAACAATTCGGGTCGATATTGCATAAGCCAGCTTGAGCTATTCAACCACTGATCTTTACTGACATTGATTGCTGCGACTATATGCCTGGTAGCTCAGATCGGACCGATTTCATAGCTCATTCTTTGATGTTGGCCTAGTTTTGTAATCTAACATTTGTATAGTGTTTGCGGATTAATGTTTAATTCATTTTGCTTCTAGTTACGTTTCATTGTAAGTAATGAGTTTACATATAAATTTAAACACACAATGATTCTCTAAATCATGGTTTATGTACCATTTACTTTACTCCTTGTATAGGACGTTGAATCTGAAAATAATAATAATAATAATCCTTACCTTAGTGGTTTAAAATTTATTAGAACACGCCACCTCTTGGTTTAACTTGACTTTTCTATGTTCAAGTGTTTTTAACTGATCATTGATCGCTCAATTATTACAAGTACCTACACTTGGTTTTTATTGCATTACAATAGCAGTGAAAACACTTATGAACAAACTTGTTTAACCTAACATGAGACGTCTTAGCTCTAAAATTAGTCGAGGAAAATGAAGCCTTGTTTGAACAACTTGAAAGAAGTGTTTATCGGCAATAAACAAGAGTGATATACTATAAATTACGTAAACCCACGCTTTAACCAGAGGGACCGTGTCTCTACGGTGGGAGAAGGGGCTGAGTAGAACTTCATTACCAATTACGCTCTTTAAGAGGCCTTAAATATAAAGATTCTCTACTCGATCTAGCCATAATAGACGAAGGGTTGAGTTCAAAATGTTCGTGCCGTCGGCCACTTATGTTTCAGTAAAATATACAGTTATAATTATTTTTATTATAATAATCAATAAGGTTAATACCATATTTTATAATCACATGAGCTAAATACTAATTAGTTTTTTTTTATTTTTAGTGTTAAAATAGCCATCGTTAGAGTAAACTTATAATAACTATACTGTATTGCACCACAAATTCTTTAATCTAAAAATATTTGTTACTTCATTTAAAAGGGAAAAAAGGAAAAATAAACAATTAACTACTAATTAATTATTTATTTTGATAGTTTGCTATCTCATTAGTAAGTATGCTGCATTCCCTTGTTGCACAAAAACAGAGCAAATGCTTTTTTTTTATTGAGGGTTGCCGATCAAAGAAAATAATTTCGCACATAAAGCCAAGCAAATTAAAAGCACAAAAATAAAATATTTGACTATAAAGTTGACATAAATATATTTTTTGTGATATTATTTAATATGTTATGATTTCGACATTTTTCAATGTAATTAATTCAACTGAATATCTATGTCATCTATCATAAAGATTACCTCAAGTATTTCTTTTTGCATAATGATTAACCTATAGTTTGAGAACCTTGTCTGTATCGGTAAAGATGCACGCAGTTACATGTTCTTTGATTTGCTTCTGGTTCTGACTTTCTTTTTAGTAATTATTATAAAATGTTTTAAAAATTAAGGTATAGTCATTTTTTGCGTAAAGTACTGAAATCAAAAGCTTATGGAGGGCCGGGAATGAACTCAACTATTTACCAAACTAATTAATTAAATATTAAAAATTAAGCATGCAGCAAAGGTTTTGGATCTCAAAATAAATAAAAGCACATGGAGGCAGGGCCTCCAACAGGCTATCGAATATTCTTTAAATGATACATGAGAAGATAAAGTTATTGGAAAAGATACAAAAAATGTTGAAGTACAGTATACTTTTTCTCCACCTCAACGTCTTTCGCGCCGACACACATTTGCGAAACTAGTTAATTACATCACTTCGACAAGTTTAAACTGTCAAAAATGAAAAGCAAATTAAAAAGTCACAAAGTGAATTTCGAAATTACCGACCAATGAAACCAATTACGGCAACTACAAGATACTTGATTCACTTATTTATAATTCATAACGTAACATTTTGAACAAGCACAAGTACGCAAGGAAACAGATTACCAGGACCTTTTGATTACTTGATTTTTTTCTTTAAACTTTGCACCATATTTACCACCAGCATGTTTAGTTTTTTTTTGTCTTTTGTGGCATCATTTGAGATACATTTGAGACTGCTCAATTATTTTATAAGGCGTACAAACAAGGCTAAGGCTGAAAACCAGCGCAGTTGTTGGACTAATTCCACAGCAGCTTTTCTGCTGAGCCCTAGCCTTTTGTCACAAGAAATTGTTATTACTATTTCTTTATTTTTCTGTTCCATCATTTAAATTTGTGTTATTAATGTAGTTACTATACTCTTTTTGTGATACTAAACTTCATTTCATTTCACTTTAAAACTAAAAGTGGATAAATGAGCACTAGATTTATGCTAATATAAAACAAATAACTTACCGTTTTGAACTATAAATAGTTTAACTGACTTTTGTCTTCAAGGAAGTCATGATGAGACAATTTCAAAGAAAAGATGATGCTTTTTCTTGCAAATTGGGAGCTCCTTTGATTTTCCGTACTAATGCGTAACACTGAGATCGTGGAAGTAAATTAGTAGGCACTCTTACTTAGACCACTGCTGTTTGTGGCTGGCCAGTACGGCAAAACGCTAATTTCATACGTTAGGACCTAATATTTAAAAGTAAAAAAGACGTGGGACCATGGACACCATTTGATTTGATGATTTGGTGGTAATAGTGATTTTTTGTATCAAAAATCTCCCCTGGGGTAGTACTACGATCCCTTCCAATGTTTCCCGCCATAACAACTGTTCCGGATAAACGAAGAAACAGCCAGCAGTTACCGGAACAAAGGCAATTCCAACTTAAGCGAACAGTCAGAATCGTAACATTAATCGATATATCAATAAACAACAAGATAATTTATCAAAACACCTCTGAAGTGGATACTGTACCCGGTTGCCGGCTAGGACAAATAAAAAATCATTATACGGATTAAGAGAAGTATGATTCTGTAAAATGACGTGATCACAAGTGTGTGAGTATATTGCATAGAACAAGCCATGGTCGTCCATAAACGCATGCTAAAAAAGAACCTAATGCATATATCTTGGATTGAAGGCGGTATGGCTTAGACCCGTTGCCTGCTTTTCCGAGCGAAAAGAAACAACAACATATTTTGGATTGATTTCATTATTATTATATATTACATAACCAGAGTAATATTTTAGTATGTATAAATAAATATTGCTTTATTTCGACCAGTAGCATCCGTTACTCCTCTACTGTCATATCTAAATCGACAAACGCGTAGAAAAGAAACTTAAGAAAAGCCCATTTCTGTATAATGGCAATTATTACAGTTAGTTTGTATTTATATAACAGCTCATTACTACATACAAAAGGACATCCTTCAGCTTTTACCTTTTACTAGTAATTATTTGCACAAGTTTCGTTCACGCCAGAGTGAAAACCAAAGTTATGTTTTAAATCAATTACTTAGTACGCTATTAGAACCAGGTTAGTTCACCCCGACCCACACTTCTCTAGATGCAGGTGTTTATGATTATATTAGGTGTATCCAGGTCGTGTGCCGCATACGAGCTTTTGCTGGGATAATTAAAGTACTAATAGAAATGGTACGATTTTTGACAGCGTGGAAAGGGTTTTTTTCTTTTGTTTAAATCTATATTAGATACACAGGTTTGAGTGATCTTTATTTCTTTAAGGTGTGATAATGACGTTTAATTATATATAAATACGCGAATTAATCAGATTTGTTGGAACTGTAAAAATTGGTGTTCAAAGCAGACAGATTTATTTTTTAAGATCTGACATTTGCATAATTCCTTATAATTTTTCGCCTTTAAACAATTCTTTGCCCTACAATTCATCTCTTCCAAATTACCTAACTAAGGGTGTTACCACACCAATCGATCGATCGACGCCATCGATCGATGGTAGTATGAAACAGTCGACGTCAATCGACAGTTTTACCGGACCAATCTACATCGATCGATTGGTGTGGTAACACACTTAGTTAGGTAATTTCATCTAAGATTAATGGTATATGAGCACAGGTGCCACATACCATCTGTATCGCGTGCTTTTATAAAGCTTAGTATTAAAAGTTTAAAAAGTACCTAAGCATATTTTAAAACTTCTTATATGAATGTTGAGTCGGCGCACGTAATAAATTAATTATGGATTGAATATGTAGCTCTTTTATTAGCATAACTTGCGTAATGACGAATCTACACTTAATGAAGTGATACAGCTTATATTAAAGTTTCAGTTTGATAATTTTGCCAGTACTTAGTTTTCAAAATTAAAACCTCATTTAAGAGGTTCTGGTTTTTAGCTAATTAAAACCTGGCTCTAGACTATCTAAATAATAAATAAATAATAATAAATCCCCAGACAAATACACCAACTGTATGGCCCCAAAGTAAGCTCAGCTTGTGTTATGGATGACCATACAGCGAACTGGGGGGAACCCAGAATAAACCTACATATATAAATACAAACAACCATGACCCGAGAATAAACATCTGCGTTCATCACACAAATGAATGGCCCGGCCAGGCGTCGAACCTGGGACCTACGGCGTATGAGGCAAGGCTACTTACCACTACACCACTCGGTCGTCGAAAATAAAGTACCTGGATGACGCATTCCGTAATTTCTTTTACTATTTTCTATTTCCTTGCGAGACACCTGATTTTTAATGGACATAATTAGTAGTATGCGTTTTAATTATTTAAATTCAATCTGATTATTATATCGAATTATGGTGCGTGGCCGACCTTAGGCTACTGTTTAGATGATTTTTTTTTCTTTTTTTTTGTTCCTATAATCGCACTGGATGTTTCTTCTGTTTAATCGAAACACAACCGCGTAAATGTGATTATTATGGCGATCGAAATAAAAAGGTTTGTATCGTAGTACCGCCCCACACGATCTCTTAACAAAAGAACCCCAGTAAAAAGTCAGTGGTAGTAAGCACATAAAAAAAAAATAATCTAGAAAGGTCGACCACACAAAAAGTTATGAAGTTAGGCGTCTACTTTTCTCTAAAAACTTCTTCGTGATAAAAAAAATAACAATATTAAAACACCAGTCAAAAACAAGCCTCTTTCAAACTTAATTTTAGAACGAATGTGGTTTGAATTTGATTCTTAATTCAAAAAAAGCTTGTTTTCCATGTCTCCCGCGTATCGAAACAATCTCACGTTCCGGACATCCTGATCTCTCCATCTCTGAACATTCACACAACGGCCGCCGCCATGATTATTTTCATTCGTCATTCATTCATGTTGCAACTCCATTCACATGTGTTGTTATATTTTTTGTTCAAATTGTATAAAACAAAAGATTTAAAATTGCCCATTTAGCATATAGTTGTAAAAACTTGTATGACTTCGAAGTAAGCTTAGCTTTTGTTATGAAAGATAAAAGACTAGTCCATGAAACCAGCATAAACCCACTGATTGAAATGACTTGTAAGAAAGGTGTTCTTCACTCAACTGATTGTCCATCCCGTAACTTCTGCTGTAGGATTACTGATTTACCGTTCCTAGTTATTACTTATAATCTCTTTTACTAAACTATAACGTTCCGGCTAAACTATTAATTTTCAACAACTATGCAGTATACATACATAACTATCATCTGAGTAAGTAACTTCAGAGAACGCCGATCAAGATTAATACCATTCAAATAACAGAAAAGTGTTTGCAATATTTTGTTTTTTAGTTTAATTAAAATTAACTATCCAAGTCAAACAAGCCAATTATATTTACTTTTTATAGGTTATCTTTTATCTTATCTGTTGCTTAACTAAAACACTTCGCGAACTTTTGTTGCGACACTTACCCCAACAAGAAAATGTTGCAAAAACATTATAAATACGCTTTTAATTAGGAACATATTCAGAAACGTTTGGTAACAACTAGTCATAAATTATAAATTAAAATCATTTGACATACCGACAGTTTTATCGAGTCAACATGAAATGTTCGGCCGTGACTTCTTGCTCTATAACCTCATTTTTTACATTGGCAACAATATTCAAATTAATTTTTTATTGTAAATTAATTATTTGTTTGGGCAATTTTGACTATAAAACGATTTATTATGCCACCTCATTTCCCAATCTAAGTTTTAAAACAGAAAACGTATTATCTTATTTCTGAAAACTTGGTAAAAAATATATCTGCAAAAAGAATAAAGTTTGTTTTCCATTTTTCAAACATAGATTATGCGAAACGCGGGAAAGCTGTTAAAGATAAGTAGAGACTTTATTCCGTGCGAACAGAAGTATCTTACATGGGAATAAGTGGCATTGTCCTTATATTTTACTTTTGTCCTCGTTGATTAACAACTAAAGCCGTGTTTTTATCGTTGACACAAAGAAGTTCCCAAGGCGCGAGTTGCCAATTGTGGGAACCGCCATTTTGATTTCGCGTTGTTTCCAGCGGCTGTTGATTCCGGCGGGCCACAATAGCGCCAACTCCACTTTTTTTTTTTTTTTTTTTTTTTTTTTTTTTTGCTGCCGAGGCACCCTCACGGGAGGGAGGTGGAAGATGCGTCATGCATACCCGCCCACAGGTAAATTCCTCTGCGGGGGGGTTATGTGGGACTCACCAGAATGGCACCTACCCACTAAAAACCACCTGTTGGCTGTGGTAAGCGTATACCTTTAGCCTTCATCGGAAGCGACACCCGTCGGGAAGTTGGGCGCGCTGGCGGAGACCCGCTAGCGGGTCTTCCGCCTGTAGTGAAAGTTGCACTGAAGGTGCTCAAAGGGACATGAGTTGGTGGCCGTTCTGGGCAGCCTCCGGTGAAGCCGGGGCTGGGCAGAGGTCGGCCGAAGCATGATTTAGGGATCAATTCATTTAAATGAACCTACAATGAATTGAGAAGGGAACTATGCTCCGCCAGAGCTAGCAAACGCTCTGTCGGAGTACGTGAAGCCCTAAGTTTACGGGCTAAGACTGCGATTTCACTAACATCGACATTTTTAATAGCGTCGCAGACGATACGCATATCGTCTGCTACGGAGGATTGAGGAGTGGGTTTGTGTGGGCGAGGAGCCGGGATGGGATTCGATGTGGGGCGCTGCCTCCAGTTTTCTGGGGCAGGCCTGGGCTGTGCAGGCTTAGAAGCCGGAGGAACCCGGCTACGCAGCGGCGGAAAGTTTTCTTGAGAAAGGCGCGGGGCCTGTTTGGTAACTCCACTTCATTATACGCATTTTCTTATGTCGACGGCATTTCAAATAGATAACGCGAGGCTGTACGGAAGATCTGCGGCTGCAATTTTAATTAAAACATATTTATACTTCCGCATTCGATTTAGGACTTTATTTTGAGCGTCTTTAGATTGATGATTAATTTACGGGTCTAGAGTAAAAGACCGAGGTAAATACTAAGCAATTTGAATTTCGAATAAATTCAAATGGAGCGTATAATTTATAATTTAAGCTCAATCTAGTTTTTGTGTCTTTTCTTTTCTTTTCTTTGTTTCTTATAATCAAACAAAGTTAATATTGATTGCAGCACTTTGAATTTAAAGAATCCAAAATAGACAAAACCTATAAAATATCACTTTACAACTGTTTTCTACAAATTTTTGACTCTTTCATTACTCGCCAAATTACTTACCAAGCTAAACCATAAGAAGTTAATTCCTATCCAAATACTTCAAACTCTGCTAAATTCGTGATCTATTTTGGCCCTAACAATGCATATCAAAAAATTTACTGCGTAAACTCAAACTGGTCAATAAACTACAGAATTGAGACCAAACGTGGGATTACTATTGAACAAATTCGAACTACAAATATTCTATTTAAAACTCGTTTATATTACTCACAGCATATTATGTACCGTTTGTCGGTTCTACGCGAAGGCAATGTGGAGCGCACCAATAACGAGTAACCAAATAATCATCATTTCCATACCGAAAGTCAATATTTGAAATGCACACGGCGACATGTTTTTCAATTAGAATCTCTCTCCACGTTCCAAGTTTGAAAGTAAACTCCATAACCATCGACTTTGTATTGCTCAATACGGAATAAAAGATACTATTGTAGCTACATCTCCGTTATTTCCTCACAAAGCTGCGTTGAACGGTTCACACTTGTTGTATAATTACATGTCGAGGCTCCATGTTAGTGTGTCTTGGATTGCTAACTGCCTAAACGGCTTTCACCGGCGGCAGAGTCAAGGGTCGCCGCGGACCTGCGCCTCGATTTAATTGCGGAGATAACGCAAATTGTGCGGGTGAGCAGCGCACCAGACTGTGACGTCACTGCTCCCGGTAACCTCAGAAACTTTATACACCCCTACCACTATAAAGTTTTCAAATATGAAAATACAAAGACTTATCTAAGACCGGATATTTAAAGTGGCGGGGTGCCTAGTGGAGCGTTCCGTTAAGAATGGACTCACACTACAAGGAACCTCGGAGAATCTGGTATTGAGAGCATAGAGAACACAATCGGTTGTACGACCCACGACACCAAACGACCAATGTACAAGTCATAAATAGGCAGGTACATGTCCACAAGCTCCGGACAGCGGCGTTTTTAAATAATGTTAGTTTTTGTTTCAAGTCGCTTGACCGTGTCCGACTGCGGTTGCAGTTTTTTCCAACATTTTATTAACGGCCAGATATCACGTCTCGCAAAGTAGTCGAAGGAAAAAGTTTTTATTAATTTATGGTTCAGAAATATTCTGGTGCTGGGTTTGCCTGTCATTGAGAGAACTGTAATGCTGTCAACCATTAAATTTTAAATGCCATCAAGGCGTTCATAACGGTCTGCAAATAATCGACGTATCGATTCATAGACAAATTAACAGTAGATAAATAATTGACATTTAATAAAGATCAATAAATATATTAGCTAGTTATTCTACAACTTGATGAAAATTTAATAAAACAAGGTTCTTATCTAATAAAATATAAATTATAGACTTTGTAGTTTTAAGTTTTGTTTAAGACAGATTTAGAAACGATTAATGAATAAAATACGATAACGATAAACGAAAAAAAAATTAAATGAATTTACGCGATTCTTACCACGGTTTTTGATACCGCGATAGCCTAAAACAGTTGTCACAAAAAAGGTTGCTAGTTCTAACCTCCACCTCATATTAGTTACAGCTTACATTTTGGAAAAAATAACACAACTTATAACTGAGGTATTAACGTATTGTACCTATCTACATACTTGTCATGCGAATACCAACGCTCACGCGGTCAATTCATGTCCAATTACAGGTATATTTGTGTCGCAGCCTCGCATCTGTGACAACAATGAGCGACGCAGGCGCACCAATGAGGCGCTTCCTGTCCGCCTGTTGACACCGACCACAATAATACCCGCCGACACACTCATTATCGACCTTTTTCGACCTTAATTTGTACTGTATAAGAACTAAATTACCTCTAAGGACGCCCTTAATTCAGGATAGATCTTAGCTCTGACCTATAAGTACATATTAAGGCCACGCCGATCCTCGGACTAAGGGCACGATGCGGTTCGATCCGGTAAATAAGCCGAGTTATGAAATCAATGACGGGATTGGATTTAATTGGGTGTATAATTGAATGTTACGGTCGAAAGACGATGTACAGCGTTACGTGAATAGTGTATATGGAAATTGAGAAGCTGGCGCGCCTTCCGAAAAGTTAGCCACTCGAATATTAAGATTCGAGATTTATTGCTGAGCATGTTAATATGGTAGTCTTTATTGAGTCTTTGTAGTTTTAAGTTTTTTTTTTAAATGGACCAAACACTTATATCAAAAACATACACAGATATATAATCATTTTCATTTAACGTTACATGACATAGCAGTTTTTTTACCTTTCATAATCGCAGTAAATACGGCCTGAGGACAATACATAGAATTTTCACCAACAAATCCATGAATATTTTTATGTTATTGCTGTATGGAAGCCACGTCGACCTCGCGCCAATTACACGTCCATTAGCGCCAGAAGTACAATACAGTGCCATTAAACTGATGTACAATTGTCCATCCGCGGTCGCTTAATTTGCATTTGTTTGGAATTAGACCGCACCGTGCCGCCGCCGTGCCGCCGCCGTGCCGCCGCCGTGCCGGCCTTATACATCACCTGTGAATGCAGGGATTAAACCCCGTGACACGCCGGCCAGGTTAATGCGCACCCAATATGTGAATGGAACTTTATTGTCCGAAAACTGTAGGTCAATCCCAGATTTATCATTCTCTGGATTAATCAAATTTTCGCTCTCCAAATGTAGCCTCATATTTCATGCGAAACACGAGTCATTACTGCAGCTATTATGTCGATCGTAACGTCCGGACCTGATGGTAATTACGGCTTCTTCCCTAATGTGTCTAATGAGCATCAACCAGTAACATGTGACAGCTCGGAGGAACATTGTCCGTGGGGCAATTTGTTGCCGAGCGCCGTCTAATGCTCAGCGCCAGCCGCTCGTTTCGGTAAACCAAAACTATATTACCTAAGCTCGTATACTATACAACACCTATCTAGACCATCAATTCGATAACAAGTCGTTTGCATAAGAATATTTAAGCAGGCGTTTCATACTGCGTGCACACTCTGCATGGTATTTAAATGAAGATAATGAGTTGTGTTACGTTACAACAGCTGGAAGCAATATATCAAATATTGGCAATTATTCGCGCGGAACGCTGGACTCGAATGTACATTTTTTGCTATTACAGTGCACGAACAGACTAGTATTGGTTTATAAATTAACCGCTCTACCGGTTACCGATAAAGTGCCGCGAGCGATATCACTCCTATCAGCAAGAAATTACAAACGGACATTTGTTTATAAACTGTTTTAACCCTGATTTACTCGAGTTAATATTTATACATGAAACCAATAACTGGCGGTGAAAGTAATATCAACGTACAAACTTCAAAGGCTATTATTATATAAGTGAGCGGCCCTAAAGGGGGCCATTAAATAGGTATGTTACCGAGCTCGTTTTTATATCCTCAAAGTCGGGATCTTCTTCAAAGTGAATTACGTGATCGTCATTTCCATACCGGGCCGCGGTCACGCCATCACATCCATATCACAGCACTATGAGAACACACGAGTACACGTCGCCAGCGTGAACTAATTTTATCTGTCATGGGATTGGTCGAGAGTCGAGACTAATTTAGCTGAGTTTAAAATCATGTTCGATAGACAACCAAAATCTTAATCTTAATGGGAGATTTAAATAACTATTTTTGTCTAAGCTCGTTCAGATCATCTTAAAATAAATTATAGTTTTGTAATCTATTACCTAGTACCTAGTTATTATTACATTTTGCTATCTTCGATATTTTAAAAAAGAACATCATTAGGGAATTTCTCAGATATTTCACAGACTCAAAAAGGATTTTCAAGACTCTTAAAGCCATTTTCAAGGGAAGCTATTAATTCAAGCGCAACCAAGCAGCGGACGCGCAATGGTGATGACAAATGGCGCGATGCGTCTTATCTCCCGAGAAAAGATGTAGCCAAGTTTTCTTAGTGAAACGTCGGCCATATCGTTAGCAGCCCCGATATCTCGACTACCCTCCTGCCAGAGGCGCGCCGGAGATAACTATTGTCCCTTATCGGAGATATTGCAAACTGCATAACTTTTGAAATGCTTATTTTGTAGTCGCCGACCGTTTGTGGCGAAAGCAATCAATGAGGGAACTTTATTTATTCGAGAAGGCTCGTTATATAAATGTCTGTTGAAAGTTTCGGATGTTTTTTTGTAGTTGTCTACAATAGGTGAGATAAGCAGAGCGGGTACAGGAGAGCAGGAGCCGCCCACGCGCAACTGATATGCAAATTGGCCGCTGTAATCGTAAACCATCTCGTATCAGATAGCGTAATGCCATCCTAAAAGTACACGACTCGAAATTATATAGTTCATATAACTTTCCTTTGTTTATTATCCAATTTTGAACTCCGAGACAAAAATAGCAATTTATACCGTATTTTAATACGACTCTATTTACATTTACATACGCCGCGGTTACAAACTATTTTATGTCTCAAGTGAAATTACGGGTTTGTTTGCGTACAGTTTGGCGAACACGTGACGTCTATAAACATTTTTAGCTTAAAATAGTTTTCACTAATACACAAAATTCGGAGAACATGTGCGGATTATTGCAAGCGACCAGTGTGCAACATCTGGGTTTGTTTTAGCATCACCTGCTTCTTTTAAAATTAGGTTAACGGGAATCTGAGTTTCGATGTGATAATTTGTATTTGGAAGGCCACCAGAGAGAAGAGGAGCATTGTGATGAGTAAACAGAGTAAAGCAGTAATTACTGTAAGAGACCGCCCACGGCGCGGGATTACCAGGGCACGTTGATATAGACTGCCTTTGTGGTGTCTGACTTTGATAAGTTCCTTTCTCCGTCGTATCTGTGTACCTACATGTAAGTTGGATATTTGATTCTTGAATTGTTGGCAACCATCGCAGTAACTTGAGGTGTCTACGTGAGCCGAACGCGAATTTGACGGAGTGTAGTACGTTGTTTCAAATTCTCGTGTCTGGCTGAAGCTCTCGTATTGGATGAGATAAGAACTTAGCAACTTAGCTAAACTTATCTACTTTGTGTGATGTTTAGAAGGTTAGATAAAATTATAATAATCCATTGATTCTTAATATTATAGACGATACTTTAAAAATGTTAATGAACCTAAGTAAACGAAACACAACTTAAAATGTGTCGAATACGATCAATTAATGTAGATCTCATCTCTTAAGATAGATAAATAATTTACATGTATCACTCACACGTAAAATAATTGATTTAAGAGCAACAATATTACATTATTAATTGCAAATTACATAACCCAACAGCTATTAGATACCTACTTTACTACATACACAAGTTTAAATTTCCAACGTTAAAATAGTTTATAGAAATACCTTTGTATAGCAGTATTGTCAGTGTCAGTGTCAGTACAGGATTTGTGGAGCTTTTTAATAATTATCTTTTATCAATGACTGTACCGAGCACCTAAACGAATTCTATACAAAAGTCTAACCACGTGCAAATAATTTAACAGCTACGCCCACACTTAAGAAGAAACCTTCCACCACGTGGTAATATTTAAATACGCCATTACCTCTAAAACGTACACAAAATGTTCATGCCTTAGAAAGGGTCACGCTCAAAGATTTTTCACAAATATTTCCCAATTTTTCTTCCCCTATCTGATTAATAGAGCCAAAGAATGGTAAACCTTATCAACCGCGTGTTTCTAACATTTATGTAATGTACATTTTTTATAGTACAGTCGATGACTTGGTGCTGGATCGGATTCGCATGCGAATCCCCTGCAGTGTCGTCGTCCGTCTGTATGCGAACGCCTACAAAAGACCGAACAACGCGCAAGACATTCTCGCCTTTAACCAGGGCCTGCGAGTGCGGCGATTGTTCATTGTTGTATGGGATATTTCTCATATAAATAACGGCGTTATCGCAGGTATGGCGCAGGCAGCACCTGACACGTATTAAATAGAAAAAGAACGATTTTTTGTATCGAAGTTTTTGAATGTTTAGCTACTAGTTTTAAAATTTATAACTTGCTATAGCTCCGCCTGTGACTCTGTGTGTGTTGAAGAACAGAGTCCGATTCAATTAGTATTTTTTTGCTTTGTAAATGTTATAGCTCATTCACTGTTAAATATAACTACTGCGCCTACTACTACCAAATAAAATTATTTTTTTCTTCAGTTTCAAAGTTACAGATGAGTTTTTTATCTGCAAATTTTCCTCATTAAAGTTATCTTATTGCCAACCAAAGTGGTTTCAGCTAATTAACTCTTAATTTCTTACTAAACTAAAATTCGGTTTAATGTTACTTTATTTATTCAGATATGCAGGTAGAAAGGAAGAATAAAAAACCTTTATCCCTTTATCTTACAATACGGTTTATTTTTTTAACAAGCAGAGTTAATATCGACTTAAGCGTTCCGTTCTATTTGAAAGATTCAAAACTAAAATATACTTCAACTTACATTTATGGAATCAAATTGTTATTATTAATGGATCAGACGTGACTTTACGGAAAATAATTGCGAACATAAAAATATTTTATTTTCGCGATTCCAAAAGAAAGACGAAGACATAGAACAGTAATCGATAACAGCAAAGAATAATTAGAATTTTTGTCGTAAGACAATGTATCTTTGGCAAATCGATCAGGGTTCCTCGATTTAACCTTGACGCTTTTATAGCATGATTGGAATACCAATATATATTCGTTTTCTTTTCATTATCTTTATTTAATTATTTAACAATTGGACAGCGAATATACGATTATTCTAGATGTTGATCATCGTTAATATAAAACTACAGTGATAGTTAATTAATGATTATGTATTAACGGCCTGTTTGGTGTGGAGGTAAGTACCCTTTCCTTCCACGCCAGAGGTCCCGGGTTCGAATCCTGGTAGAGGCAGATATTTTATTATATTTGCTTTCTAGTCATGTATGTTGTGTATGTATGTTTATTTAAGTTTATTTCTAATATTTATGTATGAAAAGAAATATCTATGTTTGCTTATATATTTCTTAAGTTGATTTATCCGTTATCTAGTATCCATAGCACAAGTTCTTAATGATACCTACTTATTTTGGGCTAGATAATGTAGAAATATTTATTTCTTTATTAACAGGGTTGTATTAGAATTATAATTGTGGTTTAATTAATTATATAATTATAATGTAAAAATTATATTATAAACATATGACTACTTAGAGTGAATTTCGTTCTCATGGAAATATCTATTAAACTTAAAAGCAAATAATACAAAGTTGGTTGTAAAGACAATTTTAAAAACCTTTTTGGGTTGAGTCACCCTATTTTACATTGGGTAACGAATAGGTTCGTTATAGAAGTTAAATGATTTTATTTTATTACATTCAATGAATTGAATTGTATTCAAGTACCCAGTAGGTATTATTCAAAACTTTCACACGCGTTTAATGTAAACGTCCAACAGAAAACAAATTACATAACGGAAAATACGTATTTCCTTAAAATATCACTAATACAGTAAAACATGCATAGAAAACTTACAATTAATTAAATGTTTGATAAATTGACTCGTTAAATTTTCTAAACATTTAGAAACCAAAAGTTTCCAGAATCATATAGAAACAACTCTTTATAAAATGAACACGCTTAGATAACCAAATGTACAGCAATTAATATCGAATTATAGACCGTCTAATTGCAAATAACTTTCACAAAAACACGAAATGAATCGTGAATTTGCTGAGCACAGCTAATTTCGCTAGATTCATAAATGCATAGATGCGGTACTTTCAGAACATAAGGCTAACAAGATATCCTCTCGTTTCGGCGCAGGTACTGCAATGGAAAGCTGCAGCTAATTTCGTAATGGATTATAATCATCTTATAGTGTGTTCTGGCGCTATTTCTGTCTTGTATGTGTTCGTTGTGTCTGCATAAGCTCTAATGTTGCATATCTATCTACTAGCGACCCGCCCCGGCTTCGCACGGGTCTATGTCGCTGCATTTTAAATCTGTAATATCTTCGAAAATATTCATTTAAATTACACGCTGTAAAGGGCCGTATTGATCTATATTACATGCACAATGTATTAAAGGTACTTAATTGGATTTATAAGGATTATGCTGTATTGCTTAAAATCGCTTAATAAATAAGTCATTATTGCTCGTAAGAGTTAAATGATAAAAAATGATTATTGTGCGTTATCCCTAAGAGATAGACATATACCATTGCGGACTTATTTGTAGACCTTTTAAAGGTGTACAATACTGTAGTACATTATTTTGACCTATCCCGTAGGGTTCAGCCAGCGTTTGCAATGTAAGCGCAAAAAATATGTTTATTTACGACAGGCTCAGGGCCAGTTGGGGTGGCGTCCGAGGAAGACTCAGTCGCGGGTGCGCGCTTGCGGCGCAGAGGGGCGTCTACTTCGCACTCCATGTCACTGGAGGAAGGGGACGCGGGAGGGCCTAAGACCTGAGGGGTCTGGGGAACTGAGGTGGCCTGAGGGGCCATTGTGGACATTATCGTCATGAAATGAGGGATTAGAGAATCTAAGAAACGGTACTTGTCAGCATTTATAAACATGCCTTCAGCACCGGTACTATCAAGTAACTTCTTCCTAATCTCATCAGAGCTTAGGGAAGCCATTGCGGGGGGTTGGGGAGGGACAACAATATATAAATATATATACTATGAACCTATCAACGATGACTAACTTCCTAAAACCACCCTACACGCAGTAGGGCGGTTGAGGACGACGCGGATAACTTACTCGAACACGAAGACTCGAGGCACCTGGAACGATGAAATTCCGTCGACGAAGCTCACGTTCCACAAAGTACAGTTAACAGCCCACTGTCCGCCGTGAAAACGGCGTTAGAAACTTATTAGATGTACGGTTAAAACCCACTTTCCGCCGTGAAAACGGCGTTAGAAACTTATTAGAAGTACGGTTAACGAGCCACTGTCCGCCGTGAAAACGGCGTTAGAAACTTAATACGGTATACAACTATGAAATTATATATTACGACAACAACCAGTGAAATTTGGGTGCTCAATTAGCGCGGGGGCTCATAGAGCGGGAAGGCGTCTGCGATCGACGTGCGCTCGAGAACGCACGCAGACCGAGACGAGGTTCCTCGATTTTTTTTTTTTTTTTTGCTGCCGAGGCACCCTCGCGGGAGGGAGGTGGAAGATGCGTCATGCATACCCGCCCGCAGGTAAATTCCTCTGCGGGGGGGTTATGTGGGACTCACCAGAATGGCACCTACCCACTAAAAACCACCTGTTGGCTGTAGTTATTACCGTTAGCCTTCATCGGAATCGACACCCGTCGGGAAGTTGGGCGCGCTGGCGGAGACCCGCTAGCGGGTCTTCCGCCTGTAGTGAAAGTTGCACTGAAGGTGCTCAAAGGGACATGAGTTGGTGGCCGTTCTGGGCAGCCTCCGGTGAAGCCGGGGCTGGGCAGAGGTCGGCCGAAGCATGATTTAGGGATCAATTCATTTAAATGAACCTATAATGAATTGAGAAGGGAACTATGCTCCGCCAGAGCTAGCAAACGCTCTGTCGGAGTACGTGAAGCCCTAAGTTTACGGGCTAAGACTGCAATTTCACTAACATCGATATTTTTCATAGCGTCGCAGACGATACGCATATCGTCTGCTACGGAGGATTGAGGAGTGGGTTTGTATGGGCGAGGAGCCGGGATGGGATTCTTTGCGGGGCGCTGCCTCCAGTTTTCTGGGGCAGGCCTGGGCTGTGTAGGCTTAGAAGCCGGAGGAACCCGGCTACGCAGCGGCGGAAAGTTTTCTTGAGAAAGGCGCGGTGCCTGTTTGGGTGCCGCCCTTTTGAAATTGGAGCGCATACAACGGGGTGCACGAGGGCAGCCCTTGTAATTTGCGGTGTGGCCGGACTGGCCACAAAGCACGCAATCGGGAGGAGAGGGAGTTTCAGGAGTGCGATTGCACTCTTTAGTGAAGTGCGGGACCAGGCACTTGACGCACCTGGGCGGTGCGCGGCAGTTGGCCGCCGCGTGCCCGTACAACTGGCACCGATGGCACTGGCCGGGATGACCGCAGCGATGAGGCGCCTCGATCGAGATCCCAGAGAGGCCGCATATAGTGCTAACCCCTTTGAGGATCTCCCTGGACTTGGGGACGTCGGCGAGAACCACCAAAGCGAGAGGGTGTTGTCTCCCGTACTTGCTGTGCATTTTATGCACCGCGAGTGCCGGGAAGCCTTGGGACTGCAGATCCTCCAGGATAGCCTCGTTCGATAATTCGAACGGGACTCCCCTGAGTACCGCTCTGATCTTACGCTCTTCTGATAGAGCATAAGTGTGATAAGCATATTGTTTCTTAACAAGCGTAAAGGAGGGAGACTCAGGGCCAGTTGGGGTGGCGTCCGAGGATGACTCGGTCGCGGGTGCGCCCTTGCGTCGCGGTGGGGCGTCTACTTCGCACTCCATGTCACTGGAGGAAGGGGACGCTGGAGAGCCTAAGACCAGAGGGGTCTGGGGGACTGGGGTGGCCTGAGGGGCCGGGATAAGAGAATCAAGGAAACGAAACTTATCAGCATTTATAAACATGCCTTCAGCATCGGTACTTTCAAGTAGCTTCTTCCTAATCTCTTCAGAGCTTAGGGAAGCCATTGCGGAGGGGTTGGGGAGGGACAATATATGAACCTAACAACGATGACTAACTTCCTAAAAACCACCCTACACGCAGTAGGGCGGTTGAGGACGACGCGGATAACTTACTCGAACATGGAACTTGAAGTCCTGAAACGACGAGACCCCGTCGACGAAGCTCACGTTCCACGAAGTACGGTTAACAACCCACTGTCCGCCGTGAAAACGGCGTTAGAAACTTATTAGATGTACGGTTAACGAGCCACTGTCTGCCGTGAAAACGGCGTTAGAAACTTAATACGGTATACAACTATGAAATTATATATTACGACAACAACCAGTGAAATTTGGGTGCTCAATTAGCGCGGGGGCTAATAGAGCGGGAAGGCGTCTGCGATCGACGTGCGCTCGAGAACGCACGCAGACCGAGAGGCTCGAGGTTCCTCGATTTAACCTTGACGCTTTTATAGCATGATTGGAATACCAATATATATTCGTTTTCTTTTCATTATCTTTATTTAATTATTTAACAATTGGACAGCGAATATACTATTATTCTAGATGTTAATCATCGTTAATATAATACTACAGTGATAGTTAATTAATGATTATGTATTAACGGCCTGTTTGGTGTGGAGGTAAGTACCCTTGCCTTCCACGCCAGAGGTCCCGGGTTCGAATCCTGGTAGAGGCAGATATTTTATTATATTTGCTTTCTAGTCATGTATGTTGTGTATGTATGTTTATTTAAGTTTATTTCTAATATTTATGTATGAAAAGAAATATCTATGTTTGCTTATATATTTCTTAAGTTGATTTATCCGTTATCTAGTATCCATAGCACAAGTTCTTAATGATACCTACTTATTTTGGGCTAGATATTGTAGAAATATTTATTTCTTTATTAACAGGATTTTATTAGAATTATAAATGTGGGCTAGATAATGTAGAAATATTTATTTCTTTATTAACAGGGTTTTATTAGAATTATAAATGTGGGCTAGATAATGTAGAAATATTCATTTCTTTATTAACAGGGTTTTATTAGAATTATAAATGTGGGCTAGATAATGTAGAAATATTTATTTCTTTATTAACAGGGTTTTATTAGAATTATAAATGTGGGCTAGATAATGTAGAAATATTTATTTCTTTATTAACAGGGTTTTATTAGAATTATAAATGTGGTTTAATCAATTATATTGTTTTATATTTATAAACATATGACTACTTAGAGTGAATTTTGTTCTCATGGAAATATCTATTAAACTTAAAAGCAAATAATACAAAGTTGGTTGTAAAGACAATTTTAAAAACCTTTTTGGGTTGAGTCACCCTGTTTCACATTAGGTAACGAATAGGCTAGTTATGGAAGTTAAATGATTTTATTTTATTACATTCAACGAATTGAATTGTATTCAAGTACCCAGTAGGTATTATTCAAAACTTTCACACGCGTTTAATGTAAACGTCCAACAGAAAACAAATTACATAATGGAAAATACGTATTTCCTTAAAATATCACTAATACAGTAAAACATGCATAGAAAACTTACAATTAATTAAATGTTTGATAAATTGACTCGTTAAATTTTCTAAACATTTAGAAACCAAAAGTTTCCAGAATCATATAGAAACAACTCTTTATAAAATAAACACGCTTAGATAACCAAATGTACAGCAATTAATATCGAATTATAGACCGTCTAATTGCAAATAACTTTCACAAAAACACGAAATGAATCGTGAATTTGCTGAGCACAGCTAATTTCGCTAGATTCATAAATGCATAGATGCGGTACTTTCAGAACATAAGGCTAACAAGATATCCTCTCGTTTCGGCGCAGGTACTGCAATGGAAAGCTGCAGCTAATTTCGTAATGGATTATAATCATCTTATAGTGTGTTCTGGCGCTATTTCTGTCTTGTATGTGTTCGTTGTGTCTGCATAAGCTCTAATGTTGCATATCTATCTACTAGCGACCCGCCCCGGCTTCGCACGGGTCTATGTCGCTGCATTTTAAATCTGTAATATCTTCGAAAATATTCATTTAAATTACACGCTGTAAAGGGCCGTATTGATCTATATTACATGCACAATGTATTAAAGGTACTTAATTGGATTTATAAGGATTATGCTGTATTGCTTAAAATCGCTTAATAAATAAGTCATTATTGCTCGTAAGAGTTAAATGATAAAAAATGATTATTGTGCGTTATCCCTAAGAGATAGACATATACCATTGCGGACTTATTTGTAGACCTTTTAAAGGTGTACAATACTGTAGTACATTATTTTGACCTATCCCGTAGGGTTCAGCCAGCGTTTGCAATGGAAGCGCAAAAAATATGTTTATTTACGACATTTCATTAGGAACCTCTAAAATTATCAGTGTTTTTCGCTAATATATTATGTATGTATTATAAATATAAACCTTCCTCTTGAATAACTCTATCTAATAAAAACACCACAACAATATCCGTTGCGTAGTTTTAAAGATCTAAGCATACATAGGGACAGACAGACAGCGGGAAGCGTATTTGTTTTATACTATGTAGTGATGTTTAAATACTTCCAGCCGCTAGGTCGCCGGGGCCCTTACCTAAGTTGATTGACGTATTGGATTTCTGCATACAATCGTCAGCATGCGGAGAGAGTAGGTTTTAGTCAAAAAGGCGGGAAAGCCATTTTTGTAGGGTTTGAATTTCTATTATTCTATCTATAGTTTTATTATAAACAGGCAATACTTGTGTGTTCGTTTGTTAGAGTATCTGTTTGTAATCGATAGATTCTGAAATCGTTTTAAACAATGATTGCACCATTAGAAAGATAAGAAGCTGCTTTATCTAGGTGAAACATACCTAGGCTCTATATCATTCAGGTATTCCGGGATCGGAAGGAAGTTATAAAGAAGACTAGGAGATATATAAACGCGAATCTTAGTTTCCCTCAATTCATCTTATGGTGTCTGACACAAGCTTCGCTAACTGAACTGAGCCTCATAAATATTACGCTAAATAAATCATTAAAAAATATTAAAAACCAGACTTACCACTTGACTTCACGCAAGCAGTAATTTATTGTTCTTATTCATTGTTCCCTTATCTAATTCAATTAAATCACACATAAGTTTACCACAAAATAGATTCCACGTCACGTCGAAGTAAGATTTAAAACGCGTTGCTTAGACGCGTTTTTAAATGTTAGAAACGCGTTTCGATTGCGGGTAAGGGACAGCACGCGTGGGTGTGAGTGAGATGGCGAGATACTTATTTTGAATGCATCGGAGGCAGTAAATAAAATAAGGGACGGATTTTTTTCTCGCTGACCTATGGCGTCCCTTACCTGAGCAGCGGGCTGTGCGTATTCGAACCGAACTGTTGTTACGAATATATTGTGTTTAGCATTAGTTCCTAAAATAAAAATTCTGATTTTTGCAGTAGGTAAGAAATTAAGCAAAAATGCGTAGCAATTTTCGTAGCAAAACGCTACGATCTGCAAACGACTCTACATTACTGAAAATGACTTCAACGTGTCAATATTAACTTTTCGTCTAAGTAGTAAGTAAGCTCGCAGACTGAATGAAACCACAGCATATTCTTGTTTCCCATGATAAAGAACACAATGTAGAGTCAGGGCCCTCTTAATTTTTATTGTACGAGACGTACGTTTCTATTTTATGGCCCCTCATTTAAGAAGCGTCAACACAGAAAACAAAAAGTATGATAGAGCTGGCAACATCGCGGTGTGGGGTGGCAACGCTGGACGCGTCGTCGCACGCGCAGGGCCGCGGGCGAGGCGTGCGGGCAGCGGGGCGCGGAGGGAGACTAGTGTCTAACCAGCGCGCGAACTGAACGCACGTCGGTCGCAACCAACTGCCGACACTGTAAACACGAGTTTCTCTAGAAAACCGGTTCCTATGTCTCGCTAGTTTCTTGTGGTCAGTGCCTGTTGTGACTAAGGATACCTGTAATAAATGAAGGAAACATAAGTGTGTTAGTGCACGTTTATAATGAAACAGTGGATTAGGTGTTGAATTTGGATTGCTAGTACGCGGCGTATTTATTCGGTAAGTTCACTCGAAAGTTTCGTTGTTGAAGATGCGTTGTTGGCGTGGGGGTGTGCATGTGTACCCCTGGAGCTGCACTGCAGCGCTGCATTCAAAGCCCCTCTTTTACCGCGTACAGCAAATAACGCGCTGTATTTGTACTTCACCTTTGAGGCAATTAATTGAACTTATAAAAGTGGATGCGGGTCGTAATTAAGCTTTAAGTTGCATTTACATTTTGTAATAAATACGTTTTACGTTGTAATGGCTCGTGTAACTAATCCGTTGTCACCGACAAAATATATTACAAACATGGTCATATTTCATTACCAGAGATGTGTACTCATCCGCCGTCTTCTAATTAGAGATGGCATCAAATATTTGACTCTAACAATTAAAGCAACAAGTTTTAAGAAGTAGCTTTTCTATCTTCGTGTAATAATTATTTATCAGTAACAACAAGTCAAAGTAAATTTTATATTAAAAAGTTATTAATAAAGGTATCCGATTTGTATTCAATTTGCGCTATTAATGAGCTTGTGACTTACTAAAATGGACTGATAAAAAGCAATCTCTACATTATAGTAAACTTATCTTTAAAAAAAAAGATAAAGAGTGTCCTTGTTGGGAATCCGAATGACACTAGTCATCGTTGGGAAAGTGATTTATACAAATGACGTATAAAATTGGCATTTTCAAGTATCCTCAATGACTCTACTTTCAGAAATTACGGTGTAATTTTTATTTTACTGAAATGTCATCCTTCTTTAAGGTGGTAATACCTAAGAAAAGGTTGAGTACTGATTTTATTATCAAAAATTGGTAAAATTATATCAATAATGTACCTACGTAAATTAAAATTGATAAGAATTAAAATCACTGGACAGGGTAAGAACCACAACTAGGTAAAGTTTTCTTTGTGAACCATTCTGAAGAGAACCAGGATGAAATCTTAAACATACATAAATACATAGAAAGCATCAATAACAAAACTTTGTGATAATCAAACAAATGTCTTACTTACTTACTTACTCTACCAGGTTCCGAAACCGGGACTCCATAAGGAAGTAGAAGTACTTACCACATTAAAATTTCTGGATGACTTTCGCGTGATTTAAAGATTAATATAAAGTTTCAACACTGAAATGCTGTAACAACAAAATTAAGCTTAAGTAAAAATACATATTTATACATTTTTTGACAGCGTCATGGTGTAGATGAGAGCTCGGATGTGAACCCTGGTAGATTCTGACATTTGTGTGAAGACGGCGCATTGTTGTTTACTAATACAAAGATTTTACATAGGTAGGTATGTAACATTTTTGATTTCGCCCATTTCATGGTATGGTTAGCTAAAACACAAGTTTCACTTTCGGGTGTTTCATTTTTAGGGTATGCGGTTGGAGTCATTTTATCATTATTTAAATTAATAACACAAATTAGCCCGAAATAAAACGATAAAGCTGTTATAAATTAGCAAATCCACATCCTGAGTTATGGCCGATGCGTCATTCGCCAGCAGTCCAGATAATGTCAACTTGATAGCTGTCATGAAATAACAGATGTCACTTGGTAATTGCCGGGTCAAAAGTACAGTAGTTCAAGTTTGTGTCGTTGAGGTGGCCGCAGGTCGCTAAATCATACTACGATAACAATGGGAGGTAAAATGGTAGGTCCCTTGTGTTCCTTGACAGATCATTCAGGCAAAAATATAGTTATACAATACCTACTTCTTTTTTTAGTAGAAATTAAAGTATGTTAAATATTACAAATTACGGATGAATAGTATCCCAAGTATTATTACAGATTATAGTTATACATACTTAGTCTTTTTGTTAACCTACAAACAAACAAAATGTGAAAAAAAATTTCGTTTGGGTTAAATAACAAGAATACATTCATTTGTTCTCACATAAAATCAGGTTTAAAGCAAAATTATTAGAATAAAAGAATTTCATTGTTAAACGATCTAAAAAAATAATAAAAGATAACCAACAAAACACTTTATAATAATATTAAAGCAACCTTCTATTAAACATATAAATTACAAAGACAATACATACCTACACATTTTGTAATTATTAAATTACTTGTAAGCAATTAACATTTTTGCGGTCAGACAATTTAAACGCAAGAACTTTAAAATAAACTCGACTCCAAACAAATGTAGAGTTCGAAAATAAAATATTACGACTCGGTGAATTGGTATAGGCGCAGATTCGCATTCGAATCCCTTGTCGTGTGGTCGACCCTTTGCGTGCGGGGCGCCTTTAAAACACCGAGCAACGCGCAAGGGATTCTCGCCTGAATGTACAATGGTACCGAAAAACAGTTCAAAAGTCCATTTATCAGCGAGTTTAACAAAGTACTCCTGCGGCTGTTTTATGTCTTCGCTCGTGCATCAAACTTCACTTTCACCACACATTTTTGAATTAAGTAAAAAGTTTGTCTTCTGTTTGATTGAATAAGGTGATCGGTACGCTTGGGGACAAGTTTAGCTAGACTTTGTCGAATAAATCAAACTCTTATGTTATTATAATAAGATTGACTTGTATATATATAATTCTTCGTTAGAGAAAGTCCTTTCAGAGAAATAATAAATAATAAGATCCCCGCACAAATAGTTAGAGAATACCAACTATGAAAATGTACAGCTCTAGAATATATTACGTGTCAGGTAGACTATTTGCTCTTGTACTGCTATTTAAGAAATGATATAATTGGTATAAATATTATTATCGTCGAAAAAGTAAACGTACAGAATATTTCCAAAATAATTACTGTGCTAAAGATGTCTTTAGAACAGTAATTATTTTGGAAATATAAAAACAAATACCGTCATAAAACCAGTCTAATCGAACAAAGAATTTCTCATATAACACGGAATTGTTTTGATAACTTGTTCCCATTCAGCCACTTCTGACTCTGACTAAACTCGACAAAACTCGGAATTCAAGTTATAGCGACACCAAGTATCTGTACAGAGACAATACGGGAACTGAAGTTACCGACAGAAAGGCCGGAAAAAACCTAAATGTCAAATCGTGTAAACAATTTTTGACACTTGAACCTACTTAGCATAAAGTTATGCATCCTTAGGAAACTCAGCACTGTGCTTCGTTACCTCCTTAAGATAAGCTTAAAAGGATAAGGTTGTAAATAAATAAACTTTGTTAGTAACGGCTTTGAGCAAGTGCGAACGAACGCAAACATTGGGGAGTGGGATATTTTTAGACCATTGTAATTTTAGGTCTTGGTGAAGTTTTTGTGAGTCCTTAATTCGAATCACGGCTGCTTTCTTATTTACGATTGCCCTCACGTATTAGGAAGAATCAAGGCACATTCACGATATAAAATACTTTCCGTAGTTGTACCGAAAAAGCTTTGAAATTCTTGGAAGAACTAGGTAACCAAAACACTTAGAAGAGAATAACGTATTCGACATTTATTCCTAGAAAACATCGTTACAAGACTTATTTTCTATTGTACTCTCTAAGGAATAAGTTTGTTTTTTTTGTACAGTTGGCAGCGGCTCAGGATAGGTCGAAATTTTTTTTTTTTGCTGCCGAAGCACCCTCTCGGGAGGGAGGTGGAAGATGCGTCATGCATACCGCCGCAGGCAACCGACTTCCGCGACGGTGATGTGGGACTCACCAGAGTAGCACCTACCCACTAAAAACCACCTGAACGGCTGTAGCATAGGAATGCTGTCAGCCTTCATCGGAGCGACACCCGGGTAGGGAGGTGGGTGCGCAAGCAGGGACCCGCTAGAGGGTCACGCGCTGAGAATGCTAATCACTTAAGGTGCAAATGACATTTATATTGATGATTATACGGCCTGGGCAGCCTTAATCTGGACTTCGCCGAAAGTTGATCGGGGGGATCCGAGAGTGCATTTCTCGGTCTACGGACTTTGTACCTTGACGGCATGGACGGAGCAGTATAAGCTACTGACTCGCGTATAAGGGGCTTAGGGTGCTCTTCGGATGCCTTAAAAAAAAGCGGTGGAGAGCGTCCTAAGGTGTTGTTGTATAGTAGGCAGTTCGAGATCTCTGTGCAGGTCTGCGTTTCGCACGTACCGCGGGGCATCCGTGGCCCGGCGGCAGAAGAGATTCTGGACTACCTGTAGTTTATACATATCGGAGGGTTTATGTGCAACGATTGGGGCGGCGTACGTCATGACTTTTCTCACGAAAACCTTAAAAAGCGTTCGCTTGTTCCTAATAGACATTTTACTATGCCGGCTTAACATACTGTTAAGGCGGCCCATGTACAGACGGACGAGTTTGCTAACTCTAAGTATGTAAGGTCGGAATGAAAGCTTACGATCGAGCGTTACGCCTAGGTACTTGGTGGTTTGTGCCCACGGGATGGGCGTACCTAGTATTCGGATGTGGAGACGGCGTTTATGATCGAAGCGCATCGCCGAGCTTTTCTCTGGATTTACATCGATACGCCATTTTTTAAACCAGGCTCCGAGGTCATTTACGGCCTTCTGGAGTTTGGTGATGAGAGTGTCGACGTGCACGCCCTTGACGTATAGGGCAGTGTCGTCGGCAAAGAGGGAGAGTTGAACACCTTTAGACGGAATAGGTATGTCATTGGTGTATGTAGTATATAATAGCGGGGCGAGTACCGAGCCCTGAGGGACGCCCGCCTTGAGGGGGCGGGGGGTGGAGAGCATACCTTCGCGTTTAAAACGAAAGGTGCGATCTTTAAGGTAGGAGCCGACTAGTTTGACTAGTCGGTCGGGCAAGCCGGTGTTGTGAAGCTTGTAAATGAGACCCGCGTGCTAGACTTTGTCAAAAGCCTTGGCTACATCGAAGAATACTGCGACTGTTTTCAGTCGTCTAGGGTAGAAGCCGTCGAGTATATCGCTTGCGTGTGTTTCGGTGTTTTGTAGGCGCTCCGCATACTAAGACGCGACAACTCTGCCAGGGATTCGAATGCGAAACTGAGCCTGCACTAAGTTCCCTGAATGTACCTATACAAGGTTTCTTTTGTTTAAGTTGTCACCATTTTCTGCGCAATAAATAATTTAATATTGCGTATCAGATAGATCTAGTTCTCGTTTATTCCAACAACTATTTGTGAATGTAGTTACGGCACCAGTCACCCTTACTCAAAATATTCTGAAACACTTTGATCTGTATAGAAACTAAATTGTCATTTATCGCTTTAACGACGGAACAAAAAAATATATTTTGCTACAAAAACATCCAATTAAGTTTTCCTTTTAAACTGAACGCACAAATCAACAAACCTGATTGCTATTTTACACTTATCAACAAATGATAACAAAAACTTGCGCACGATTGTCGAATCATACGTGATAATTACTATGAGAACAAAAATAAGTTAGATAATATTAAGATAAAATGTAATGTAGTTGTGACATTATTTGAAACGATGAGGTGTGAGTTGGTCGACGTGCCAACCCAGTGGTGGGATCAACTGGCGCAACCGACTGACCAGTTTCCGAAACCAGTTCACAACTGTTTATTTACCTAGATAGAAGTAAATAAGTCGTTTTTGAGTTTAGAACACAATTTCGCGTTATATATTTCTACGATTTCAAAAGATTATTGATTAATGAATTCAATATAAGAAATAAAAATCGAAGTTTCTTATTTTGCGGAAAGATTCAAATTAGTAAGGAGATAAGTATAGATATAGGTATATCTAAATATTCTATTTACCGAATATTTATTAGTGATAGAGAAATTCGTATATATTAATAATATTTCCATTTCATTACTTGTTAAAGTGGCAAATTCCAAAGAAACCCAAAATATTTCAAATGTTTCGCCTCTACAAATGCTGCAACAGTTGACGTCCACGCTTAACATTGCTGTTCAGAAAGCTGTCTTACGTCAAACGCACAAAGCCCTGTCTTAAGTTGAGACAACCATTCTGAATGAGCACTACAATGCATCTGTCTGCAGTTGGAGTGATATTTATAATCCTCTGTGTTTGCTTTACACTCTAAAACTGTGATATCAAAGGAAGTAAATAAGTTTATCGAACTTATCTTTAAACATATACATTTTCTTGAATACACTAATTGAAAACTATTTTCATAGAACTACGTGGCCTCATTTTATGATTAAATAAACGTAGAAATAATAATAAATCCCCAGACAAACACACCAACTGTTTGGCCCCAAAGTAAGCAGAGCTTGTGTTATGGATGACCATACAGCGAACTGGGGGGAACCCAGAATAAACATACATATATAAATACAAACAACCATGACCCGAGAACAAACATCTGTGTTCATCACACAAATGAATGGCCCGGCCAGGACTCGAACCTGGGACCTCCGGCGTATGAGGCAAGGCTACTTACCACTCGGTCATCAATCTACTTAAACACTGATTACGTAGGTACTTCATTCTGAAATTACTTCAAAATACATATTATCGAAGCTCCACTTAATTTGTAAGTTCGTTGCTTTAAAGTTGCAAGCTATATTGCAACAAAATAATACTAGCTATAAACATAATGACTACTTAAGTTAAGCTTGAAAACGTTCTTGTTTGAGTCGGTTACTAACACAGACAGTTATTTGCAACTGAACAATAAATAGAACTCTTGATTAAGCTACTGATTTCACCATCACCTACCAAGGTTCTAAACAAAGTAACAAAGATAAATACATATACAGCGGTCTACTAAAACATTGTTCTACTTCAACCAATTATACGGAACCAATTTTCATTATCACCTCTCAACGGAGAACCATAAAAAACTCCAATGCCGTACAGAAACAAAAAATAACTGCACCTTCGTATTATTTTACTCGACAGCTAGATTCTTTGCTTAACAAGAGCAGAACTAAATCACGTTCCAGCGTTAATCTTCATCCATCATTACAAAAACTGAATATTTATTACCGACTAGCTCCCACGAAGTACGATCCATACTTTCATATTATCTAAGAATTATTCGGTCGCTATGAGCCCTGCCACGCCACGTACGCACACTAAATCCGTCTTATTTATCATTTAGTTGGACATATATTTCACACGTGACGTCGCCAGAAGCACCAATAAATTTCACGTTCGAATGGCCTCTTTGCCTTTAAGCTGTATACGTCACGGACTTCATGTAGCGTGGGATAAAAAATAACCGCAGTTTCCTGGCGTTGCACTTGGGAACACCGCGGCCGCAGCCTCGGGCTCCGGTGACAACCGCGCCACTGCAACCATCTTAAGTTTATACCACATTACCGGTCGTAACACAATCTGCACAACTTTGCCTTGTTATAAATATAAAACGTATTCTGAAAAAACTACGTGTTGCAAGAGTTGTAAAAAAAGTTTGCTATTATTTACGCGGGAGAAGCCTTATCAAAAAAATGATAAAACTTGCGAGTCTCGTAAAATATGCGACGCCGGTATTATAAGCAGTAAAATTATTTCAAAGCGGAGTATATTTTAGTATTTGAGTCAAAAAGATAAAAGCAATTTAGATGATTCAAAACATTCATACAACGTTTATTGGAGCTATTTAGGAAGCCAATAATTGTCCCATTATCCCTAGACTTGATAAATAAATTGCTCTTAGCACAGCACACTCATAGAAATATGAATTTAAATGGTATTTAATGGTTTGATTTTCATAATTGTCAAAACACGAAATACAATTTCGACATCACTTTACATTGTTAGCGATACATCTGTTATCCTACGCGCCTCCTGTTACTTTGTAACTCAACCCTTTTAGCTTACAACTGACGCTAATGTTCTCCATTGTATGTTACTCTATTGATTTCGTATGTTGGCACACTTGATTATTCGGATTAGCATAAACGCTGTATGGTATTGCAAACCTTAGTTTTGCGTTATGTAAGATGCACGCCGTGTACGAGGCAGCGGAATGCCTATTTCACCTCTGTCAAACATTTACGTAAGCCTCTGCGCGGCATCGGTACGTCACGTCCTTATTGGAATACCAACAAAACGTACACTAACGGTACCCCCGAGACCCGTGTTATATATTCAGTAACAAGAACGCTTTTGTTAGCCGCCTCTGTGGGTATGAACCTAATTTGGAGCCGCAGCCTACGTAGGTTACTCGACCAAATTTGATTTTGACCGTAAACGCTTGTGGAATAACTTTCAAAGCGCTAAGATGACAGTTTTAGTTAAAATAAATAAGCTCTCTTGCTAAAACAACGTTATGTAAACTTGTCCTGTCTAAGCAGGTACTTTAGTCACTTATGTTCTTTCTTCTTTTATTCTTTAAATTAATTACTTGAAATGTACAGACTGTAAATCAATAAGAACATCAAACGGCATCGCGAGATGAGAAAATAAACTCAAAATAAAAACAAAATGGCGCCGATGGCAAACAGATCGAAACAACAAGACAATCAAGTTTTCATTCTCACGATCGCGTTGATAGACTATAAAATAAAATAAAAAGAACTTGCTGAGAATCCTGTGCAAAGCCACGGATGTACGGTGCATACTTGCCACTGCATCCCGTGCAACCGGCTTCACTCTGCGTGACTTCTGCAACCCCGATACTGTCATTATCCTTATTAACCCTCGTGCTGTCTCGTACACAGAACAATATAATTAACATAATACACAGATAATGATAATGTCAACCATTACTCTTATGAACTGGTTCGGAAACCACTAATGGCTTGATTTTAGGACGTGTATCGTTATCACCAAATAAATAATATCCAATCTTTAAATTTTAATTATGGGAAACCATTAATGATAACTAATCGAACCTTTTACGTTGATCGGAAAACATTATTTTCACTTCGATATTTGTGAATAAGCTATTAAATAAATAAATAACTGGTTTTTATAACCGAGCTGTATTGGGATTCTGTAGATTTTTTTCTAAGTACAAGAAACTTATCATCAAATAAGTACCGACATGCTCGCACGTAACCTCAAATAAAATACAAATGTTGTACGTTTTACTTGCTAGTCGACTTGTGACCTTAAAAGATAACCGTTATCGTTGTTTTGATATACCTATTTGTATAATTGGCTTAGCTTATAATAAATATTATGGCCACTCCAATTATGAAAGCTAATCTTTCCAGATATGTCAAAAAGCATTCAGATTTTTGTACCGAAAAACCCGCATTATAGGAAAGATTTATTCGGTATGCCTGTAATGTAATATGTAATTAGTTGCCTTTATATAACGATAAATTACTAGATACTATAGATTAGTGCGTTCCATCGGTGGGAACTTGTTTCGTGGTTAAGTTCCCTAAAAGTGTTTTTAAAGATTATGATAATGTTAAATATTAAAATGGGTCACACAACCCTGCGTGCGAGATATACAACAAATAGATATGAGGATTTGTAAAAGATGCTCTCCTGCTTCTCATATATTTACAACCTATAAGGTATACGAATAATTTGGAATAATCATACATAGGTACATATAAGCAAAAAATATCCAAGAAAGCTTCTAATGTCATCACCGACACCAACACTGTTCCCTGCCAACATTTTAACCCGGGGGAACATTTTAACCTGATTCCTATACTTAAAAACAAAACTACCTGTTCTCTATTACTAATCCCGCCTTTTCGTCTGCAGACGGAGGAAGATGGCGCGAATTGACAGAACAAGACAATAAACAAAATGGCCGTCGCCCGCGCGGTCCTCCTGCTGCTAGCGTCCACGGCTCAAGCATGGATGCCGGACGCGAACGCCCGCATACACGTCAAGTTTGGTGAGTCTAGACAAGCTAAGCTTATTTAAATTCTGCCTGCGGTACCTGACATAACCAAGAAATTTACGAGGACTTATGCATAGATGCCATAATGTTTACGTCATTGTTGCCTCTTAATTCATACATAGTACTTAGTCTGCATTTGCAAATGTAAGTTATAAAGAAAGAACACCAACAATTCCATCCAAATTGTTTTTGTAAGATTGCGCTTTTGTAGTTATATATGCCAACTTAATTAAAGGTTCTTTCATACAGCATGAATTCATAGTGTACCCTCTCAACAAGAATGTATATTATGCATAAGTTCGGTATAAGCACTTAAATTGTTTCGCAAGCAAGTCATTGAAAACCAGAATTGTGATTGATTTAATGTAACATTTCTCACACAATGAGAACGCTGTATTGACTTAGTAGGTACGGTTACGCTGCGCAAATTAAATTGATTAAGAGGTTTCGTGTATTACTGAATAGATTTCATTAAAGTATTACAAATTCATTTTATATGCATAAGAGCTAGGTATTTGCCTTAATAACACCACGCCATATTGCTCTTCGAATTGATTATAAAAGAATTCTTTACTAAACTCATTATGAAGCATATCGAGTAATAATAAACAGTCTAACTAAATAGCAGCAGACACTTCATTACATGCAAAATAAACAATGGTATTCAGCGATATTTAATATATGCGACTACCTTCAATCACAGGTGCACGCCATCCAAGGAACGATCAGATTGACACGTGAGAAATTCACATTCAATTGTTATGAAATCGACATATCTCATTGTTGTTTAATCGCTATACAATACAACATTGTTCCATGGTTGCACATAAGGTGCATCTTGCTAAAAAAAATAATCTTACATTGAACAGATCTTAGAAAAGACCCATTTTAATATTTGACTGCGAACACAAAGCGGGCAGGTAGGTTTCGCACAAAAGGTTGCTTTTCACACATACTATATAAGACTGTACAATTTTGTTTTTTATATTATATGTATTATGAAGATTGTTGTTTGTCAGAAATAATCAAATAAATGAGAGCACTATGTTTATTGCGAATTACATTGTAAAATATGAATACGCTGCACGAATATTATATAATATATAGGTATATCAAGTATTTTACGATCAATAATAATTCTAAAACATATTAAACGTACTGTATGTAAAGTGTCTTATAATGATATTATAATTTAGCTGCAAGGAAGGCTGCCACTAAACCTAACAGACGTTATAATGGCCGGCTAGAACGTACGCAAATCGCGGGATATGCCAATTCATCGTAGGCTGCTTGGTAGCACGCCGCATTCAATTCTAGCCGTAATCACATAACTATTGAACCGCCGCGCCGCCGCCCAAATGTACGCAAGCCATTTTCTGCTCCAATTGTGTAAGTCATGGCCATAACACAAAGCCATGAAAGGTAGACCAATGTTGAATTAATCATAACATGCAAATCCAATAAGATGTATGAAATTTCTTTGTTCCAGGAGATGAGAACTCAGAACTATTTGTGGGAAATACATCGGCGCCGAATCATTTCCGAATCTTGGACAAAAACGACTTCTCTATTCTAGTCGGAGGAAGGTAAACAACTTGTATAACTTTCTGTTATTTATTTTATTTGGTCAAGTAATAAAACAAATATAATAATATTTTAGTTCTCTCAATTTATAGTCGATCTTAAAACCTTATCTAACGTTAATTAAGTCATTGTCATCCTCAGCTTTAATGTTTAAAGTCACATAGACGTTTCATTATATCTGCGAAGTTTAAAAAGTAATTCGGTCGTAAAGATAACCCCTCACATTAAAGTCCAGCTCAGGACATAGTTTATTTGATATTTTTATAACAGAATAAAATCATATTCATTATTTTACAGAAACACCGTGTACAACCTCAGTCTCTACGACTTGTCGGAGAATATTGATCAGGTAATTTGCATTTATATCATTCTCTATTTTAGTTGTGCTGTTCTTTACTGGATTTACATAGCGAAAGATAAATACAAACTATAAGGTCATAATCATATTCCGATATACTCAGTTTGTTGCAAGATTTTTGCAGTTTAAAGCTAAATTTTAGAGAAAATTTTTTTTAATAACAACTTATAGAGACCTCTTTCTACCAGTCACAATTAAAAAACTTCGTCTAGATAATGTTCATTAAGAAAAAGAGATTATTTCTGCGTTCCTCGATTACCTGCCGAGTGCTTTTACCCTTAAATACCCTAAGATACGATTTGAATTCATTACTAGTTACAATGCCTGTTTAGAGATCTTACAACATAGTACCTATAAAAATTGTGGACAATTGCTTTGTACAACTGCTCTACTTAAGATTATTAATACGGTCACTCAATGTCAACGTCGTAATTGCTTCGTTGATCATCACTGTATGTAACGGCTTCTTTAGAAACCAACCGTTTCAAAAGAACAATAGAGACTTTTGCTGATACCTCCAAAGTGCTCCCGATACGATTGTAACAAAAACCGAATCACGGATGGCTTTAAATTGACAGACTATCGTTTAAAACAAGATAAGCTCCGATTAGAGAGGTTTTGTCGGTCGCAGACCCACAGTAGTAGGCCAGCGACCCCGTTCCTACTGTACTCTGCACTGCAGGTCTGTGCCCAATCTTACACAAACAAGTCTGCTTGCTCCACGCTACTTCCTGAGTGTTTATTCTTAGTTACGACCCATTTCACTCCACCCTGTATACTTTCTGCGCCGTGTAAAATTAGGTGCTTAATTTAATATTTTAAGCGTATCTTGAAATTGCATACCTACCCACGGAAAATTATATGAAAGTTGGCGTTGTAATACGAGAGATTAGATGCTGGAAGTATAAAATGTTATGAATATTTTTATTTTATGCGTAAATAATGGTTCTTGTGAATTCAATTTAGTAATATTCATGCCTGTGAACAAAAAAAGGCCGCGACAATTATAAGTAATTAAGGTTATAACGTGCCGATAAAACTTGTGAACGATAGTGCAAAAAGACAAGGCGATGAATAGATTACATTCTAGATCGAAAAAATATGATTCTATGTTTTACATAGAGAATATGCTACTCGACATACAAATGTCAGTTACATGCAACGACAACGAAACGATACTTGACACCGCGCGTCGCCCTTGCACGTGGCATTTCGACGTCCATGACCTTTAACGAAGTTAAATCTCATAAAAACATTTCGGTACACACAAAATGTAACACTCTACAATAAAATATTGCCCCGAGTACCTAATACTTTCCAAAACTCCATTATTAGACTAAATTTTCAGTATTCAAGGAAAAAGTTTTAGTAATTTGTGCTCAAAGTTGTAACCTTTGTAATCAAGGTCGGTAAAAAGGCAGACGTTAAGTTTTTGGAATCGACAAAAAAGTTTACGTGATACGACCGCGGTGAACTCTATTGCCAGATTTAAAAATACACAATTCACTGGAAAATACGATTAATGGTAACACAATGCAATGTTCATATTAAAATAAAAATACGTAGCGATCGTACGGCCCGAGGTTGCTTTTGGCAGAATGCCATCTCCAGTTTCGAATTGCTAAAGTTTTACTCGTCAAAAAACGTCTGTACGAGGAATACTAGTTTTTTTTATATTGCAAATTCTTTAACATGTTGTTCACGCTTGCTGCCCAGCCTCGCAAAAGTTTTCAGATGAATTCTGTCAACGAACTTACGTAAAATATTAATAAAAATCACAGTCGCCAGTCGTATCGACATAGCCGCCATTTTTGTCGAACATTCTAAGTTATCGTTCCAGAGACATATGTTACCCAAGTAAACTTGGAACTTATTAAAACATACAAGCAGGTTAGTATAAATCGCATATTATTACATATTTCTTTATGCGTGCGTGACTACAGACAAAATCTAAATAGATACGTCAGTCTCTGAGAATCATACAAGCTCCTACTATTCAGAAACATTTCTAAGAAATAATAATTTCATGTATCTTTTACTTCACACATAATGTATCGTATATTAATTGGAAGTTGTAGTTGAATAAAACTTGTTTTAAATGATCGTCACATATAAGTGTCGAGTTGCGTTGCATGAATTATTCACGCCACTACGGCGCATGCAATCCTCGGCTTTTAGAATACTAATCGGTCGCTTTGCTGCTCCTCAACCTGAGTAGAACCTCTTTTTTGTTGTTCACTAGCTGAATATTTAAATAATTATGCTTTAGACTGAATCCCAATTTAAGTTAACCCGGTTTAAACGGCATTCTACATGGCTATACTTCTTTTCATGAAAGTAGACAGACAGAATTACCTTAGTTTCAAATCAACTTTAGTTTAATGAGATATTTATAAAGCTGCTGCTGAAAAGAGACTTCAAAACCTTAATTTTGAAGTTAGAGAACCATTTCTGACTTTGTTGACGAGTTATTTCGTTCTAGTTCATTCAAATCTTAACCCTATAAAGGCCGCCTACAGATGTCAGATGGTAACTTAGGGTGATCCCAATCATAGATTTTGCTTAGCAGTAGCGATCCTGCATAGACTTAGATTAATTTTGCATAAAGTATAAATTCGCGAGACAAAATCTATACTTAGGCACTTTTTTAGTAACCGTTTGACGCCTATAAGTGTATGAGTGTAGGTATTTGTTAAGTGTACTTTTTAATTGAGTAACGGTATCTACAATTTAAAAACTATCCGGCAGTTTGAATCATCGCATGCCTTTATGGACAAATATATAAAAGACCGGTAAACATCGATTTTAAGTCGGTAGATAATTGAATGATTCATGCATTACTGTGCGGAAATTGATGCTAGGTACGAATGAGTGTTATTTTGCACTTCCATTACTTTAACATATAACTACACGAAGTGAAAGTAGTCTAGGATGTTATAATTGTACTCCGTGGATGAGGTACATCCGCGACCGCGAGCGATAGAGTTCTACACTAATTAAACACCAAAACTAAACTGCACCACAGACTTAATTGCGGAAGAGGCCGAATAACAACTTGGGAAAGTCTATCGATTTAAACATATAGCAATTACAATAATGTCGACCATTGTATCTCGAAATGGCCCGAAGCGATCATGTCGCAATTGATTGAACACAATAATGGCCGCTACGAGTTTGGTGCCTACGCGCAAACCGGTCGGTCTCACGGCGCAACTGTGCAGCCCACCTTAGCGACGAAAGTTGACATTTTCACAATAAGTCAAAACATAAACGGTACCGCGAAACAGGCGTTACACAATAACCTGTTTTAACGCATTTAAAAGTTTGCATATTGAATATGAGTAGGTAGTCGTAAAATACAACTAGAATCCATAAGCTTTCATCTTCGAATACCTTTAACTTGAATTTTCTTTGTCCACAGCGTCTAGAATGGCAGTCAACAGACGCGCACAGACAACTGTGTATACTGAAGGGCATGTCTGCGGACGAATGTCAGAACTACCCTCGCGTGGCAGCGCGGTCCCACGGGCGGCTTCTGGTGTGCGGCACCAACGCCTTCAAGCCCCTCTGCCGGCGTTACGCCAGACACCCACCCAACCATCACCTAGAAGAATTCGACGGCTCCGGCCGATGCCCGTTCTATCCGCAACATAACTCTACATCGATATTTGTCGGTAAGAAAAGTTTTCATGATCTAGTGATTAGCTAATGGACCTCGACCTCATATAGCTTAGGAATTTCTTCTTTAGTTACCTACTTAATAGCCGCTTATATTGATGTCTAACGGGAAAAGTTGATTAATGTATGAAGTTTTTAGAAAATGTGCCATAAGTTGTGTGTATGTACAAAAGTTATGAATGACATGCTATTTACAAAGTATAATTAAATTGATGCAGCTCCAACAATATAACATTACTGTTCTATTACATTACACGCGCTTGACTCATACTGCTAAATAACCCTACGTAACCATGTATCTACACCTATAGATAGATATAGATAGACACAAGTTATATAAAGCTAGATAGTCAAAATAACCTAAGTCAACATTTAGATATAATCACGTACCGTTGCCTAATGAACAGTTAACCTTTATTCGTGAGCATTTTCCTGGTTTTGCTATGAACACACATCGCGATCTTCGGTAAAAGCGGCTGAGATGCGCCCGCGACTCGGATGGGTTGTCCTGAACACGACGCGGCACGACGCGATATCGATCGATTTATTGCTTTTACAGTTAACTGTACCAAGTCTCTGAACACGAATCGTGTCTGTCTTTATCGTAATAGAGCTGTGTAATTGTGCATTAAACTCATATTGTAGTTTGACCTAAAGACGGAAATCTGTGGAACTGGAGAACGTACGGTTTCATCGTTTTAGTTCAATATTGGCTTCGGCAAACCACCAATAAGATTAAAAGACGATAATTTTACTAAATCGTTTGAGTAAAACACTATGAAGGTCCGCACCTTTCTCTGTGCCAGGCAATATTATCTTGGACTATCATATCAACTTCAAATAATTGAAAGAACTTATTATGGCACATTTTTTTGAAAATATATCAACGATCACAAAAATGTTTAATAAATATTATTTTAAGATCGAAAATCTGCAATTAATTATTTACGAACGGCCTCAATTCATTTAACATACAAAAGTGGTTCACGGCAAGTGACTTTCACTGCTTTAAGTACACTGTTCATTTAAACTTAAATCATTTTCGAACTTGTATCGCTCAGCTTTGTGATCTTTTGACTACGTATTAACTTTGACCTCTATACCATTTGTTGTTTTGAATATGACCTTAATCTTATACAGTCTCATTCTTTTTCATTTACTTATAAGTCTTCCTTGTATATTAATTCAATTCTTGTTTATTTTTGATGTAGATGGGCAGTTGTACACGGCGACTGCAGCGGATTTCACCGGCACCGACCCGTTGATTTATCGTGAGCCCCTGCGGACAGAGAGACTCGACTTGCGTCTTCTCAACGACCCATCATTTGTAGGAGCCGTGGCCTCTACGAGCCATGTGTATTTCTTCTACAGAGAAACCGCTGTAGAATATATGAATTGTGGCAAAGTGAGTTATCACGAATAAACAAAACAAGTTAAAATAAGATTTATCAAAAGTCTTTAAAATAAAATTTCTATAACTTGTTAAACTTGTTCTAGGCTGTATATTCGAGAGTAGCAAGAGTCTGTTTGAACGACAAAGGAGGACCTCACACATTCAGCGATAGGTGGACCTCCTTCCTGAAATCTCGATTGAACTGCTCCATGCCCGGCGAATACCCATTCTATTTCGATGAAATACGTGAGTATTGATACATTGCGGATAAACTTATTTATGAATAATCAAACAACAATTAATTATTCAATTGCTATTACTTGAGATAAGTCAGTTTCTCAATACATTTATAATTATTGATTAAATGTTAATATTGCAGAGGGCATTACGGAACTTATAAATGGAGCATATGGTAGAGGAAGCAGCAGAAACGATATAATCTACGCTGTATTCACAACTCCTCAAAACGCTATCGGTGGATCAGCAGTCTGTGCGTTTGCAATGAGAGACATCTTGGACGCTTTCGAAGGAGCATTCAAAGGACAAGAGAGCATGAACTCCAACTGGCTTCCATTAGAAAAAGAAAAAGTGCCCGAACCGAGACCAGGCAACTGTGTGGAAGACAGTAGGAATCTTTCAGAATCTGCTGTTAATTTTATAAAGACGCATCCCTTAGTCAATAAAGCGGTACCCTCGTTCTTAGCAAGACCAATACTCATTAGAGTTAGCTTACAATATAGATTTTCATCTATTGCGGTCCATCCGCAAGTTCAGGCTATGAACGGTCAGAAGTACGACGTGATGTATGTGGGTACTGACGACGGGAGAGTGATCAAGGCGGTGAACGTGGCCGCGAACGAAGGCGACTTTGATGCCAGCGCTGACGACGACAGCAAGAGTCCCGTAAGAACAGCTGTAATATCCGAAACTCAGGTGCTGCCAGCTGGAGTTCCCATCAGACAGATGCACGTGGCTCTCACGACGGAAAAACTTATAGTAGCATCTGGAGATATGATAAAGGCAGTGACACTGTCACACTGCAGCAACGTGCAATCTTGCAGGTACACACCTAATACATCGTTTGCTTGTTTAATTCATCCAGGAAAATTACAATTTTCATTATGTCAGTGAAATATTAAATTGTTTTATTTCTTCTTACAGAGACTGCGTTGCGCTTCAAGACCCTCACTGCGCCTGGGACTCGAAGCAACAGCAATGCTCCTGGGTCGGAAACAGGCAGTTCCCGAACCCTGAAAGATTTCTACAAAATGTAGAGTTTGGAAAGACTGATATTTGTAATAAGCTACCATCTCTCTTGCCCAACGAGCGCCACACCAACAAGAGCCCGGGCACTAAGAAACCTTCGGTGTCAGAAACTGACATGCGACAAAAGACTGATGATATCCAAAATGAAATTTTAATAGAAGTTGTTGAAACTAACGTGCTTTCTGATGAGAAGCCTAACGGAAATAAACATGATTCAGGTAAGAAATATTAATCACTCACAACAGAAAAATAAGTTATAGGTATCTCTCCTAGTTTAAGATGCGCTTTTTAAAGTTTTTTAAACAATTATGGCACGCGGTTTGCAGCTACTTCAACTTCCTTATTCACAATATGTTAAATTGAGCAATGAAATATTTGATCACCTTCATTTTCTGTTTCAGATTTACTAACAGTGGCGGCGGCGGATGGCAACATTTACAGCGCACAGGCGCTTCTTACGGCCGTGGTGGCATCCTGTCTGGTCACCCTCATGGTGGGATTCGTCATCGGATATCTCTTCTCCAGACGATTTCGACACCCTTTTTTTACAGACACCTCACCTTTTAATGAACAACATAATCATTTAAATAGGTACGTAAGGTACCTACCATATAAATTTACTAATTTGACAAATTATTTTAATATAAAAGACTTGTTTCTAATCTCCTTTTTTACTTCCAGGTTAAGTCCCTTAGAAACCCCTTTGAACGCGAACAGCGGATATATGCCCCCGCGTTCCAAAAATGTAAATATGGTGGCCAACGTGTGTCCCTTGCAGAAACCGGACAACCTGCACCTGGAACTCGGCAAGGAACGTACCCTGGACCTCCGCAACTCCACGGAGTCCCTCGACAAAGATCTTAAGTGCGGCACTTTACAGAAAGTGAAAAAGACTTACATTTGAAAACTACCTACGCAAACCGTTTACGGCTCGATCGAAAAGTGATTAGACAATGCGTGTGACGTGTGCCAAGTGATGCGGAAACGGACTTCAAAGTGACTGTAGTGTAAATATAATAACAAATTTTATATGAACTGTACATATTTACGTAAAGTTTGTAATGCTATTCTTTAGTAGATGTAAACGCATTTAAATGCCTAGTTGACATTTTAATACCGATTCAATCATTCTGAGAAGGGGTATTTAGTATGGTTGCGCGCTTCGGATTCAAAATTGTGCCTTGTTCATTGTTCAGGCAGCTACGTAAACGAAATTTTGAACACTAAGTGCACAACTTCGACATTCCATAGTTTTAAAAAGTATATAATTAAAAAATGGCATTGCATGTAACTGTAAATAAGTAATATATAAATTGAATTTGTATATACCGCTGTTAGATACTTAGCCGGGGGCTCAAGAGCGTCGTCGGGTGAACCGATTAGGAGAAAAACATAGATAAGTGAATGAAAATATCACAATCAATTGATTACTGTTGATATTACAAAATTTTATGTTATAATAATGAAATTGAAATATGTTTAATAGATAGTAGTTGATTCTTTGTATAAATAAATATATAAACAATATCTGAGCAGACATTGCTGTGCTAAGTGCATAGTGCCTTGTAGGTTGCCAATTTAGTGCCTAACTTAGGATACAGTAAAAGATGGACCCTAATTTGTTGTCCATATCTTCGCAGTATAAATACTGACAAGATATTCATCTTTGCTGGAGTACAGTCTTTAATGTTACTAAAATGAATACGAAAATATTGTTGAAATTAGACCACAATGTTTAACAAATGTTTACCTACATTATCAAAATATTATCAAATATTCATTTAATTAAATATATTAATTCTCTCATTTACCTGACAAACAAAGAACTGACAAAGTTGAGATTAAACTCTTAGGTTAATAACGCATTGCGAACTTATTACGAGTATCTAAGTAAAGGACTCGATCATAACGAAAGCTTACCGCGTCAGTTATTTAAATAGACGAGGTTTTGCGTTATTAATCTAAGGTTAAACACGAACAAATTGTTAAGAACTATCAAAATAAAAAAGATCACCTTGTATAGTTATCATAGTATTTATATAGTATATAAACAATCATTGATTTATCAATCAACCTTATGTCTCCTATCATTTATCTTGAGCTTCTATGTTTTTCTTAAAAGCCTTTTACATTAAACATACTCAAAAATACCACCTATATGTAAATGGTACTTTATATACAATACTACGTAAAAAATTAGATAATGGTCCCACCGTAATTATTTTTGTTTTCCTTTACGTTACGCCGAAAATGTAAATATATGTTTTAAATATTTCAGACATACTGTTCACAGTTAAAAAAACATCACAAATCATCCTTAAAAACTATGTGAAGGTTTTAAAGAAGTAAGAAATAAAAAGTGAACCTGTTCCTTTTTTCAAATTGTAATACTACCAACAGTGGTAATAAAATTAGAAATGTTTGCGAAAGTCTAAAGTTTCCTGCTCTCCTTTTCTTCCTCAGCACATTTAAAAGGAACGTTGAAAGCTCTCATATGCTAACATAACTCTGCAAATAGATAAATATGTCTGAAAATCTGAAAAGGAAGTAAGTAATAGAAAATTATTTTCCTTTGTATTGTAAATATTATGATTTATATCAAGCTACTCATTTTGCTTGTAAAATCTTTTACATTTTTAAATATTAATTTATATTTTTTTATACTATTAAAAAAATCATCATTTTTATGGAGTTTCCGATATAGAGGAGAAAATAAATAAGTATTATTACATTCTTTTTATTGTTTTATTTCAATTCCATAGGTATAATAGAGCAGAGATATCGTATAAGTAAGAAGGTTTTGTTAGAACCTTGATCATACTAGACAGGCAGGTAATAATTAATATACACGGAGATCAATTTGATAGATTTTACTATCATTTGGATTTTGGCAAAAGTCACCTTTCACAGAGTTCGAGAAAAATGGCTTCATTTGCACCACTGATGGACTTTTTAAAATTCAAAGCAACTCTGTATGACAAAATGTATGTTTTCATCGCGAAAAGACGCCTTAGGGCCGCTAGCCTCGTTCTGTTCGGCAGTAAGTATTTGTTGCACGACAAGGCCCGAAGCAATTACTGCAAATACTCGCACAGTAACAATAGGTTAGTACATTCGGGTTTTATGAAGATCGGCACATTTGGGCGGACGGCATTTTTCCCGCGAATTTCATCTGTTTTGCCGCCCGGCTCTGTGAATTATTGCCCACCCGAATATGGAGGTAGTGTCCTTAACCGTCATAGGATTGCTACTGAGCAAATTACCGAGCGTCGCTGGCGCAGTGGCTAAGGTGCTGGTTTCCTGATGTACGAATAGTTTTACTTCTGCATATTGAGCTGACTGCTTAAACGGTGAAGGAAACCAGAGTGAGAGAACTTACCTAATTGTTTATTTCGGAAGTTTATATCATGTCTGCTAATCCAAGGTACGCAAGCATGGTGGACTCTAAATTGGTTGAAACCACCATTTTAAATAAGTGAGGGTGATAACCCCGGTTATTAAAGCTATTAAGTCGCGTCAGTACGGGAGAATAATTTGCTTACCATATTTTTCTGTAAACATGAAAGATAAGCGTAAAACGACAGCCTACAAAGATCCTCCATGGAATCATGTGCAGTTTACATTCACTACTCTCTTGTATCCTTGGCTTGGACCAAACCTGTGTGCAACATGGAGCTAACAGTGCCCTAGATGTTAACAGGATGTTGAGGCTTATAAAATACCATACTAAAATTTGTGTAATCTGGGGCTATGTTATAAAATACAAGCCTTAAATGAGCTATATGATATTTATTCACTTCAGTTAGAAAAAAACTGCAAATAATGTCAAAATAAATTTTATGTATGATCAGAATATATGTACAATTGCGTATTATTTTGATTTTAAAATAGGGTAACATGCCCTATTTCTGACACCCCTCCAAATTATTGGCACTCTTAACTATTCTCACAAAAATAAGAAAACGGTATTATTCCATAATCTGTGCTCTGTAGAAAAAAAATCTTTGGTCAATGGTCTTTATAAATTGGCAACACTAAACTTCAGAAAATTTAAACATCTGTCAAACTTTAAAACTTCATTCGAGTCGTAACGAGTTTTCTGTTACGTGGATGGTTTCTAAAGATTTTGTTAAGGTAAGTGGCTCCCTGTTTCTTTTGTATATATGGGAATTATTGTAATTGTTCATGATTCTCTATATGTTTATAGCTCTGTATGAACAAATCTACGTATTTTTGGTGATATTTAGCAGTTTCGTCAGCTAGTTTTAAATTTATTACGATGACAATAATTGGTGTGTTAATCAAACCTGATTCTAATTTATTGGCACAATGCCAATAATTTGGATTTTGTTATCATATATTTTATTGCATCTTGTATCGTATTTTCATAAAGGTATAACCCATTTTCCTCATCCATTTATTTAAATTTCTGTTTTTTTTTAAGATTTCCAAATGTTAGCCCCATGCCAATAGTGAAAAATCTAAATATTGACACCAATGCTAGTAATTGGTTAAAGCATGCCAATAATTGGTTTTAGGTGAACATTGAAGATGAAGCCAAAGAAACCTACTAAGAAACCAGCTAAAAAACATGCCGAAGGAGGAGTGCAACGACGAAAAAAGTATACAGAAGAAAACATCCAAAATGCCTTACAGGCAATACGAAGTGGTATGAGTAAGAAACTTGCTTCGAAAACATACATGGTGCCAAGATCAACGTTGCAGTTTAGGACAAAGTTCCCTGGTAAGAAACTTCGTCCTGGTCCATCAACTGCCTTAACAATGTCTGAAGAACTAAGTCTGAAGAACTGGTTGATAGATTGTAGCAAAAAAGGGTTTCCAAAGAGGAAAGACGATCTTATTGCCAGTGTTGCTGATTTTTTTAAGAAAAGCTGTCGGCCTAGTCCATTCAAAAATGGAATACCGGGCGAAAAATGGTACAAGCTTTTTTTAGCTCGCCATCCAGATATCTCCATCAGGACTCCAGAGGCAGTAACTTCCTCAAGCGCAACAGTCGCCGAAGATGATATTAAAAATTGGTTTAGGGACATAGAAAAATATCTCCTTGACAATAATTTAACAGAGGTCATGAACGATCCTAAGCGAGTTTACAATGGCGACGAGACCAATTTCCTTTTATGTCCAAAAAGTGGGGTAGTATTAGCGGCAAAAGGAGATAAAAACGTATATGAGATTGATCATGCGCCTGCTAAAACATCTCTTACTGTGCTATTTACATTTGGTGCTGATGGCAGAGTTACTCCACCACTTGTAATTTTCCCATTGAAACGTTTGCCAAGTGACTTGCGCTCTAAAATACCTCCCGATTGGGGAATAGGGCTCTCAGATAATGGATGGATGAAGAGTGAAATCTTTAAGTCCTACATTGAAAATGTACTTTATTCACATTTAATAGCAAATGGCATAGAGTTTCCTATTATATTTTATGTTGATGGACACAAAACTCATTTGACTTATGAAGTCAGTGAGCTTTGTTCTAAGTTGAATATCATTCTTATAGCTTTATATCCAAATTGTACGAGGATTTTGCAACCAGCAGATGTTTCAGCATTTAAACCTCTAAAATTGGGTTGGCAAAAAACTGTTCTTGAATGGCGTCGAAATTATCCGTCGCAAGCCCTGACAAAACAAGAGTTCGTTCCACTGTTAAAGAAAACTATTGATGAGAGCATTAGCTCTACAACAATAATAAATGGGTTTAGAGCCACTGGATTATATCCTTTTGACAAAGATGCCGAGGATTACACAAAATGTTTAGGTAAAAAGAAAGTTCCAAACATGCAATTCCATGCAAGGTGGAATAAATGATGTGGCTGATTTATCTGACATTAAAATGACTTTAAAAGATTTTAAGTCAGTTATAAATACACAAACATTCCAAATGCTCGAAGAGGGACAGGGTAAAAACGTTGACGAAGATTTAAAGAAGGTCTACGATTTTTTAACGGGGAATCAAAGTTTACAGAAAGAGTTAAAAGACTCTGATAATGATAATACACAGCATAATCTAACAAACACTAATTTTGAAGCTTTTGATATAGAAAATATGAATATGCTGATTTCTGATGATTTTGAAAATGAAATTGTTATACCGCATCATTCTGGACAAGATATCGATACCCAAAATTTTGAGCCCCATGTCTTAGAAATTACTCATACCGCACAGATTCATAATAGTAATAATATTAAAGAAAGATCTGATGTTTGCCAAGCTGCATTTCATGAATATTCTCACGAAGTGAACATGCCTAAACAATCTGCTAATTATGACAAAATCGAAGTGATTTCTATTGTAGAAAAGCCTCAATTATCGTGTCCTCCAAGAGAACATTTAAAACGTATTAATCTCAATGATGTTCTTGTTTTGCCTAAAACACCCGAACGTAAAGGAATCAGCAATAAAAAGAAAACACCGTTTGTGCTGACGTCAGCGGCATGGCAAGAGCTAGAAATAAATAAAAAAAGGGAAAAGGAAGAAAAAGAGGAAGGAGTAAGAAAAAGAAAAGAAGAAAGGGAGCGAAAGAAGATAGAAAAATCTCAAATAAAAAAAGAAGGCAATAAAACTAAATTTAAGAAAGTAATAAAGAAATATAGTGATGATTCTAACACTGTGATGACACAACCTAGCAGTTCCACAAATATAATTATAGATACTCCAAAAACAAGAGACAGAAATGATGAGGTAGAAAGTCAAAGTGTTCTTGATAATAAGACTGATAGTGAACTAGTAGATTACGTACCGAAAAGTTTTAACCAAAGAAGAACTAGCAAGGTTTATACAACTGAAGATCTAGAAAAGATTCTATCCGAAATGAATGACAATAAGTAATAGAAAAAAAATTTAATTAGTTACCTAATTATCGACTGATTACACCTAAATGTTTTGATTTGATTAATTTTAGAAGATTTATAGAAAACTGAGTTACCGAGATGGTTTTGTTTCTAATTTTGTATTTTAATAGGTGATTGTTAAGAGTAAACAGTTTGTTTCGTTAACAATGGTTTTATTTTGTTGAAATGATCATCCCTCAACTTTGTAGGTAACCGTGGGAAAACCCTATATTTAGTCCTAGTTACCTCTTCGAGAATTTAACAGGATCTAGGCTTTTCAGTGGGCTGTAAAGTACCTACTACCTTAATGCCAATAATAAGATTAAATGATTCCTGATATTGTCACTGGTATGCCAGTAATTGGTTGAATATGTGCCAACAATATGTTGAAAGGTGACAATAAATGGCCTAAAGGTCTATTTTGAAAAAAAAATGTTTAAATGCCATAAAGTTTAACAAATGCAGGATTTATTTTTATTTTATATCATCCTCACAACATATATTTTAATTTGAATGCATAATCAACAGTTTCTGAAGGAAATATTTACATTTTCTGAGAGGTTTGTTTGATCATACTGCTTAAAGTGCCAATAATTGGGTGGTTTACCCTACATCACATATTAATGCAAATTATTAAGTATTGTTCTCACATTTCACCAATCAAATTGATATAATCACACAAAAATTCTCGTTTTTGGAGACCATTTTTCAAAATTTCACTGTCAATAGTCACAGGTTCATCATAATTAGTAATAACTTCTTCCTTAATTCCAGGAACTCCCTCATGTAGTAATACAAAGTTATGTAAAACACAACTAGCATATATCAGAGTCTTAACATTATCAGGTTTTGTATCCATATTTCCCAATCTTTTAAATCTATCAGTTAATATTCGAAAAGCATCTTTAATATATCTATTAGCATTAATGACAACTTCATTAAACTTCATTTCTTCACTAGTTACGATCTCCTCACTTGTATATGGTGTTATTAAATTCTGATGCAGTTTATAGTCTGCAGTTCCCAACAAATGATAATCAAAATCTATAAAGTTTGCCAGTTCTTTGGATAAGGGACTAGATTTGAATACTTTGCTTTTCTTTACTAACCCTACATTACCGACAAAGACATCAGTGAACATGTACGACTCATCGCACGCCGCCTGCAACAGCATACATTGTGACGATCTTTTTTTGTTCTTCAGACTAAATACTTTGAACTTCATTGCATCTATAAAACCAACACAATTGGGAATTTTAAACTTGTTATAGATTTTTAACCTAGTTATCTGTTGATCTTCTAGTGATGGCCAACTGATGAAGTTATATTTTAAATCATTTAACATTACTGATATTTCATTAAATATATAACTGACTGAAGACTTGTGTAACCCATATATTGAGCCAATTTCAGCATATGAATAGTTGCTAGTCAACATACTTAAAAATACATGGATTTTCTTATCAAATGGCACTATTGAAGTACTTGTGCCTATATATTCTGTTAAGCATCCAATCAAGGCCTGTAAAATAAATTAGAATTTTATTACTATTTTAATATGGTTCACTAGTTTATATTAAGGAAGAAAAGCTAGGTATAAAATCTAAAAATCCTAATATAAATTAGGAAATTAAGGATCACTTCAAGGACCAGGTTTAAACAGTCATACTTTATTTCTTGATGTAAAAACTACAATATTTAAAAGAAGTAAGTCTAATCAAAATTGATATTTCAATCTGAAACAATATGTGTAAAGCTATAACAGACCTTTGGGTCATTACTACAAATAAAATACTTTATCTCCATAGATCTAGATGTGCAAAAAAATTGCTCTATTGATGTAAAAATAAATTATTTTTCAAAAATATATATTCCTGAGATAGCAATATTTTAAAATTTAGAGTTGTATCTGTATGAGTATTGCACACCTACCACATCTTTTTCATCTATTTAGAAGTAGAGGTATAAGACTAACAGGTAATTTGCAATTGTAATTGTGAAATAGAACATTATTGTATTATACCAACCTGAACAGTACTCCTTTTTATTCTAAATACATTTTTATATTCTTCATCACTGTAATTTAGCACAATTGTTTCATAGAAATCTTTTAATCGGGTGTTTTTTCTCCTATGTACAGTATGATGCTCAAAGTCATCACTATTTACATAGTTCAAGAATTCTGTCTCAAATACTTGACTATAATGAGATAAATTATTCGTATTGTCTTTAACCAGGTCAGCAACAGCCACAACAAGTTTATTTGTATCAGTTACGGAGTCACTGTCCAGAAATAGTTCTGAGATAAATTGCATATCACTCCTCTTCATATTGCTGTGGTCTATTGATACAATCACAATATCAATAACCCATTAAAGAAATGTTATCTTCCCATAATGGCCTAATCAAATCGTATTAACCGGGGATTCATTCATACCCATACAACATGACGTATACAAACAAGCAAGCACATCAATCAACTTGAAAGAAGTTTTGATGGAAGTCAAAAACTCTTAATCACTCACTTCACTCATAAATTCTCGACCTTATTAGCTAAAGTATAAAACTTATAACATGTGCTCTATTTTTTGATAGGTAATTCCATTTTGAAGTCATAGTTTTCATAAGGTTTTAAACGTAGTAATTCCAAGCTCGTTGTCAACTCCTATCAAAATTAAGGCAAAATGATCTGCGTCTCGTCAAGTTTTTAATCTGCTTAAGACGTTGATGTGCCTGTAAATATTTGTGCCTGTCAATGTCAATCAGTTAAATTCAATTTGACGTAGAATAATAGGACGAGGAGCAAAAGCATATAAATAAACACGAAATAAACAAACGACTTGCAAATCAAATTACAATACCTGAACATATCCGTAATTACGATTATTTCAAACTAGCGCACAGATGTAGAAATATAATATTTATCTTAAGTTGTCATTCCTTTTACTTCGATACACATTTTCTAGACCGGAATACTGCTAAAGTTAAAGAAATTATGTTTATTGTTGGTGTTTTTATTCACATTACATTTCTTTTTTCTATTTTTGATATTTACTTCAAATCTCCAGTTGTAAAAGATGTTCCAAATTACCAACCAACTCATAAAGCCTTCGCTGATCGATTGGTTCTCTTCATCGTGGATGGATTAAGATCCGAGTCTTTTGTAAACTATACTACGTTATCTTATCTACGGTATGTTATCAAATGGTCTCACTGTGGTATACTTGAATTGTACTGCATATTTTAATCATATGCTATGTTTTATTTTGATTTATAGGTCAGTGGCAAATTCTGAAGGCAGATGGGGAATATCTCACACACGAGTGCCCACCGAGTCCCGCCCAGGACATGTAGCAGTACTCGCTGGTTTTTATGAAGATCCTTCTGCCGTTGCGAAGGGATGGAAAGAAAATCCTGTAGATTTTGATTCAGTCCTTAATGAGACCAAATACAGTTGGTGTTGGGGTACCTATGATATTATAGGCATATTTAGTAAAGGACATTTTGGTGACCACATTTTTACAAAAACCTTTGACCCATATGATGATACATTTAGTAGCAATAAGAACACAAGTTTGTTAGATGCTTGGGTATTCAATGAAGTTGAAAGTTTCTTCAGACACTCAAATAAGATCAATAAAAATGTTAATAAAAAGAAGATAATGTTCTTTTTGCATTTATTAGGCAGTGACACAGCTGGCCATATACATAAACCTAAAACACAGTAAGTAAACATATATATTTACATATGTACTTCCAATACAATAATTGTTTTACATATACAGGTTTAATTTAATACAGTCTATCTTATATTGACGGCCCAAATAATCATGTTCACATGGTTGTAATCAAAGGGAAGGAACAGCAGTGCAGTTACTGGAACAAAGGCAATTTCAGCTGAAACCTATGGTTGCCAATGCATCATTAGTCCCTATAATAATCACTATCACTATTAATAAAACATCTACAATAAATGATGTTAGTGGGTTGATACTTTGTTTACTAACCAATCTTTCCTAAAATTTCAGGAACTTTTTAGCAACATTAAAACATGTTGATGAAGGAATTAAAAGAACAGAAAAACTTATTAGGGATTTTTATAATGATGATGGGAAAACCACTTTTTTAGTAACCTCAGATCATGGCATGACAGATTGGGGTAAGCAATTTAATGAATGATTAATTTTTATTTATAATCATAAGCTTACAAATTCTTCTTCATATCTACTTTGTACTTGCAATGTATCATGCAAAATACACTTGGATTCAAACTTTGCCACAAACATTGCATGTTTTTAATTAAAATAAATTATCAACTACAGGGTCTCATGGTGCTGGGGATGACCATGAAACACAGACACCTTATGTTATCTGGGGAGCTGGCATCCAAAAATCAACTTTGTTTCAACCTGATATGAGTACAATTGGAATGTCCAAAGGACATCGTTTAGATATAGAACAGGCTGACCTAGCCCCACTTATGTCAACTATTCTGTCCATCCCAATTCCTGTCAATTCCATTGTAAGTGATCTTATGGTTAATTCAATATCATTATCAATAAATAATAAGTTCAGTGTAGGTACTTCAGAATTTACAATCATCTAGCTGATTATTTAGATGATAAAAGCCTTTGAGGTATAATCCCCTTATTTACATGCTTCAACTAATATTTGAGATAAAACATGTGTAATGTGTCTGTTCATTGAGTTCTTCATCCAGATTAATGTCTAAAGCATCATTGTCATTAAAGTATGTGACAATGTAGTTTCTTGAACAAGTACCCATAAAGTTTCTTGTCAGTTCTTCTTCACTAAGGATTTCCCGATGTATAAACAATTTAAATAAGCTACAAAAAAAAATTGTCAAGTATGTCACTGTTGAGAAAAAAATATTTGAATTTGAAGTTCAATAAAATGTAACCTTTTCTGGGCCTAACCTGTTATTTTAGTTTTATAAACTGAAGTTTATATATTTATGAAGCAGTTACACAAATTGCATCTAATTTTTAATTAGTCTATAACATTTTTTTATGTAGAAAATAGTATCAAATTACTTAAATAAGTATTAATAAGCTAATTTTCTTTCTCTTTCTTTCAGGGCAGACTGAACACAGATCTACTGAACACTTCTTTAGAATACAAAGCTAAAGCAATTTATAGTAACAGCAGGCAGCTTGCAAACCAGTACAATAAGAAAAGACTAGATGTCGAAGCCCATGCAATACCATACTTATATCAGCCATTTGAAAAGGACCATGAAACAAACATGGCAGATAAAATAAAAAGAATTGAAGCTTTTATACAGAATGAAAATTATTATGAAGTCATCAAGTATAGTAATGAAATTATTGATCAAAGTATATCCGGTTTACAGTATTATCACAATTATTACCAAAGACCATTGTTAATATTAGTCACAATATCATTTGTTGGGTGGATATTTTATCTACTTACGATTCTTCTAGAACAAACTATAAATACTCAAAATGAACAAAATAGTGCAAAGAAAGATAAGGGAAGTGTTTGGGATAAAGTTGTGAATAGAGTTTTTATATTGCTCTCATGTGTTATAGTTTTACTAATTTTTGGTGAGTGTTATTAATTAAAAATATATTGCTATGCCATCAGTAATTATTATTAACATGTTTGTAAAATTGCTTTATATAAATAATTTTTATATCTGTTTCAGTACAAAATTTGCCATTGCAGTATAATGTATATGCCTTATTGCCAGCATTATTATGGTATTTTGTTTTTAGAGAACATAGAATATGGTTCAAAGTGATATCAATAATCAGAAAAAGAAGAATGTTTTGGCAAGTAGGGATAGAATTTGCATGTTACGTTTTAGGATCATTTGCTTTGGTAAGTCTATAAAAATGTTAGATGTTTACACTAACTTCCTATCAGTCATTGTATTATTTACCTTGTAGGTTGTAGGACATTTCTTTCACCAGATAGAAATGTCCACCATATAAAAAAGTCATGGTCTCATGTTGTCAAATAAATAGAGGCGTCCTTTAGCTCGCTGCATTATTCATTGCTATCATTATTTATTACATTTAATAATACACCTAGTTTCTGTGATAGAAAATTGAGGATATTGTTTGTTCTTAATTTTACACTTTGCTTTACATTTCCAAACCATCATCTCTCCTCTCAAAAAATTTGGGTTCAATCTTTCTATAGAAACCTAAACTGCAGATATATTTTTTCAGGGCTTATCATTTACTTACAGATGGATGCTCAGCATTCCTCTACTAGGGATGGGCTTATGGCCGTTTTTCTCTAGTAAGAGGAATAATTTAACGATTCCTTTCTTAATATTGTGGGCCGCTGGGTGTTTATCTTTGAGTGTGTTCTCATTCATACCTGTGGTTGGGAAAGATGTCTTTATTGAGCTAGTGTGAGTACATGTTTATAATCTGGCCACTGAAAGAATGCAATCCTGACAGGTCGTGATATACTTGATTTGACAGCTCGGATTGGTGGAATAAAATTATGTTTAAATGTCACTAATTAAAAGCTTAATGCGATTTGTCAGTTATAACTGACAGATGTTAGAAACGCATTCTTTCAGTGGCCGTAGTATGGGAAGGCCAATGAAGATAATACGTAAACAAACTGGCCGTTGCTGAGTTACATTGCGATAGCGAGCGATTATTATATCTGTCCTTGTCTCTTGAACGCAATAATGTTGTCAGTTGGTAAACGACGGTTGTCTTTGCGTGATTCGTAGTACAGGAAAGAGAGTAAGATTGTCAGTAAAATTGAAGGATATCTTAAGATGTTCGGTCATTCGTATCATTTCACCAATCGATCGATTGGTGTGGTAGAAACCGTCGATCAACGTCGACTGGTCTATTCTGCCATCGATCGATTGGTGTGGTAATACCCTTAATAATCACTAGAGGGATATCAGCCCTCCCAACTCAGGGGTGGTGTCAGACAATTGTAGGCCATCACGCCTACTGCGGGTTGGCACAATGCACATACCTTCATATAAATGTATAGGTGCATGGAATTATTTTACTACTATTACCAACTCAGGGGTGGCGTCCGACAATTATAGGCCATCACGCCTACTGCGGGTTGGCAGAGTACAGATACCTCCATATAAATTTATAGGTGCATGTTATTATTTTACTGCTAAATTACCAAATCAGGGGTGGTGTCTGACAATTATAGGCCATCACGCCTACTGCGGGTTGGCAGAGTACAGATACCTCCATATAAATGTATAGGTGCATGGGATTATTTTACTACTATTACCAACTCAGGGGTGGCGTCCGACAATTATAGGCCATCACGCCTACTGCGGGTTGGCAGAGTACAGATACCTCCATATAAATTTATAGGTGCATGTTATTATTTTACTGCTAAATTGCCAAATCAGGGGTGGTGTCTGACAATTATAGGCCATCACGCCTACTGCGGGTTGGCAGAGTACAGATACCTCCATATAAATTTATAGGTGCATGGGATTATTTTACTGCTAAATTACCAAATCAGGGGTGGTGTCTGACAATTATAGGACTACACGCCTACTGCGACTACGACCGGTCGACGTTGACTGTTCTATTCTGCCATCGATCGACTGGTGTGGTAACACCCTTAAAGCTGAAAGTATTCTCATTCTTTATCTAGTCTCGTTCGCCTTGCCTTAGATTATTTTTTTCTAATGTTACAGCTATTATTTGGCTACGGACTTGCTTGACCATATTAACTTATTACAGACATATTTTTACATTAAATGAAACTAAATCTGTGACCTAAATTCTGTACTATTATAAATAAGATAATAAAGAGAAAATATTTGTTAATTTTTGTATGTAATCAACCAGCTCTGAAACTACCGAACCAATGACAAAACTGACTTCCGCGTTAGCAAGCTCCGTTGCCCAGAAGTGACGTGGCGTTTCTCGGAATTCCCCAGAGGTCAGGCCACGGGAGACTTATATAAACTCTCCTCGTGAAACTGCACGAGGGTCGACTTTCTTATAGTGTAGTAGTAGATTCGAGTTTCTTTTGTCTCTCCTGTTCAGTTTCATCTCTCCTGGGGCCGCACTGCAGGCCTTCCTATTTGAACCGCCATAATAATCATGTGGTTGTGATACCGTTGATAGGGAAGAAACAGGATGTGCAATTGCTTGAACAAGGCAATACCAACTGAAGTCTACGGTTGGCGACGCATCACTAGTCGATATCATATCACATTGATTCATAAAAAAAAACACCTACGAATATTGATGTAGACGGATACGGATGCCGCTAACCATCAAGCGGGTCGCATACTCGATTGATATCTATGAAAATATTACTGAAAAGATTAAATTAAAAAAGTTTACTTACCTGTAGCATAACTTGACGACGGGGTAGCGTCGTGGTTAGTACACTGCCTCATGGGGCATATATTTGTGTGATGAACGTAAATGTTGGTTCTCGGGTCATGGTTGTTGATATTTATATATGTATGTTTATTCTGGGTTCCCCCCACTTCGCTGTATGGTCATCCATAACACAAGCTCTGCTTACTTTGGGGCCATACAGTTGGTGTGTTTGTCTGGGGATTTAAAAAAAAAATGAACAATTGCTTTCTTTCACAGAATGACAGCTGGAATTACATGGATGTTAGTTCTAGCTATGTACGTCACAAAAGTATTGCTTCCTCTAAACGAAGAGAACAAAGTTCATAAGACTGAAATTATATTAACTGTGGTAGAGATGTCTTTATTACTTATATCTCTTCATGATGTGTATACGCAGTCGAAGAGATTTGAAAGTGCTGAGCCTTTATCGAAGACTTATCAAACTTTCTCATGGATTGTAGCATGTGAGTAGTCAAAAATTTTATTGTTTTAACTATCTTTACAACTTTTTCTGTCTATTGGTATTGCTTCATATACCTATTTTGTCACACTAATTAGCATATTTTATAATAAACCCGATGTCTTACATAAACTATTGTGAACGCCACGCCAAGAGATTCCATACGACAATGTGAAAAGTGAAAATAAAAAATTAAAGAGTATTCGAAAGCATATGAACGCCAAATTACGGTAATTAATATAGATATAAAGGCGGTAAATTTAAATTCAAATATTTATTCTCTACACTGACAAATGCTTGTTCTTGTTGACGTGTCTACCACCAGTTCGGAAAAACATTCATAAAGAAGAGCTGGCAAGGAACATCACGGGTATAATTTTTTCAAAATAAGTTTACAATGGCTCTGATGTCTATACAAAATTAATCTTATTTGCATCCGTTAGCTCGGCAAGTCGCCTTCCCCCAACTATCCAAATGACGAACTCCCTCACACGGCACCCGTTCACGCGCATTGCTGGCTGATCCGCTCGTCAACACGCGTCTTTTCATTTCAACTGACGTATAGTGTATTTATATGACTAATGTCGATTGAAGGTTTCTTATGGAAGATATTATTACGGCGGTGATGGAAAAGCCTTTCATTTGAATATTCAGGCACCCTGACTATAAAATAAAAGTCTAGCGAGTTCACCGTGTCTTCTTGTTATAGATAGAATTTCGGGCTTTCTCTTTTTGACACTAAATATAATGGCATCTAAAGCTAACTACTCTAAGCTACTTATTTCTAGATACTGTGAACGTTTAATTTTTGATAACGACATTTTAATATATAAACTAATATGCACAGCACTATACCCGTGCGTACGCAGGCGCTCTTCAACGTGCGCTCACTAAGGACAGCCGAGCGCTTATTCCTACGCATGCGCGACGCGCCGTAACTCAGGATGCAGCCTTAGAGCCAAGTGACGGTATCGTAGAAGGCGTACTTTAGTGACATTGATGCTATAGAGAATAATCGTACTGTATGAAATTGACATATGCCTTTGATTGAGCGTTTCGTATGCTTATGTCAATTTCGTACATTTAGCATTCTATTCCATCGCCACTAGGGACCCAGGACTACACATATTGGATTGCAGAAGAATGAGCCTATCTGTAGGGTAGGTTTACTCGCATTTTCTTATTTGTTTTTGCTCTTAAATTATATCACGATGACAAGTATCTTCCGGTGCATCCATAATTAAACTAATGTTAGACTGCCGCGCTTATCTTAATATTTAACCTTATATATTCATCGTTTTTATTTTGTTTCAGTTCTTACACCTATTCTACCTCTTGGACATTCCACAATTATAGTGAACAGAATAATGGCCGTGAGCACCGCCATTTTGAATTTCTACCTGTTACTCTCTGTGGCTCACGAAGGACTCTTCATGGTGGCCTTGATTTTCAACACGGCTTGTTGGATATACATAGAGTTTAAGATATCTCATAATAAACAAGTAAATGTAAGTCGTTTATTTTACTTCTAGTAGAGCTTCTTTGTGTTAATATCTCATCTGACCGATCTTGTATGTTATGTTGGAGTACTGTAGCCATCTTTGGGATGGTTCTGCAAAGTACCAACTTGAAGCGATGGACGCAGTTGACCGAAGAGCCCGAAAAATTATTAACAACTGTGACCTCACCACCAAAAAACTGCAAAGCCTCGACCATCGTCGGAAAGTTGCCAGTTTACAGATTACATTTTGGAGAGTGCGCGAATGCTCTTTTTGATCAGGTTGAACCCACACCCTTCTTACATCGGACTACTAGACGCAGACAGGCCTTCCATCCCTTCATGGTAGACATCCCAAGAATTCGAACCAAACGCTTCGATAGTTCCTTTTTGGTGCGGGTCGCCAAGGTGTGGAATGAACTGCCTGCGTCTGTTTTTCCAGAAAACTATAGTCCTAGTTCTTTCAAGCGTCGAGTGAATAGGTATCTCGTGGATAGACGTGTAACACCTTCGTCTTCATCGTCACTTTCCATCAGGTGAGATAGAAGACAAACGTCTAACCCTTTTTCAATAAAATAAAAAAGTAATAGTCACGTAGTCGCGGGTGTGTTCCAGGAAGGGAATAAAAAAGCCGGTTATTTATTTTTTTATTTATTAAGGCAATTTTAACTGAAGCGTACTCGATATATGATAATTACTATCACTATTCATAAATGAAACACCTCCGAAGGATCGCGTGATTGTTTGCCGACTGTGAATGTAGTAAAAATACTTTGATTTAAGTCTTAATATAAGGGAAAGTGAGTTTCTTTGGGCTTGGGCCGCCTATCAAAAATGTACCTAATTACCTTACCAATAAAATTCGGAACGCTTACTACAAGGGATAATGGTCACCAAATTGTGTTTCCTAAAATGTTATAAAATATACCCAATTCCTTTTTTTATCAAACGTCATAAAAATAGATGAAAGCCTTTAAAGTTAATGTCAGACCAATTATTAAACATTGTCACTAAATAGATGTGGCAAGTTCTAATTTCGTAATTTTTTCTGAGCTGAAAAACGGCGCTAACTTCACGCCGTGCATTAATAGACAACTTAGGTCCCAAGTATCGTAAACTATTTTATAGCAAGTGTGACATAAACCCGTCCTGGGCCGGAGCGGGTGAAGGGGAGCAGGGGTTCAGATTACTATTTTGAAAGTGTATTTTAAAAGAAAAAAATCAAATACTATTGCAACAGAATCAAATTTCAAAGTATCCATGAATGTTTATTTCTTGATGTGGAAGGAGATTTATTTTTTATACTCATATAATTGAAACAAGAATCGAGCTAATTCAGCAATCGCTTTCCTCAGTCTGCACACTTTTATTTCCGGTGGTGGACGTTTGGGTGACGATGCAATTATTAAAGACAATATTGCCGCAAGGGCCATTCAAGCTTCACATGACATTTAAATTTGTTTTCTTTTATTTATTCTACATGAGTGAAGTTGGTCAATTCATTCACGCACCGTGCAGAAATAGACAACTTAGGTCACGGAAAAGCGTGCGTAAATTGTGGGTTTAGGTCACACTATGCTAGAAAATGTGTTTTATAAGTTAATCTCTCAACAGCAACTCACTCATTCAGTCACCTTCTCAGTCAAACTTTGCTGAATCAAATGTTTGAACGAGTCCTTCTTAATAGACTTTATGAATTGAAAAAACCGATTCTTTAGTTAGTTTACTGATTTTCAACTGAATGAAAGAGTCATTAATGCATTCAAGTAACTTTTTGGAGTTTATTGTCGGTATTTAGATCGCAAAATGTTCGAACTAAACAACGATGGCTTAACTATTTCAAAAACAACAAAAATCCCTTGATGGAGTTTATTTTAGTTGAAAAACTCCTTTGTTTTCTAATTGCAGCTCATGGAGTACAGTTTCGACGAGCGCAACAAGCAACTTATACAGCATGAAAGAAGTTTGGGCAGTCAAGATTTTAGAAGAGCTTTCTTTTTTGTATCCTTTTCACCAAAAAATATTAAATATTTTAATATTTCCATTTCTTTATTTTCTCGATGACAGTTCTAATTTGAAATAATGCTCTCTAGCTCCATCCCTATCAGTTTCTCCGACTCTGGTATTATATAACCTTGTAGGTACGTGTGTAAACGTCATATTTTTATAAAATAATGCATACATAATGTAAAAAAACGCTCGCACAAGGTTACACAGGAGCTGTCATCGAGAAAATAAAGAAATGGAAATAGTATAGTGATAGTATTTTCTTTATTAAAAATCTCGTATGGGGCGGTATTGCAGTCCTTCCTATTGCGACCGCCATAATAATCATGTTTACGTGGTTGTCACAGGGGAGGATCAGCAACCCTGTCAGCAACGCGTCATTAGTCGATCTTATATTTACATTAACTATTAATAAAAACACTTACGCCTACTGATGTCCATGGGTGTGCATGTCACTTACCATCAGGTTGGCCGTGTACTGGTTTGTCAGCCATGAAAAAAAACGTAAAAAAATTTCAACCTTTGCGTTACATAAATGTCTTCAGGGTAAAAAATAAATCGTAAACAGAATTTTTTGTTTCTATAGCAGTATGTCATATGGCAAATTCATTGCATTAACTCTAGAATAATTTTAAATAGCAAAAATAACAACCTTATGGTCACCCTATTCGAATACAGCAACATCTATGGGTCTTTGGCAGTTTAACGTAGCAGTTAGGGTGACCATGAGACTCAGTTTTTTTAATTCACGAATCATCAAACAACGTTTGCATATTTTTGCCTGTTTTCATGTTCGCAAGAAACACATATTTCTGTTTGCCACTTATGCTTTATCCGGTATAAAAAAAACTTGTGAATCCACATATGAATTAATTTGAAATGAACTGGACCCACGCGTCATTAGTCGGTTGTGTTCTATTAATCAATATTGATTGTGATAGTTATATTGACTAATGATGCGTTTCTGAACTGGCCGTTTCTTCTCTTTAAACATAACTCAACCACGTAATAGGGTTGTAATAAAAATAAATTTATGTATATTCCCTGTCAATAAAATATGCGAAATACGCATTTTTCCGCCCTTTTTCTTCAACAGTAAGCAAGTAAATCGCATTTCCTCATTACTCCATACATTTCTATAACTTTACTTAAATCAGACCTTGTACATAATACTTGCATTCTTCGGCACTGGAAACATCGCATCGCTGAATTCGTTCGAAGTACGATGGGTGATTTGCTTCATAACGTCATTTAACCCATTTGTAATTACTGGATTAATATTGCTGAAGACGTTATCGCCATTTTTGTGCGTCGCGTGTAGTTTTAGAGCTGTACAACATCTGACAAAGGTAAATTGCTTTATTTCTGGTCGGCAGTATTTATTGCACATATTCGGCAAGAGCTTTAGTCCATTCGAGCTTTGTGGAGGTCGGCTCGGCTCGGCTCGCCTGAAACCCGACCGTTCATCAACGCGTCCGCGGCTTTGCCGCCCGGTAGTGCCGATTGGTACCGCCCCGAAAATGTGGGTAGCGCCCATTAGGTCATTGATGAGATAGTCCTCTTTTATCGTTCTTTCTGTATGAATAATAAGTTATTCAATTTATACTTCTGTAAGTACTATTATTTGTTTTTATATAAATATATATAAAACTCAGAGCTGCTGAACCAATTTGAAATATGTTTTTATAACTAGAATGGCAAATTATCTAAACTGTATTTCACGGTAACGAGTTAGTAGAGCGCTATCTCGCACACACAAATCTTAACTGGGATTGGTCTGTAAAAACGTGTTCTTACTAGTGACTGTTTGCTTAACCGATTGTTTTGAGTCGTATTCAGGCTTGCGTCTTGGATTTTTGTGATTTGGTTGCTTTCCTGACGACTTGGTGGCTTATAAAACGGACTTTTCATGGTGAATTGAAATTGTGCGGTAGTGGCGGCTATCGATGATCCTGTTGAGACTTGAAGAAAAGTTGAGAAAAGAAAACGGCGGGCATTTTCGAATACCGAAAAGACTATATGAGAATGCAGACTCTTCAGCCTACAACAGTGACATTCTGAAAGCTGTAGAATTTTCTTTAGTACCTACTATGAAAATAGTGTTGTTATTTTTTTTGTTACAAAAAGACAAAAATGTTGTTAGCAATGTTGTGGGTAGGTACAAAAAAGTGAAATCGACTTTTATTTCTTTCCTTCATATATAATCTCACCATGTGTTGTTTTTGTCTTTGTCGTTTCCATGACACTTTGTGCCTAGGAAATCACTCTACTAACTCATTTCCGTGAATAAAGTTGGCTATTAATTGTCCCAAAGTTCGCATGGGGTTAGAAGTACCTCTAGTTACATATACAGTGTTGAGAAAAACTTTATATCTTGTTAAAACTTTCGATTCCTTCTATCCTTCAGAATGTTTAGATGGTACAGAAAAGATACCTATAAAAATATTTTGGTAACACATAAATACAAATTTTTTATCTTGGTCCTAAATACCTTGAAATAGGGTTTTAAGGTGCGCCCACACAGCAGGTAGATAACGTTACACAACATTGTGTAACACGATAACATTTTATAACAGCGTGTAACATACGCATAAGAATTGTTATATGTTATAAACGCTTCCACACTGGTTGAACTCGTTGTATAACATCTTACAACATTATGTTACAATCAGTTTGGGTTTGTCCTTCCCCCCGCGCCCCTCCGCTAACGTTCCGCTGAGGCTCTGATAATGTTATACAACAAAAGTTATATTTTGTTATATCATGTTGTAATCAGTTGTAAAACATTTTTTTAAGTTGTATAATATCATAAACAATTTCTACAGTCTCCAACGTTATATAACTGCTGTGTGGGAGCATATTTAAATTTGTTTATTCAATGTAAGAATATTATCTAAATTACAATTATAATTAGCTGGTTGGTTAATAGTACATAAAGTCCTTTTACTTTATTCTGTTTCAGGCGCCTACTGGATTTCTGAATGTAGTAGTGCTAATTTACTCAAATCTAATGGGGATCCAACTGTTATACTATGTGAAGAATACTGGAAGTTGGTTAGAAATTGGTACATCAATATCACAATATGTTATAGTTCAAGTTATAACATTATTCATTGTTATAATCCATCAAATGGCTAAAGTATTAACAGATGTTAGCTTATACAGTATAGTATACAAATTATTTATGAATAAAAAGAAGCATCTGTAATTTCAGTTTTTTTTTATTTACCCAAAGTAAACTTAACCATACTTATAAATACAATTCAAAGTCGATTCTATTTGATGTGTAGAACTGACTGTCTTCTCCGCTTTTCCTAACCCACACCCCAGTTTTGAAATACCCTTCTGTGGCCCATTTGTGCATCTGATCTGAAGAATGTGGTCCCAAAATTTTAGTATCATCATCATTTTGATTCCATTTGAACTCCCATTTCACCTCACTTGATTCTTCCTCAGATTTAGCTTCTGCTGATGAACTTTCACCTTCTGTACTCTTGCCTAAAGTTTGCTTTTCTTTTTGATCAAAATCATCTGCGTACATATCCAAATCAGCTTCTTCTTTACTATTCTTATCCTTATTTATAATTCCAGATATTTTCTCATAGCTTTCTTGGTAGATATCCATATTCCCTTGTTTTGTTAGTATCTGGTTTGCAAGTTCGGTTATTCTGGTGACAATTTGACTTCCCTCGTCAACTATACCAGCTTTCTTTCTTTTCCATCTTTCAGCACTTGATATTTTTGAGTTAGCTCCTGAAATATGACAAATTTTTTGTTAGTTTGAGTGCAAAGTGAGTTTTCCATTGTTAGAAATTTTTCCATCCAGGCAATATAATTTTTTTTTAGGATAATATATAGGTTATAGCTATGCCCAGTTCCTTTTGTGTATTTAAATTATTTTTATATTTGAGTAGTATTAGTCCAGTTGGATTAGCATTGAACCTCTGAATAATTTTAGGTTAAAATATTACACCAGTCTTTGGGGTGTCGCTGGGAGTATTAATTCATAGTGACCAAATTCAAATGGTGCTTTAGCCTCCGCCTTGATTTTAGGGTGGGAAAAGCTTTCCTCAAAATATCTGCCATTTTCAACTTTTTTGAAAAAATTATAGGAACAATAGTTCTTCATTATTACATTGTCTACATTTTATTTAAATTTTGTATGCTTGCGCCTGAACCAAACTAACAACCTATCGTGCCGTGATCAAGCAATATGGCGTGCACGCTACCCGCGCGATATTAAATTCCTTAGAAATATAATATTTCTTATGGAACTTATAAAACAGATGACTGGTGTCACAAGCTAAATAACAAACCTATCAAATAAATGCATTTTTATCCTGTAATATACTGATGATTTATTATTCACATGCTCTCAAAGTAAACATAAGTAAAATTTGTGACTGTTGTATGGTTGACATTAATTTCAACAAATTCGTGAATTTATTTTATGTTTTTCATATAATCCCCTGTAGTTGAATAACTGGCGATATTAATGATAGAGAAAAACACCACATTCTACTGAAATTTTAACACAGGTAACAGAGATATTTAATAATTTCATTTTCGTCTATTTTTCATATATTTTCATATACAGTAGAATTCATTTATAACGACGTCGCTTATAACGACTAACCGTTTTTAGCGTCGATATTATTTACTCAAGTTCGGTTCAATAGTTAGATACTGAGAAAATGTAAAATGACTCCGGTTTGAGCGACAAACCGTTTATAGCGACCATTTTTTACGATAATTCGTCCGTTTAAAACGACGCGCCGTGTTTTGTTTCAATTTAGGTAACAAATGACCAATACCTCTGCCCCCTCACTTTCCACGCGCGCTTCACCGTTCAATTCTCCTTATTGGCGCGCGTAAATCACAGTTAGTGTTTGTCACCTGTAATGACAAGTTCATAAAGAGCCATAAAATGAGTTCTGGAAGAGAAAGTGTTTTACAATTGAAGAAAAGAGTGCAATATTACACAGATTAGAAGCTGGTGAATCAAACGCGACCCTCGCAAAGGAATTTGGCGTATCTCATTCTACAATATCAACAATAAAGAAGAATAAATACAAGATCGAGCCGCTATTTAATGCCAATGTTTTGAAATGCAAACGTGTAAGAACTTCTACTCATGAGCAGTTGGATAAGGCATTGTTACAGTGGTTTAAGCTTCAGCGCGACCGGGGAATACCTCTTAATGGACCTCTGCTACAAGAGAAAGCAAATTTTTTTGCTAGACAGTTAGACATGCAAAATTTCAAATGTTCCATGAGTTGGATAAACCGTTTTAAAGTAAGACACAACATCGTCAGTGGAAAGATTGTTGGCGAGTCTTTGTCAGTACAACAGAGTGATGTACACGATTGGTTAGAAAAAGTTTGGCCTACTCTACGTGCTCAATTTAGTGATGATGAAATTTTTAATGCAGATGAGACCGGGTTGTTTTATAAATTAACCCCAGACAAGACGTTGAAATTTAAAGGTGAAAAATGTACAGGAGGAAAATTATCAAAGGAGCGAATAACAGTGATGGTGGCAGCCAACATGAGTGGCACAGCTAAAAAAAAACTTCTCGTAATCGGGAAATCTCAACGTCCCAGATGTTTTAAGAATGTACGGCATTTGCCAGTGGATTATGAGAGCAATCGAAAAGCCTGGATGACTGGTGACATTTTTATCAAATGGGCACGCGCATGGGATCGTGAACTTACGAAAAAGAATAAGAAAATCCTGCTGTTAGTTGACAACTGTCCTGCACATCCCCATATTGCAGACTTGAAAAGCATAACCCTAGTATTTCTGCCTCCAAACACGACATCAGTGTTGCAACCCATGGATCAAGGGATCATTCGAGCTTTGAAAGCACATTTTCGTAAAAACCTTGTTTTAAAAATGATCCAGTTTCTAGATGGCGGATGCAGTAGTGTTGAGTGCCCGAAGATCACTGTTCTTGACGCTATTCTAATGATTCAAGATGCCTGGACTCAACTCAAGCATGGAACAATTTTTAACTGTTACAAACATGCTGGTTTTGTCCGAAGCAATGGAGAATGTACCATAACTTCAGATGATTTTAACGAAGAAGACGACGTACCGCTGAGCATTTGGGCGAAGGCTATTGATAAGCATCAGTTACCCATAACAAACGAGGACTTTGAACAATACGCGATGATGCTGTCGCCACTTGTGAAGAGCCGTCTGATGAAAACATTGTGGATAATATCATCGCCGACGACTAGCAAAGATAGCGACGGTGATGATGACGAACCAGAGTTTTATCCAACCTTGAGTGTATCTGAAGCTCTGAAGGCTGCGGAAACGCTTAATGTATTTGTTCAGACTAACTTTGATGATGACCATATGAAAACAATGATGTCACGAATTCACAATGCTGTCCGAAGTTCTTACTACCGAACAAAAGTCTGTCAAAAACAAACCCAAATAACAGATTTCCTACGTTAGTGACAGTATTACAGTACATTACGTACCTATGTTTGTAATTTGGTATGTACTACTTATTTGTGTACATATAAGAATAATTAAAATAAACATATGTAACTGATTCCTACAACATGTTTTATTTACCTAAATAGGAAAATCAAACTTTCGCACTTATAATACATAATTACATACATATGTAAATATCCGTTTTATACGTCATCCGGTTAGTACGACATAATATCGCCGGTCCCTTGAAGGTCGTTATATCCGGATTCTACTGTATTTCAATAATTTCATTCCAAAAAGTTGAAAATATCAGACAAAAAAAGTTCCCACTTTAAAATCAAGTTAGCAGCTAACACACCAATCATAGCAATCATTTTTTAAGAGGAGCTTGGAACTGTTAAGTTCTAATATGGCAAGTTTAACCATCTGGCTGCTGCAGATATAACTGAACAATAATGTTGCAGAATATCAGCACCACATCATTATCGACCACATCATATCAACACAATTTGATAAATCTTATTTTTATAAAAGTCAAAAAAAATACTTAAATACAGTAACTATTACCTAATCGTTGGAGACATTTAGCAATAGTCTCACGGGGTTTCATTTGTTCATAAATTTCCTTGTAATTTCGTATCATATCATATTTTTCTTCCTCCATCTCCTCTTCACTACTTGATTCATCTCCAAGACCTTTCTCACTGTCATCTTTATGTATTTTGTACTTGTCCTCAGGTCTGCCCTTCACCTTCACCCAGTCAATGTTGTCAAGCCAGCTATCCCTTATTTCTTTTTCTTTCTTCCAGTGGTAATGACCATCTGTGTCAAAATGACCTTCCTCCAATTCTTCTTTCATATTGAATGGGGTGATGGTAATCTAAAAGAGTGAATGAAGAAATTAGATGTAGTTTTAAGTAATATAATAAACTATTGCAGCATAAATTATGCACAATTAAATTTTAAACAAATTTTGTATTTGTTTTGAAACATAGTAGCACATTTTACAAAAATAGGATGAGATGATGCTTGAAACTTCTATTTTATTTTACTCAGTTAGATAGCGGCTGTTTGCCCATTATAATATATCAGATGTTGAAATAATTTTCCAGTAAGTATATTTAAAAACTGCGCTCTCAAAGAAATGAAATATAGGTAAAAGAGTTGTACAAAGGTTGGAATTTGTAAAAGCAATGGCTGTAAGCAAAACTTACTTCACCTTCCATTGCCGCAATTCCATCTTCTTCCCCCTCAATGTCATCAACATTTAAAACGTTTTTTTTCTCTTCTTCGGCACCGCTGTCCTCTTCATCAGAGTCAAGCGAATGCTTTTTAACATCATTACTCCCGGAAGGTTCGTTTTGATCCGCAAAAGCAACATTTGCTTTTCGTTTAGACATCGCACAAATTTAAAATTGTGAGCACGCGTTACGTAGTACTATTTAACTGTGATCGGTTATAATTCCCAAATTACATACAAACAAAACCAACCAACTCTACAAATCAACCAATTAAGTTTATCAATCCAATCGCCAATCAGCATCATTGTCAATCATTGTCATCAAATGTCAAATCAAATCAGGTCCTTGATGCTAGCGATTGACCAGAGAAAACAGGCTGTCAATATGTACCATTGTACAGACAGTCCGACCAAAATATCTGTAAACTGACAAGCGTCGCTAGCAAAAAGTGCCTACACTTCGTGTTCGTTCGCAGAGTCTGTCGATATAATAAATAATTTTTTGGTTTTATATTAATAAAACAATATTAACTTTTATTATATTAATACTTGAAATTGGCAGAAATAGTTATTGTGTAGTAAGGTAACAGCATCTGATTGCCATAAAAAGCAAAATTGAATTGAATTGAGTCTGTCGATATTCGTTTCAATCTTTTCTTAAGAGGGCCAACAGAGGACAAACTAACTAGTGATGCTACGCATCAGACGAACGTCTTCCTAACTACAACACTAGGAACTAGGAACTTGAGGAACTTTTCAATTTGACAACAATTTTTTTTTAAATTAGATTGTCCTTCGTTTCTTAATTTTAAAATGACGGCATTGGATTTTGGCGTAATGCCATTGTGGTGGCGAAAGCCCCTCTCCTTTTCTACAAGATATTTTAACAATCTAAAAGATAAAGAAGGTAAAATAAATAAAAGACTTGTATATTTATGACTTTTTTAAATTTCTAATTTGTGTGTAAATTTCTAAAATTGTGTGGCTCACAAACAATATGCAAAGGTTTACCACACTTAAACCTTGTAAGCACAAAGCACTATTAGCACAAAGACGCGGTAACCATTGTTAAGTCCTATCACAGTTCTTGGAAAGTGATGGAAAATAACGTCCTTTCGGCTACTTTCTCATTCACTACACAGCACTTGTTGTACATTGTGAAGTACCGAATAAACGCATATTAATTACTATATTTGGTAATAGTTATTGTGTAGTAACTACAGCTGATTGCCATAAAACGCAAAATTTAATTTAATTTTCAATCAATCAGCTCGATCTGCCATCACGGTTTCAATGTTTGACGAGTGAAGAGTTTGCATTGATCAATTTCCGAAACATAACCTCTCATTCACCAAGTGTTGTAGTTAGGAAGACGTTCGTCTGATGCGTAGCATCACTAGTTAGTTTGTGGTACATAGTGTCCTTCCTCTGTGAACATACGTACGTTTTCTTTTCTTTCATCTGTCTGGTCTGATTATTTAGCAGATAGCGGGACCTAGTAATATAATATTGTAGAGAGTGGTATATAATACTTGCATTTTATGCCCATAATATTTTAAAGTCTCTTTATTAATTTATTGGGTAATAGAAAATGACAAAGTTTAATGATTACGATAAATTATGGTAAAAACATTTTGCAGAAAACAATATTTTCTTCTAATAAAAAAACTCAACATGGAGAAATCAAGTTCTGTGGGAACTTCTGCGGTTCAAAGTCAAAGGTAAAAACATATATTTTTTAATATTTCTTATGTATAATTTATTAAAAACAAACCTTTTTAATTAATGATATTAAATATTGTAGCATCTAGGTCAACAGTTACAAAATTAGCATGATAAAAAGCCACTAGTAAATTAAATAGTATTAATAAGAAATCACATATGCCTAAGCACACATAAGTAATATTCAGTTATTGTAAAAATTTTATCTTTTACAGTTATGAAGGTGAAAAACTAATATATCCTGCAGCTTCACGAAACAAGGAACCTATTTTGCAAGTTCTGAAAAGAATAATTTCGTGCCCCAAACATAGAATAGATGACGAGAGCCCATTATTTTTGGAGATAGCAGCTGGATCAGGGCAACATGCTGCACATTTTGCTCCACATTTTCCAGGAATTCGATTTCAACCTACTGATGTGGATGCAAGTCTTATGGGCAGTATGAATTATTATGCCAAAGCTTGCCCTACTAAAAATATAGAACCACCAATTGAAGTAGATATTTGTGAAGATTTGTCACAGTATGGTTTTAAGGAAAATAGTGTAGACTATATTTATTGTGCTAATTTAATACATATTAGCCCTTTTGCTTGCACTATGGGTCTTTTTAGGAATGCTGGAGCTTACTTAAAACCAGCCTCTTTAATGATAACTTATGGCCCATATTGTGTTAATGGTATCATCACTCCCCAGAGTAATATAGACTTTAATACCTCATTGAGGTCAAGGGATAGCTCTTGGGGCCTGCGGGATATATGTGACTTAGAAAAGTTGGGTAAAGCTAATAATCTTTCATTGATTGAGATTATTGAAATGCCATCAAATAATAAAACTTTAATATGGAAGAAAATAGTTGAATAGATGTTTTAAAGATACCTTAAAGAAATACATTTTATATTATGACAAATTTTTTTTTTTATTAATTTCAATTCTACAGTATATTTCATTACAAGCTCTTGAAATTTCCAATATTGACAAACAGTTAAATGAGCAGGTAGTAAGAAAAATGTTTCTACAGTTTCATTTATGCATTTAATACCTACTTAAGATACCTGTGTGTATCTATTTTATCATTTAATATTTAAATGAACTTGAATGTTTATCCATTATATATTAAGCATTATTTATTTTTTTTTTTTTTATATGGAAACATTTTGTTGTTACAATATCAGGACTGCGTAAAACGAATCGCCAAAATGTTTTGTAGCAAATGCGAAGTAAAAAAATAAATTGCCATTATTTTGTAAAATACCCGCCTTTCCGTAGTGAAGTTGTTGGAGGTGTTTAGTCCTTGAAATCATGATTAAAAATATAAAACTTAATGTTGTATATGTTGCTTAGTTCTCATAATGATATATTTTTCCACCAAATTGGTCTACCTTGATTTTATGGCAAGGCAAAGCGATCATAGATTAGGTTTTACCTTATAAAAAGACATCATTTAATTGTACCCAAACCTTAAAATATTCCAATATTAAAGGTTTTTACACCTTATAAAGAATATATTCAAAGTTACCCAAAACTCATGGTAACTTTGAATTTGACTTTTGGGGAAAATTCTATTGTTTTTTCTGTAAATTCATCATGTTATAAAAATAGACCAATTCAAAAGGACATTGTCCATTCAATAAAATAAAGGTGTAATAAATATAAATCTCAATGTAATATCTCAAATACTGTAAAAAATTTTCAAAGTTACCCAATTTTATTTGACTGTACTAATTTTGTTGCAATACTTTTTGTTTTAAGGTGCTCCCACACAGCAGTAATATAACGTTATACAACATCATGTAACACGATAACATATTATAACAGCGTGTAACATACGCTACAACATGTCAAGAAATGTTATATGTTATAAACGCTCCCACACTGGTTGAACTCGTATAACATCTCATAACATTATGTTACAATCAGTTTGGTTTTTTCTTGGCGAGTTGGTCAGGATGACCAAGGTCAAGGGGAATCGTCTGGCGTCTTACTGTGCATCTTATGCACAGCTTCGGCGGGAAAGCCTTGGGACTTAATGTCCTCAAGGATGATTTCATTTGAAATCTCAAACGGGATGCCTCTGAGTACGTCTTTGATCTTACGTATTTCGGGGAGAGCGTAAGTGTGGTAAGCGTCAGGGCTCTGAAGTCCTCGATGATCGGGACTGTGATTTTCACCGCCTCGTTGAGATTCAAGGCGCGTGTGTAATTGATTTTATTCTCCGAGCATAAGCTGGAGACTAGAGGCCATTTGGCCTTTTCCCGTATGAAGACGGGGGGAGGGGTCTTCGCTATCGCGGGGACAAGATCGCAGCGCGAGGCTGGCTTAGTGGGGGCGGTGGCTGACCCGGCGGGGAGTGTCGCGTTGAGTGACATGAGAGGGACGGGGACGGGCGACTGTGGCGCTGGGCAGGCGGTTGGTATCGGAGACACCGGCCTGGAGGTGGGTGTCGGCGACACCGGGGCTTTCTTGCTCCTCTTGGAGTGCCGCTCTACCAGCGTAAAGCTGGCGACGGAGGGGAGCAGGTGAGGGTGTCCGCTTGGGAAGCGGAGTCGGTGCTGTTGCTAGAAGCATTGCGCTTAGAGGGACGGGAGGTGGAGGTCGTGGTCGATGCCGACGAGTTTGCGTCCGTATTGTCGCACTCCATGGAGGAGGTGGAGGAATCGGGGGCGCTGTGAGGCAGCTGTTCGGCCTGAGGAGCCTGGGCGGCCTGTGGGGCCAGTATAGCGGCGATTTTGGGGACAAGAGAGCTAATCACTGAGAGTAGTGTATTAGCGTCGCAGGGGGAGCTTGAAGCGGCAAGGCCCTCGGCTAATTGCCTCATACTTTCCAGGGAAATAAGTGAAGCCATTGTACCGCTCCCTCAGCTAAGGCGGTAACGAAAATAAAGTCAGGGACGATTTAATCGATAAATAAAAAAATAAACATTATTTATAATATAATTTACACAAGAGATTCTCAGGGGGTGGGAATTTTAAATTCACAACCGACGCACTACTAGGGTCTCCAAAACCAAACCGCACTGTCCTTGGTTCGCAGCAGTAGTCCGAGATCTCAGGGTCACGTCGCGGCAGGCAGACGTGAGGCAGCGGAGTAGGTAGTTGGTCCGTGCGATGATGGGTAGTCGACCACAAAGGAAATCCTTAGTAGGAGTATGAACCCCGATTTTGGGGTAAAACAGCACACTTATAATATCAAAGATTTAACGTTGAATAATATTTTCTTGAAGAAAAGGTGATGCGTCCTTGCGTTCGAATAGCTTGGCAGGGACTGCCGGCCGAACGTTCGAGACGAGAGCGAGCGAGTCGGAGGTGACTCTGCGCATTTGAACAGAACCGTTCTTCCTACTCATCGTTCATACCGTTACTGTTCACTCAGCGTCACTACGCGCATAGATGCATTTTAAACTTCTAGTCTAGGTACATACTTATAGTTATTAGATTTATAATTAAGATAAGTTCTGAGAATAATAATATAACATATCATAAAATAGTAGGCTAGGTATATGTTTCTTTGTGTATTTATTAGATTAGTTTAGTTATTAAGTTCAATTTTAAAGTAGTCTTGAATATATTCTTATGAAGTAACGAACCGTTACATACCCCCCTTTTTAGATTAGGATTTTTTCTAGAAAAATCCGCTTACTTATAGATGCTACAGAAACTAAGTCAATTTGAAGTCTTTGACGTGCCAAGTTCCTAGGTTATTACCTGCCATGTCCTCGAGTTCATAAATTAGTTTAGATTTTTTTCCAATGATACGGCATTTTATAAATTTTGGGGCTAACTTCTTGGAAAATTTCTTTTCTTTATCACTTTGATAATATGTTCTTCTCCAGATTATATCACCGACGTTAAAGTCAACGTTTTTGCGACGCAAATCGTAATTTGTGCTATTTCTAGTGTGTGCCTTCACTAGTGATAATTGAACTTTGTCAAATATTTTGTGTAATGCACCTAAATTCTCCGCATAACTATCACGAGGTGTGAAAATGATTTCATTTCCCAAGTCGGAGTTCAAGTAATGAGAGCCACAGCTTATTAGTTCTCTGCCAAAAACTAAAAATGAAGGTATAAAGCCAGTCACTTCATTGACAGAGCTGTTAAGGGCAAATTGAATTTTCGCAATGTTTGTATCCCAGACTCTATGATCGCGCTCAATAAAGGATGAGACAGATGTAATAATAGTCTTATTATATCTTTCGACAGTATTAATTTGAGGAGTATAGAATGGTGTGTAAAAAATGTTAGGAATGTTATAAGTTTTAAATAAGTTTTTCAGAGTATTACTGATGAACTGTCTCCCATTATCCATAATCATGGTGCTAGGGACACCGTGGATCAAGAAAACGTTTTCCTCCACAATTTTGGCGATTATTTCGGCGGTAGCGCGTCGGATGGGGAAAAGCATGCAATACTTAGAGAAGCAACACGTAATAACTAGAAGGAATGTATTTTGCTTTCTAGACACAGGCAGTGGTCCTACTAAGTCTACACTTAGCATCTGGAATGGTCTACAGCAGTCCTTAGGTCTGCCCATCACGCCAAGTGTTGGATGGTTAGGATGTTTATGAGAGAGGCAGACATCGCAACTAGTGACAAATTTAGCAATGTCACGTATCATGTTAGGCCAAAAGTATTTTAAACTTACGCGTTTATGTGTTTTATAAATACCAAAGTGACCAGAGGTAGGTTCGGAGTGATTATTTGTTATAACATCATTTCGGTATTCAAAGGGAACTACTTCTTTCCATTCGAATTCGCGGGTGAGCGGGTTAAGAGATTTCACGTAGCGAAATAATTTTCCATTTTCGACACGATAATTTAAAAAAAGATGTCGGTGATTTAAGGCAACCATTAAAAAGGTTTAAAAACCAATTGTCATCTGTTTTTTGACAATTACTGTTAGAACTACTGATAGCAGAAACTGGCACAGAGCGCGATAAGCTGTCAGGAACTACGTTTTCAGACCCCTTTCGGTGCTTTATGTCGAAATTATAAGCAGAGAGTCGTACTCCCCATCTAGCCAATCTCCCAGTTGGGTTGTTAAGGTTTAAAAACCACTTGAGAGAAGAATGATCGGTGAAAACCGTAAACTTAAGACCATTTTCCAAGTAACAACGCCAATGTTCGATTGCGGTGAGCACGGCTAACGCTTCGCGTTCCGTTGCACTATAGTTGCGTTCGGGTTTAGATAGGGACTTACTCATATAGGCTATTACTTTTTCCTTCCCGTTTAACGTTTGGGTCAGTACTGCACCGATACCGTAGTCACTGGCGTCGGTGTGCACCTCAAAAGGTTGATTGTAATCGGGGCAAGAAAGGATAGGTGTGGAAGAAAGGCATTTTTTTAGTTGCTGGAAGGCTAGGTTGGCCTCGGCAGACCATACAAAAGGAGGGGAATTTTTCTTTTGAGACGTCAATTTATTAAGAGGGTTTGCTAACGTACTGAAGTTATCGATAAATCGACGGTACCAAGAGGCAGAACCCAAGAATCGTCTAACTTCTTTCCGATTGGTAGGAGTAGGGTAATTTATAATAGACTCGACTTTATCGGGATCGGCATGTAAGCCGTTAGAATCCACGACGTAACCGAGATACTTGAGCTGATTTCTAAAAAACTGGCACTTAGAAAAGTTTATAGTTAGATTAGCGGCTTTCAATTTGCCTAGGACTTTCGTTAGTAGGGATATGTGTTGATCGAAGGTATTCGACGCGATTATGACGTCATCAATGAAAACAAAGACTCTGTGTTCGAATTCTGGCCCGTAAAACAAGGAATCTACTAGCCTTTGTTGGGTAGCGGGAGCATTGGTTAGTCCGAACGCCATGGCTTTAAATTGAAACGTGCCGCGTGAGGGAATATAGAACGCCGTCTTCTGTCTGTCCTGTTCGCGAATTAAAATTTGCCAAAAACTTTTAGAGAGGTCTACACTAGACAGATACCGAGCATCGCGTAAATTATCTAAAATTTCTGCCATATAAGGTAAACTATATGCATCTTTTTTTGTGACAGCATTTAGTTTTCTGCTGTCTAGGCAAAAACGTAACTCACCGTTCTTCTTTGGTGTCAGGAGGACTGGTGACGACCACGGGCTCTCACATGGTTCGACCACATCTTCCTTGAGCATCTCATCTAGTTGCTCAACCAAGATACGTTGTTTCTCCGGTGACATCCTATAGTAACGTTGACGAATGGGGGCAGCATCCCCAGTGTCGATTGGATGTGTGATCAAGGAAGTTCGACCTAAACCGCGTTCTTCGTAAGATATGTTGCGAAATTGTGATATAACTTGGTCAGCCATATTTTTTTGTTCGTAGGATAGATGCTCATAAGAGCACAGGTTACTGGGTCCTGAGTTATCCACATCGACAGTTAAAATGTTATCAGTGTCTTTGTAATAAAGAATACGTTCTATGTGCTTCGGAAATAATCCGAACATCCTCCAGAAGTCCATCCCTAATATAAGGTAGTGTTTTATATTTGGGACTACGTATGCTTTTAGAGTGTGAGTTTGTCCGAAAAAACTCATAGGCAGGTAAATAATTCCTAAAGAATTCAATTTATCACCGCCAGCTGTGATAAAATTAGCAGTATCAGACTGGTAAAGTGTAAAACCTGCTTTTAAGAGAGGTTCGTGACTTCCATTTCCCAGAATTGTAGTGGAAGATCCAGTATCTAACAAACCAGTCAGGGATTTGCTGTTAACAGTAACGGATACATAGGGTCGGGATACATTAACATTAGAAGAAATATTATGCTGGATTGAAGAGATAGCGCTGTAAGTAAAAAATGATGAAATAAAATTCAACCTATTTTTCCACTCAAATTCATTGAATTTTTTTATTTTATTAGACATTTTTGTGACACTATTTTTCCAATCCATATCAGCTAGTTTTTTTGGTTCTGATTACTTTTCGGATTACAGTCAGGGCAATCAGGGTAACGAAAATCCCTTTTACCGCACCTAAAGCAGAGGATAATTCGTTCTTCTTGACAATTCCTCAGCGAGTGTCCGTTAATTCTGCATCTTGTACATTATTGTACATGCACATTGTACATCGTAAACATTATTGTTATCGTTGGATTCAAAATTACGTTCATCTTGTATAGCAGCTACTTTTGGTTTGTTATTGTAATTATGGTAATTATTAGAATAAGTTTTTTGTTGATTAGTTTGATTTTTAGGAGTAAAATTAGTAAATGTTGGAGTATGTTTATAAGCAAAGTCTGGAGCGAGCGTACTACTAGATGCTCTGGGAGGCTCGTGGAATAATGAAGATCTAGATCTTATATTTTCAAAATTACGACAGATTGATACAAGTGCGTCAATACTCTTAATTTCGGGAGAGGCAGCTAAGGTATTCGCGTAACAGGGGCGAATATTATGCAAAAGTATATCTATTTTCTCTTCTTCTGAGAAAGGTTTAGAAAGACGAGAAAATAAACCATGCATTATAGAAATGTAAATAATTATATTTTCTTGTTCGCCTTGTGTGCGAGACCTTATTTCTGCCGCTAGACGATAATCGTAGTCGCTATTGCTAAAATCTTTTTTTAAAAGAGTGCACAGTTCCTGCCATGAACTTACGCGGTCTTTATTATAACGGTACCAATGAAGTGCGTCATCGGTAAAGATTTCAAAAGCTGAAGAGAGGATTTTGTCGAAGGAAATACCTCGAGACTGAACGAACTCTTCGACTTTCAAAACAAAAGAGTGCACACAAGTTTTTCCCGAAAATTTTAGTTTTCCAATATCAGAACTTAAACTACGCTCACAAGACACCGAAATAACAGACCGTTCAATATTAGAAGAAGTAGATGTAGATGGAGTCTTAGTGGTCGACATCTGACTTTTTATAGAATTCAATTCTTTGTATTGCGAGTTGAAGCTAGATACGCATATTTTATAAATCTCCACAACCTCTGGCACGCTGGTAATCCTATTTATGCGGTGATAAATGTGATTTAGTAAGGTCTCGGTCCTTATAAATAGATTTTTATCAAAGTGGGATTCCAGTATGTCCTCAGATTCTATGTGACCTAATTTGGCAATCTGTTTTCGCAGATCAGACACAGACTCACCAGAGCCACCGCGCAATTCAACCTCATATTCAAGTTCAGTTTTATGTAGTGACAGAAATTTAATAGGGTATGACATTTTGAATCGGGTGTGTGTTGCAAAATATACTTACTAAACTACAACAATAAAAAAACAAACACGGTATCAATTTAGGCTAATTGTTTATATATTACTATATATCAGCAGTAACTTCCAATTACTACACCAGGACAAAAATACAGTTAGCAAGAATCAGCCTTAAAACTAGGTTTAGAAGCCAGCACCAAAAAAAGCCATTAAATGCTTTAAGAAATCAATAGTAGCGTTTCGGTTGTGAAAAGTAGATACCTTGAATGGGCGCCAATGTACCGCTCCCTCAGCTAAGGCGGTAACGAAAATAAAGTCAGGGACGATTTAATCGATAAATAAAAAAAATAAACATTATTTATAATATAATTTACACAAGAGATTCTCAGGGAGTGGGAATTTTAAATTCACAACCGACGCACTACTAGGGTCTCCAAAACCAAACCGCACTGTCCTTGGTTCGCAGCAGTAGTCCGAGATCTCAGGGTCACGTCGCGGCAGGCAGACGTGAGGCAGCGGAGTAGGTAGTTGGTCCGTGCGATGATGGGTAGTCGACCACAAAGGAAATCCTTAGTAGGAGTATGAACCCCGATTTTGGGGTAAAACAGCACACTTATAATATCAAAGATTTAACGTTGAATAATATTTTCTTGAAGAAAAGGTGATGCGTCCTTGCGTTCGAATAGCTTGGCAGGGACTGCCGGCCGAACGTTCGAGACGAGAGCGAGCGAGTCGGAGGTGACTCTGCGCATTTGAACAGAACCGTTCTTCCTACTCATCGTTCATACCGTTACTGTTCACTCAGCGTCACTACGCGCATAGATGTATTTTAAACTTCTAGTCTAGGTACATACTTATAGTTATTAGATTTATAATTAAGATAAGTTCTGAGAATAATAATATAACATATCATAAAATAGTAGGCTAGGTACATGTTTCTTTGTGTATTTATTAGATTAGTTTAGTTATTAAGTTCAATTTTAAAGTAGTCTTGAATATATTCTTATGAAGTAACGAACCGTTACACCATCGCGGAGGGTGGAGGAAGGGGGAAATGCGAATATATATAGGTTATGACGGACCTAACAGTCAAATCCTAACTTAACCTCCCTACCGGCGGTAGGGGGATGGGGACGACCGCAGTGGGGCCTTCAAATAGAGCCAAGTTAGCGCGGGGGCTATAGAGGTGGGAAAGCAGTCAGCGATCGACGTGCGAACGGATCCGCACGCAAATCAAGACTGAAAAAAGAACAAAAAAAAATGTCAGTTCTGATACGTATGAATCTAATGATCCACTAAAACTGCCATAACTCCGCAATAACTAGTTCTAGATGGTTGAACATTTCTCAAAATGTTTTAGAACAAATATTTTTACCAAATTCTAGAATAAAAATAATATAGTACTTTCCAAGATTTCCGTGTGCCAATTTATTTAAGCATCTGAACTGAGTTTTCTACTGTAATGTCCACAGTAGATTTTGTTACAGTTTTATAAATTGATGATCGATGCTATAAAATTTTCTAGATATAATAATAAGATTTCTAATAAAATAATCTATAAATCTCTATATATATACTCAGATTACTGTGCAAAGGTATAAAAAAGAACACTCAGTGAAATTTAAAAATATTAAATTCTTGCCCTTTAATTCTCTTGAGTGCACTTTACTACTACTATACTATTTCCATTTCTTTATTTTCTCGATGACAGCTCGTGTGAAAACTTGTGCGAGCGTTTTTTTTACATTATGTAGGTATGCATTATTTTATTAAAATGTGACGTTTACACACGTACAAGGTTATATATTACCAGAGTCGGAGAAACTGATAGGGATGGAGCTATATCGATAAACGTAACACGATAACAGACCCGATATTTTTTTACAAAATGTAAGAAACTAAACTACTGCCAAAGACTTTTGTACAAATTTATTTACTAATATTATATTTCATTACAATATGTTACACGTATTAATTCTTGATTGATAATGCCAACTTCTTTTAAATTTCGAAGCTGTTGTAAAATAAGTAGGTATGGGTAGGTACTCGACAGTGAAACGAAATAATTATAACGACAGGTAATGTTTATTTATTTATTTTAATCAAAATCTGATGAATCGTCACTGTCACTCGATGAGCTCTCCCCAACATTTATTATAAGTGCCTGTACTAGTATGTTATCGAATGCCATGAATTTCCCAATCCGACGCTATAATGTTTTGGGTTCTTCTCACAATTTTGCAAAAACTTGCTGAGCGCTTGTAACAATGTGGTTTAGAATTCCATCATTTGTATGCCTGCTGAGCAGTGTAAGGCACGTCTCCACGTGTACTTCACGCTGGCGGTCATTGAGTTCGTGGGGTACCTATTTGTCAAGCTTTTTTACCTTGCCAATTTGACGCAAATGGAGCAATATTGTTTTGATGCTAACGTCGAAAGCTGCTGCTAATTCAGCCGTGGATTGAGTTTCATCAGCTTCCACGTCATTGTCGACCAAAGTTTTCGGACGATCACGTGGTTCATTTTTCAGGTCAAAATTTCCAGAACGGAAGCGGGTAAACCAATAACGGGTGGTGCGTTCGTTTGTAGTGTTCGCTCCGTAAACGTCGTTGATGTTGCGTGCCGCTTGTGCCGCTTTGCTGTCACGACGGTACTCATACTCCATAATTACTCGAATTTTTAACTTATCCATGATGATGAAAAATGTTCGAATGCGTTGAAAGCAAAACACTAACTATTAAACAAATGACGATTTTAGAAAAAGAATTCCATGTTTGTCAAATAAAATTAATTTGAAATTAGAATTATCAGTCAAAAAAAAATATTTTCATTTGAAATGGCCAGTACAGCAAAACGGCAGTTTCATAGGTAAAGACTTTTATTTGTTGTTAAGATGTTTTGCATGTCTGGGCATGTTTGTTATGAATTTTAATTTCAATTGCATGTGTACTAACATAAAATCAAAAAATTTTTGTTGATAAATTTACCATATTTTTTTATGAGGAGTAATTGGTAATTTAATCTGGTAATTTAATACTTAGAGAGTATTCTGGCTGTTTTTCATATATAATTTCTTTAATGATTTTTTTGTGTGCATGTTTTCTTAAATATTGTTTTCAATGTTTCATGTGTGTGTTTGCATAGTTATATTGTGTGCATATTAAATTTAATTCCTTCTGTTTTCACTGCCGGGTTGTGTGGTATATATTTAGTTTTTATTTCCTTTCTACTATGGCTGAAGCTTTTGCTGAAGTTAAGGAACAGTTAGACCGCGTTATGGCTGAGAAGGCTGTACTGGAGGAAAAACTCAACCAGTTTCCTTCTCGGGAAACCGAAGTTAACGCGGTCTCTGTCAAACTTCCCCCATTTTGGCCCGATAAACCAGCAGTTTGGTTTGCCCAAGTCGAAGCACAATTTCAAATTGCCAGGATTGTAGCTGACACTACCAAGTACAATAATGTTGTTGGTCAGATAGACTATCGGCTGGCTGGTGAAATTGAAGATATAATAACTTCACCATTAGAACAAGGTAAGCAATATTTAACTATCAAAAATGCCCTTATCAATAGATTTTCCGTACCCCAGGAGCAAAAGGTCCGTCATCTGCTTGGTAATGAGGAACTTGGTGACAGGAAACCGTCCCAGTTTCTCCGCCACCTAAAATCTTTGGCTGGTTCCTCACCATTGGACCAAAATATTCTACGGCAGCTTTGGATAAGTCGCCTTCCACAGGAAATACTGGTGCTCCTTGTTTCACAAGCGGATGACCTTAGCTTAGAGAAGTTGGCTGACGTAGCGGATAAGGTCATTGATCTTACCGGCCGGTCACGCGCGCTCCACTGCACTTCTGCGTCTTCGCCAGATTTGGTTGCAAAGGTTTCGGAACTCACTAGGCAAGTAAATGCTCTTTCCGCTAGAGGTCGCAGTCGCTCACACAGCCGCTCCAGCTCCAGAAAATCCTCGCACACATTTTCACCAGCTACTGGCACGCACTGCTGGTACCATAAGCGTTTCCGAGCCCGCGCCTCGAAATGCATTCCACCGTGCAATTGGACAGCGGAAAACTCAAGGGACAGTCAGTAGCAGCGGCACCTGACTGCTCCAGTGTAAGTCGCCACTTTTTTGTCACCGACTTAGTGACGAAACGCCAATTCCTAGTTGATACCGGTTCCGATTTATGCTGCTATCCTGCTAGTTGGCTCCCTCGTCGGCGAGAATTCTTCGACTATGAGCGCAGCACTGTTAACGGTAGCAAGATAAAAACATATGGAATTGTAAACCTGCGACTTAATTTAGGGCTGCGCCGTGGTTTTGTCTGGCATTTCGTCGTTGCCGACGTCCAAAAGGCCATAATTGGAGCCGACTTTCTGGCATATTATCACCTCTTGCCTGACTGCACCAGAAAAAAACTAATGCCGCTACTCCGGCAATGATTGCGCAACCGAGTGTCAAGGCTGTGGTTGCTGGAAACTCTACCTACGCGCCAGTGCTAACTGAGTTCCCAGAAATAACCCGACCACCCGGCCTACCCAGGGTTATCAAGCATAATACTGTGCACCATATGAAATTTACAGACGGTCCCCCAGTGTTGTGCCGTCCACGCCGCTTAGCCCCTCAGAAGTTATCTTCTGCTAAGAAGGAGTTCGAGGACATAGTTCGTTGTGGCACTGCAAGACCTTCTAAAAGTGCATGGTCCTCACCGCTGCACATGACCCCCAAAAAAGACAACACCTGGCGTCCCTGCGGTGACTACTGCGCGCTGAACGCCAGGACTGTACTGGACAAATATCCAGTCCGTCATATTAATGACTTCGCGAATAACTTGTCCGGTGCGAAGGTGTTGTCCACCCTAGACCTTGTGAAGGCCTATCATCAAATACCCGTTTTTGAAGACGACATCTCGAAGACTGCCATCGTTACCCCGTTTGGCCTCTTCGAATTTCCTTTCATGACCTTCGGTTTGCGCAATGCTGGTCAAACTTTCCAGCGCTTTATCGATGAGGTCACACGGGGGTCTCGATTTCTGCTTTCCGTACATAGATGATATTTTAGTCTTTTCTCAGAACGAGTCCCTTCACAAGGAACACCTGCGAATCCTTTTCAAGCGCCTCCAGGATTATGGCGTTATTATCAACCCGTCCAAATGCATCCTGGGTGCTAGTGAGGTTACCTTTCTGGGTTACCATAGCAGTGCTGACGGTACGTGCCCTCCTCAGGACCGTATCCAAGCACTTTTGGATTTTACACCCCCGGAAACTGTCCAAGGCATGAGGAGATTCCTTGGCATGTTAAACTATTACCACCGGTTCCTTCCCCATGCCGCCCAGTTTCAGGCCCCTCTCATTGACGCTTTGGTCTCTACGAAAAGCAAAGGCTCGAAACCATATCTATGGACGCCTGAAATCGTACAAAAATTCGAAGAATGCAAGAAAAGCTTGTCCGATGCAACATTGCTGCACAACATTGCCTTTCCAAAGTAAATGTACCTGGTACTAGCGGATACTTGTTCTGCAACTGGCAAGCCTTGTCCCTTTGTTCCATCTGATCTGCGACGAGCTATCTTCAATAAGCTGCATAACTTGAGCCACCCGGGAATTCTCGTAGTAGAACACTATGTTTGGCCGTGCATTAACAAAGATTGCCGAGAGTGGGATCGTACCTGTGACGCATGTCAGCGCGCTCAGGTCACGAGACATAACACCACTGCGCTTGGCAATTTCTCAACTCCCTCAGGTCATTTCATGCACGTACATATTGACATCATTGCACCCCTTCCTCCATGTAAAGGATATCGGTACTGCTTGACTGCAATCGACCGGACGTCCAGATGGCCTGAAAATTGGCCCTTGCAAACTATTACGGCTGAGGAAGTTGCAGAGATGTTTGTTAGAGAGTGGATTTCTCGTTTCGGTATACCGACTATCATTACCACTGATCAGGGTATTCAATTTGAGTCCGACCTGTTCCGAAGGTTGATGCAGAGTTTCGCCACGAAGCGCATTAGAACCACCTCTTACCATCCTCAAGCAAATGGCATGATAGAGCGTGTCCATCGCCAGCTAAAGGCATCCATTATGTGCCATGGTGGCGATTGGTTTAGTGATCTGCCTCTTGTGCTTTTGGGTATGGGTTCCTCTTTTAAGGAAGATTTTAAATCTTCGGTTGCTGAGATGCTTTATGGTGAAACCTTGCGTCTCCCTGGCGAATTTTTGGTTTCTTCACCTATATCAAGTATCAATAGCCCTGCTGATTTTGTCGTATTTCTGAGGCGACATATGTCGAATATACGACCTGTCCCTGCTTCCCGACACAGCGAACCAACCACTTTTGTTTTTAAAGATCTTGCTACCTGTTCTCATGCTTACCTGCGATAAGATGCTGTCCGCCGCCCTCTGCAACCACCGTACTCCTGCCCGCACCAAATTGTTGATCTGATGGTAAGACTTTGACTCTTGACGTTCGAGGCAGGAAAGTTGCGGTAAGTGTTGATCGGGTAAAGCCTGCGTTCATCGAACGGCCCGAAGCTACAGATATGCCGCTACGTGCCACTCACCCGACGTCTGCTCTTAAGCCAGTGCATACGCCATCTGTGCCTTCTCTTCCTCCGGATACTTCTATTGTCCCGCCTTATACCACACAGTCTGGCAGAAGGGTTAGATTTATGGTTTTTAGAGACTAACTTATCTCTCTCCGTGGGGGGGGGGGGTGGCGTATACACGCATTACATTGTAAATAGTTACGAACGTAGCCTTAAAATTGTCAAACTATTAATCATTAGAATGATACAATTAGATATATACATAAGACAGGTTAATCATTGTGACGAGGATAATGTATTTTTGTACTGTCCAACTAAGTGATTAAACTATAAGTATTAATGTGAACTCCCGTTTAATTTAACTGCACCCAACACTCTCATGTCGTGACCAACCAGGCCCCGAATTCTTCGTCCAAAATATCATTACTTATTTGGTCACAACACTACATTATATCAAATAAGAACTGTCATCGAGAAAATAAAGAAATGGAAATAGTATAATCAACTGCATAAATTCACTTCATACTCCCTATGGACACTAGGACCACATCGCTAGTTACCGGTAACTTCAATTTTCAACTGTTCGTTTCTCCTCGTGTCTACGTTATGTGGTTACTAATTTAACACTTTTTTTTCATTTTCTTTATTTAACATTTTTATTTCAGCTGACTTTGTGGGTGCTTAGTCCGAACTTAAACTAGGTACTCCAACATACGATACACTTAAGAGCACCCGAGAGAATCACTAATTTAACACGCTAAAAGTTATCTTCCATTTAAACCTCAAGCAGGCCTACAGGTGGAAATAAAAGAATAACTAATTATGGAAATAAAAGAATAACTAATTATTGTATAAGTTTAATAAGGAATTTCTGAGTTTATAAATCTAATAAGCTAAAAGCGTTGTTTAACGATAACTATTAAAACGTTAATTCAAATGTTACATCATTCATTCATAGTCAACGAAATAGTCTCCTTCAAAAATACTTCCAGCAGTTAGCAAATCAAAAAGTTCCGTTTCCTGGGTTTTTACAATATTCGCAAAAGCAACATCGTATGGCACTTTTTCATCAAAGTTTTGCTCTGGATCCAGACCTAGAGTGACAAAAATACGTTTCATTTGACCAGCACTAAACCAGCCTCTTTTACCAGGATCGAAGCTTTTAAGAACTGCCTCAATATGACTGAAACAATAAAGTTATATGAGCTTTATTTGGAATTGTTATTACTCACAGGCCGGAATCTATTTGTAAGTTTCCTTATGGCTGGTTTACACGCGTTAAGAGGTTAAGTTGGTAACTAAATCTTAACTAAATTTTAAGTTAAAAGTTGCGTGTATACAGTCAATTAAGTGAAAAGTGGTAACTTAAAATTTAGTACGCAAGTGACTGAGTAGATTAGGATTCGTTCTATTTTTCGTACAAGTAGGTGGGCGGGGCTTCTCACTTAACACGTTTGGACGTGACTTTTTAGTTTAGTGCATAAGTTGAAAAAGCTGATGGCGGCAAGAGCTCGTATTTATTTCGCATTAACTCCGTTTTTCAAAATGTCGGAGTGGAGTTTCGTTTCAAGTTTCAAATTTGTTGAACAATATTTGAAAAAGGAATGCTTGCGGATTAAACAAGTTAAAATAAATTTTGAAAAATATATATTGTTATAGAGATTTCAATTTCCAAAACATATTCTTCTCTGAATTTGTCCAAAAGGTTATAACAGATCGACGTCGACCCGTCGACGTAAAAAATTTAGGAAAATACATAATCTTGCAAAGATTTTAATTTCCGAATCAAATTCTTCTTTAAGTTTGTCCAAAATCACGTTTACCACATATCTAAGTACAGAATTGACGAATTCCTTGACATTCATCACTGCTCATCTTCACTGAACTCGAGTCGTGGTAATTATAGCTTTTCATCTCAACCTGAAAAGCAGGTGAGTCGTAATGTTAATTTTTCGTCTCGAACTAATAGCCGGTTTACACGCGTTAAGTAGTTAAGTTGGTAACTAAATTTTAACTAAATTTTAAGTTACTGCATGTCACTTGTGTGTCCAAACGGATTAAGTAGTTAAGTTCATAAGTTCAATGAAGATGAGCAGTGATGAATGTCAAGGAATTCGTCAATTCTGTACTTAGATATAATGTTTTAAACGTGATTTTGGACAAATTTAGAGAAGAATTTGATTCGGAAATTAAAATCTTTGCAAGATTATGTATTTTTCTAAATTTCTTACGTCGACGGGTCGACGTCGATCGACGGACGATCGATTGGTGTGGTACCTTTACTAATTAGGTACCCTTAATAATCTCTAGAGGGATATCAGCCTCTCCCAACTCAAGGGTGGCGTCAGACTATTGTAGGCCATCACGCCAACTGCGGGTTGGCAAACTTACCAACTCAGGGTTGGTGTCAGACAATTGTAGGCCATCACGCCAACTGCGGGTTGGCAGACTTACCAACTCAGGGTTGGTGTCAGACAATTGTAGGCCATCACGCCAACTGCGGGTTGGCAGACTTACCAACTCAGGGTTGGTGTCAGATAATTGTGGCCATAATGCCAACTGTGGGTTGGCAGACTTACCAACTCAGGGTTGGTGTCAGATAATTGTAGGCCATCACGCCAACTGCGGGTTGGCAGACTTACCAACTCAGGGGTGGTATCAGATAATTGTGGCCATAATGCCAACTGTGGGTTGGCAGACTTACCAACTCAGGGTTGGTGTCAAACAATTGTAGGCCATCACGCCAACTGCGGGTTGGCAGACTTACCAACTCAGGGGTGGTGTCAGATAATTGTGGCCATAATGCCAACTGTGGGTTGGCAGACTTACCAACTCAGGGTTGGTGTCAGACAATTGTAGGCCATCACGCCAACTGCGGGTTGGCAGACTTACCAACTCAGGGGTGGTGTCAGATAATTGTGGCCATCACGCCAACTGCGGGTTGGCAGACTTACCAACACAAGGGGTGGTGTCGTCGACCGGTCGACGGTCGATCGATTGGTGAACACCCTTAAATATTCTTCCACAAATTTTAAAGTAGAAACCCAACTCTACTCCATTATAAAAAAAACGATTAAATGCAACATAAATACGAGCTCTTGCCGCCACCAGCTTTGTCAACTTATGCACTGAACTAAAAAATCACGTCCAAACGTGTTAATTGAGAAGCCCCGCCCACCCACTTATACGAAAAATAGAACGAATCCTAATCTACTTAATCACTTGCGTACTAAATTTTAAGTTACCACTTGTCACTTAATTGACTGTTTACACACAACTTTTAACTTAAAATTTAGTTAAAATTTAGTTACCAACTTAACCACTTAACGCGTGTAAACCAGCCATAAAAGACAGTCGAGTCATAATACTTTTGCATCTCAGCCAAAGCCGCTGAGTCCATTTTCATCTCGCTCCAAAAGAGAGTCGAGTCCTTTTTCATCTCACTCCAAAATACAATCGAGTCATAATGTTAAGATGAATATTTCTCAAGAATGTGAGATTAAAATTAACGAAAAAATACCTATTTTTGAAACTAACACTTTATTTAAGAAAGTGTCTTTACCACATGTTTATATTAATGCCAAGGCACATTCTGACAAGCAATTATGTTTTTAATCGATACAGGTGCAAGTGTTAGTTTGATAAAATTTTCTAGTTTAACTAATAGTCCGAAACTTTCTTCGGAAAAAATAAAAGGTATTAATGATAAAAATAAAGATATTTTTTATGAAACTTTAGGTTCTCTACGTTTGAATTTTGATTTTTCAAATAATATTGTTTATAAATTTCATGTAATAAATGATGACCTTAATTTACAATATGACGGAATTTTAGGTAACGATTTTTTTCAATTCTTTACCTAATTGCAATATTAATTATAGTTCTAATGAAATATGTATACTTGGTTCAATTTTACCTATTCATTTCAATCAGGTTACTTATGTCATTCCTGCACGAAGCGAAACCGTGATAGAATGCTGTGTTAGTAACGCTGATTCCGAACTATTTCAACTTAAGGAAGCGCTCATATTGGATCAAAAAATGTGTGATGGTGTTTATTTCGTTAATTGTGTGGTATCTTTAAAACCAAATAAAGGGTAAACGTTTCAATTTTGAATAACGACGGAATTTCCAGTCGAAATAAATAATTTTAAAGTTCACTTATCACAGATTGATTATCAATGTTTTGAAAATGTTATAATTGTTTTGAAAGTATTAATCATACATCTTTTAATTATACGGACCGTGTAATTAATAGATTATTAATTACACGGTCCGGTACATGGGACGTGACCTTGATTTAATCCGTCACAAGCATTTGAATTACGAAGAGAAGAAATTACTTTTTGAATGTTGTAGTAAATATTCAGCCATTTTTTATCTTGAAGGAGATCGGTTATCGTATACTAATGCGGCCGAACACTCCATAAATACCGGTAATTCTCCACCGATTAATGTGAAATCCTATAGGGTACCAGAATGTCATAAGGAAGAAGTTGATAAGCAAATTAAAAATATGTTAGACAAAAATATTATTCGTCGTTCAACTTCCCCGTGGAGCGCCCCAGTGTGGATAGATATTTTAGACCAATTAGGTCGTTCTAAGTACTTTAATACCCTAGATTTAGTTTCCGGGTTTCACCAATGTTTATCAAAAAAAGAAGATGCAGCAAAGACTGGCTTCACTATTATCAATACTAACGGCACTTCAGGTCACTTTGAGTTTACTAGGATGCCTTTTGGGCTCAAAAATGCCCCTTCTACGTTTCAACGGTTAATGAATACCGTTCTGTCGGGTTTACAAGGCCTTCATGCTTTTATTTATTTGGATGACGCCGTAATATTTTCGGAAACCACATGGACAAACACATTGAAAAACTCGATATAGTATTCAGTAGATTTAGAGAATTTAATTTAAAACTCCAGCCTGACAAGTGTGAGTTCTTGCGGCGCAAGGTTGCTTATCTAGGACACATTATTTCTGATAAAGGTGTACATCCTAATCCAGACAAGGTCAAAGCAGTTTATAATTTTCCGATTCCACGTAATGCTAATGAAGTCAAATCATTTTTAGGTTTAGTTGGCTATTATCGCCGTTTTATAGATAATTTTAGTAAGATAACGATACCGTTACCTTTACTTTTAAAAAAGGACGCGTATATTCATTGATCTCATGAACAAAATGAATCATTTAATATTTTAAAGGAGAAATTAATTTCAGCTCCACTTTTACAGTACCCAGACTTTACACAACCTTTTATTGTCACAACCGATGCGAGTAATTTTGCGGTTAGTGCTGTACTTTCACAAGGTCCTATAGGCAAGGAAAAACCTATCGCGTATGCGTCTAGAACAATGAACAAAGCAGAATGAAATTACTCAACCACAGAAAAAGAGTTATTAGCTATCTTATTTGCAGTTAAAAGCTTTCATCCTTATTTATATGGGACTAAATTTAAGATCGTAACGGATCATCGCCCGTTAAAGTGGCTTTTTAATGTAAAAGACCGGGGTCAGCAGATTAATCCGGTGGCGCCTCAAACTTGAGGAATATGATTACGAAATAGTTTATAAGCCCGGCAAATTAAATTCAAACGCCGACGCTTTATCCAGAATTCCCATTAACATTATAGATTTAAATAAGTGTAGTTACGAAGACTATTGGAAAAAACAATTTACAAAAAATTTACCCGACCTTGACACTAAAATTGTAGAACTTTTACAAAACTTACATTCATGTAAGTATAATGCGATTGCGTGTCCTATCTCTTTAGATTTCGATTATTCTATGTCCAACTGCGAAGAAATATTATCACAGTTCGAGAATTCTGCTGAGCTTTTAAATACCGAGTGCAAGGCCGGTTCATTGTTATCGATTGATAACAAAAATAAAACATTAGTTTTTCTATTTACGAAGGTGCATCATTATGATGAAACTAATTATAAAGATATTTACAATCTATTAATGAAACTTAGAGATAAAATTTTACAAGAACATCTTGATTTAACCGACTTAGCAAATTCAGATTTTTCTAAACCTTACTCTAAAATATCTTTTATTAAAGTTTATAACATTATTAATTTTGTTTTTCACAATACTTATATAAGAATTGAAATTTACAAAGATCAATTAATTTATCCTACTCCAGCAGAAGTACAGAAGATTTTAAAAGAAAATCACGATTCAACCATAGCGGGTCATCCCGGCATGAATCGAATGTATATCAGGCTTCTTATTATTGGAAGTCGATGCGATCGGACATCGAAAATTATGTTAAAAATTGTAGGCTTTGTCAAGTAAACAAACCTTTAAGAAAAATTAATAAAGCTCCAATGGTTATTAAATCTTCAAGTACGAAACCTTTTGAGCGCCTATCGTTAGATATCGTTGGTACTTTACAAGAAGAAGGTTTTCAGAAATTGAGATTTATTTTAACCTTACAAGATGATTTAACAAAGTTTTCATGCGCGTATCCTATGATATCAGCTACAAGTGAGGAGGTAGCTCGAAATTTAGTTCATTTTATGTCCCTATTTGGAATACCGAAAATGATTTACAAATGAGTTACAATACTACTCCTCAAAGTACTACTTAGTACACCCCTTTCGAATTATTATACGGTCATAAAATTCCTTTAATTTATAATGAACAGTATATTGTTTATAAAAATATACCTTTAGCAACTCTCCTCATGATCAGAAGGTCAATACATTTTCGCTGATCCAACCTTTTAAGTCTTATATTTTAATAATAAACTTTAATAAATATCCGTTCAAGTATAAATAATCCTTGTTGTGAAAGTAAATAATTAACAGAAGTCATCTTATCTTTGCCAGCTGAATGCAATAGCAAACTTTTGTATGGTCTTATTGACATATGGAAAATTTTGAATAATAACAAGTGGATCTTTGTTCAATCCAAACCATGTAAACTAACAATTAAATGCGAATATAAAATGTATGACCAGACTTTATTAGGTACAGGTACTGTGAAACTTACCGACAACTGTATCAGTTATTCGAAAACAAACCAACTTTTACCTTCTAGTTCTAAGAAATTATATGGTAAAAGTAATATTAATATAAATTTTTATATTTTGGACGACGAATGTTGTAAAAAGGAAAATTTTAATCATACTTTACCGCATTTATTGCCTATTAAATTGTCGAATATTAATTTAGATAATTAACAATACACTTCGCATAAGCTTGATTATTTAGAAAATGAAATAAAAAAGGCTCAACAGGAGTCACATTTTAAACGTTATGGTACATATTATTCTTCTTTAACATATTTTCTAATTGTTTGTATTTTACCTTACTTCTAATGCATCGTCTGAAGAAGATCATAAGTCTATTGAATCTTCATGTAATCTAAAAACCCTTAATTTCAGTTCATCTTCTAGAAATATTGATAAGTTTTAGTTGTATAACAAATGTGTACTCTTTCTTTTGAATTTTTATTTCATGTTTTATGTTCAAATTTTAAAATTTAAAGCTATGTTTTGTGTTTCAATTTTGAAGTTAATCTCATGTGTCTTTGTTTTATTTTAATGTTTTGTAAAGGGATATTGATTATTTTTGGAATGTTTTAATAACTTCGCTTTTCCATTTTAGGGTTAAAGCTCCGTCTTAACCGGGGGGCTGTTATATCCTACCCTAGTGTGGGTATATTGCTGAGCAAACTCTTTGAGTTGTTTACTACTTATTATCCTACTTTAATTTTGTTTGTGCATTTTTAGTTTACGTAAATCATAATTTGTTTTTCAATTATCAGTCCGCGTTTAGACTCCAAACTGACAACACTAACAACATTCCTAATTAAAAGTTGTGACTCTGGAAAGTTTTACAATAAACAAGTGTGTTTCGAATAAAAGAGTTTTTTTTTTAAAACTCTCCAACCTCCTGCCTCATAACAGATCGACGGACGATCGATTGGTGTGGTACCTTTACTAATTTGGTACCCTTAATAATCACTGGAGGGATATCAGCCTCTCCCAACTCAGGGGTGGCGTCCGACAATTGTAGGCCATCACGCGTACTGCGGGTTGGCAGACTTACCAACTCAGGGGTGGTGTCAGACAATTGTAGGCCATCACGCCAACTGCGGGTTGGCAGACTTATCAACTCTGGGTTGGTGTCAGACAATTGTACGCCATCACGCCAACTGCGGGTTGGCAGACTTACCAACTCAGGATTGGTGTCGCCGACCGGTTGACGGTCGATCGATTGGTGTGGTAACACCCTTAAAAATTCTTCCATAAATTTTAAATAAAACGAAAAATAGAAATAACGATATGACACCCGATTACCTTTTCTAAAATAAAATTTGACAACTCGACACACCCCCTAACACCCTGCTATTTCACAAGCCTACACTAACGCCATTCTAAAGCATATTTACAGCGGTATGTTTTCCAAACCTCTGGGCCAGTGGGGTACCTTACTTTATACATGATTACGGCACTATAAAGCGTAAATTATCTTTCAATACTAATCTACTATATAAACACAAATGAAATGAGACCAAATTGTAATGTACTTTTTTGCAATTTTTATAAATATTAGTCCACAAAATACCACCGAGCACGTCCCATTCCAATTACAAATTACCAATAAAGCGCTTTGCTCTTAAACATGACTAACAAGCCTTCAATTTGTGTAATTTGCAGACCACCCGTATTTGGCGTTATTTTTAACGCTTGTTATTTTGTAATCTGATTAAAATCATTAAAAGTACGATAAATAAGATCGTAGAAGTACTATGATGGGTTATATTTACAAAACTCACATAGAACTAAGGATCCGAATTTTTGATCTAACAATAATTATTCCTAGATAAACATGAAGAATGTCAATGGTTACAGTAAACTTAAAATTCTCGCGAAAATAACATAGAAAATTAGTATTACTAGCTAAGCACTCGGGGGAATCCTCTGCAGTGTTGTCATCTCTTAGGATGCGGAGTGCCTACAGAAAACCGAACAACGCGCTAGCTATTCCCCCTTAGCCTGAGACTCCACCGGGTTCCCCGACAGCCCCTATATCCTACATAATAACAATATAACTAAACTAGGAATTGGCGGTGGCTCGCATATCTAGCGTACGTAAAAGACACCTTATGTCAACAATTAGGTTTTTGAACAAAACAACTTACCAATGTTCAAACAAAACCGGTGGAGGACTGTGTCCAGCTCGAAAAAGCATGCAATCATCTAAAAGTTTCTCTAAGTAGGCAACTGGTTTTTCATCTGCATCTGAGATTACTTTTGTCAACATAAACCTAATGAGTTCTGGAATACGCCTTTCCCGTAAATAAGTTTCAGTTTTTGAAACTACAGTCAGAACCTTCTGTTTTCTGGCTGAAATCTCAACTTTTTCTTTCTCAATTTCCGACGGACAGGTGCAGACAGTAATCGGTTCAAGCTTTGTTTCAGGTTGTATAATGATATCTTTTTCGTCCATTTCAGATGTCCTGCCTTAAAAGAGATCTTGATTTTTTAAATTAGGGTTTTTGAAACTAAAAGCTTTTAAATATCAATTAACCTTGAATAAATGTTTTATTTTTTTAATGACGTTTTATATGTCATTATATTTTTTGTTATTAATAAGTGTCATTTGCATGAAAATTATAAAAAAAATATTTTTCTTTAGTATACAGGCCACTGTCGTGTGTGTCGGCTGCGACGAAGTACGTTCAAACCAACTAAAATCAAAATTAGACTGCAGTGGGATTAATAACGAAGTGCGATTTGACAGCTGACTAGCGATGCGCGTTGACTCGCGATTGTTTTCATCGTACTGTCGATGGTTTCGAGTCAACGCTCGGTACGACTAAGCGGTTGGCCATCGATCGACAATGCGATTTCTGACTGCAATCGTAACTCGTAATCACATCGATTGATTTAACTGGAATCGTATGGTGCATACGTTCACTCTGTTCGTTCGTTTGACTCGTGGACATACGAGTTACGACTCTTGACTAAAATATAAAACGAGTTGAATGGTGGTGTTGTGGGTCATTAGGAGTTGTTGGAGGTTGTATATCTGAATATTGGCAGGCAACACTTGTCACATATGAAGTGACAGTTTTTCTAATATTAAACTGTTCTTTTAAATGTCATAACAGATGATTGTTTTCTATTATGAATAACTTCTTATCTAGACACGAACGATGTAACATCTTATAGTTATAATAAATTATAAAATACCTAGTGTAAAAATGAAATAGTGTTAGTGTATGTAATAAAATAAATTACAATAACCATAATATAAGTGTTTTAGCTTCCAGAGCCCAGTCCCTTAAAATAGAACCTCTTACAGGTTATGGGCAGCATAATTTTAAAGAAAAAAATTTGGCTTGAAGACGAACAGAAAATTATAAGAGCAAGAGTTGTAAGAATTGATGAAAGGGAGAACACCAACAGAAGTAACACAAATGAATATAAGAAATTGTGAATATGAAGTCAGAGAAGTTCGAGAAGGTGATATTGGAAGAAATAATAGAAATGGAGTTAATGTAGTTCGAGAAGGTGATATTGGAAGAAATAATAGAAATGGAGTTAATGTAGTTCGAGAAGGTGATATTGGAAGAAATAATAGAAATGGAGTTCGAGAAGGTGATATTGGAAGAAATAATAGAAATTGAGTTAATGTAGTTCGAGAAGGTGATATTGGAAGAAATAATAGAAATTGAGTTAATGGAGTTCAAGAAGGTGATATTGGAAGAAATAATAGAAATTGAGTTAATGTAGTTCGAGAAGGTGATATTGGAAGAAATAATAGAAATTGAGTTAATGGAGTTCAAGAAGGTGATATTGGAAGAAATAATAGAAATGGAGTTAGTGAGTAGTCGAGAAGGAGTTTAAAGTTTTTCATAAACTTAGAGTAGTTTATGTAGTGAGTAGTCGAGAAGGAGTTTAAAGTTTTAAATAAACTTAAAGTAGTTTATGTAGTAAGTAGTCGAGAAGGAGTTAAAAGTTTTAAATAAACTTAAAGTAGTTTATGTAGTGAGCAGTCGAGAAGGAGTTTAAGGTTTTTAGATAAACTTAAAGAGGTAGCAACTTTAAAGTTGGTATTAAGTTTGAAAGATTGAATTAATAGTTGTTGGTTGAATTAAGAGGGAATATTTCTTTATTAATAGATGGAATTAAGTGGAAGTATTTGAATGTAAGTGGTTGTGAGATTTTAATATATAATTAGGTATGTATGGAAGGTAATGTTTATTTTATGTAGGGGAGTTATTTGTTTGTTGGTATTTTGTATTAAATTATATACAGGGGGTTAAATGATTAAATTATATACAGGGAGTTGAATGCGTGCAAGTGTTGAGGGGGTGTGTTGGAGGTTGTATATCTGAATATTGGCAGGCAACACTTGTCACATATGAAGTGACAGTTTTTCTAATATTAAACTGTTCTTTTAAATGTCATAACAGATGATTGTTTTCTGTTATGAATAACTTCATATCTAGACACGAACGATGTAACATCTTATAGTTATAATAAATTATAAAATACCTAGTGCAAAAATGAAATAGTGTTAGTGTATGTAATAAAATAAATTACAATAACCATAATATAAGTGTTTTAGCTTCCAGAGCCCAGTCCCTTAAAATAGAACCTCTTACAGGAGTTTAATGAATGACACATTTAGTTAATCGTTTGTATAAAAACATAAAATGCCTCGAATGAACGCCTTCGTTTGAATCGCGTTGTATTTTAGTAGGTATGAGCCGATACAATCTCGAAACAATCGAAAAAAATCTCGATTGTTCGATGACAGACCGAGATAATCGTAGACTCGATGAAAAATTTTTATGATTGCAATTGTTTTATATATCGACATCGCGCATTACTACAGCTGACCATATAACGTAACGTAACTTTCATAGGTAGTCTTCATACAAAAAAAACTAGGAATTATGTCTATGGTTAGAACTTTTTGATGCTGACATCTCTTGCTACTTTTCGATCGAACAATTGTCATACGTCACTTCAATGTGAATGATGAATGATAACACTATGTTCAATCAATGATGTACGGTTTTCGGTTATTTTTCAATGTTTTAATTATGTTAAAACTACTTTTATTATATTAATACTTGAAATTAGCAGAAATAGTTATTGTGTAGTAACTACAGCTAATTGCCATAAAACGCAAAATTTAATTTAATTTTCAATCAATCAGCTCGATCTGCCATTACGGTTTCAATGTTTGACGAGTGAAGAGTTTGCATTGATCAATTTCCGAAACATAACCTCTCATTTACCAAATATAGTAATTAATATGCGTTTATTCGGTGCTTCACAATGTACAACACGTGCTGTGTAGTGAATGACAAAGTAGCCGAAAGGACGTTATTTTTCCATCACTTTCCAAGAACTGAGATAGGACTTAATAATGGTTACCGTTTCTTTGTGCTTACAAGGTTTAAGTGTGGTAAACCCTTGTATATTGTTTGTGAGCCACACAAGAAATGTTTTCTGGGTTACTCAATATGAATAACGGTGTTTAATTGGTGTAACATAATTAACAGAATATGAATAAAAGGTACTGATGTCTCGCTTCTAGAAAATAAAAATTTGCCTCCCGTGCAATACAAACAAAGCATATAAAAATATAAAACAAAATTTAGAAATAAAAAAAAATCATAAATATTCAAATATATTTTTTTATTTTCCAAAGCAACGCAAGCTATTTTGTGTTTTAAAATGGATAAAAACCAAAACACCTCAAATACTTTTAAGTCCCTCTCGCCATTGACTTCATATCAAGTAGGCCAGTGATGTGACGCGAAAGTTGCATTCATTTCAATCCTCTATTTTTACTTTGTCTTGTTACATTCGAATGTTCATAAATTGATTGAAAATGAATCCCAGTCAGTAAATATTGTAATACATAATCAATAAAAAAATTAGTGTAGTTGTTAAATCACTTCATTAAAATTAATAAAGTCTACTGAGAATTTTCGATATCACAACACCCATCTCATGTAATGGGAAGATGTCAGTGCTGTCTGCGCCACCAACTTCAATGCAAGTAAACCGATGACGTCGAAAGCGAACAGGTGTCAAGGTCATTGTGTCATAGTGCTGGGCAAACAAACGTGTGTTTCATTTAAGGTTCGGGCGGGGGGTAATAAACAGTGCAAAATGAGTGACAGTGAATGTGATGCTGATGAGTTGTTACGTACTTTACACGGTGTGGAACCTGATAGTGTAAACATTTATTTCTGTGCGTAATATCTTCCTATGCAGTGCATTATTTAAAAATATAATATGTTAAATCAAGGTATACAAATCGACTCAGTTTACGGGGACTTCACGTAGTCTTGTGCGCGAATTTAATAGAGTGTTATTTAATCATGCGTAGGCGTGGAGTAGCGAGGCGGTGTGCGTGCTGAGGAGCAGGTGGTTCTAACGCTCGCCGCGTAGGTGAGCGCTACAACTATCTGCGACGATAAGCTCGTGTGGGACCGCCGGCGCCACGCAGCGCCAGAGCCGTGATAAAAACCATGGTTGACAACCCTGGCCAGAAGATAAGAGTTTCGTACAGTATCACATCCGGACCAACTGCAGTTTACGGGTTATCCATTATATATATAATATATAATGTATTAGGGTTTATTTATATTTGTAAATTAAAAAACAAACTTAAAGGAGACGTTTAATTTTCGGCTAGCACGATGTAAACCAGTTTTACATGTATGAAAACATGCGATAGACATACAAAAAATATTTAAAAAATTATACCCAGCATTATGCTTTCCTTTGAAACAAAAACGAAACATCATGTGGCCACACAGAGGTGAAGTTTTCTTCCTCCGCATTGTTGAACGAAAATAAGAACTGCATGCTTGTACCACTGAGGCATGAGTGTGACAACTTGTTGTCTTTCTAGGCTGTGATTTGTTCTAAGTTAGATCTGACTGTATGGTTTCAATAATATACTGCGAGTAACGATTTACAAAAATATTTTATATATATATATATATATATATATATATATATATATATATATATATATATATATATATATATATATATATATATATATATATCACTAACATTTGAATGACTTTGGAGGTGTTTAATTACAATAATAATATTACAATAATCATAATCGTTTTGGCAACTTGAAATAATCAAAATATCCCTTTATTCACTACTCGAAAATTACTCAATTGTAAATCAAGGTGTTTGCTGTTGTTATATCAATGGTAAATAATAATAACTGTTATAGTACAATAATTAAATCAAACGAAAAACTCCAAAAAAGCTCCCAAATCGGATAAACGATAAATTGGAAAATAAAAGTAACAACAGAATTAATAAATACCAACATGAAAGATAGCACCATGTTTTTATTATGTAGTGTGGCTGATTTACGGATTTGATAATGTTTTCCTAAGACAAAACTAAATGAAATTATGAAATATTGGCATATAATACTCGTTCTATTTATTTAATGCAAACCTAGGACCACCCGTACAAAAGCTAGCCAAGTGCCCCTTAAAAATTGAAATGTCTCTTTTACACATGTATTTTTTCATCGATATGCTGTTACCGCCATCCTTGCTTTCGTACTATAGAATCTGTTATACATTTATGTGTTGGCGTACTACGTGACATCGCTCACAAGATAGCTGGGCTGGTAAAAGGTTAACAAGGGAATTATACGTGCATATTTATCCAATAGATTTTTACATCCGTTTGTTTAGAAGTTTCTTTTGCGGCATTCATATAGACAAGAATTATGTATTATCGTATATTAACAAAAAATTTTCCCAAAAGGTAATACGTATTATTAATACCTATTTCAACGTTTAGTATTTTTATATATTTATATACAGACGGAAGACCTAGTTGTAAAATGACTACTATTTTTCCCTTCTACTTTTACTCTAAGTATGATGCATTGACAAATAATATTTAAAAAAAAACTTTTATTGCACGTACGTATAGTATTGTAATTAACTCGAAAAAAAATGAAACCTAAAATTAATGTTGTTGAATCCCCTTACACAGAGCCACAGACGTCTTAAAGCGTCCCGGGGTGATGAGTAAAAACGATCCCAAAACGCTATGGCACTCAGGTACAAAAATATATCACTTAAAAGAAACTTAAGCACTGCCACAGAGTTACTAACGAGTTCTAACTCCCCTAATGACTCTTTCAAATTCTGCAACAATTATTTTGCTTATGTGTTGAAACTGGCAACCAAAATTATCTCAGAAAAGAACACAGCCGAAGAATCGCTCAAAACTAATGATGAAATCAATCAAAACGAATGATGTCTTTATATCTAAATTACACAAATTGTAGCGAAACAATAGCACTTATTTATGCATTAAAAAAAGATAGCAATCCGGGTTAAACGGATATCACCACAACTTAATAATAGCCATCAGTCATCAGATTGCTTTACCTTTAACTCAAATCTTTAATTGTAGCTTATAAACCGGGCAATTCCTTGACATCTGAAAAACTACACTAGTCACTCCTATTTACAAAGACGGACCCAAGTGTGAACCTAGGAACTAAAGACCTATATCTTTCTTAGCACATTTTCAAAACTCCTGGAAAATTTGTAATAAAATACTTGTAGCCTAGCGAGAAAGGAATAAGGGTTTAGACAGGGCCTCTCAACAGTAGTAGATAAAAAACAGTGTTGTATAGGCTTTTGATACGTTCTCAGTACCCATTCTTTTGCACAAGCTAGAACGGTGTGGAGTTCGTGGAATTGCCATTGACTGGTTCAAAAGCTATCTTTCAAAATGGGTACAATTGACTAAAATTGAGAACCATACTAGTCCTATTTTACCAGTTACGTTCGGTGTCCCCCAAGGTAGCATATTAGGACCTACACTTTTTATAGTGTATTTGTACGATATTCATAGCTTGGATATAAAATCTGCTCATATAATCTGTTATGCTGATGATACAGCATTTTATTCCATGGCAAAAATTTAAGTACTACTGTCAGATCAGTTTTGCAGAGCAAGGAATGAATATAGTTCATAATTGGCTTCGGAGGAATTTACTTACTTTAAATACAGAAAAATTTTAATTTTTGATTTTTCATAAAACAGTTGCCACTAATAATCTATCCTTTTAATTTTTTTAAATCCATGACCGTGAACGGAAGCAGCCTTGCTCTTGTAAACAAATTCAAAGAGATAGCTCAATTAAATACCTTGGTGTCATAATAGATCATAATCTTACCTTCGAGTAGAGAATTTTCATGGTTTAATTGGAACCATGAACATTCTCCGCGAGCCCGAAAACCTCGGTGTTCACAAAATGGTCTACTTTGATATCTGTTAATCGCTTCTAACGTACTGCATAAGTGTGTGGGGATCTGCTGTACATGAGTAACGTAGAAGGAGCTCAAGCCTCAACGTGCAGTGCTGATAGTCATGACCAAAAAACCGGATAGATTTCCGACTTACATTTTTTATAGAGACACTCTCCAGTTAAAGTTCGTCAACTATATAGTCGCCAAATCTATTTAGCTGCCCCCCAAAGAAATTCTTTCCTTACCTAACTTAAGAATATAACAAATAAGCGTAAAGTGAATTTATCACTTCCAAACATCAACACCACTTTCATTAAAAGGTTTCACTACTATGCCAGGCTGGTTATTTACAATAAAATAAAATGTCAGATTTGCAACTTTATTTACTCCTCAATAAAAGGCACAACAGTTTCATTAACAAAAATACTCCTACAGCTCAATGATGACCAAACCGATTAAATTATTTACTCTGGACAGCACGAAATGAAAAGTATCTTGTCAACTTCACAAAACAATTACCTGCAATAATGAAAGTTTACGATCACAAAATATTTCCATTTTTAAATAACCCTTTTTTCAATAAATTATAAGACAATTCATTACACTACAGAATAGGTACTTACAAACGTCCACAATTCACATTATATATTTTTTATATACTTCATTAAATTACTTTATTAAATATACTTATTTAGAATCTGTATTTTATTATTTATGATCTCAATATAAATGATTTTTTTTAATATTTAAACATCTTACTGTAACTGTATTGTAAAGGTCAATCTAATAGTGAAAAAACATAGCAACTGGTTTTCCAAGATCCAGGTCCTTTGAGACTAGTTTGGAACCCCTGACAACTAGTGCATATTTAAATTTATTTCAGCCTTTGCATGGCAATGCAATTGTTTATTGTGAAATACGTGTAAAAGTTTTGTGTAATTCTTTGAACTCAAAAATATGTATAATAATAATTGTAAGTGCACTAATTTGTAACTGTCAAGTTACTATATTGTTATAAATCAAAAGCAAGATGACTTTTTTTAAAAGAATTTAATTAACGCACAACTTAATTTAAAGAAATACTATTTTACTAACTCAATTACACGAATCAAGATTACAAATTTAAACGAACGATTTTAATTAGAAACGATGTTGCACGATTGACAGCAAAGGAGAAAATGGCCGAGGTCTTTTTTTTTTTGTTCCCCTCCGCGGGAAGGGCAGGAGGATAAAAATGCCCTGACGCATACTCTGGCGCGATTCCAAAGTTATGTGGGACTCGTCCCGACGCCTACCAGGACCATACCCACTAAAAACCCCCTGTCGGCTCGTGCATTTTTGCCACTCAGCCTTCATCTGAGCGACGGCCAATTGGAGAAAGAGGCCGCGCTAGCGGGGCCCAGAAGGGGTCACCCGCTGGGATTACATAGCACTGAAGGTGCTCAAAGCACTGAAGGTGAATACGTAGCACTGAAGGTGCTCAAAATGAAATCAAAAATTAAAACAAAAATTAAAAAATTGCAAAATAAAATTGAATTAACTCGCATTTACGTCAGAATTAGGATTTACGTTAGAGTTAGAATTTACGTTTGAATTTGCGGCCAGAAGGGCTTCGAGATCGCGTGACAGTCTGGTGGATGAGTACGTTTGCGCATTCCTAGGCCTAGCGACTTTGAACTTCGAGTCTAACACAGGAGTAGTATATGAGACTGAATCACGAACTAGAGGATTGGGATGGGTTTCGGAGCGTTTGAAGAACGCTTCAGATAGTGATTTGAGATGTTGTTGTACTGTAGGCAGTTCAAGATCTCTATGCAAGTCCGCGTTACGCACGTACCACGGTGCGTTTGTGGCCCGGCGGCAAAAGAGGTTTTGAACTACCTGCAGTTTGTGCAGGAGGGAGGGTTTGGCGTGGGCAAAGATTGGCGAGGCATATGTCATGACGGGTCTAACGCAGACCTTGTAAAGTGTACGTTTGTTTCTGAAAGACATTTTACTTTTTCTACCTAACATGCTATTTAGGCGGCCTAAATAGTGACGAGTGAGTTTCGAAACTCTTTCGACGTGTGGCTTGAAAGAAAGCGTCGGATCTAATGTGACGCCTAAGTATTTAGTACTGCGCTTCCAGGGGATGGGAATGCCTAACATTCGAACATGGGGATCGCCATCGGTACGACGGCGTTTGTGGTCGAAGCGCATCGCAGAACTCTTTTCAGGGTTCACATCGATGCGCCATTTTTGAAACCATACACCAAGGGCGTTTACGGCCTTTTGGAGTCTGGTTACAAGGTGCCGAACACTATGGCCTTTGGTATAGAGTGCGGTGTCGTCAGCAAAGAGGGCGAGTTCGACGCCTTTCGGCGGGATGGGAATGTCGTTGGTGTACACGGTGTACAGCAGAGGGGCGAGGACTGAGCCTTGAGGGACTCCAGCCTTTATGGGACGAGGCGCAGAAAGCGTGCCTTCGTGTTTAAATCGAAATGTACGGTCTTTGAGAAATGACGCTATTAACCTGACTAGGCGATCCGGTAAGCCTATCTTGTAGAGTTTATAAACGAGACCGCTGTGCCAGACTTTATCGAAAGCCTTGGCTACGTCAAAGAAAACCGCGACTGTTTTATAACGACGCGGATAGAAACCGTCAAGTATATACTCAACGATTCGATGGACTTGCTGAGGGCAGGAGTGTTTAGCGCGAAAGCCGAACTGATGGGAAATAATGAGAGGATCGCCATCCGTTGGAAACAGATGGTTCCTCATTCGAGAGAGTATGACTCTCTCGAGAAGTTTAGACATTGCCTTGAGGAGGCTGATGGGTCTGTGATTAGCCGGGACGTTCAGAGGTTTGCCCGGCTTGGGAATGCCTATGACTGTCGCTTCTTTCCAAGCTTTTGGAAAGCAGCTATGGTCGAAGCAGGCATAGAAAATGATAGCTAACAAGGTAAGCATCTGTTGAGGTAGGTGCTTAAGTGCGTGGTTGGAAATTCCATCCGCACCCGGAGCCTTTTTGGACTTTTGATTTCTAATGAGAAGCAAGATTTCGTCATTAGAGACTGTGACAGGGTCGGCGGTGATGGGGAGAGAGTCTCTGCGAAGGACTTCGTCCTCCACCGCCTGGATGTGTGAGGGATAAGCAGGTTGCGTGCTGGGCGAGCATTGTGCGGCAATGCTGTCGGCGAAGCATTCGGCTTTCTCTTCGACTTCGAAGGCAGTAGTGCCATCGGGACGAGTGAGAGGAGGAACGTGAGAGACGGTGTCTACGCGTAAGGCTCGGGCCATGCTATAGTACGCTTGGTGGGACGGAGAGATATTCGCCATGAGATCGTTCATCTGAGCGTCTCGGAGTTCCGCGAGGCAAGACCTAACTTTACGTTGAAGCTGATTCGCAGCTGTTCTATAGGCGGGCGTGGGATATTTCTTGGCTCTCCGGAGAGCCGCGTTTTTAGCTTTAATAAGATTGCTAACGGCTAAGGGAAGCGTGGGTTTGCCTTGCTTAGCAACCTTTTCGTTGTCACTGATGGCTGAGTTGATAGCATCAGTGAGAGAATTTACTAATGAATCGATTTTATCCGGGCTATCTAATTGTTCGGGAGAGATCGCGAGTGGAGAGTTCGGAGCCTCTAAGGCTGAAACTAACGTATTTTTAAAACCTTTCCAGTTGGTAAAGGTCTTAGGAGATGAGGCGTTATCGTTCGGCGGTCCTAGCACGAGGGAAACGGGGCGATGGTCGGAGCCTAGGTCATCGAGCGGTTCGATAGACCTTAGATCAAGATTGATTCGCTTGATAATTGCAAAGTCGAGGATGTCAGGAGAGTAGGACGGGTTGTTGGGATAGTGAGTGGGAGTGATGGGGGATATGACGTCTAGGTCAAGGGAGTTAGTGATGTCGAGGAGAGCGATACCGCTGGTGTTAGTCGATAGGCACGTCCAGTCAGTATGTTTGGAGTTAAAGTCTCCGAACATAATGACTGAATGGCCGAGGGCGAGAATGGCCTCAAAGTCGCTGCGGATTGGTCTGGTACCACTAGGTATGTAGATTGAAGCTATGATGATGGTCGGATGACCAGTCATAGCCAATCTACACACAGTGGCTTCCATGTTGAGGAGAGGAGGAGTAGGGAGAGGACAGCAGTGGAAGCCTCTTTTGTAATATATAGCGGTGCCGCCGAAACCGTCGGAGTTGGGCCTATCGTTACGAATAAACGCGTACTTAGGTATAGCGAATCCCCTGGAGCGGTTTGGAGTAAGCCATGTCTCCTGGAGAAGGAATAAGTCAGGTTCTTTGTTCTGAAGGAACAGTTTAATCTCAGGAAGGTTGGTGTTAAGGCTACGAGCGTTAAAAGATACTAGGGATAAGCCCTTGGGTTTAATACGACTGGACGCGGGATTCGCGGGTCTAGACATTATAATTTATTATTTACGAATTTATAAAAGAATTTACAACGAACTTAGGAGCGAGTGATGCTCGGCTAAAGCAAATAAACGCTCTTGAGGAGAGCGGGCGGCTCGCAGTTTGCGTGCGAGCACGGAAATTTCGTTAATATCGACGTTTTGAATAACGTCGAACACGGTCTTCATGTCCTCAGCCAATGACGACTGAGGTGCGGATGACGGAGAAGGACGCGGCCCTACGGAAGCTACGGGAGCTGGGATGGGTCGGGAAGGTGCAGGCGGAACGGCCGGACGCTGCCTCCAAGACAGAGCCGGAGTAGGCGTCGGCTGAGCGGGCTTTGCTTCCGGGGGACCCCGGTTGCGCAGCGGCGGGAAGTTAGCGTGAGTGAGCGGCGGCGCCGGTTTAGGCGCGACCCTCTTGGTGGTGGAGCGCGGAGCGCGCGGGCAGCCCCTGTAGTTAGCTGTGTGGCCGGACTGGCCGCACAGCACACAGGCAGGGGGGGAAGTGGATTCGGGAGTGCGAGTGCACTCCTTAGTGAAGTGAGGATCCAGGCACTTTACGCACCTGGGGGGAACTGAACAGTTAGCCGCTGCGTGGCCATAGAGCTGGCAGCGGTGGCACTGCCCAGGGTGACCACGGGGGTTGGGACGCTCGACGGAGATATTTGAGAGTCCGCAAATTGTGCGAGCCTCTCTAAAGATCTCCCTCGAGTTCGGAGTATTTGAAAGGATTACTAAAGCTAAAGGAAAACGCCTACCGCGGTTGGAGTGCATCTTGTGCACTGCTGTGACCGGGAAACCCTGGGACTTAAGGTCCTCGAGAATATCTTCGTTGCTGAGTTCGAACGGGACGCCCCGTAGTACTGCGCGGATCTTACGCTCCTCCGGGAGGGCGTAGGTGTGATACGCGATTTGGTTTAATCCGAGTATCCTGATAAACGCGCGGAAGTCGTCGACGGTCGCTACTTGAATTTTGATTGTGTCGCCGGCGTTGGCGGCTTTTAAGTAATTGATTTTGTGCTCTTTGCACAAGTTAGAAACCGCGGTCCAGCGCGCCTTTTCACGCAGGAATACGGGCGGAGGGAGCTGAGGCTTCGGCGGGACGGGAGCGCAGCGCGTCGCTGGCTTCGATGTGACCGACGGAGACGCGGTTACTACGAGCGATTTTAACGGCGCGGGGGCTGGTGTTGAAGACACCGGGGAGGGCTCGGGTATTGAAGATACCGAAGCTTTCTTAGAGCGCTTCTTGGAGCGCTTGGCGACAAGTTGGAACGCGGGCTCAGGAGAGCCGGTTAAGGTGACGGCATCTGACGACGTATCAGACGCGGGTTCGGAGTCGCTCCCGGGAGCGGTACGCTTACGACGCGACGCGTGAGAGGATGCGACCGATTCGCAGTCCATCTCGGACGAGGCGGGAGACGCGGGAGAGCTTAAGACCTGAGGGGTCTCGACGTTGGAGGCCTGAGGGGCCGGGGTTGAGGCCTGAGGGGCCGGGGTTGAGGCCTGAGGGGCCGGGGACGCGATAGATGCCTGTAAGGCCTGCGTTAGTATGTCATCGGGTATGCTATAGCCAGACGCGGCGAGTACCTGGGCGAACGACCTAAGTACGTTGACAAGGTCCATTGGAGGGCTTGGTCCTACGATATATAATATATAAATATATAAAAATGCCTAGGTTCCCTAGCAAACCTAGCACCTAAACCTCCCTACCCGCGGTAGGGGGGCTGGGGAGAATAACTTAAACATAACCGTAGTATGCGGAAGGCCACTACCTAGAAAGCTAAAAAGGGTGCGCAGGTAAAGAGTTGACCGCGTTAGGGTCAACCTTTACCGACAGAAAGGACAAATACACACGAAAACACACAGATATGATAAAAATAAATATGAAAAATAGAAAAAATTAATAAAATAGAGAAGAGAAATAAATAAAAATAAAAAGGACTGGTTCAGTACAAATTCGTTGTCACCGTTAAGTATCCTTTGCACTGAAACCAGACTACTTACGCTGGGCACAACACTGCACTCAGCACAAGCACAACACTACTTAGCACAGCACTTTGAAGACTAAGGGGCTTAGTCGCAAAGAAAAATACGCACTTCGATAGCACTCAGGGGGAGTAGAAAGAACCTTGAAAACCGTAGCACGGAACCAACACGCTAAACCGTGACGTCAGTAGACTGAGCGCCACAGAGTATCGGGAAGGGACCAAACAAACGAGAACGGGGTCTTGCACGTCCGCACTGGGCGGCGATCGGAGCGAGAATCGCCGAGGTCTCGTCGCGTTGATCCTTTTATAGGCACCAGCCGGGGTTAGATAGGCAACACTTCCTTCTCCTAACACGGCCTCTCCTGACGGAGTGGCGCCCTCGACAATCTAGGGACCCACGTTGAGGTGTCTGAAGTCCGTCTGTGCTGCTCTAATGAAGTTTCAGCGGTTGTTTCAGACACGTCGCTCAGTGCAGCCCCCACTTCAGCGTCCTCTTCAGACACTTCAATGGAAAAATAAGCATGTTATCACCATATTTACAAATGAATAGTTAAAACATCGTGCCGTCGAGAATATAAGTCATGTGCCGAACAACACCTAACCATAAAATCAGAGTTATTGTTCTTGGAATAACAAAACAAAGGTTTTACATAAGTCTGTTCTCACTCATCCGTTTGCCTTCGTGCCTTTACACGCACAGGACTTACGTCGGCCTGTTGTAAGTCAACTCAATACCTCTAATACAAACCGGATTTACACAGGTCTATTGTCAGTATGGCCCCACTGACGCAACCCAGATACCGTTAACACATAGGAATTATACAGGTCTCTTGCCACATAGGACGCAACCCGATACCTTTAACACATAGGAATTATACAGGTCTCTTGCCACATAGGACGCAACCCGATACCTTTAACACATAGGACGATGTTGACATCAAAAGCGTGTTTGGCACATAACCCACAAAGCATTAAACAAATGTTTGAGTCAAATGTGAAGTAATCGAACAAACAAAAGTCTTATGTACCTTCAAAGAATCCAGCACAAGTTTCGGGTGTCCATTCACCCTTCCACAACACCATATACATAGCAGACGCCTGGCTGGTCTTTCCGTATGAACCAGCCAACAATTTGAGCTCATATCGATCATAAGGTAGGACCTTTATTACTTTATACGGACCTCTCATACCACAATCAAGTTTACCAGTACTTTGAGAGAGTTTTATCACATAGACAAGATCAATAACGCGAATCTGTCGCGGTGGGCTTCTATTCTTATTTACGTAAGAGTCTTGACGCTCCCTATTCGCCTCTACCAGTACGTCAACATGTTGCCGCCGCAATTCGCGCAACGCCTCTCTATTAGGATTCGAACCGTCACACGTAACATCCCGTATCAGAGCATTTATCGCCGGTGAAGTCAAATCAGAACCAATCAGAATATTAAGTGCAGAACATTGTGTTGTTTTATGTTTAGTTATGTTAAGTATTAACTGTAATCGCCATAAGATGTTTGACCATTCGCTGTTGTTGTGATTTACTTCAATTCTAATCATATTAAGTACGGTCCTGCAATAACGTTCAACCTGACCGTTTTCATGGTGCATCTCCGGTGTTATGAAGTGTATTTCGATGCCATAATTAGTCATCCATTGAATAAAGTCACTATTGTTGAACATTCGACTTTTGTCACACACTAACCGTTTAAAAGTGCCAAATAACGCTATAGTTTGCGTCATAGCGCGTTTTAATTCGCAGTTATCTTGTTTAGGGAGTGGATATAACAAACTTAAGTACTTTGTATACGCTTCTACAATAATTAATATGTATTTGTTGCCATAACATTCTCTTAAGGGACCCAGTACGTCTGCGTGTACAGTGTCAAATGGGACAGAGTTCTTTCGCCATGAAGATATTGGTTGCAACGGTGCGCGAGGTAATTGTTTTTGCGAAATACAAACAACACAATGCGTTACGTACTTAGTGACAAACTGTCTCATACCCGGAAACCAAAAGTGCCTAAGTACTATGTCAATAGTTTTCTCGATACCCAAGTGTTCATGTTCATCGTGAAATACGCGTAGTAAGCTCAAACGGAACGCCTTAGGAACGTAACATAAATATCGAGTTTGCTCGCCCGTTACGTCATACTTGTAATACAGAAGCTCGTTACGTTTAACATATCGAGTGCTATCTAATTCGCCGTTATTTAATTTTTAAATTAAAGTTAAAGTTTCCTCGTCACCTGACTGCGCCACTTGTGCCCAATTTAGAGGTTTATTTACAACGTTAATAACATAAACAGGGTTCCTACTAAGGTAATCTACATGTGACAGTAAAACGCCCTTACGATATTCTAAAATGAAATCAAAATCTTGCATGTACATCCACCACCGTGCTACCCTAGGCTGTAAATCTTTTTTATTTTGAGTCATTTTTAACGCATTACAGTCAGTTATTACTTTAAACGTTTTACCAATAAGATATTGCCTAATGATCTAACGACTGCAAGGGTTTCTAACTCGTAACTGTGATACTTTGGTTCAGCACCCGTTGTCAACTTACTGAAATATGCAACTACCCGCCTTCGACCATCTTTATGTAATTGCATCAATATGCCGCCATACCCGATAGAACTAGCATCCGTGTGTAGCTCGGTGTCTAAATTAGGGTCGAATATTGCCAAGACCGGTTCAGTAGTTAAGTATGATATTATGTCTTGTCGTGCCTTTTCGTGTTCCTCAGTTCAGTGAAACGTTACGGTCTTTTTAGTTAGTGACGCAATACAAGCAGTTTTTAGTGCGTAATTAGGGTTGTACCTACGAAAATAGCCAGCCAGACCGAGGAATTGGCGGACTTGTTTAACTGTGCTAGGTTGTGGGGACTTAACTAGAGCTTCAATTTTGTATGCGCTCGGTCTAACCTGACCCTGACTAATGATTCTACCGAGGTACTCTATTTTATCAGTTCAAAACGTGCATTTCTTTAAATTTATTGAAAACCCTGCCTGAGTTAAGGTTTTTAGCACAGAATCAAGTAAAATCAGGTTTTCTTCAGCACTATCCGTTAATAAGAGCACGTCATCAATATAGAATGGAACTTTTTCAGCTTCTATGAAGGATTTTAAGGCTTTAGAGATAATTTTTTGATAAAAAATGGGTGCATTAGCTAAACCGTATGGCATTTTACAATATTCATAGTGCCCTTCTAGTGTAACGAACGCGGTCTTACGAATTGAATTCTCACTGACTCGTAATTGGTGGAACCCTGATACCATATCTAGCGCAGTGAAGCACCTAGCTTTACCAAGTCTGTCTACATGACCGTTAATCAAAGGTAAAGGGAAACGCATTTTGACAGTAATTTTATTTAGCGCTCTATAGTCAACTACCAATCTGACCCATCTTTCTTTTTTACAAGCAAGATTGGACTGGCGTAATCTGAATCCGACTCTCGAATAATACCCTTTTCTAATAAATCATCCACAATTGTGCGTACTCGTAGTTTCTCGTCGTAAAATAATTTATAGGGTCGATAATAAACGGGGATATTAGTCGTTAAATTAATTTCCATTTCACTATTTTTAACGGTTGTGGTTGCTGTACCACTCAGAAAGTATTGAGAATATTTTGAAAGTACACTTAACTGTTCTTTACAATCACCGGTAACTGGGGTATTTAATTTATCTAACAATGAACAATATGAACAATACGCTGCGAATCACCAGTTCGAACATAAGTTACACCTTTTCTGTTTATAATAATAAATCCCCAGACAAAGACACCGAACTGTATGGCCCCGAAGTAAGCAGAGCTTGTGTTATGGATGACCATACAGCGAACTAGGGGGGAACCCAGAATAAACATACATATATAAATACAAACAACCATGACCCGAGAACAAACATCTGTGTTCATCACACAAATGAATGCCCCGGCCAGGACTCGAACCTGGGACCTTCGGCGTATGAGGCAGGGCTACTTACCACTACACCACTCGGTCGTTTAAAACATCGGTACCTATAATCACTGGGGTATTTAAACATTTACTATCCGCAATAAAAAAGTCAACTTCTAAAGTGATATCACTCAACTCAATATGCAATGTAACGAAAAATTTACTTTGTACTTCCATACCGCCTTATCCACGCAGCAATCGGTGTTTAGGTTTTAATTTGCACGGTAAATGTTTTAATAAATCGGCAGACATTAATGAAATACAAGACCCAGTATCTATCAAAACATCGACAGGAATTCCGAAAATAACACCTGTTATTACGTCACTGTTTTTAAGGTTCATAATTTCACGACAAAAATTAACACCTGTTGTGTTCACCTTCACCTTCTAAATGACCCACTTTTTTACAAAAGGTACATCTTTTTACCTGCGGTCCCGACAATGATAAGTTGTTATTGCTATTGATTGTCCGCGAGCGCTTGGGACAATTAGCACTTTTATGACCGAACTGACTACACTGATAGCACTTTAGTTTTGAGCTATTCGAATCAATATTTCGTTTATACGGATAAGGTCCACTACTAGGTTTATTAAAGCGACTATTAGCATAAGAAATTAATTTTTTTGCAGGGTTCAAATTTGGTTTAACAAAATTTGTTAAAAACTCCACACTGTTGTCAGGCGTCAGTTTAGAATTCATAGCAATAGCCCGAATTTGAGGATCAGTAATACCTCGTATAATAATAGCTGTAAGTAATTCGTTACTGAGTCCTGTCACTATTCTGAGCCTTAAAAGTGATTTACGCGCGTATTCTGCATAAGTGGAGTATTTATCAGACTCTGTACACATCACATCATATAAAATGTTCGCGACGTCGATATTACGTGGGCACAACGCTTTGAGTTCTAATTTGAACGCAGACCAAGTACGGAGGGTACTTGTCCATTGGCTCAGCCAGGTGCGAGCTTCACCTTTTAAGCAACTTTCGACGCGGGCAAGGCACTCCATGTCGTCCCAACGGTTTACACTTCGCGCTTTATCTACTTCGCTAATCCACGTTTCAACGTCATGAACAATGGGATCAAAATCAGACACAAAATAATGGTTTGATCTCACCAGGATACAATTTATGGCGGCCAGCAGGCGCTCTGCAGCGTTCGTCACTAAAGGCTCCTCTTCTCTTTGCGGCATACGTGGCGATGGTGTGGCACTAGGGCATACCACTGCCCGGCTAAGCCCCAAGCTTGCCTCAGAGATTGCCGACGACTCCATGGGTGTCCGTGGTCTCTCTTCCAGGGCCTGTAACCTTTTTAAAATCTCCTCCAAATGATTAGTGGGTGTGGGGGTACGCGCTCGGCGATTTCCCCGACGTTTATTTTTCTTGCCCACCGACTCAGACATCGCAACTTCGAAACTACCTTCTTTTAAAATTAGATTTACAAAATCAGACTCAGGATGGACAGCGGCTAAAAGCCTCCGAATCCCACTTCTGATGTTATAAATCAAAAGCAAGATTACTTTTTTAAAAAGAATTTAATTAACGCACAACTTAATTTAAAGAAATACTATTTTACTAACTCAATTTCACGAATCAAGATTACAAATTTAAACGAACGATTTTAATTAGAAACGATGTTGCACGAACGACAGCTAAGGAGAAAATGGACGAGGCCTTTTTTTTTTTTTTTTTGCTGCCGAGGCACCCTCGCGGGAGGGAGGTGGAAGATGCGTCATGCATACCGCCCGCAGGTAAAGTCCTCTGCGGGGGGTTATGTGGGACTCACCAGAATGGCACCTACCCACTAAAAACCACCTGTTGGCTGTAGTTATTACCGTTAGCCTTCATCGGAAGCGACACCCGTCGGGAAGTTGGGCGCGCTGGCGGAGACCCGCTAGCGGGTCTTCCGTCTGTAGTGAAAGTTGCACTGAAGGTGCTCAAAGGGACATGAGTTGGTGGTCGTTCTGGGCAGCCTCCGGTGAAGCCGGGGCTGGGCAGAGGTCGGCCGAAGCATGATTAAGGGATCAATTAATTTAAATAAACCTATAATGAATTGAGAAGGGAACTATGCTCCGCCAGAGCTAGCAAGCGCTCTGTCGGAGTACGTGAAGCCCTAAGTTTACGGGCTAAGACTGCGATTTCACTAACATCGATATTTTTCATAGCGTCGCAGACGATACGCATATCGTCTGCTACGGAGGATTGAGGAGTGGGTTTGTATGGGCGAGGAGCCGGGATGGGATTCGATGCGGGGCGCAGCCTCCAGTTTTCTGGAGCAGGCCTGGACTGTGTAGGCTTTGCAGCCGGAGGAACCCGACTACGCAGCGACGGAAAGTTTTCCTGAGAAAGGGGTGGGGCCTGTTTGGGTGCCGCCCTCTTGGAATTGGAACGCATACAACGGGGTGCACGAGGGCAGCCCCTGTAATTTGCGGTGTGGCCGGACTGGCCACAAAGCACGCAATCGGCAGGAGAGGGAGTTTCAGGAGTGCGATTGCACTGCTTAGTGAAGTGAGGGACCAGGCACTTGACGCACCTGGGCGGTGCGCGGCAGTTGGCCGCCGCGTGCCCGTACAACTGGCACCGATGGCACTGGCCGGGATGACCGCGGCGATGAGGCGCCTCGATCGAGATCCCAGAGAGGCCGCATATAGTGCTAACCCCTTTCAGAATCTCCCTGGACTTGGGGACGTTGGCGAGAACCACCAAAGCGAGAGGGTGACACCTCCCGTACTTGCTGTGCATTTTATGCACCGCGAGTGCCGGGAAGCCTTGGGACTGCAGATCCTCCAGGATAGCCTCGTTCGATAATTCGAACGGGACTCCCCTGAGTACCGCTCTGATCTTACGCTCTTCTGACAGAGCATAAGTGTGATAAGCATATTGCTTATCGGTGAGGAGCTTAGTCAAAGCTCGGAAATCGTCTATCGACGAGACAGTGATTTTAATAGATTCACCCGAGTTGGTCGCTCGGGTGTAAAGGATCTTGTGCTCTTTGCACAAAGTCGAGACCTCGGACCATTTACCCTTTTCCCGAAGGAACACGGGTGGTGGGACCTTGGCCTTGACAGAAGTTGGGGCCGGAGCGGGTGCTGAAGGCACCGGGGCAGCTGGCGTTGAAGACGCCGCAGGGGGTGTAGGGACGGGCGTCGAGGGCGCCGGGGCTTGTTTCGAGCGCTTCTTAGAGCGTTTCTTAACAAGTGTAAAAGAGGGAGACTCAGGGCCAGTTGGGGTAGCGTCCGAGGATGACTAGGTCGCGGGTGCGCGGTTGCGGCGCGGAGGGGCATCTACTTCGCACTCCATGTCACTGGAGGAAGGGGACGCGGGAGGGCCTGAGACCAGAGGGGTCTGGGGGACTGGGGTGGCCTGAGGGGCCATTGAGGGAATTAACGCCATGATATGCGGGATGAGAGAGTCCAAGAAACGATACTTATCAGCATTTATAGACATGCCTTCAGCACCGGTACTATCAAGTAACTTCTTCCTAAACTCATCAGAGCTTAGGGAAGCCATTGCGGGGCTGGGGAGGGACAACAATATATATATGCCTAGAGTTCCTAAATAAAACCTAGCGAACCCTAGCGGCTAACCTCCCTACCAGCGGTAGGGGGGCTGGGGAGAATAACTTAAAACTAACAGTAGTACGCCGAAGGCCGCTACCTAGAAACCTAAAAAAAAGGGTACGCAGGTAAAGAATTGACCGCGTTAGGGTCAACATTTACCGACAGAAAGGACAAATACACACGAATATACACAGATATGATAAAAATAAATATGAAAGTAGGAGAAAAGAAAAAATAAATAAAATAGAGAAATAAAATAAAAATAAAAGGACTGGTTCAGTACAAATTCGTTGTCACCGTTAAGTAACCTTTGTACTGAAACCAGACTACTTACGCTGGGCACAACAGTGCACTCAGCACAAGCACAACACAACTTAGCACAGCACTTTGAAGACTAAGGGGCTTAGTCGCAAAGAAAAATCGCACTTCGATAGCACTCAGAGGGAGTAGAAAAACCTTGAAAGCCGTAGCACGGAACCAACACGCTAAACCGTGACGTCAGTAGACTGAGCGCCACGGAATATCGGGAAGGGACCGATCAACGGAGAACTGGGTCTTGCACGTCCGCACCGCGTGGCGATCGGAGCGAGAATGATTGGCCGAGGCCTCTTTTTTTTTGCTGCCGAAGCACCCTCTCTCGGGAGGGAGGTGGAAGATTCGTCATGAATACCTCCGCAGCCGTCTGCGGGGTTATGTGGGACTCACCAAAGTGGCAACTACCCACTAAAAACCACCCAAATGGCTGTAGCATGGGAATGCTGTCAGCCTTCATCGGAGCGACACCCGGGTAGGGAGGTGGGCGCGCAAGGTAGCCGAGGCCTCGTCGCGTTGATCCTTTTATAGGCACCAGCCGGGGTGTAGATAGGCAACACTTCCTTCTCCTAACAATATAATAAAACACTTTTATTTTTATTTTCTTTACCTTCATCTAATTTGAGTATTTTATATAATGGCTTACTAATGGCTAAATGTTCCATGAAGTTGTTAATTTCGTGTTGTCCTATGCTGCGTTCAATATTTACGTCAGACGAAACCTATAATATGTCAGACCTATGTCAGATTGTCATAAATAGTTACTTCATAGCGTCTCTGTGTAAATATTGAACGTGATCTTAGAATAACCGCCGACAACGAGTTTATTGTTTTGAATTTTCGATCAACTTCTTTCGACCATTTACAAAAAGACAGATTATTAGAAATTGTACATGATTATTGTAATTGTGACGCATTGTACAGATTAAATAGGTCTTTATTGATGGAAGAAAAGTTTAGAAGACAACAAAATGTCTTATATCAGAGAATTAGAGGATATTCGGATAGGAAAAATAGACGATTGTAAGTTTATGGTATCTCATTATTTCATATCTCAATCCTTAAAATTTATTTCAAATAATGTGTAAATTGTTTGCATACCTCTAGCTGATGATTTGCGTAAAACTGGACAAGAAATGGACTCGATCAGGCAAAAAACTATTGCATATGAATATTTATGCAGACTTGAAGAGGCAAAGACTTGGATGGAAGCATGTCTTAAAGAAAAGTTGCCACAAGCTGTCGAATTCGAAGAAAGTCTTCGTAACGGAGTATACTTGGCTAAACTTGGAAATTTTATAGCTCCAGATATGTTACCACTCAATAAAATTTATGATATAGATCAAAAGCGCTATCAGGTAATTGTTTTGCTCATACATTTTGCATACATTTTACATAATAATAGATCAAAACTGCCTTCAAATTAAATTTGAAAGACCAATAAACTAAGAAATTATTGAAACTATGTAAAGTTAATTTTAAATTTAATTAAATTTGATATTGAAAACATATTGCTTGTATCATAAACTTGAGTCTTTTTACTATATTGAATTGTAAAATGAATTTGGATACAAACAGATAGAATTTGAAATTCTTGTACCTGAGCTATCAGGTACAAGAGGAAATAGACTGGATTTATTACATAAGTGTAGAGATCAACAAGGTTCAGTAAAACATTATCAAGTATGTTTTATAATAATTTTATATAATGTTTTATTTTTATTATAATATTTTTATAATAAATAAGAAATTCTTAAATATAAATCAGTGCTCAATTCCACTGGCTACCTAGCATTTTAAAGCTAAGAAAAATTAAGAAATGAAAAAGTTTCTGGGACAGCTGATCCAAGGGCAGTTAGATCTTGGAGACTTTAAAATGTAAAAAAGGAAAGATATTTACAATGTACTCTGAAAGGTTGACTGCTATTGTACAGTCTTGGGAAGAGGAATGAAATCCTTATAAGTTCATATCATGATTTGTAAATAAAATAATATTGAATTTTGCATGTATTTTTATCATACCAAAAACATCTATAATACTTTCAGGTTATGGGACTACAGTTCAAACACACAGATAATATAAACAAGTTTTTGCAAGTATTAAAAATGACTGAGTTACCATTTGTAAGTATTCACTATTTTTCTATATTTAAATTTTATTAGTAGTGATGAGCACATAAGCTTGAACATATAATTGTGAAGTTGGATATCACTTCCGGGTGTCCATCCTAACCTTCTTGAATGCAACACAATCTCCAAGCTTGAATAAATGGCCCATGAACTATTAAGCATTTGTAGCAGAGGGTATAGTTAGGGTGAAATTCATTCAGCATAATGTGTGTTCTCATATTTTGAATAATTTGATAGAGACATAAGTGGCATTTTGAATAATTTGATAAAGACATAAGTGGCTTTAGATATTTCTTTGGTATGTGAACTAGATAGATACTAATTAAACTACTGCTCAACTATTTTTATCCATTACCTTAAGGTTGGCTGTTAGAGAATACCATATGGCATGAACCCCCCCGAACATGAGAATAAGTGTAAAGTTTAAATAAATACATTAAAAATAAGATATACCTACAGTTAAATTACTCAGATCTGATATTGATCAGACTTCTAATACTGTAGAAATCAGTAATAATAAACCTTATTTCTATGAGATATGATACAATAAGTACATATCTGGGTTTGGGATGGGTTTGTTGTTTTATTTTTGTTAGGTACATTTGGGGTTAGTATTTGAGGTAAGTTATATTTTGACATGTGTGTACAATTTCATGCAACAAGGTGACATTTTGCATTTTGAACTTTAGGAACATTAGAATTCCATGGTGTCAGCCAAATCTGCATAAATTATTCAAAGCTTGCAATTAAAGCTGAGAATTTTGTGAGGTGTAATACCTACAACACAATACCTATTTAGAATATTTTTAAATATGGCATAACTGGTAACAGTCCTAATTTCACATCCTAGGACAAAATTTTGTATGCTGATGTTTGCAAAAACGCTAGTTTGGTTTGTCCAGTTGGCCTGGAACAGAACGTTTCTTCCTATGAATTATGTAAAATAGTGGAGGTTAGGTGACATAAATCTCTCATAAATCCTTATTGCCTAAATTAACTTAATAGCAATCCGGCCGCCACTACGCAAGAAATACCGAGGCGATACGACATGACAAGAGACCAAACAATCTTTATTCCGTCTTACTCTCGCGCGGTGTCATTGCATTATCTGTCTCTTTCTCAGTTTCATTAATTTAAAGTTTAAACAATGTACGAGCCCCAATGCAAAAGTTCGTCCGGTCATAATATATTGGAAAGGTTGCCTTTTACTACTTAAGTACATTTTCATAAAACTGGCCTTTGAAAAAAAATTGTATAGGGTAAAATTCTCCATCTTATTGTTGTTAATCAGGCACTTTTAGAAAAACTTTTTACTAAAATATGTATTGGGCACTTTAATTTGCTACAACTTAATCAAAATAGTTCGTCTAGTTCTTAATCGATGCAAAAGAGTTCGTCCATGTCTCAATTATGCCTGTTTTAATTGAAAAATAAGATTCGATTTAAAAATAGAAATAATCTGTCCCAAGAGGCGTCAAGGTAATTTCCGAACATATAAAAACTATAATTTCTTGCAATTTTATCATTATTTTCAATCCTACCTAACCTAGAAACCTATCGTACGCTAGTTTTGATAAATAATTTGATCAAAACCTTTTTACTGATTCATCGGTTACGTTGTACAGTCAGGGAAGTCGGAGGAGGCTCAGGGTAAAGCGGGAATCGCTTATGCGTTGTTTGTGCTTTTGTAGGCGCTCCGCATACTAAGGGGTAACAACACTGCAGGGGATTTGAATGTGAATGTGCCAATACCAAGTCCCCCGACTGCACTAATGTGAAAGCATTACAAAGAATCAAACCAACAAATAAATAAATATATAATTCACTTTTGCTCATCATATTAGTTATTGTATTGGCCAAATTGGAACTGGCACCTTTTTTGTCGTTAACGATTCTTTTACTGATTTACGCATTATTTGAATTGATAATCTGTTTTGCAGACATTCCAGCCAGAGACGACAGATATCTATGACAAAAAGAACATGCCAAGAGTAATCTACTGCATTCATGCTCTCAGCTCTCATCTTTTTAAGCTTGGAAAGGCTCCACTTATTCGTGATGTTTTTGGAAAAGCTGTATTCACAGGTATGACAATTTGACAGATATATGACTGTTGGGTATCCGGACCCACGGGCATCAACAAGTATATTAAGATTTTTTTTCTGCCTGCTATTTTTACTCAGTCAACCTATCTCATTCATTATACATTTAAAAGTTGAAGTTCACTAACATAATAATAATAGTACAAAAAATATAAAGACAAATGGTACAGGGCAAACAATATCCAATTATACAATTCAGTATACAATTTGACTAAAAGAATACATTTTATTTTTATTTTATTTTACTTTATTCAGGAAACAAACAGTCATTATATGTACTTAAAATTACAACATATGATTCATACACAGTGAAGTTTCCATACCAAAAATTATACACTTTAACGAGAAACACGGTTACACAATGCTTATAAAAATAAATATAAAATTCAAAAACTATTCAGTAAAATGCTAAGAGAGTTTCTTTTTCAATTTTGGGAGAGGAGATGAAAGATGTCAATATTATTATAAATCTTATTAAATTGGGTACAAGATCTGTTGATGAAAGAGTTAGCGGCATAATTAGTATCCTAACTTATATTAAGAGTGTAGCTAGTCCATCCACTAAGCCCACTTCTTTTTTTGGTATATACATCGTAATGAGCGGCCTTGAGTGGATGGCCCTCACTGTAATAAGTTGAATACCAAAAATGAATAAAACATTTCTATGTCAATTTTCTTAATAGTTTTTATTTTTCTTTATTGTCAATTTAATTTAACTATCTTTACTTTTCAGATGAACAATTAGACTCGGTCTCGAAAGATTTACAACTCTGTGAACATCCCTTACCTATGTTCCAAAAAATTGGTGGAATCCTATCCAAGAAAAACGATGATAACAGTGGATCCTTACACAAAGCTATTGTAGACCTTAACAATTTATTAGACACAGAAAAATCGATCACATCCGCTATTTTGAATCCAACAATGAAACTAAAGTTTGTTCAAAATCGTCTTATTAACGAATACAAGAAGGTTCTTCAAGAAGCTAAGAAAGAGAAAGTACAAGCGGCCCAAAACAGATCTATAAATGATAGTTATGTTCCTGATGAATACGACGAACTATTGACTCCAGTAGAAATACAAGGACACATCACGGCAACCAACTACAAGTTCTTATTCAAAACTCTATGCACAGCATCCCGAACTAACGACTTGAATACTTTACACAAAGTCTTCAGTGAAGACTGGATTCAGGTCAAAGATTTTGACAGCAGAAACATAGATTACTACTGCGACGTGGTTAACGAGATCTTAGAGCACAACAAAGATATTGAAGTAGAAAGCATTACTAACTGGCATAAAATATTCCAGAGTATAATCAAAGAAGGAAATCGAAAATTGCTCGAACACTGTCATTATAAGGCAGCAATACACGATGTTAACAATGCCTTGGATCACGGTACCCCTGCAGATTTATACAAAGCATTGACAAATCCGAAATTGACTTTAAATTTTCAGATAGATAAATATTGTGTACCATTGCTGTTTGAAGAAATGAAACTGGAGAAGTTTGAGTTAGAAAAAAATCTGAATGAGAACGAAATTGCTGCTTCAGTGGCTTATTTGATTGATGTCGCTGCCATATCGCAGGCTCTAGATCGAGGGGACGAAGTAGCCGCGTGGAACAGTTTGAATTCCAAGCAAATTAATTTGGAAAGCCTCCGTCCGTACTGCAGACGTCGGTATTTCAACGCGTTAGTGAATGCTCTGCAGGTGAAAGTTCGCGAAGAATGCTCCTGCCCGTTGCTAACAATTGAAGATATTCGTGATACTATAGAAATGGTTAATATGGATGACGATGACAATGAGGAACGTGAGTATTACACATTATAAGCAATATCAACTGACTTTAGTTAAAACATTATAAGAACATAATTCAAAAGTTAAATAAAATATTAAATAAAACATGCAATAAAACATTCAATGGTCACTCATGACTGAAAAAGTATCGCAACTTCGAGTTAAGATATAAAAATATAATTTAACGCGATAAAATGCGGTTGAAAAGAGTTTAATTCCAAAGGTTTTTTTGACCCATTTCTTTTTAATTCGTTTTTTAACTGAAATAGTTTTATCCATAACTAATCACTTTTGATCTTTGGTCTATCAGATAAGCATAAAGATTTAAACCGATCTCTACTTCAATTATTCTTTCGACTTTTGATCTTTCGTCTATTAGATAAGCATAAAGATTTAAAACGATCTCTACTTAAATTATTCTTTCGACTTCTGATCTTTCGTCTATTAGATAAGTATAAAGATTTAAAACGATCTCTACTTAAATTATTCTTTCGACTTTTGATCTTTGGTCTATCAGATAAGTATAAAGATTTAAACCGATCTCTACTTAAATTACTCTTTCGACTTCTGATCTTTCGTCTATTAGATAAGTATAAAGATTTAAAACGATCTCTACTTAAATTATTCTTTCGACTTCTGATCTTTCGTCTATTAGATAAGTATAAAGATTTAAACCGATCTCTACTTAAATTATTCTTTCGACTTCTGATCTTTCGTCTATTAGATAAGTATAAAGATTTAAAACGATCTCTACTTCAATTATTCTTTCGACTTTTGATCTTTCGTCTATTAGATAAGCATAAAGATTTAAAACGATCTCTACTTAAATTATTCTTTCGACTTCTGATCTTTCGTCTATTAGATAAGTATAAAGATTTAAAACGATCTCTACTTAAATTATTCTTTCGACATTTGATTTTTCGTCTATTAGATAAGCATAAAGACTTAAACCGATCTCTACTTAAATTATTCTTTCGACTTTTGATCTTTGGTCTATCAGATAAGTATAAAGATTTAAACCGATCTCTACTTAAATTATTCTTTCGACTTCTGATCTTTCGTCTATTCGATAAGTATAAAGATTTAAAACGATCTCTACTTAAATTATTCTTTCGACTTTTGATCTTTCGTCTATTAGATAAGCATAAAGATTTAAACCGATCTCTACTTAAATTATTCTTTCGACTTTTGATCTTTGGTCTATCAGATAAGTATAAAGATTTAAACCGATCTCTACTTAAATTATTCTTTCGACTTCTGATCTTTCGTCTATTCGATAAGTATAAAGATTTAAACCGATCTCTACTTAAATTATTCTTTCCACTTCTGATCTTTCGTCTATTCGATAAGTATAAAGATTTAAAACGATCTCTACTTAAATTATTCTTTCGACTTTTGATCTTTCGTCTATTAGATAAGCATAAAGATTTAAACCGATCTCTACTTAAATTATTCTTTCGACTTTTGATCTTTGGTCTATCAGATAAGTATAAAGATTTAAACCGATCTCTACTTAAATTATTCTTTCGACTTCTGATCTTTCGTCTATTCGATAAGTATAAAGATTTAAAACGATCTCTACTTAAATTATTCTTTCGACTTCTGATCTTTCGTCTTTTCGATAAGTATAAAGATTTAAACCGATCTCTACTTAAATTATTCTTTCGACTTTTGATCTTTCGTTTATTAGATAAGTATAAAGATTTAAAACGATCTCTACTTAAATTATTCTTTCGTGCTTTTGATACTAGTACAAAGTTTAAGAAACTAAAAAACTGTAATTTCATGTTGTACATGAAACATTATTTTATCATTTCAGTAATTGCGGTCATTGATAATGTCAATAAAGCAGTCTTGGACGAGGATCCTTCCACTTTGATAGATCTATTAAGAAGTTCAGTACTGAAGTTACCAACGAAAATAAATAAGGATGAAAAATATTTATGCTTACGCATGCTGAAGAAAAGACTACTCAAAAAGGAATCACAAAATCTGTGGCTGGATGATATAGTCGAGGTCGTCAGAGAGGTGGACAACGAATCTCAAAATATTAAAGTATTAACTGATGCTTTAGTGCAAATAAATTCGTCTATCTTAAAGAATGACGTCAAGGAATTTTGGAATGCGCTCTCGCACCCTTTGCTTTCTGGCCCTGGTGTCTTAGACCCTACATATAGAGATGTTTACTTCCAAATGTTCTCCAAAGCCTTAAAGAAAAGGGGTCATTACATTTGCCCCTGGATCGTATGCCATACAGACGCTGGCAACGCTGTTTATATAGACGTAGAGTCCTATACTTACAGTTGGACTACACCTAAAGATTTTGTCCCACACGCTCGGTTCTTAACAAGGAAGGATGTTACGAATATTATCGAAAAAACGAATAAACACCACGTGAACAAGCATAAGCAAGAAGTCGTAGAAAAGTCCATTGTTAAAATTCAAGCGTATTGTAGAGGATATTTGCTAAGAAAACGTATGATTCAAAGGCTGAAATTCTTCCAAGAAAATATTGAATGTGTTGTCAAAATACAGGCGTGGTGGCGACGAGTCTCCATGCAGAGGAAGTTTGGGACGTTAATTAAAATGAAAACTATAGAGGCCAAGTTGAAAAGAGAGAGAAAAGAAAATCCGATGGCGTGGTATAAGATTCAGGTGGGTACCATCATTAGGGAAGCTATTAATTTTATTATTTACTGGCTGGCTTATTGATCTCAATTGAAATCAATGTTAGCTCAATTGTCGAAGATCGGACGGGCACGACAATGTGTTGAAATATGGAATCTTATATATCAAGTATTACATACAAATACCTTGTCTCATTGGTAACCGTTTGACGAAAGATTTATTAAAAAGCAAACTGCTAATTTTCGCAATCTGAAAAACTGTATCCTAACCTAACCTAATACAAATAAAGAATCGTGTAAATTGTTTGGTCTAATCAATACTATTCCATTTTTTCAGGAGCAAAAGATAATAAAAATCCAAGCTCTATGGCGTGGTAGGCGCGCTAGAGCGGCATTCACATCGCTATTCCACTCCCCGAACCCCCCGCTCAAAGTCGTCAAGAAATTCGTGCCCATGCTCGACTTCGACACCGCCGACTACGATCGAGAAATCCAACTGCAAACCTTGAAGTCTCAAGTCGTCCAATCCATCAGGAAAAACCAAGAATTGTCCAAACAAATAGACAGCATGGACTTGAAAATCGGACTTTTAGTGCAAAATCGCATCGCTCTACAAGAAGTAGCTGCCTACGGGTTGAAGCTCAACTCCATGGTTAAACATAATTCGATGACGAAATTAGTCTTTCAGAATAAAGACGGCAAAAATTCTATGATGACCATCTCTTCGGCTGTTAAAGGGTTAAAGTCGTTAACGAAAGAATGTAAACGTTTATTAGACGGATATCAGCACCTATTTTACGAATTACAAACTAATCCTACATATTTATCCAAATTATTGTTTTGCATCCCACAGAACAAAACCAACTTTTTCTTACAAAACGTTGTGCTAAGTTTGTACAATTTTGGTGCTTATGCGAGAGACGAATACCTTCTTTTGAAGCTATTTAGATTCACGCTCGAAGAGGAGATTAGCTGTAAAGTATCAAAACCATTTGATGTGATAGCTTCGACGCCCTTAGTTCTCAAAATGGCGGTCAGTTTGTCAAGACAATTGTCTGGCTTGAACAGTCTGCAGACTATTATTGGACCACTCATTGATAAAATGCTAAAGGATAAAGGTCTGAACATAGAAACTGGACCAGTGGAGATTTATAAGGCATGGAGAAATGAGACGGAAATGAAGACGGGGCAAATATCGTGAGTTATTTGTGAATTATAATTTGAACTAATTTAATATAGCTATGCGAATCTGCATGACATCTGTCTCCGACCTTTCCGACAAGGCTTGTTCACTTTTGTGATAACATTGGTTGACAGCAGTCCTGGATATTTTCTATTTATGTAGAATTATTTTATATCGGCTTTAAAGCAACGGCGACACTCAGTAATTGCGTTTATCTGGGTGTTTTTTAAAATTTTTATTAGCAATTAGATATGAGCGCCACCGCCACTTTCTCCGCGTTGCCGCCGCCACGCAAACGCAATGGTGCGCTGAGAAGAGAATATAATAGATCAGTGTGAACAAGCTCGTTGTTGTGGTAGATTTCATATAAATATAATAATATATATAAATGCGAATTAAACAACTTTCTGTCCTTGACAACTTGAAACGTAAAATACACTCTTAATTGGAAAAAATATAATATGTAAATAGGGAGTACCTAGGCACCATAAGTCCGTCATTTCCATCAAATGAATCATCCGCTACGAAAGAAGTGCCACTCAATACTATAACAATATTATACTTATTATTATATATATTATATATATATATTATTATACTTATTATATAACAATATTATAACTTATATTTTATAGTAACCTTTAAAACTGTAATAGCGCACGGCTACCAATCACATACCTGGGACGCCATATTGTAAGAGCAATGATTAGGATTGGACCAGCTAAGGAAGGCTATATACAGGGTGTCCCAAAATTCAACGTCAATCTGAAACGGGACGATAGGAAAGAAAACATTTAATGTATAGTTATATTTAAAAAAATAATAACACAGTCGCCCCAAATTTTCTTTGACATTTTTGCCGAACTATGAATTCAACATTTTCAAAATATCTCGACTTTGACAGAGCGTGGAAAGGTATCAGGCGGACAGACAGACAGAGTTACTAACGAATTTATAATAATAGTATGTATTATATGTCCTTAAGTTTTCACGATTATTTATATTAAATGAAACGTTGTATATCCGGTTTTTATCGTGTAAGTTTCGGTATCTTTACAGACATCGTGGTCGCGAGAGACTAATATGACAGGCGTCCACTTGACAGTTATGAAAACATTCAATAATTTTCATATGTTGCTCAGTCTCAGCGTTCGTAGACCGTAGCGTTCAAGATTAACACAGAAAGTGCTGACAGATGTTGAGCAAGCTGTGATTGCTTTTCTTTGAATGTTTAGCTAAACGAGCTATTTTTGTATGTACAAATTAGGTTTTAGTTTTATAAACTTTTCCGTATTAATTGGTATCCGCCCCTCGACTAACGCCGCTAACCTCAAAAAGTCGCCCGTCGCCGTCGGCCCATCGGCGCTCATATCTATTGTAATGTAAAGATCCCTTCAATATCTTTTATATTTCGTATTTAAATGGAATTTGAAATAATATTCGAGAAATATAGAATAGAAAAATGTTTGATACAAGGTACTTTTTCATCTGCATATATAAACATATATATATATATATATATATATATATATATATATATATCTCGGAGAACGATCACGTTCTCCGTCATCGGCACTGGTGGTAAAAGGTTGGGCATCCATACTGGGTGAAATGCAAGCAAAAGTCGAATATATTACACACACTTTTATTACTTAGGCTTTACACGAATTTTATAAACCTCTAACTTAACGGTTTTGATAATAAAATTAGAAAAAAAGAGCAGCGGGTTCGCAACTAGCGGGCACACTAATTAGCTTAGCCAAAAGTTACAAAGAATATGGTCCACCCCGACCAGTACACTCCTATTTATGCATTCCATTCTCAAAAATAATCACGCCACATCACGCCACGACCCCACTCCAGACGTATCTTGCTCTTATTGGTTGATTCAAACATAAAATAAAACTGAATACAATACAATTACTAATAGATAATTTCAATTAACTTTAAATCAAACTAACAAATCAAAGTAAAGTATTTTTAACTACATAAAATATAATCAAGATTTAAGCAAACAAATAATTTAATTGAAATCAATTTTATCTAATACTAGTTCCTAACTTCGATCAGTCCTACAGAACTACCCTCCAACACGGCCATCCTGGCGCCTCACGCGTCCTCGTGTGATGTTGAAGGATCCCCGACATGATCTGTAAGGATAATCAAAAGCTGTCGATCAAAATGTTCGGCCACTCCTGACAAAACAGTTATAAGAAAGGAAAACTTTATTACAGAAAATAGTAAATAATTTGCCTCTTAGCAAAGCCTAGAATGCCATATATTTATATAGAGCCACCACGCTAAGTATATGGGGCCAACTCGCCAAGTAAGTTCAAATAGTAACTTAAGCAACAGCAATATAATAGTAATCTCGCCATGTAGTTATGTAGAGCCACCACGCTAAGAACACTGGGCCAACTCGCCAAGTAAATTCAAATAGTATCACATAAGCAACAGCAACATAGTTATCTCTACGTTTGTCAAAAAAAAAAAAAATATCAAATTAGATGAATAGGGCCTCCTTGCAAATTCTTTCTGACCTCCACGCCACTTAACAGGCCTTAACGCCACATAGTAGGCCTCCACGCCACGTAATAGGCCTCCACGCCACGTAATTGGCCTCCACGCCACGTAATTGGCCTCCACGCCACGTAATAGGCCTCCACGCCACGTAATAGGCCTCCACGCCACGTAATAGGCCTCCACGCCACGTAATAGGCCGCCACGCCACGTAATAGGCCTCCACGCCACGTAATAGGCCGCCACGCCACGTAAAAGGCCTCCACGCCATTAAATGTATGTAAATGAATACAAACATCGACATTAAGTTAACAGTATAGTAGTAAATCTCAACATTGTCATCATCTGACAAGCACTGGTCCAATTCATCAGGCACATAACATTGAGGGAAAGGACGTACGCGATCTCTTGCATACTTATATGTTCGGTAAGAACTCAAGTGCTTTAAATGATATCTGTCACCATCTAACACATCGATAACTTTGTTCGGACCTCTATACTTAGGATCTAATTTGGTTTGATTCCGTTCGTGATTTTCAATTAAAACAAAATCGCCTAGAGCAAAAGTTGTTACCTTAAACTTATTTTTATTAAAACCAATTTTATCAGACTGGGCACTTTGACCCATTAATCTCTTAGCTTGCTCCCGTACTTCGTCAATGTTAATCTATACCTCTTGATCGTCTACAGTCATTTAGTTCAAAGGTCTTGCTATTCTACCGATCAATAACTCTAACGGGCTAGCTTTAGTGACTACTAATAGTGAATATTAGCCATTTTGCTACCCTCCCTGTACTGGATATCAAAATCAGATGCCTAAAGAAAGACCCACCAACGATGTACTCTAGGTGTTAAATCTACTTTCGTCCTTGCTGCCTTTAATGAATTGCAGTCAGTGAAAACAGTAAAGGTTCTGCCATACAAAAAGTGACGGAAATGTTCAATAGAATTGACGACAGCCAAAGTTTCTAGCTCATATTATGAGTGATAGCGAGATTGTGCATCCGTGGTTTTTTTTTTGCTACAGAATTCTACAGGATGTAGTTTTCCGTCAACTTTTTGGAAAAGTATCGTGCCATAACATTCTGTACTTACATCCGTATGTAATTCAACTGGAAGATTTAGATCGAAAATAATTAAAACTGAAGAACGAGACAAAATCGAAATAACCTCCAGTCTAATGGTTTCATGCTCATTGGCCCAAATTATTTTACAATTATTATTTGACATTAGCCTACACGTTATAGCGTTACGTATATAGTATAGTAGTAATGAATGCAGGCTTTTTCTATGGGATTCGACTCGATTGGGATTAAATGGAACGAATCAGCCATATCTAAACAAGAGTACACTTTAGCACCCGCCAATCTTTGAACTTGATTGCATGTAAGTAGTAAAAGATATCGATCTGGGGTATTAGCGTTTAATTGCCTTTAAAATCGACGCCCATTCTATCAGAACCATCTCGCTTTTTAACACCCGCCGACAACAATTCGCTACATTTATTTCGCACCATTTCTCGTTCTGCAGCGCCCAAGTGATAAGGCCGTCATTTTACAATCTTATACGGGTCAACTAATCTTACCTCTAATTCACCGATTTTAACTCTACTGGCAGGCGTACCCTCAGTAAACGAATCCGCAAAACTAGCAAGCAATTCAACTAATTTAGGCTTTAAATTGTGTGAAATATCTGTTTCAATATTATCAAAAGTTACATCGGATCCACTGACCTCACAAATGTTTATACTACTCGACTTTCTGAATGACATCTCCACGGAAAATCCTAACGCTGATAAATCGCGACCTGTTCAAATATCCCTACTCAAATACTTATCGGGTATGACACGAAATAATAAATCTACGCCATGGCCGCAAAGAATAACTTTAGCTAGCAACTGAACCCTGCACGGTAGAAATGAATATCCGACGCCTACGAGAGATACTAAATTATTTTATTTTATTTGGAAAATTTAACATTAACTTTAACTCGTGTAGAACAAACATCAATAACACAGTACATATTTACACATTTTTGCATTTAGTTAACTATGTACCTACAGTGTATGAACGACACCTACCTGCCCATTTAATACAAAATGTTTAAGCAACACATTTATCATCAAAATATACTTAAAAGGAAAAAAATACACCACAAAAAAGCGTTAGCAAGGAATCGCGTCAAACCAAATCTCAGCCAATGTGATGAAAACCTTTTCAGGTTTATTGTTGAAAATTTCTAACTCGTGCCCATCTACTAACTTGTTGACGGAGTTAGCCATACGAATGAAGTATGCGTTTTGTCTATTGTTAGTTGCACAGCTACGAATGTGAAGCAGCTTGCAGTTTCTAGATCTCTAGATCAGGTGACAATTGAGGGCGCATTTAACTAACATATTATGCTAAATATTGTAAAGCAAGTATTAATATCAGCCCTTGTTGGAGAATCTAAATAAATAAATAAATACTGAAATTTACCTGTAAATTTATTAGCTACACTTTCTTTGATTAAAGAACAATCTGCACCGGAGTCGAAACAAAATGAAAACTGCGCACCTGATTGAGTAATCATACCAGCGATAGGCTTAGTATGGCATACGTCCACCCTCATTGTGCTGGCCACTGCAGGAGTGCTTGAGTTATTCTTAGAATCGCGGGAGCAGCGCGATGCCACGTGTCCTTCAACACCACACAAGTAGCAGAGAAACAGGCGGCCGCGCTGCAGCCTTGCTGGGTCGATTGAAGCTAGGAGCCAGTTGAGATTTCTCGTTGGTACGGCTGAAACATTCGAAAGATCTGTGACCAAATTTCCCACAAGCATAAGATTTTGTAGGCAAAGGTGTGAATCTTAGACGCTTAGTGTCAGCTGTAGTCGTTGTACCCTTTATATTAACTTCTTGGTAACTACGCTTACGGTATGAAAAGGCACTTAATTCTCGTTGCATCTTATTACGGGTATTCAGTTCCTCCGCAAAAATACTGCGCTGCAAACGGGGTTCAATCTGACCTATATGACCAAGAATGACAGAGATTATCAGTTCTTCTTTATTTAAATTGCTCCATCTTGACAAAAGAGACGAATAAAGCCTACTCGCGTAGGTAGCAAGACATTCACCTTCACGAGGTTTACCATTTAGCATCTTTAAAACAGACCCAGCGCTGGTATCAGCAGTTTCAAACCGTGAAAGAAAGAGATTTTTAAATTCTTCCCACTTCATACTAGAAAAAGCTATCTGCGAAAACCAGGAAGCCGCGGAACCTTTCATAGCTTTACTTAAAGTAACAATAAGTTTACTCCCCTCGTAATGGTGTCCGCTCAAGCAGATGTCCGCCGTCGCCAGCCAGGCTCGAGCGTCCGTGTCCGCGTCCTCGGGGTGAAACTGGGGCAGTGTGACCTCTTGATCTCCGTAGGCCGAGGAGCTGCGCAGCATCTCCACAAGCATGCGCATTTGGTGCTGCTGCGCGTCAAACAAAGCTCGCCAACCGTCATTTGCTCCATTTGTCTCACGGGTTATGGTTAGTGCTTGCACGGATCCCACTTCTGATCTCGGAGAACGATCACGTTCTCCGTCATCGGCACTGGTGGTAAAAGGTTGGGCATCCATACTGGGTGAAATGCAAGCAAAAGTCGAATATATTACACACACTTTTATTACTTAGGCTTTACACGAATTTTATAAACCTCTAACTTAACGGTTTTGATAATAAAATTAGAAAAAAAGAGCAGCGGGTTCGCAACTAGCGGGCACACTAATTAGCTTAGCCAAAAGTTACAAAGAATATGGTCCACCCCGACCAGTACACTCCTATTTATGCATTCCATTCTCAAAAATAATCACGCCACATCACGCTACGACCCCACTCCAGAAGTATCTTGCTCTTATTGGTTGATTCAAACATAAAATAAAACTGAATACAATACAATTACTAATAGATAATTTCAATTAACTTTAAATCAAACTAACAAATCAAAGTAAAGTATTTTTAACTACATAAAATATAATCAAGATTTAAGCAAACAATTAATTTAATTGAAATCAATTTTATCTAACACTAGTTCCTAACTTCGATCAGTCCTACAGAACTACCCTCCAACACATATATTCGTACATTGTATGTTTTTTATTCTTTACAGTAATCTACCCTATAACGTAACCCAAGAAGACGCACTAACATATCCTGAAGTAAAAACAAGACTGGAGTCTGCGCTCACGCAGCTCAAGACCATAGTGACCATGTTTTTGGACAAAATATCCAACTCAATAGATCAAATACCATTCTGTATAACTTATATGGCGAGAGTTTTGCATAGAGCTCTTACTACTAAGTTCCCGCATGCTCCCGAGAAAGATGTTTTGAAAGTATGTACCGTGATTTTTTTATATTTTATATATTTAAATAGTATTTTTTTATTTCATTGAATTTTAGACTTTACAATTAAAAGAATAAAGTCAATAAGCGTTTTGACTAAGGGAGGTTTATTTACTCTAAGCCTATTCATGTTGCTGCGCGAGGTGAGCTATTGAGCATCAATAATTAAGAAGAATTGAAAATTGAATCTCAACCCTACGTCAAACCTATTATGACTGTTTGTCATGGTACAACGTAAATTTAATATAAATAATTTTCAGGTAATCGGAAACTTAGTATACTACCAATTCTTCAACGCCGCAATCGTGGCTCCAGACGCGTTTCACATCATACATTTACCGAACGGTTCCGCTCTGACCACCGATCAAAGGAAGAATTTGGCATCTGTTGCTAAGATATTGCATTTCTCTGCTGCTAAGAAAGGAGTAAGTTATGTTTAATTTATTTAGTCCGTCTAGTTTACAACAGAAAGCAAATAATGCCAAAAATGCTAATTAGTAATCATGTCTATGAACATTGAGAACAGAACTTTTTACGATGTTTACTTTTGTTCTTGTATTTCCCCATTACCCACAATATTTTCACCCTTGCACGACACCATAATGATTAAAACACTAAATCAAACGACGACCGAGTGGTGTAGTGGTAAGTGACACTGCCTCATACGCCAAAGGTCCCAGGTTCGAGTCCTGGCTGGAGCATTCGTTTCTGTGATGAACACTGACGTTTGTTCTCGGGTCATGGTTGTTTGTATTTATATATGTATGTTTATTCTGGGTTCCCCCCCAGTTCGCTGTATGGCCATCCATAACACAAACTCCTATTACTCCATACAGTTGGTGTGTTTTTCTGGGGATTTAAAAAAATATCGTAGTAGTCAAAGAAAGCTGTACGCCAAGAACAAACCCAAGAGCTATATTTGACTAACCTAATTTAAAAATGTCAGTTCGGGGAAGAGTCAAGTCACCTACGTTGCCTGAATCCCTTCATCGTAGAATGTCACGAGAGAATGAAGGAAGTCTTCAGGAGGTGCTGCCGGGGACCGACGTTGGAGGAGTACTTTGCTGTTGATGAATACACGGAGGCGACCTTGTTGCATCATCCGCATATTTATATTACAGTTCAGGTTGGTCGGGAATTGTGTTTTTGTTAATTTAGTGATATGCATTTAAGTTACTGGGTTATCTTTTTGGTATCTCTTTTTCTAATCGAACCTGGTCTCGTTTTGTTTGATTAGATGATAAATTAAAGGCTTGACATTCAAATAAAGAGAGGCCTGTATTAAATTATAAGGGCTTTGATTTTCAAGTTGGTCCTTTTTGACACAATTACCTATTTATTGCCTCTAACGGGGCAAATGAGTATCGATTCGTAAGAATATCAGTCAAGACAAGTGAGCAGTTTCGATCTAACGCCCACTTTCCAAAATGTTTCTGTACCCTTAACCGACCACCTAGGGCATCTGAGCGTAACTATATCGTCCCAACTAAACTTCGGGCAACAAATTGTGTCCATGGCTCAAACTGCTTCAAAGAAGTTAGGAATCATCTCGAAGGTCCGACGGTACTTCAGCCCTGAACAGCTACTTAATTTGGATACAGCTCAAGTTTGATCTTGTATGGAGTACTGTAGCCATCTTTGGGATGGTTCTGCAAAGTACCAACTAGAAGCGATGGACGCAGTTGACCGAAGAGCCCGAAAAATTATTAACAACTTTGACCTCACCACCAAAAAACTGCAAAGCCTCGACCATCGTCGGAAAGTTGCCAATTTAGCAGTCTTCTACAGATTACATTTTGGAGAGTGCGCGAATGCTCTTTTTGATCAGGTTGAACCCACACCCTTCTTACATCGGACTACTTGATGCAGACAGGCCTTCCATCCCTTTATAGTAGATGTCCCAAGAAGTCGAACCAAACGCTTCGATAGTTCCTTTTTGGTGCGGGTCGCCAAGGTGTGGAATAAACTGCCTGCGTCTGTTTTGCCAGAAAACTATAGTCCTAGTTCATTTCAAGCGTCGAGTGAATAGGTATCTCGTGGGTAGACGTGTAACACCTTCGTCTTCATCGTCACTTTCCATCAGGTGAGATAAAAGACAAACGTCTAATCCTTTTTCAATAAAAAAAAAATTAATGTTTGAATCTGGTGTTTAGCACAAGAAAAATTACAAACGCTTTAATAATAACCAAATTTTGTATCCTTTTCAGGAAATAGTGGACACGCACGCTCTACTAATAGAGTACCAGGACATCATAGCCCCCGAACAGCACGACCGTCTCAACGAACTGCTGGACGATTTGGGAGAGGTGCCGTCGGTGGCGCAACTTGCCTCTAGAGACATTGACACGGTAATTTTATAATATTAAAAAAATATATAAATGTGGATATTTAGAAATGTTCAAGTAAAATGAATACAATAAAATGTAAGTTGCCGTTGCCTGCTTCATGCTACAGTGCAAATAGTGTAGTATTGCGGTAACCCATATTTAACCCAAGCTTCACTTGTTTCGATTCCTAAGTTAATGTATAATCACATTATTTTACAGCAACTAGGCGAAACCACAGAAGAAAACGCCAGGCTAGAAGTGTGTCTGGCTTTAGTGAACAAATTCCAAGCCCCGGCTGATGATATGACGGATATCAACAAATTGTTCATCAAGACTAAAGAGCTGTGTGTTGCGGTTATTCCGTTTTTGAATGGTAAGAACAGTGTTTAACCTATGTTAATGTATATTGTAGATAGTAGTCCTGTCTTTAAAACTAGAGGTCCTGGGTTTGAATCCCATTTGGGTGACGTATTTGTGTTATTAAACAAGATTATTCCTTCGAGTAATGGTTGTTTTCTCTTTGTTATATTGTGAGTAGATATATTTGCTTGCATCTTAATATATGGAAAGCTTCATTAAACGTGTATAATGAAAAGTATTTGATCTGTCAGACAAACATTAATCACAGCATTTAGCATAGATTGACACTATAAATATAAATATTTCTAACAATCACACCACATTATCTAGCCCAAATTAAGTATCATTAAGAACTCGTGTTATGGATACTAGATAACGGATAAGTAAACTTAAGAAATATATAAGCACAAATATACTTTTTTTTCATATATACATATTAGAAATAAACTTAAATAAACGTACATACACATCCATGACAAGAAAGCAAATATAATAAAATATCTGCCCGTACCAGGAACTAAAAATTCCTGTTACATTAATCAACTTTTAATTTTAGGTGAACATCTCCTCGAAGCCCTCTGCATCGGTAATACTAAAGAACAACAAGAACAATACAGTAAGAAGGTTCAAAGACGCATCTACTCCGGCCAAGCCAAGCCCGACGAGGTCATGTCCCTTAGGGAACACATCGCGAAATTACGCAAAAACCTTGAAACCTTAGAAGAAGAGGGCTACGTCACTAGAGAAGATGGATATCAAGCATTAATCACTTCTATAGCACTAGATCTGTGTAATAAAGGGAAGTACAGACAAGCCCAAAGGAGGGCGCTTGCTACGTTGACGAGAACGAAACAAAGCCTGCAGGAGAAAACTAAGTATTACGAGGAGAAATGTAGATCTTATGACCAGTACATAAAGTCGTGTCTTGCGAATCTTCATGCTGGGAAGAGGTGAGTTTTTAGTTGTTTGGGGTTTTGGGTTTGTTGTGCTTTTGATTGTAGTGTTATGTAGATAGAAATCAAAATTACATGTAGCATATCTAAAGAACAGTAAAAATAAATACACCGAGATTAGTTTTGTTCTAGAGCAAGATATGCTCACAAATAGGTAGATATGGTAGTTTTTTGAAATCTGGCCCACTGTTTAGGTGTAGATCACTATAATGCAATGAGCAGATTTTTTATCCATTTATGCTTTATGTATTTTTTCATTATAAAACTCCAATTAAATTTGAAAACGCAACCGATGCCTAATTTATTCTAAGGAAAAAGCTTCAGCTTCAAAAATTACAGGACAAAAACTACTTTAATTCAGGCCTACAGCCCCTTGGCGTGGGTCGGTTTCGAATTGCTACGCCAACCAGCGCACCGTACGTAAACTGTTATGGCGTATTCGCAATTGAATAACTTTCTTTGCAGGAGCGTGCACGCGTGCCTGCGGCGCTCCGGCAAGGACATGCAAAAGCTAAAATCTAAACTAACGGCCAAATACTCCGGAGCTAAGCTACTCGAACGAGGAGTCTTACTAGAAATCGACGGTTTGAACCCGACGCAGTTCAAGAACGTCCAGTTTGACATCACCCCTACAGATACCAACGGCGTTTTCACGATCAAAGGTAAATTCATGGGCGTCGAAATGGAGTCCGTCGACGTCGATATACAAGACTTGTTGCAGAAACAATACGAAGGCTGTGCCATCATGGACATGTTCGGAAAAGCGAAAATAAACGTCAACTTATTAATATTTTTACTTAACAGTAAGTTTTATGGCAAGTGTTGATTTGCTCCGTCTATAGTCGAGTGATTTTATGTAGTGAGCTGACAGAATAGTATTTAATACCAAATATTTTTATCACATTTTAGTTGTATTCAACGTTACTTTATGAGTTATAATGATCTAATAAGTTTTTTTTATAATGATTATGTACCTGCTTTACGATTTTGCTGTTTTTTTTTAAATGTAAGTATGTAGTTATTTTAATTTGAAATAATCTCACCTTTTTAATATTATTTTTTATGAACTAATCTTAAACTTAATGCATTTTACTATTTAAAGTACGATCGTTGATTATGTAAGTAATGAAATAAGGATTAACCGTTAGGTTATTCGAATTGGAGTGCGTTCGGAAACATATTACGTTGTTTACTCATGTTACAACTTTTTGCGTAAGTTATAATTTTAACCATGACAATAAATGAGGCTGTATTTATACATTGATTCTCTTGTTTTATTTGTTGCTAAATCTTTGTTCATTTAGCTATTGTCAGCAAATAATTGATGTGCGATACCAAACAAATTTTTTGCTCTGAAGTAAAATGAAATCTTTTTCTCGGTGATTGCATCAATTTGATTTGACAATCAGAATCTGAAAACCAAAAACTTCTGTAAGGTCTAGGTAATGAGGAAAAAATATTTTTACTAAAACTTTTTCCCTTAATTTATGCTATTGACACTTTTATACTTTATTATTATAATGGTAGTCTGGATTATATCGTAAGTATGTCCAGCATCTGAGTGGATACGAACCATGTTTCCATCTTCATTATATCTTGGAGAAATCCCTCCCCGTGTTCGTGTATAAAGATATGCCAGTATAAGTTACCAAATGAATTAACCCACACAGGCTAATCAGACCAAAACAGACATTTTATTTTTATTTTTCCAATGATAGTATTATTAGTAGGTATAATCGGACCCAAAATATATCAGTTTGATTCCATAGCAAAAACCACTGTTGACAATTGTAATTAAATATCAATAAATTATTGTACTAGCACTTTTAAAGTACCTATTCGCGTTGCCGTAAGAGAGAAGTTCCTTAAGTGAATAAGAAGGTTAACAGAATAATGAATGTAAAATAAGTATAATTAATTTTATTTTCTAGTTCCATTTTTCTTTTAGCAAACCCTTTCTTCACCCGCGCAGGCTACCATTTTACCAAATTAAGTTAATCCTATAAATCGCAGAGCTCGAAGTAAGTAGATACGGGTGATAGATCGAATCATAACTATCAGACAAGAAAATTAAATACGTTTTATGAGACATGGTATGGACCCTTTAGCCTTACGTTGGGTTAATTGGAGAAAAAATGGATGCTATAAGTAAAAATGTCTAATAAGTCTTACTGCATTTGCTTATAAGACCTTTTGATCCGAAAGAAAAACATCATAAACAGAAAAGCATTAGTTGCATTTAAAGGGAACTCGGCGAGACTCGGGCTAAGGCGATAGTCGCTTGCGCGGTGTTCTGGCTTTTGTAGGCGCTCCGCTTACTAAGGCGCGACAACACTGCAGGGGATTCGAATGCGGATGTGAGACTGCGGCGAGTTCCTCGATAGCACGTATTGAAGTTCGCTGATACTTGTTACCTATTAGTCCTTAAATTCAATCTATTCCTTGTTCTAAATAATGTACCGGAACATATTACACTGTACAAAGTGCGAATATAATATATATATATATGTATTTATATATATATATATATATATATATATATATATATATATATATATACAACGTTGATAAAAGCGAGAGGCATTAAATGAAACCACATATTCTGTCACAGGAATGTTTTTTAGTTTTTACTTAGTCTCATTTAAACACTCTGTATCTTCCCGATCACCTGATCGTAAGTTTGTATTATAGGCATACGTAGTTATCTAAACGACAAAATTCACGCGAGCGATGCGACGTTGCCAGTTCGCATCGTAAGTTTGCAGTACAAACAAGGAAGTACTTGTACTAAATCTTTCCTTAAAAGAAAGTACAGATCACGGTTATCTCACTCTAATGTAATAAGCGTAACAGAAATAGAAATAGATCAGTATGTGGCTATGGCGCCGGCGGCGGCTCGGCTAATTAGGTCAAGGGCACATTTATTACTTTCAGTCATGGGCAAAATGTATCACTGAAAAGAAAAGATTGATATGCATCTTTCGATCACTGTGATATGTATCACTCTTTTGTATCATTATCACAAATGTATCAGTTGTTCATGCTCGCGCGTCACTCTCGCTACTCAGTAGGTTTGCTCTGCTCAACTTGATCAAATATATCAATGAGAGATATAAAAGATATGATGAAATGAAAGATTACTGATTGATTTGGTTTAATCGGCAGCGGTTTCTTAGTGGCCATTTTGCGGTATCGAAACGAAACTATTTATCGGTACCCAATAACGGGTTCTGAAACTATGTATTTTGAAAACTATTTGTTGCTAGACTTCTTTTCCTAGCATTGTGCGAGCGAGATAACCATACGACGCGTGCGTGAGCGAGTGAGTTGTAAAGATACAGTGATACATTTGGATATGAACGGATATAAAGAGTGATTGATTCAAACGGCGTGATACATATCTTTTTTATCTATCACTCCTGAGTTACCCATCGCTAATTACTTTGTTTAGTGCGAAGACGCGTTGCATCCGGGGTGCACGTTGCGTAATTCAGCACGGATTATTGTCGCTCACGCGTCCCATTTAGGTACTAATGTTAAGTTTTTATTGTGATAGGACACGTAACTGAGTATTTTAGCTTTAGTTTTGTGAGTAGTTTTTAATTATTTTGTAAGTACGTAAGACATCCACAATGCCTCGTGCTACATACACGGCGTCAGAATACACTGACATGATTTTAATCTACGGGGAATCCCACGGCAACACGGAGCTCTAGCTCTGCGAACTTACCGAGAAAGGTATGGAGACAGCCGCGCGTGCCCTAGGAACGCTCGCACCATAGTATTGGCAGTACAACGGGTACGGGAAAACAAATCATTAGCAGCGCATCAGGAGGGAGTCCCACCGCAGCAGATACCTACAGCGCGCGAGCAACAGATTCTTGACTATTATGACCGCAACCCCACATCGAGTCTGCATAGAGCCAGTTTACAGTTTGCCATAGAACCGTGCATAACATTTTAAAAAGGAATAAACGTTTAATTTAAAAAAGTTCAAGCCCTTTTAAGAAGGGATTTGCCAGTCAGGCGTACTCACCGCCAGTGGATACTTGACAAAGTTACTGACGACCCGAATTTTTTATTAACTGTCATGTGGACCGACGAGAGCACAGTTACACGCAATGGCATATGCAACCAACAAAATCTCAGATACTGGAGTATTGAAAATCCACGCATGATTCGGGAGTCAGAGCATCAGTACCGCTTCTCTGTTAATGTGTGGGCTGGTATACACAGGGACCAGATTATTGACCCTGTTTTTATTGACGGCACCCTTAACGCGGTAACATTTTTGGAGATATTATCCGGTCCCGTTGCTAAATATACCGAAGAAATACCGTTAGCCAATTATCGGCATTTATGGTACCAATTGGACGGAGCTCCTCCACATTCAGTGATGTCTTTCAGAGAGCGCTCACCGAAATGTTTGGACAGCAGTGGATTGGTCGATTTGGACCAGTACGATGGCCACCACGGTCTCCGGATCTCACTCCAATGGATTTTTTTTACTGGGGGTTTGTGAAAAGTGAAGTGTACGCGACAGACGTGAATACCGTAGAGGAACTTAAAAACCGGACTATTTTAGCGTTTAATAAATTAAAAAGTTTAACAACAAACAGTGACCTTATTGCACGATTAAATAACAATATTATACGTCGTTATAATTTGTGTACCATTGCAAACGACGGACATTTCGAACAATTGAAGATATAATGTGTAAGTGTTACAATTAATTATTTTTGTTTATTATTTTCATTGATCATACCTTCCAACGTTACCTACAACACATGTTTACATTATCATCCACATCAAACTCGGGCGCTCCGCTGTGTAGGTAGGTGTGCGAGCCGGTGAGCCTGCCGCCGCACGCGCTATGCTACTCAAATGCTACATTGCCAATTTGTTGGTGGCGGCAGGCTACTCAACAAAGGATGTTTACATTTTTACTTAATTATTAAGCTATTTAAGTTCTTTGAAAAACGTTTTTTCGTATACTTCTCGTAAACTTTTTTTTAATAGTTTTGGATTAACAGTAGGCACTTATAGTATATGTGTTTCATTAAATGCCTCTCGCTTTTGTCATCGTTGTATATATATAATAGGTCTTTACCTATGAAACTGCCGTTTTGCCGTACTAGCCATTTCAAATGAAAATATTTTTTTTTTGACTGATAATTCTAATTTCAAATTAATTTTATTTGACAAACATGGAATTCTTTTTCTAAAATCGTCATTTGTTTAATAGTTAGTGTTTTGTTTTCAACGCATTCGAACATTTTTCGTCATCATGGATAAGTTAAAAATTCGAGTAATTATGGAGTATGAGTACCGTCGTGGCAGCAAAGCGGCACAAGCGGCACGCAACATCAACGACGTTTACGGAGCGAACACTACAAACGAACGCACCACCCGTTATTGGTTTACCCGCTTCCGTTCTGGAAATTTTGACTTGAAAAATGAACCCCGTGGTCGTCCGAAAACTTTGGTCGACAATGACGAATTAAAGGCAATTGTGGAAGCTGATGAAACTCAATCCACGGGTGAATTAGCAGCAGCTTTCGACGTTATAATATTGGTCCATTTGCGTCAAATTGGCAAGGTAAAAAAGCTCGACAAATGGGTATCCCACGAACTCAATGACCGCCAGCGCGAAGTACGCGTGGAGACGTGCCTTGCACTGCTCAGCAGGCATACAAATGAAGGAATTCTGAACCGCATTGTTACTTGTGACGAGAAATGGATCCTGTTTGACAATCGTAAGCGCTCAGCAAGTTGGTTGGACCCTGGTTCAGCACCCAAACAATGCCCTAAGCGAAAACTTACCCCTAGAAAAGTGATGGTCACTGTTTGGTGGTCTAACGCGGGTGTAATTCATCACAGCTTCTTGCCAAACGGGCCAAGCATTACTGCAGATGTGTACTGTGAAGAACTGAACACAATAATGGAGAAGTTCGCACGTCTCCAACCAGCTTTGGTCAATCGTTCGGCTCCACTGCTCCTGCACGACAACGCGCGACCTCATACTGCACAGCAGACGGTCTCCAAGCTACAAGAGTTGGGGTTGGAAGTTCTCCGTCATCCGCCGTACTCACCAGACCTTGCGCCTACAGACTTCTACTTTTTCCAGAATTTGGATAACTTCTTGGCGGGAAAAAAATTCAATACCCGAGAGGCAGTACAAAATGCCTTTGAAGAATTTGTTGCCTCCCGTCCAGCTGATTTCTTCAAGGAAGGCATCAATAAGCTACCAATGCGTTGGCAAAGATGCATTGATTGCATGGGTGATTATTTTGATTAATAGAAATAAAAAAATATAAAAAAGCTACGCTTCATTTATTTCGTGAAAAACGGCAATTTCATAGGTAAAGACCTAATAATATATAATAGGGAACACTTTTTATATGTACCTATATCTAGAATTTCCCAATTACGACACTTTGTTTTCAACATGCCACAAGATCATGGTTCGTTTTCCTCAACATATTCTGTTTGCTTGGGGTCATAATTTAATTAGCTGCTAGTAGGGTTTCGCTATCAATTTCTGATGCAGAGCTGGACACATATTTTTTACCGTTGATGTATCTATAACACTCGGTACAATATTATATATCTTTTATAAATCTTAAAATATTCATGCATTTTTTTCACAATATTATAGTAATACATACAAATATAGCGAAGTTATTCGTACGCGTAGGTTTGTTATGGTTTGCACACCACCATTTTTAAAACCTTAATATTTTTTTTTCTTGAATTAAATTTTACATCTTTCTGTCATTCTACGCTATTTGATGAGTCATTTAATACGATTTTAGGTACAACATCAAGCGCATAACCGTTTCATAACCTGGTGATTACCTCACGGCATTATTCTTGAAAATACCATACACAAGCAAACATAAAACTCTTTTGTCTAAAAAGAAGGAACTTCCATTTGAGCGATAGCGATGAGGAACAAGTGCATTCTTGACGCTTTAGAAGCTGCGCAAACGTTGACACTTTTTGTTGCACCATCACAGGAACCGTTGTTGTTGAATTTCTGTGTCCAATGGCGGCAACTGGACACAGTTTCGGTTGCCTGTTGCCGACACGGCTCACCACAAAGCGCAGTACAATTGTTACGAAAGTTAATGTCGCCTGTGTCTTCAACTGACAGTTTTTAGCTTATAATAGGTCTTTACCTATGAAACTGCCGTTTTGCCGTACTGGCCATTTCAAATGAAAATATATTTTTTTTTTGACTGATAATTCTAATTTCAAATTAATTTAATTTGACAAACATGGAATTCTTTTTCTAAAATCGTCATTTGTTTAATAGTTAGTGTTTTGTTTTCAACGCATTCGAACATTTTTCGTCATCATGGATAAGTTAAAAATTCGAGTAATTATGGAGTATGAGTACCGTCGTGGCAGCAAAGCGGCACAAGCGGCACGCAACATCAACGACGTTTACGGAGCGAACACTACAAACGAACGCACCACCCGTTATTGGTTTACCCGCTTCCGTTCTGGATATTTTGACCTGAAAAATGAACCCCGTGGTCGTCCGAAAACTTTGGTCGACAATGACGAATTAAAGGCAATTGTGGAAGCTGATGAAACTCAATCCACGGGTGAATTAGCAGCAGCTTTCGACGTTATAATATTGGTCCATTTTCGTCAAATTGGCAAGGTAAAAAAGCTTGACAAATGGGTACCCCACGAGCTCAATGACCGCCAGCGCGAAGTACGCGTGGAGACGTGCCTTGCACTGCTCAGCAGGCATACAAATGAAGGAATTCTGAACCGCATTGTTACTTGTGACGAGAAATGGATCCTGTTTGTCAATCGTAAGCGCTCAGCAAGTTGGTTGGACCCTGGTTCAGCACCCAAACAATGCCCTAAACGAAAACTTACCCCTAGAAAAGTGATGGTCACTGTTTGGTGGTCTAACGCGGGTGTAATTCATCACAGCTTCTTGCCAAACGGGACAAGCATTACTGCAGATGTGTACTGTGAAGAACTGAACACAATAATGGAGAAGTTCGCACGTCTCCAACCAGCTTTGGTCAATCGTTCGGCTCCACTGCTCCTGCACGACAACGCGCGACCTCATACTGCACAACAGACGGTCTCCAAGCTACAAGAGTTGGGGTTGGAAGTTCTCCGTCATCCGCCGTACTCACCAGACCTTGCGCCTACAGACTTCTACTTTTTCCAGAATTTGGATAACTTCTAGGCGGGAAAAAAATTCAATACCCGAGAGGCAGTACAAAATGCCTTTGAAGAATTTGTTAGCTCCCGTCCAGCTGATTTCTTCAAGAAAGGCATCAATAAGCTACCAATGCGTTGGCAAAGATGCATTGATCGCATGGGTGATTATTTTGATTAATAGAAATAAAAAATATATAAAAAAATTACGCTTCATTTATTTCGTGAAAAACGGCAATTTCATAGGTAAAGACTTAATATTAAAGCAAAGAACACAAATAGTGTCTACGTCTCTGCGTATTAATCATATGAAAATAGCATATTCGCAGTTCGCGAATGTGTCCAGGTTTGCGCAGCATCTAAATCACGAACTGAACCATGAATGTGTGGTTGTGTACCATTTGCCAGTCTCTAGGCTTGAGCTGTTCGCGAGGTTGTCCGACTCTACGTTATCCTTGCTGCGGGGTTCATTCGTATAATCCCGCTCAACTCTGTGGGTCCACTCTCCGTACAAGTAATGTTACAAAGGATTCCTTTAATAATTGTCGAAGTTACAATGTTTATGTTTGTTTACCTCCACATTAAAAAAGAAAGTAAACATTTCCTCTTCCTTTCATTTAATTTTTTTTTCGGAAGATTTGCCAACGTTCGTACCACGTTGAGAACACCGGTTCTCGTCATTTCCTCTTCCATCACTCAATACTCTTACCAAGATTTTAAATCAAACAACATTAGGATATAGATAACCTATCGGCGACGTGAAACTGCGATAACGCAACATATCTTTTTAAACGTGCTCTCTTAGTTTAGCGTGTCCAAGAGAGGATCAACATGCGGCGTGTTACTAAGAAAATAGTTGTGTTTAGCTGCGGATTGCTTATAACCGGGTTTTATTGTGACTTCCTCATTTATTATGTAGTTGCTGCACAAGTAAGTATTTACCTATTAACTTAGTTTGTTGTAGTTGTTGTACATAGTTGCTTTGATTGACCTAGTACAATATATAGTAAACAGTAGTATTTCAATCGGCTGTTACTTAAACAGTTGCACATTTAGTGACAGGATTAATGGGGAACAGGGAACGCTTTCCTCAATGACAAGTATACAGGACCCTTATTTTCTATGTTCCGGGTATTAAATCTAGGCCAGTAAATCTACGCAACATCTTTATATTGACTCTGAATCAGACTTATCTAGCAAGCATTTTATGTATGTATTTATTTAGACGGATGTAAACGAAAGGAATTAACTTGTTAATTAATGCAACGGGAATGACTGACGTAAGATCGTCTTGTGTGTGTTAGTTTCTTTACACGGTTTCTCCCGCGTAAATTTCTAGAAAATAAATATACTTATAGCTTGTTACACGTATTACATTCTATAGGTACAAAAATACGAAGAACATTCCAGAACGCAGGCGTAATGATATTATCAAATCTGTGACTACAAAATTTACAAGAATGTACCGTGTGTATTATCACGCACAATTTCAGGTTTCACAGTATACTACCAGTTTCACCTAACAAGTATTTTAAAAATATGGTTTGTAAATACATTGGTGGTTCGCATCATGGTTGTACCTTCTTTTCCCTATCTTAATAAGGGAAATTAGAAGTCAAGCCACAGATTTCTTTATTGGCCACGTGATCAAACTTCTAATTTTATAACTAAGCTATGGGAAAATGAGATAGCCTCTAATGAACTAATTCGTCTTTTTTGCAACGCCTTCTAAATATTCTATAGAAAGCGTAGTAGTTTTTGGGTTAGGTTAATGTAAAGCTGCATTTATCGCATGCGCGAGCCGAGAGAGCTAAGCGACCGTGGTGCGGATGCACCCGGCGAAGCGCCATAATCGAAATTGGATAATAATTCAAAACTTTATAGCAAAAACATTATGTAACAACATATTTTTAGTGGCGAAGATAGTATTATTTAGACGCTCGTCGGTTGTGGCTGAGTTATTAATTTAGATGGCAATATAGTTTTTTTGTGGCATATAATGCTATTAAAAAGAAGTCCGTTTAATTAGCACCCTTTATAAACACTTTGTTTTTCTGTAACATATACTCGTATTTAAACAGAACTAATGTAATATTAGAGTGCAAAGTCATGTTTTAAGAATAAATAAATAATTAGCATTAGTGTATGATAATTTTTTAATTAAATTAGATTTTCTTTAAGTTCGCCATAGCCGGGAAAGAGAGCGCGAATCGCAGGATACAGGCAAGTTTGTGCCATAGCTGTAGGAACTAAATTCTAAGTGTGAAAGTTGGATATATATAACTTGCTTATATTTATCCGGTAGTTTGACTACGGATGGGTATCTAAACTCGTATTCCGAACTATAGGTACTTGATTAGTCCACATGCCTACATTTTTGTATCCATCTATTTTACTTTGAACATTACGAAGAAAATCATAATAAAAAGTAATTTACAATCTATAAGCGATTCATTTTAAACCCCTGCGTTTTGGCTTAGCATAGAATGGAAATACTGGCCCGTTACTCCTGCATTAAAGCTTATTAAAAAGAAGCTAGTTAAATCAGAATAGATAACAGATGGGAAAGGTTTATGGAAATTTTATAATTTGCATTAACTAAATTAAATTATACTTTTAAATTTAAAAAACTAAATTTATCTTATATTTGGGCTCTGAACATGGAAGAATGTTTATATAATAGCAATAAAACATCCTAGCAAGGTTTAACTCTTGTATATTCTAGGCTTTTTAATCGTTTCAAAGTTTATCTAATACAAATAAACGAACAAACGAATGATTCCTTTTTATATGAACATAAATCTTAAATGAACACATGCCCCAACTCTTGAATGACTCCGATTACATACTAATTGATGCGCATCTATTTGGCTGCAACTTACGTGCTTCGCATGTCACATTGATTCCAGTGCAGTTGGCCATATTTGGCGAGCAGTGGGACCGAAGTGAGGGGCTTTGTACTTGCCGACACGCATCTACTCGGGCCAAGGAGAGGACACTGGTTCGATAAGATGAGACGCGAGTGGCAAATGTATCTCGGTTTTCAAGCTATAATGTCGATGCATCAGCCGGAAGTAGTTTTTGTTTTGGGTAAGATAATTGATAATAGCGTATTAGCACTTTCCTACAAATACATTAAAGGGTTTCAGTAACTAGATTACTATAATAATGAAAATAATAGAAAGCCAGTCAAACACACATACTAGGTATATATATATTTGTGTGATAGAGGATTGTTAACGATCAAGAGTCATGTTTGTCATTCTATTGATATACAAGCGTCCGTAACTTGGTCATAGCTCTTTACGAGGGGTAAGTTGGTCGTATCTGCTTATATTCGATTCTGTGCTGGTATGTTTTGCTTCTTGTTCTTCTTAAAGTGCTTCTCCAGCTAATGGAGGTAGGCAGTCAGCTCCGTATAGGTCTTTCGGTCTCTGGCAAGATGAAATAGTTCATCATCACTTTTGATGCCGGTCCACACATTTTTCTAGATTATTTTATTAAGAAATCAGTTAGATCCTAAACGGAAGCCTTATTTTTATTGATATATAAATAAGCTTTCCCTTTATGCAGGTTGATAAAATTAAGCATCGATATGATAATATTTTTGCATTAGTTTATTAAGTAAAAGCGTGTTGATGGGTCAGCGAAAAGGCTTGGCTCTGCAGCATATGCTGTAAAAAATTGGGAGAAAGTTTAAATGAAACAACTGCTCGATTAGTGCATGTCGGTGACTTTCATAGTCTCATGGCATATGCCATTCGGTTGTGGGCTAGTGCTGCTGACATCGATACTATATTTATACTGTAGAAAATGGCCGTTTGCGCTATCTATCAGCTCGGTCCAAGGGTGTTACTTAGAAATAAAATATGAAAATAAATATTACTTTTCATGCCCGATACATTTTAGAAAATGTAATATTTCAAAAAAGAACATTACCATGTTCTAAATAAAAATAGATCTGCGCAATGCTAACGCAAGAGTAGTAGGCTCATAATAGTAGGATTCATAAAGTCACTAACTCATTCCTGGGTCAATGTATACGCTTTTATAATCCTTTCCTAATAGGTTCCTGAGGATATCCAAGGTCTTCCTACTACTGACAAATTCAAAGAAACTATAAAGCATAAATTGTGTGCTAAAGCTTATCATAAACTCCGATTATTTGAACGATAAAAGCCCTTGGGTATAATCTCCTTATTAACATGTTTTTACTAGTATTTGTAATAAAACATGTGTAATGTGTCTAATTGTTCGTTGAGTTCTTCATCCTGATGAACGGTAATGTCTAAAGTACGTCTTCTTACGGTAGCTTCGGGTCGCTCAATTTCCTCGAATATGGTTGAGGAGGCCGATGGCTGGAGCTCGCGTTAACTAGGGAACGGGTGCCGTTTGAAGGTGTTCGTCGTTTGGATAGTTGCAGGGAGGGAAACTTGCCGAACTAACAGATGCAGACAAGAATAATTTTGTATAGACATAAAGATATAAGTATAGTAAATTTATTTTGGAAAATTAAACCCGTGAAGATAGAAATTTAAACATACTTTATTTAACCTCGATAAGAACAAGTAATTGTCAAATTTAAATATATGAATTTGAATTTTGTTCATCATAAACCCATGTACTTCTTATAAACCTCTCGATATTTTTTATCATAGGAGATCTTTTTGACAGCGGCGAATGGAGTGATGACGATCAATTTAGAAAATACGTGAAACGATTTCATGCTTTATTTCATGTTACTGAAGGTGTGAAAATGTATGTTGTTCCTGGAAACCACGACATTGGATATCATAAATAGTAAGCTTTGCTTTATTTTTTTTTATTAACGGTAGATAATAATAGATCTTTACCTATGAAACTGCCGTTTTGCCGTACTGGTCATTTCAAATGAAATTATTTTTTTTTTTGACTGATAATTCTAATTTCAAATTAATTTTATTTGACAAACATGGAATTCTTTTTCTAAAATCGTCATTTGTTTAATAGTTAGTGTTTTGTTTTCAATGCATTCGAACATTTTTCGTCATCATGGATAAGTTAAAAATTCGAGTAATTATACAACAAACAAGTAAAGTAAACAAAGTAAACAACAAGAGTAAAAACAACAAATGGGTACCCCACGAACTCAATGACCGCCAGCGCGAAGTACGCGTGGAGACGTGCCTTGCACTGCTCAGCAGGCATACAAATGAAGGAATTCTGAACCGCATTGTTACTTGTGACGAGAAATGGATCCTGTTTGACAATCGTAAGCGCTCAGCAAGTTGGTTGGACCCTGGTTCAGCACCCAAACAATGCCCTAAGCGAAAACTTACCGCTAGAAAAGTGATAGTCACTGTTTGGTGGTCTAATGCGGGTGTAATTCATCACAGCTTCTTGCCAAACGGGACAAGCATTACTGCAGATGTGTACTGTGAAGAACTGAACACAATGATGGAAAAGCTCGCACGTCTCCAACCAGCTTTGGTCAATCGTTCGGCTCCACTGCTCCTGCACGACAACGCGCGACCTCATACTGCACAGCAGACGGTCTCCAAGCTACAAGAGTTGGGGTTGGAAGTTCTCCGTCATCCGCCGTACTCACCAGACCTTGCGCCTACAGACTTCTACTTTTTCCAGAATTTGGATAACTTCTTGGCGGGAAAAAAATTCAATACCCGAGAGGCAGTACAAAATGCCTTTGAAGAATTTGTTGCCTCCCGTCCAGCTGATTTCTTCAAGAAAGGCATCAATAAGCTACCAATGCGTTGGCAAAGATGCATTGATTGCATGGGTGATTATTTTGATTAATAGAAATAAAAAATATATAAAAAAATTACGCTTCATTTATTTCGTGAAAAACGGCAATTTCATAGGTAAAGACCTAATATATAACAATATTGTATTTTCGGTTTTTGAAAATATTTTATTCTATTCTAGATATTTTCGATTCGATTTAATTTGATTTATGCGAATTGTATATGTTGCAACTATTGAATATTTATTTATAAATAACATTTGTATAAATAAAATGAAAATGTAAAATTGAGAATTATAAAATATTTTCCTAAAGCTTACGCAAGTTTTGTAACGTTAGTTTGGTAACTTCAAAATGTTCTAAGTTAAAACTTCAGTTTCTGCGAACCAAGCACTATTCATTGTGTAGCTACGAATGTAAATGGTGTTGTTATTTTTGAAATTCAATAAATATATATTATTGTTATTTGTGAACTGATGTGTTCAACTGTTTTTGAGATAATAACGCACAAACGCTCAGAAAGACAGATTTTTTTAAAACCATAATTTAAGTTCTATTGGACATTGCAGGGATTTAATTCTAACGATCAGCAAGAGTTTTTATTATGCTCTCGTATACATAACATAAATGTACCCAATCTAAGACCCATAGCCTATAGGTATCTACAAATCCAACAAGGGGCATGACTGGTGATGTTAGGCAACTCAGACTTTCGTGACTATTGCTGTAAAAGTTTTGTAGGCGTTTAAATTTTTACTGCTGGAGTTTTAGGGCTTCGAATTCAAAACGAACCTATCGGACTGAGCCTCCAATGCCCATTCGTCATTGAGCTATATCTTATAATGCGTATGCGTAATAGACAGACCATTGCGTTTCACTTGTTTTATAGTCAGCGTTTGGGTGGGTGCCTCAAAATAATTATTCGTTTTTTTATTTACTATATTCACAGCGCGCAAACGAGCATGGACTTCATTAATGGTAGGTGTTTTTTATTAATAGTGGTTGTGTTTAACACATCGCTGTATGATGAGTTGCCAACCGTAGCCTTCGGTTTATTTGTTCCAGTATTGCGCCGGAAAACAGCCTCGTAACCATGATTTTTACGGTGGTAATAATAGGAACGACTCTCGACCTCCAGACGAGATCTTAACAAAGAAATTGTACTACCATAACATGCTCGTTTTGATCAGGCTGAACCCACACCCTTCTTGCATCGGACTACTAGACGCAGACAAGCCTTCCATCCCTTCATGGTAGACATCCCAAGAAGTCGAACCAAACGCTTCGATAGTTCCTTGTTGGTGCGGGTCGCCAAGGTGTGGAATGAACTGCCTGCGTCTGTTTTTCCAGAAAACTATAGTCCTAGTTCTTTCAAGCGTCGAGTGAATAGGTATCTCGTGGATAGACGTGTAACACCTTCGTCTTCATCGTCTCTTTCCATCAGGTTAGATAGAAGACAAATCCTTTTTCTACACAATATACAACTGTAGGTATTCAGCTCCATAGATTACATAACGAACTTCCTCAGAGAGACTTAGTTTGATACTTCAAGTTAAGTCTATAGAATCCAAATTGTAACGCTATCTTAAAGTTGATATTTCACAGCGGATACAGAATAGAGTTTGACAGGTTTGCAGAATTAATGGAATCTCCACCAGTGCAGTTACTGACTATTAAAGGCAATCACTTTGTCTTGATAAACTCTATGGCGATGGAGGGAGACGGATGCTCTGTTTGTAGGGAAGCTGTTGAGATGATTGAGAGGATCTCAGGTTAGTGTAAACTGCAGGTTAATAAGTATTTTAAGATTTAAGTTAATCTAATTGGTTTTTAAATTGTTGGCTCAAAGTGGAATTTTTATTATTTATTGAAAATCATAGTAACTTATGTATTATTTTTCTCACATCTTATGAAACTACAATGACTTTTCTTGTATTTTAGATAAGTTAAAAGACAATGACAGTTTAAATAGAACCAAATACAGTCAGCCTCTACTTTTGCAGGTAAGACATCCAAATATGTTTTTTATCAATTATCAACTTCATTTTCATATTTGTTAATAAACAATGTGAGTAAAAGTGCAAGCATATTACTTTTTCCGTTACTTTTTCTATAAAATAATGTCATCAAAGGTCATTACTGATCCATATGAGGTGCTGAAATTCGCTTGCCTTATGTACCAGGTTCGATCGCTGGTTGTTCACGAGTCATAGGAGTTCCTAAAATATAACTACTGAATACTACGTATACTGTCTGTCTGGAAGGCTTAATTTCAAGCTTAATATTTACTGCATTAGGCCACATTCAATGGAAAATAAATTTACTCTTCTCAGCACTTTCCTCTCCATCGAACATCAGATGAAATATGTACAGAACCAGACGCGGCACCGCCAAAACTAAAACGGAAAAAATTCAGAAACAAAAAGGACACCATCTCAAAAGAAGCCACCGACCTCCTTGTATTGAAGTTCAAACCTAGAGCGGTTTTTGGCGGGCACACGCATCATGGTTGTCAAATAGAACACAAATATTCGAATTTGAATTTGACGTTTACAGAATACACGGTGCCGTCGTTTTCTTGGAGGTATAGGCCTGATCCTGAGTATATGTTGGTAAGTGTCATTACTTCCTTTAGGCTTTAATTAAGACATGGTATTCTGAACTACTAGAGTCAAAAGCCCGTGAGAGTGTCGATCAAGGGGCTATAAATTCATGATGCATTGCTGAGCCTACGAATTAATTGGAATAATTGTTATTCCTGCACTGGTTGATATAACTTTCTTTTGTGCAAGAATAATTGCGTGCAAACGTGCGAAAATAACCAATCGTATTTGCTGATTAATGCTGTGACATCAAATATTTTTTATTTAATCTTGGGGAAGATCAACAGCTTAGATCATCAATCAATCTAACTTAACCAAATAAATTGCAAAACCTAAATCCTGTGCTTAAATTAAATATTAGAGATTAACCGCCGTTAGCAGATACACCAAATAGGTTTTTACGGCCCTCTTACGTATCGATTTTGCTAAGCAAATGTAGACTTAGATTTTGTAAAGATAAAGTACAAATTAGCCAGGCAAAGCCTATAAACCAGACATAAAAACTACACCAGAAACTAAAATCTGGACTGCGCCGACTTAACAAATTAGTTTGAGGTTACCCTCTTATGTACAATTTTACCATATGCTTAAGTTGTTCAACCATGTTACCTTGGACATTAAATATATTAATGAAGAAATAAATATATACTTTTATAATATTTATATTCATTTATAAAGCTATATGTTATTGATACCAAAGAATATTCACACAAATACAGGTTGCCATAATTTAAAAATAATATAATATAAAACAAATAACTTACCGTTTCGAACTATTAATAGTTTTACTGACTTTTGTCTTCAAGGTTTACAAAGAAACTTCTACCTTAACTTTACTTCCATCAGCTTGGATGGAAGTCATGATGAGACAATTGCCAATAAAACAGGATGTTTTCCCTTGCAAATTGGGACCTCCTTTGATTTTCCGTACTAATGCGTAACACTGAGATCGTGGAAGTAAATTAGTAGGCACTCTTACTTAGACTACTCCTGTGTATATGACTGAGTCAGAAGCAGGGTTGCCATGAGTAAGTTATTTGTTTGACTCGTCTGCAGCCCGTATGGCTAAATGTATGTAAATACAGTATGACTCGTCATTATTATAGGAAGGAGCAATAACTTTTTTTTCAAACCTACGGTTTTCTAGAAATTATGTTTTTGGAGCCTTAGGTTCCATTTAAGATTCTTGGATTCTTTTGGCAAAATTTTAGGAACTATCAATCAATCTCAATCAATTTTAAATTTTCTTTTTTTTTCAGGTAACAATATCCCCGGATGAATATTCGGTAAATAAATGTGGACTTCCGAAAGAAACGACCATAGCAGGCACAGCTGTTATCATGCTTGTACTGTCATTTGTCATTTCCATCAAAATAAGAACCCTGGGACCAGCCGTACCAAGACAAGTCGTATAAAGAAAACTACGGTTTCATCATTCAGATTAAGTATATTTTACAATAAATATATTTGACAAGATCCAGCGCTTTGTACAACTTACATAACTTAAAATTATCTTTGAGTGCAACTGTTACATACAATTCATTTACCAAATTATCACAAAAATACCACTAAACAGAATCAGCAATAAATTAAGGTAATCTACGAAAATAGGAGGTAGATAGACAATAAGAGATTCACCCATTTCATATTCTTACAATAACGAATACTGGTATTGGTAATATAACTTAGAAACAAGATTTAAAGTCATTCATTTCATTGATATAAAACTTGCCATTAATATCAATTCGTCAAGAAGCTAGCGAGAGATTAAGTACATACTAAAACACAATAATTACTAGTACCTCGATCAACAATGTTAAATACTTTAACTTCTGAGCTTGTAACACTTACAAATATAAAATCAGTCTATTTAACTCCAAAAATGAGTTGTACAATAATTCTATTCTACTGAGCATTGATAACTCTACAAAATACATTGCATTCGTCATATTGATTGCTTACACAAATATAGTCCATATCAATAAGCGTTTAAGGCACATCCAACATACATGCGACATTGAACTCTAGGACGATTTCACTTAGATTTAAAACATAAGCTACTTTTCACTGGCATGACTAATTAAAAATCCTTATTTTTGGCGGTCAAACTGTAAAACGGAATTCCCAGAATATCGTCGGGCCGAATAGCTCATGTTTCAAATGTATAAATACTCCGTTTGTAACACTACACTCGAACGCCACTAAGCACGGTTCAGGGGTCGGTATCGACACTATCAAATGTTAAACAGGACAAAGTCGTCGACGTTGCCCTTTCTTATGTTCTATAAGAAGATGATTTGTAGGACTCGGGGAGGCGCTTGGGCTGCGGGAGCGGCGGGGTGCCCCGGCGGGGAAGGGTGGTCGTGCGAGCGACTGCGAGGCGCGGGCGCGGCTCGTGGCGCGCGGGGCGGCGCGTGCTTGTGGTGGTACCCTGTATGCGCATGCCGCGCCGACGAACAGATCACCGCGTGAAGATACCGGTCGTAACGGCACAAGTTCGAGTCCCCGCCGCCCGCCAGGTCCAGGTACCCCCCATGCTTGTCCTCCCCTCTCGACTTCTGGAACGCGTGTGTCGGCTTTTCGCTCACCGTGTACGAGCGATTCCGCATCTTATGATACTTCGCTGTGAATTCCTCGTCATTCGCAACTGGTTCTGAGGGCTTTCTGAGGACAAATAATAACTCGTAACATAAAAGAAGGATAAAAAAAGTTTATTTGCGGCCTTTATGGGCAAGCAATTGGACATTCATTGTCAGCGTCGAATCATAATTTAAAATTGATTCGTGGTGCGCATTAAAAATTAAATGCGAGATGGCATTAATAAAAAGTAATCACCTCGAAGCTTGAAAGCTCAAATGGTTCTTTTCCATGTTGGCTTGAATGATTTCCAGCAATTCGCGTCTCTGAAGGCTACCGGATCGCTTCTTGTTGTTGCGATGGTGGTCGCGGGTGGCGGCGCGGGGCGGGCGCGGGTGCGGTGCAGGGCGCTTGGCGGGTCTGCGTTCTTCGCTGCTGGACGACTTGGAGGAGGCATCGTCGTCGAGCGACAGGCGAGCGCGCCGTTCGTCGTCCGAAGCAGGCGGCGGGGCGGGCGTGGTGGCCGCTGGCTGCTCGCGCCGCCGCCGCCTGCGCCCGCCGTGTTCACGCGTACGCCCGCCCTCGCCCATCACCGTCAGCCGCACCTGGATGGTCTTCGACCCGTAATGCGGCACCGTCACTGACTTGCCGATCGACTCATATATAGTTGACACGATGCCAGCTATGTCCTGCGCAAACAAAACAAATGCGTTAGTACAGGGTCTTGTCAATTAACATGCCGCATTATTTGCCAAGAATAGAGAACAATGCTTACGTCTTTAGTCATCCGCCCGTGCCCGTCCAAATCGTAAAGAGTGAACGAAAACTGTAGCGGTTTTTGCTTCGATGGCTCGGGATGTTTCAATTCCACGTCGCATGTCAGCTCCTAGTGAACAGAACAAAAAAAGCATTTTTATGACATCCTGTGATATATTTTTTTTCGTCGGATCGTTCTAAGGTATCGTAATTACTATGCTAACGCAAGCACAAGCTTTTTGTCCCGTTGAAATATCATCACCCGGGCAATTTACTGCTATTACTCGAACGACAAAAACGAGCTATTATAATTGTATAAATATTTTCGTCTCGACTGTACCAACAAAAATACCAGTTTTAAAATGTTAACCGCCCAACTTTACAAATACCGACTTCCTCGTGGAGTTACGACCGTGAGGTTATGTATGGTGCAGAGATAACTGGCGTCGCGTCGGCGAACAACGCCGGGCGGCGGCGTTTTTATCTCGGCCTTTAAAAGGAAACTGCCCGCCGCCTTTACGATCGGCGAGATAATGCGAGGAGCATGAAGTAATATAAAGGCGCGCCGCGTCGCCGCCCGCGCAACTCGCGCCAGATGAATCATTTCATTATTGAATGAATACTACGACAGCGGGACTCAAAACGCAACTAGAGCGCCTATAGTAAACAAACAACGCCACTCTAGCTTCTTTTATCACTCGCAATTTTAACCCGAAACCTTTATCTTTACAGCGTGTGAAATATATATGCGTAAATTACTTTCCGATATACTTCCCAGAAACGTATTGTTGTTCTAAGCACTATCTAAACGAGCGTTGTACAAATAGATTTTCTGTTCAACTTCCGCTAGCATTATTTAATCCAGCTTTAGCACTTATCAGAAACTTTCGTAATAACTGGAATTAGGAATGTTGAGATAATAATCTAGTCACGACTTGCAGAGTAATTGGTTATTTATGGTCCTGATCTGCGCTTTCTATCTCACGCTGGAAGATTAGCGAAGGTTCAGTGCCACTTTTTCTCAGAGAATCTAGTTTCATGATGTTTAATAGAAGTTTATTGCGAGATGATTGTACGTGTTCGCGCACATTAAAGATCCAGTAAATTAATTCCAACGTCGCTGCGCCCGCTGATAGTGTCATATTGAGTGTCTTATTTCTGATAGTCCTTTTGCTTGATGAGCGTTCTCTATTTATAATGGCCCTGCGCGGAATGTGGCAAATGAAATTAGAGGAACCTGCTCGCCTGCGAATGTATTGCAGTCATGCAGCCGCGAATACTGAGAAACTTTATCATTATTTTAATTAAATAAATGCAGCTCCGAGAGTTCATTAAGGTAATCGATTTGTAATACTGACTTTCTAATTTCATAAGTAGTTTTAATGTTCATGGGCACTTACTTCAAATCGTAATCTTGTGTGTTTGTAGTCTTCATTTGGCGATTTGGGTGGTTTAGGGGCTTCGTCATGGGTTCTGGCAGGTTTGAGGACGGGTGACGGGGGCTGCAGGAGCGCTCGGGCTTCGCTGGGCAACAGGTCAGGAGGTGCCGAGCATTGGGAGGCTGCTCGACCCACCAGCTCTTCAGTATCAGTTCTTTCGCTATCCGTTCCCACTGGAATATAATAACAAATTTATAATTAGATAAAAGTTTTTACGGAACATGAAAAGCTTCTTGAAACAATAAACAAGAACAAATTAAATCATAAAAGATTGATGAAGGAAAAAATGAGATATAAAAATCAACCTGTGCGTCTAAAGAATTCATATTTCACACAAAATTTCTCAGATGTTTCTATCTGCACATAATATAAACCTTCTTTGTGGCAATAAGCTACTACTTTAAGGCGTTGTAAATCTTTAACTAAAGAGGCAAAGTGCTGTTGATTTACGCAGCACAACATAAATTGATCGGGAATGTCAACAATTTATGGTTAACACAAGTTATATCTCGCGTTAAACTGTTCTTTTTTTTTCCAACCATTCAGAAATTATTTTAACTGTGAATACATCGTCATGATTGAACTTTTTGTAAGGGATGCTAAATGACATTAGTAAATATAGCCGAAGAAATAATAAGCCACGCAAGGTTATAACCAAATCAAAGAACTAGTGACTATTAATTTCAACTACACAAAACAATGTATAAAAGCCAAAAATCAAAATCACATTTTCAATCACAAAACCTACCTGTAAAATTACAAGAAAAATAAAACTTATAATGATCACAAGCTGAACTACAATACTTATACTCGTAATACCCAGAAAATTACAAGGAATACCTTACTTAAGCAATTTGTTCAGCAAAGCTATACAAAAACTAAGTCGGCAAGGCCGTCTAAAGCCAGATTTCCTGGAAGGTTGGCGGTCTAACGAATGGGACCGCCTGCCCACATCTGCCGATAGAATGCGTTTTCAAAAGAAGCTTGATTCTTTTATCTGTTCGCTCTATGTTATCTAATACCGATGTTGGAGCCCTGCTGTGGCCACGGATCGAAACTTAACATGTAGATGGTGTAAGACGTGCGTATCTAATTAATTTTTGGGGTCTTTTTGATTGATACGGAAATTGAAGTGAGGTATGAGAAAAATTGGAAACGTTTTGTTATTTATAAGATTCTGTCAATGTTGGTACCTAAATCTCTCGACAAATTATAATACACGGTTATGAAATTACAGATATTCAGATAATGTTTATGTCTGTTGCGATTCCTAAAACCTTTTTAAATAAAGTTTTTAATGTGTACGATTCTAAACTACTGTAACCTTAACTAAAGAAAGAGTTATTCCACCACGGTATTTATTCCACAAAATAAGCATTATTACCATTATACAAAAGAATAATTCGAACTAAAGAAAACAACGAAATTACGCAACAAAAGCGTTTGCATCGCCGAAAGTTCTTTGAATTTTACTGGACACTATAAATTTTTGGATGCTTTGTACTCTTGTATATTATACGGAACGTTTTAAAACTTGAGGGGCGGAATTTCTTTTGATGTTGAATAAAAGGTATCTTTGTCTCAAGCTCGAGTCGCTTTCGAGTTTCTCTTTGATGTTAACCAAATAAGCGCGGCGAGTTGAGTGAGCGTTTACATCTAAAGCGTTATCAACGAAATTTGTTTCGCTGGATGCGGAGACCATCTTTCAAAATAAAAGAAGATGTGTCTGTCTGATGTAGCCTGATTGAAGTGTTCTACTTGAGTTACCGAGCGGCGGAGATCAAAGCGTCGTGTTTACTTTGAAGTAATATTAGTTGGTTACCAGACCGGAAGTTTCATTTACGGAATGTCAACAATTGCTTTGAAAATGTTTGTTATTTTTATATATCTACGTGCTAGTCGGTATTTTTGATAGTTTCTAAACAGAGTTTTCTTTTTTTAAAGCTTATTATTGTGTATCAGGGTCATGTTGTTGAGTTTACCATACTAAATTATATTTACATGTAGCATTGGTCAACTTCAATGAGTCTTCAGAATTAAGAATTTCTGTTTCTTTTCCCATTTCGTTGTAATTATTAAGGCATTACCATTTACAATTTTGCTTTCATCTATTCCGACAACATTAGTTATTAATAAATTGAAATATCATGTTTAGATATTAGATACATCAGCAATATTTATGTTATCTTATTTGTTTTCGGCAACTAATTCCAATTTTTGTTTTTAGTTTCGTTCAAAACTAATAAGTAATACGTTATCGCCAACGATTCACAAAATGTTATCTACAAAATCAAAGTGGACGTGATTTGACATCAAAACAAACACCCGCATTAAAATACTCTAGAGTTACAGTCGGTTCCAAGTTCACTTCAGTGATTTAAAAAGCTTTAAAATCAAAACATGCCGTTGTATTATTAAATACGCTAACAATTTCTAAATTACAGACTATTCATTATACGTTTATAAGCATAAAAATACTGCAATTCGAAAACACAAAAAAATCTAAGGCATCGTGTAGTTGCGTCAAGTACCTACTCATGTAGCAGTTCACACGCACTTGGCGTCGTCAAGGCAACTCGAAGTAGCATTGAGGCGTCGTGTACCGCGATTACAACAATACTTACAGCTAAACTTCTTGTATCCATTTCTAAACTTGTTGCGCCACCACTTGACAAAGTGGTGCGCCATGGGGGCGGCCGCGGCCGGTGCCGGAGCTCGCAGCGCTTCGTAGCACGTCATGCGCTGCGCTCACGCACGCATCCCAATCACTTCAAAAGGGCCGCACGTTTATTAATGCACAACGTAAAATTTGTAAACACAAACACTTATATGAGCACAGTATGGGCAATCCTTGTGTTGTTGACAATTGGTATGACCCAGATGTTCACGTAGACGGTTGGGGGCGGGAGGAGCACACGTGCGTCCCGGGCGCGGGTTGTCGAGTGACTGAGTGAGCTGAGTGATGGATGGAAGCGCGCGGGACGCGAAGGGGGGACAGAACGCGCCGCGCCGCCGCCGCCTGCCGTACACACAGTCAAGCCGCCCGCCATTCGAGATCTGAGTTATACGCGTTCTAAGGGTTAATGCTAACACATTGGCCTCTTGCATAATCCGTAACGAATTAAAAATTATAGGCTTTGAGCCGATGAAGCGCCTTCCAATAATAATAACATTGAAGGATTGTCGTTTATTTGCAAAACTTTTTGCAAATCATTCATGTTATGACATAGATATGCGCCTAGTTATACATTTTTACTACTTATTTCTATCAAGGTTCATTTAAATTTATTCAGTTAATGATTCATGACCAAAGTTACCAACTTGGCTTCGTATGAAACAAACTTCAAAACTTTTAATGAAGCCCTTGTGAACCGTATGAAAAATGTATTGTGAGTGCTGGGTGCAGTTATTGTTGACCTCGGACCGCGCCGCCCACGTCGACAAATCTTTAATTGCGATAATAATTTAACGCGATACAGCTCTCCACTGTGACATTTATCAGTTTTAAGAGCAATTAAACTGGAGTGGCGAAAATAAACCTGAAGTGATAAGATGTTTCATAGCTTTCAATAAATTGTTGAATAGAATTGTGGTAGAAAAGATTACGTGAGAGGTAACTAAAGTAATTTAATATTATGGGTACCTTATGTTTACCTACAAGTAAGTTTGTTATTCTTACACATTTAGCAGAATATATTTAACAGACCATTGCAATAACTGAAGAGAAAGGCAATTTCATCTAGAACCTACTGTTGGCAACGCATGCAACTGTAATTGATGGAGTAGTAGTAGTATTTATAATTCATCCTTTATTAGGATAGGCAAAGGAGCTGAGCCATACAGCCTACACCTCTAATTGAAATAATAATAACAACGAAATAGAGTCAGTCAATAAAGAAAACACCTATGGCTGATGATGCCCATGGGTGGGGATGTCACTTACCATCAGGTGGGTCGCATGTTTATTTGCCGGCTATGAATATAGCAAAAAAAAATACCGAGGTCGTCATACCTTTACGATAGATATAAAAAAATCGAGTCATTTCAATAATCTTCCTAACACTAATAAATCAATTATCGCATACGCATCAACAGTATCCAGCATAGTTTTAATGCATGCCTTTAATTTCGAGAAAAGGGAAGTGCAAGCCACAGCCCGCTATGTGCCGGCTAGTGGTAGAGCGGTCGTCGAACCTTCGACCAGATCACAAAAAAGATTAAAAAGCGTGCCGGCGTTCACTTAGAAGATTCTGAATACTTTAAAATTTTAATCTAGATGACTGTTTGGATTTGTATAACCATGATGTTCGTGCAGAGGTTGTATAAAACTGCAACCTGCACGGGAATTGCCTTTTTTTGCAAATTAAGGCACGAGCGGTAAAATTTGCCTAACATTAAACTAATACAAACAGCAAAATAGTAAATTACATTGTCTTAACCTGTGAACAGTGAAATCGCATTTGTACCGTCAAACTGTTCTTTGTTTTTTTTGAACTTATCTCAAAATATCGATTTGGAGTTTACATAGTTTGTTTGGCTTTTCGTGCGTGTTCATTTTTGGGCTACTTCGTATATAGATAACTGAATTCAGGTAGCCACTACTGTTTGCTACAAACACAAACGGCTAATCACTCGAGTCAATACTACTTACCTACCTGTATCAAGTCTACAAAATGGGAGCCATGGAATTCTTTAAATAATTGCTGCCTGTTTTAGGTAGATAATTTTTAGGCAGGAACCTTTTTTGTTATCATCTAAGTAGGTAATGTAATTAGAAGATTGTAGGCAGTCAGAGCTAAGCCCTTAATGATGGGTATTATCTTTTTAATTCGTGCAATTATTTAAGTTTTATGTTTATTAAGGCTGAATAAGTCGTTCCTTTGATATGTCTCTACATTTGAAAATTAGACGTTTGTTGTCGGATTCTGACAATATAACAATATAAATTGACGGATGCCGATTCACAAACTTCGGTCGGAGAAACGTCGATTGTAGTTCCCGCTCTGGATGAACGATAGCTTTATAAATGCCGGAAAACAACAATCGACTTTTAGAGAATTCGTGTCCTTCAGTTCGATTTAGAAATGTGGGGTGCCGTGAACATGGAAGGCGCTTGGAATTAGAATTTTACGGCCTCTTCGTGTTAGGTTTACGATCGAGAATATATCTCTGTGCAAGATGAGGTATTCCCGAACTAAATTACACACAACACACATTGTTTTATAGGGACAATAAAAACTTTGATAGACACAATAAATTGGCATACATTGGTCGTGGATTTAAGTGGTAATTTCGTAGCAAACGGCGAAATAATTGTTGCAGACTGGGCGGATTGGTGGGATAGACCATCGAAAAAAATATAAAATTCGATTTAGAATATAAACAGTCGGTCGGGAGATGGGTAATAAAATGTTTATTGGGAACGGCAAATAATAGAATGGAGCAGTGATGATGTCACGACAGCGTGAGCTGGCTGGCCACGCGGAGGCTTCGCCGCGCGGTCGCTCGTCGTGGGTGGCTGTTTCCCAGAAGACCCGTGGATTTATAAGTCATCGATAGAGTGCGCCACTCAAAATCGGGCTTTTTGCTTATTGAAGAGGAACAATAAAAGCAAGGTGCGCGTCATAAACAGAGCGCTATCTTGGTTATCGAAGTCGAATGTCAATTGTCAATACGAGACCACCCTGGCAGAGTAGTCCGGTTATTATTTTTTGATAAGTTTCTGTTTAATAAATACTTTATATTTTCTATGAGTAATTTTAGCAATTATTACACGAGAATAATGATAAATAAAATTATATTAGGCATATTAATATCGAACTTTGAACGTAATCTTAAGGATTTCATTGGAAGAAAAACTTTACACAAATATTAATTTTTATTTATCCTACGATACGTTATCAGACTACTTCATAAAAATTAGCAATAGATACTTAATGTTTAACTATAATTGTTTGTATGTTTGAGTAAATTTTCTCGCTTGTACATAATTAAAAGCATTAAAATTTATTGGAAAATTACATGGAATGCTGCTGCAGTCCAAACTAACACACAATTCAGTGCACAAATGTGTCCAGTTTGTGAAATATTAGTTCAATCACGTACCTTATGATAAATTAGTTGCAATAGATCTCTGGCCTGCTCGTTTTGGAGTCTTACGAATGAAAACGTCCAGCCAACAGATGCCAAATTTAATTTAGGAATGTTGTAAAGATATGTAAAATTTAGACTATTAACAAACTCATAAAATCTTATTTACCAACATAATAAAATATATCGGATGTACAATTGATATATTGTTCATAACAATAAAATAAATTGAAGTTTGTTGGGACTCAGATGCCAAGAAACATTTTGTGGTAACATAAGTTATCAAAATAGTTACAACAGAGTTTAGCTATTGATTAGGCATTAATGAAATAAAATATTCTGACCATAGTTTCAACAATGAGCATGCGATAAAAGTTCTAGATAATATGGACCCAATTCATGAAGCCAAGTGACGACAAAAACTTAACGCGAATCATAGATTAATGAAAATAGTTAATAAAAATAACCAAAGTATATGTAAATTCTACATATTTCATTCTTAACAACTTTGAAGTAAAATAACAGAAATTCGGTGAACCCTTACAGTATTTTACAGCAAAGCTCTCCCTTGTCATATTTCTTTTTAATTTTAATGTAAACGTAGTTGAAATGGGGTACATCGTGTTAAGAGAACCTAAACCCCATACAACTTCGGGACTGCCACAAAGAACATAGTTTTAAAGAAAGCTTGATGGTACCAACAGTTATTCCTACAGGCTCTAGGCGTCAGAATGTGCAGACAACATGATAAGTCGAGACATCTATGTCGACCGTTATGATTTTATGAAAGTCACTGCCCTGGGGCCCATACTTATAGAGCCTATCTAGTCTGTCCAGATTTACAATCAGATTCAGATTAAATAAAAAAACTAATTTTGAAAAGAATGCTTATAATTAGAACTGATAACGCATCATCTGAATGAAACCAAATATGAGCGTGTCACTTCTACGCACATACAATTTTATCCGTATTAAAACTAGTCTCTTAGCATAAATTAAATAGAGCTTCAACTAAACGACTACTCAGTAAATGCATTTCTAAATGTAAGATTATTTTTAGTTTTCCTTAAGAAGATTAAGTACTCATAATAAAAAGATAATCCTATCAAGTGACCTGGTATGTTATTCTGAATAGCTGCGCGGCTGGCGGCGCGCCAACACGCTGTTGTTTTCATCGCAAGCGCCGCGCTTTTCCAACTTTCACCACTCCTACGCACACAACGACGCAAGATTACATAAATATTAGTTTTTTTCTTCAATGACATGCTCCAAGTTTTCAAGGTTGCAAACATTAGCCCGTAGGTTTCTACTCGTTCTTTTGTTACATCGCTAATTTATGCATTGTTTGACGTTGAACATCAATTATCAGCTAATTTAGAAAACTCAGAGCTCGATTTTAATATTAATGAGTGGTTTTATTTTTCACTTCAAAGGTATCGGCGTTTTAACGACGAAGGTGACCCAACCAGTGCATTTAGGTAGTTCAATCCGAGTACAAAAACGCTCGTTTTCAGAATAATAAAATTTTTACGTATAAAAATGATACCACAAACTATGTTTTTTAATATGCTCGGAATAAAAGTATCGGCTGAAAAATCTGATACTATTCGTTGCGTCCGAGAATGAGGGTGGAAACTTTAGTAATTGAGTGGCTGTATACAATTTTAATGAACCTTTTGCTAAGTTGGTTGGAAAATAAAAACCCACGTGGTAGTGTCCGGTCGTGCGCGGAGTAGGCAGAGCGGCGGCGGCGCGGCGGCGGCACTACAAAGCGGTAATAACGTACGATTATGCCCCGCGGCCCGCGCGCCTCAGCCCGGATCGTTCTCTCCATTTTTTTTTCCATAGAAACCTGTTTCCTCCCATGCCGGCCGCTCTCAAAAGTGATTCCGACTTAACAGCTACGAACTGCGATTATTAGTAATAGGTAGGTACTGCGCGCCGAGCGGTATTAAGTTTTAATAATGAACTCGAGGTAGTTGTCTATTATTATTTATGGCTGCGGAGTTTCTGTGCCTCAGAAAATGATAGACATGAGCACAGTTATTACTTTACGTTGAGTTCGTGCGTGAAGTTTTTTTTCGTTTTCGAGCAGGAATTACGCTCGGTTTGATGGATCTCTACCCTAGGTTTATTGCGTTGTTATCAAGTTTAGAGGGTTGCACCGTGTCGGCAGCGGTGGAGTCAAAGGGATTTAAATGATATCAATAGCTTTGAGGGGCGGCGGCTTTGTCGGCACTTCACAGGAGACAGGCTGGCTGCGCCCGCGAACCGGACATCAAACGCGCCGCCGTTGCGTCAGGGCACCGTCACGTGCTATTATTGTAACTTAGAACTCTACAAAAAACGTTATCTTTCAAGCTTTTCAAAAGAGGAAATCGCAGAGATGCTCTAAGTAACGTTAACTTCACTGTGTTCTGTGTTGTCAATTCTTTATGCTTATGAATTGTAAAAGTTTTATGGGGTCTTTTTGATAGGCTGGGAGATGCAGAGCATGGGAAAGTTTTATGCAGTCGTGAGTTTGTGATTGTGGCTTTCTTTGTCGAATATTGACAAAAAAAAACGTTCATTTTGTGTTGTATTCTGGTTTTGTTATATTTGAAGTTATCTTATCAAATCTTAGCGCTGTGTAGATGTAGAGTCAGAATAAAACAGCAAATCTAACCAATTCAAAAGTTCATGGTATTCAATAGCGCATAACTTATTTACGGTCAAAGCTGTATTAGATGAGTTTCGGCTAAGTAATTAAACTAATTCCCATCCTGATATAACTATTTCTCGTTTGCGGTCTTATGCCTATTTATACATGTAATTTCTAGTCGTAAAATACTTTATCTATCTACACATTATTGTTATCCGAATACTATTAGTTTCAAAATCACAGACAAAATCGAGTTCTCAGATATCGACGTGGGTGTTATCATGTAAAATATTTAACTTTTACAAAACGACCTACCGACGAATAGGTATTTACATGGACGGTGTCGAATGCACTGTGCTGCGATAGGAGAACTATTTAATATGAAACTTGAAGACTTTTGTGGGATACAAATAATTAAATTGTATTTGTTTGAATTCCTGATGTTAGCAATTACAAATTTTAAGTTGCCTACTTTATGTAGGTATTTGTAGAATGTTTTATGTACTTTGAAATAACTTTTGCGCGCTGTTTTGTTTGAGTTAAATTCTTGTGCTCTTTCTGGCAAAGTGTGAAGCCTTCGTGTTAGGTAAAAATCTATCTACCCGCAAAATGTCTTTGAAATCTATTTCAGTAGGTTTAGCGTGAATGACATACCTACTAACACTTTTGTTTTATAAAATGTCCTAAATAAAAAACCAGTGTGTAGTAAGACAGTGACTTTTTCGAAGATAAAATTTTGAAAATTTCGAAGATAATGAAGATATCTTTAAACAGAACTCACAAAAACATTACTATCTAAATCTAAACTTCACCACTCGCAATTAGTGACGATATCTGACAGTCAGGTGCCTACACATTACTCCAGATAATTGTGGCCCAGCCGAGTCCGCGTCATTTATTAGAGCGAGCGTCCTCTGTAATTTGCAGGCCGAACGCCTACAGCCTGCATTACGCCGGCTTAGCCTGCGGACACCAAGCCGGGCCTACATACTGAATTACACGGCCACCTGGCATTTATAGGTTATATTGTGATGTGTGACTATTTAAAAAAAAATGTATCCTAATGGTACGTCATTAGAATCAGCTTCGTAGCGCCCATGACGTATTTTAGGTTAGCTTTAAAGGTGAACCTCGACGTTTATCGTCTCATTGAAATGTGACATGTCTATTTTTTTTTAAAGAATACGTGATAGATTCTATGACAAATACGTGAAACGAAAAATTATGAAATACAAGTAAAGTATAAAATTTTTGGACGGCTTAATCATGGCAATAAAATGTTCTGTTTAATATAAATATTATGTATTAGGAAATCACACGCTGTTTTTACTTTATTTTTTGATCGTTGACATTTGTATGGTTAACTAAAGCTTTAGTTGTAGAATTTGATATTATCTTCGTAAGTAATAAAACGTTTTCGGTGGTTGTATCTTGTGGTATATTATATGAAATGTGAATTCTTTGGTCTCTTTTATGTTACAAGTCAATTTAATTTAATTAATTATGCTTACACCGATGTAAAATATTTTAAGATATTATTCTACATTTGCATAAATGCAAATCGCCGATTTATATTTTTGTATAATTACACTCATAATGAAAGTTATGCAACAGAATTAAATATTTATGATTATGATTATGTTTCTTTAAGGACTTTGTTGTTTAAAGATTTTCTACGACTATCCTTATTTAACAAGAAGTTTAACTTTATTTTTTAGAATATTTGACTGTAGGTTCTAGCAAATATTTCTACAATATATTAAGTATCAAATAGAGCTTTCATTTAAGTTCTAACAACAAAATTACCCACCGTCCCTTAACACTTATAAACTTTAATTAGCATACAATCATCAGAGCTTCACAAACGTAGACGCAAAACATGTTTTATTCAATTTTATTAAAAGCATTTAAATATGCAGCTTTTATTTAAAAAGCAACGAAATCACAAATTGACTATTTCGAGAGATACGTTGTGTGTGGAGGCGGCGGCGGCGGCTTCAAAGGCACCGAGATCAAAGACGCCGCGCCGAGAGCCGCGCGTTTGATCTCGCCGACAACGTGCAAATTATGTTATAAAGATCGTGAGTGTCCGTGAGTGCCGCCGAGATAATTAATTCAACCCCATATGAGGTTGACGCCCGGTGCTAACGTTTGTTGGACATTTGACGAATAATAAACTTGTGTTTTGTGTTCGCTTACAATGGGCTGCGTTTTAGAATGTTTGGGTGTGGATTTGTAAAGGCTAGGTCAAGGTTAGTTTCGAGTGGTTCGTACGTATTTAAACGTGTTCAACATGAAAGGAAATCAACATTTGTTTAAAAATGTTCTCTCGAAGATATAAAAATAGGAAAGAAATGTTTTGATTGAAACTTTTATTGTGTGTTACATTCAAAAGATTGGTCAAGCTTAATTGTAGTCTAGCGGTATTATTTTATTTATTATTATTATAGTATTTGTTTACCAATCATATTTACAACATATTTGTTTTCAACTTTATAAACATATGCCAAAACTGTTACAGTTACTTGTTAAAGTCACGGACTCTCCCACCTCTTCTAGAAATCCTTACATACAGATAAGAATATTTACAAGTAAGTTACACATCATGGAGCCAAAAAAGCACAACATAACCTACAAATTAAAACATAATCTACTAACAAGACTCCTAGAGCGGAGAATTTTAGGAAACCACGCAATCATTAATAGTGGTTAGTAAACAAGAACCGGTCGAGGGTAGTTTGAGAGCGTTTCGCGCAGCCTCCATGCCGAAGCGGCGCGCGCGCGGAGAGTGCTGTTGTTTGTGGAGGGGTGCGGGAAGGGACGCCATTGGAGGGCTATTCCTTTCAAGACTGGAGTTTGTTGAGATGTTGGAGTTTTAAATACATGCTGTTATAACGCAACTTCAACGTTCCAAAACTTTTTTGTAAGTATGATAAATTAATAAGTAACCTTTTTTTTCAAAGTCTGAATAGAAACAAGTCAAATGAAACAGTTTAACTATAAAGCAACCCAATCCTTTTAGGAGTCATAATGTAAAGAGAACTGGGTTAAATTCAAATTCAAAAATTTATTTCTCAACATTGATAATTACTTGTTCTTATTGACGTCAAATAAAACATGACTGTACCACCAGTTCAAAAAACCTACATGATGAAGAACTGGCAAGAAACTTCACGTGTATAATTTTTTCAAATAAATTTTCAATGTCTGTTTATGTCTGTACAAAGTTATTCTTATCTGCATCTGATAGCCCGGCAAATTTCCCTACCCCCAAGTATTCAAACGACGAACACCCTTAAACGGTACCCGTTCACGAGTTAACGCGGGATCCAGCCATCGCCCTCCTCAACCATATTACAGGGAAGTGAGCGACCCGTCACCCGACGCTACCGTAAGAAGACGTATACAGTTTAAAATAAATATTATTCAAATCAGACGCTCGTCATTCTCGCTCCGATCGCCGCCCGGTACGGACGTGCAAGACCCCGTTCTCCGTTGATCGGTCCGTTCCCGATATTCCATGGCGCTCAGTCTACTGACGTCACAGTTTAGCGTGTTGGTCTGCGCTACGGTTTTCAAGGTCTTTCTACTCCCTCTGAGTGCTATCGAAGTGCGATTTTTCTTTGTGACTAAGCCCCTTAGTCTTCAAAGTGTTGTGCTAAGTTGTGTTGTGATTGTGCTGAGTGCAATGTTGTGCCCAGCGTAAGTAGTCTGGTCTCAGTACAAAGGATACTTAACGGTGACAACGAATTTGTACTGAACCAGTCCTTTTATTTTTATTTTATTTCTCTTCTCTATTTTATTTATTTTTCTCCTATTTTCATATTTATTTTTATCATGTCTGTGTGTTTTCGTGTGTATTTGTCCTTTCTGTCGGTAAAGGTTGACCCTAACGCGGTCAACTCTTTACCTGCGTACCGTTTTTTAGGTTTCTAGGTAGCGGCCTTCGGCGTACTACGGTTAGTTTTAAGTTATTCTCCCCAGCCCCCCTACCGCTGGTATGGAGGTAAGCCGCTAGGGTTTTACTAGGTTTTTAGGAACTAGGCATCTTTTAATATACTTATTTATACATATTATTGTCCCAACCCTCCCTAATGGATTCGCTAAGCGTTATTAACTTCGCGAACGCGTTCACCCAGGCGCTTGCTGTGGCAGGCGTCTTCATCCCGAAAGACATCCTAACGCAGGCATCAATCGCGTCCCCGGTCCCTCAGGCCCCAACCCCAGCCCCTCAGGCCTCCAACGTCCAGACCCCTCCGGTCTATAACCCTCCCGCGTCTCCCGTTCCATCCGATATGGACTGCGCATCGGTCTCATCCTCGCGCTCATCTTGTAGGAAGCGTACCGCTCCCGGGAGCGATTCAGACTCCGCCGCGTCCGAAGCTTCGTCGGTCGCCGCCACCTTAACCGGCTCTTCTGAGCCTGCGTTCCAGTTAGTTGCCAAACGCTCTAACAAGCGTTCGAAAAAAGTCGCGGTGTCTTCAACACCCGAGCCAACCCCGGTGTCTTCTACAACCACTTACCACTACAAGTCACTCGAAGTGGCCGCGTCTCCGTCGGTCCCGTCGAAGCCAGCGACTCGCTGCGCTCCCGTCCCATCGAAGCCTCAGCTCCCTCCGCCCGTCTTCCTCCGCGAAAAAGCGCGCTGGACCGCGGTTTCTAACTTGTGCAAAGAGCACAAAATCAATTATCTCAAGGCAAATAACGCAGGCGATACTACAAAAATCCAAGTCGCGACTATCGACGACTTCCGCGCTATCACTCGTTTACTCTCGCTTAAACAAATCGCGTACTACACTTACGCCCTCCCGGAGGAGCGTAAGATCCGTGCAGTATTACGGGGCGTCCCGTTCGAGCTCGCGAACGAAGATATCCTCGAGGACCTTAAGTTCCAGGGTTTCCCGGCTGAAGCAGAGCACAAGATGCACTCAAACCGCTGTAGGCGTTTTCCGTTAGCTTTAGTTATCTTGTCTAATACTCCCAACTCGAGGGAGATCTTCAGAGAGGCTCGCACAATCTGCGGACTCTCGAATATCTCCGTCGAGCGTCCCGACCCCAGTGGTCACCCTGGGCAGTGCCACCGCTGCCAGCTCTACGGCCACGCAGCGGCTAACTGCTTAGCTCCTCCCAGGTGCGTCAAGTGCCTGGACCCTCACATAACAAAGGAGGGCACTCGCACTCCCGAATCCACTTCCCCCCCTGCCTGTGTGCTGTGCGGCCAGTCTGGCTACACAGCTAACTACAGGGGTTGCCTGAGCGCTCCGCGCTCCTCAGCCAAGAGGGCCGCGCCTAAACCGGCGCCGCCGCTCACTCCCGCTAGCTTCCCGCCGCTGCGAAGCCCGTTCAGCCGACGCCTACTTCGGCTCTGTCTTGGAGGCAGCGTCCGGCCGTCCCGCCTGCACCTTCCCGACCCATTCCAGCTCCCGTAGCTCCCGTAGGCCCGCGTCCCGCTCCGTCGTCTTCACCTCAGTCATCGTTGGCTGAGGACATGAAGACCGTGTTCGACGTCATTCAAAACGTCGACATTACGGAAATTTCCGTTCTCGCACGCAAACTGCGAGCCGCCCGCTCTCCTCAAGAGCGTTTATTTGCGTTAGCCGAGCATCACTCGCTTCTAAGTTTGTTATAAATCTTATTTTTTTGTTTAGTTAATTTTTTTTGTTTAAATTCGTAAATAAGCAGTATAATGTCTTGACCCGCAAATCCCGCGTCCGGTCGTATCAAACCCAAGGGCTTATCCCTAGTTTCTTTTAACGCTCGTAGTCTCAGCACTAACCTTCCTGAGCTCAAACTGTTCCTTCAGAACAACGAGCCAGACTTATTGCTTCTTCAAGAGACGTGGCTCTCTCCAAACCGCACCAGGGGATTCGCTGTTCCCAATTACGTGTTCATTCGTAACGATAGGTCCGACGGTTACGGTGGCACAGCTAGTTATCACAAAAGAGGTTTCCACTGCACTCCTCTCCCTACCCCTCCTCTCCTCAACATGGAGGCCACTGTGTGTAGATTGGCTATGACTGGTCATCCGACCGTCATCATAGCTTCAGTCTACATACCTAGTGGCATCCATCATACCAGGCCTATCCTTAGCGACTTCGAGGCCATTCTCGCCCTCGGCCATTCAGTCATTATGTTTGGAGATTTTAACTCCAAACATGCTGACTGGAAGTATAGACATATACGTCATCTCTCCCGTCACTCCCACTCACTATCCCGGCAACCCTAACTACTCTCCTGACATCCTCGATTTTGCGATCGTCAAACAAATCAACCTCGATCTCAGGTCTATCGAACCACTCGATGGCCTTGGCTCTGATCACCGCCCCGTCTCCATCGTGCTAGGACCGCCTAACAATCACGTCACTCCTCCTAAGACCTTTACCAACTGAAAAGGTTTTAAAAATACGTTAGCTTCAGCCTTAGAGGCCCTAAACTCTCCGCTCGCGATCTCGCCCGACCAATTAGATAGCCCGGACAAAATAGATTCATTAGTCGACTCCCTCACTGATGCTATCAACTCAGCCATCAGTGTAAACGAAAAGGTTGCTAAGCGAAGTATACCCAATCTACCCTTAGCCGTTAGCAATCTCATTAAAGCTAAGAACGCGGCTCTCCGGAGAGCCAAGAAATATCCCACGCCCGCCTATAGATCAGCTGCGAACAAACTACAACGTAAAGTTAGGTCTTGCCTCGCGGAACTCTGAGACGCTCAGTTTAACGATATCATGGAGAATATCTCCCCGTCCCACCAAGCGTACTATAGTTTGGCCCGAGCCTTACGCGGACACGCCGCCTCTCACATTCCTCCTCTCACTCGTCCCGACGGCACTATTATCTTTGAAGCCGAAGAGAAAGCCGAATGCTTCGCCGACAGCATAGCGGCACAATGTTCGCCCAGCACGCAACCCGTGGATCCCTCCCATATCCAGCCGGTGGAGGACGAAGTTCTCCGCAGAGAATCTCTCCCCATCACCGACGACCCCGTCACAGTCTCTAATGATGAAATCTTGCTTCTCATTAGAAGTCAAAAGTCCAAAAAGGCTCCGGGTGCGGATGGTATTTCTAACCACGCACTCAAACACCTGCCTCAACAGGTTCTTACCTTGTTAGCCATCATCTTCAGTGCCTGCTTCGACCACAGCTACTTTCCAAAAGCCTGGAAAGAAGCGGCAGTCATAGGCATTCCCAAGCCGGGTAAACCTCTGAAAATCCTGGCTAATCACAGACCCATCAGCCTCCTCAAGGCCATGTCTAAACTTCTCGAAAGAGTCATACTCTCTCGAATGCGGAACCATCTGTTTCCAACGTTTGGCGATCCCCTCATCATTTCCCACCAGTTCGGCTTCCGCGCTAAGCACTCCTGCCCTCAGCAAGTCCATCGAATCGTCGAGTACATACTCGACGGCTTCTATCCGAAACGAAAGAATACGATCGCAGTTTTCTTTGACCTAGCCAAGGCTTCCGACAAAGTCTGGCACAGCGGTCTCGTTTATAAACTCTACAAAATAGGCTTACCGGCTCGCCTAGTTAGGATAATCACGTCGTTTCTCAAAGACCGCACGTTTCGTTTCAAACATAAAAGCACGCTTTCCGCGCCTCGTCCCATTAAGGCTGGAGTCCCTCAAGGCTCAGTCCTCGCCCCTCTGTTGTATACCGTGTACACTAACGACATTCCCATTCCGCCGAAAGATGTCGAACTCGCCCTCTTTGCCGACGACACAGCCCTTTACACCAAAGGTCAAAGTGTCCCGGGTCTCACCACCAGACTCCAAAAGGCTGTAGACGCCCTCGGTGCATGGTTTCAAAAATGGCGTATCGATGTGAACCCAGACAAGAGTTCTGCGGTTTACTTCGACTGCAAACAACGTCATGTCGCTGACAATCTGCACGTTCGAATGTTAGGTACTCCCATCCCCTGGAAGCGCACTACCAAATACTTAGGCGTCACCTTAGACCAGACGCTTTCTTTCAAGCCACACGTCGATAGAGTAACGACACTCACCCGTTTTTACTTAGGCCGCTTATATAGTATGTTAGGTAGAAAAAGTAAAATGTCGTTCAGAAACAAACGTACGCTTTATAAGGTCTGCGTTAGACCAGTCATGACATATGCCTCGCCAGTCTTTGCCCACGCCAAACCCTCCGTCCTGCAAAAACTGCAGGTAGTTCAAAATCTCTTCTGCCGCAAGGCCACAGACGTACCGTGGTACGTGCGTAACGCGGACCTGCACAGAGATCTTGAACTACCTACAGTGCAACAGCACCTCAAAACACTCTCAGAATCGTTCTTCAATCGCTCCGAATCCCATCCCAATCCTCTAGTTCGTGATTAAGTCTCATACACTGCTCCTGTCTTAGATTCGAAATTCAAAGTCGCTAGACCGAGAAACGTGCACACGAACGTAGCGACGCAGCTGACGCTAGATCTCTTAGCCCTTCAGGCCGCAACTTCTAATTCTAACGTAAATTCGAATTAATTTAACTTCTTTAACATTTATTTAATGTAACTTTAAATTCTATTTTTTTATTTTTCATTTTTGAGCACCTTCAGTGCTATGAATTCACCTTCAGTGCTATGTAAATCCCAGCGGGTGACCCCTTCTGGGCCCCGCTAGCGCGGCCTCTTTCTCCAATTGGCCGTCGCTCAGATGAAGTCTGAGTAGCAAAAAAATTGCACGAGCCGACAGGGGTTTTTTTAGTGGGTATGGTTCTAGTAGGCGTCGGGACGAGTCCCACATAACTCCGATCGCGCGCGCGGAGTAAGTGTCAGAGCATTTTTTATCCTCCTGCCCTTCCCGTGGAGGGGAACAAAAAAAAATCAGACGCTCATTACCTACCGACTTAGTATATACAACACACAATCTAAACACTACAGTCTTAAATACTGTACTGTCAAATGATTCGTCATGCGCCCGCGCATTACTAAACTAGATTGTTGTACCTTTTTATTATTAATGAATAAACCAACTTATGTAGCCACTCAATCATATTTGCTCAGTCAGTACCTTAAACTCTTCTCGAAACATATAAATTATACCATTTTTATTATTATCTAACCTAAAAAATAACTCAAGCTACCCACAACGGAAGAACCTTACTGGTGCGTCGACCCACGCCTTTGATCTCCCCGCCAACAGTCGCGGCGCAAAGCTGCGCCGACGCAGGCCCATTCCAGTTACCCACACCTGCCCTTACTGCCCTTAAGTCCAGGACTGACTTTCAAAGCGCCAATCACTCCTTACTTCCTGGAAACGACCGAGAAAAAACTTCAAAAAGTAGGCAGGTTTACCTTTAGGCAAATTAGGTAAGTCAATAGTCCTATCACGACGAAGGAATTATTGAGGTGGCGATTATAGTTACTTATTGGAGTGTACGTCACGTACTTTCTAGGGTTTGAAGTTAAGTTAAAATCTGAAGAACTACTTCCCCATAACAATTTTGTTACAAAACTTTTCTCATGCTTTTTGTTTATTCACGTTAAACCGATTAAGCCCAAAGCGTTTAAGACGATTAAATCATGAGACAAAGACATTAATTAGTTGTTTTTCTCTTTCTGAACAGTGAATCGGTTTTGTGATTGCCATCACAGATGGGAGGCCGTTCCATCTGTTTTATTCATCGCTCCCCTTCACTTTTGGTATTGTAAACCGGCATTAGAATCCACGTTGATTAAAAATAATAGACGGTTGGATTTAGCCGCGGATTACTTAGATCTTGCTTTGCAAGGATTATGAAACTAAATACAAATAATAGTCTTTGAACCTCACGAACACAGTGACGCGTATTTGATTGCCTCACATAACAAATTGGTACCTTATAAATGGGGAACTTTATCGCAGCAGATAATAACTTTGGTTAGATAACCTAAGTTATTAATAAAAACTCAAGACAGTTTCTAAAACTGAACTCACGTTAGGTTTGTATTCATTCATGGTACGTTCCTTACGGCCGCACTCAGATTCGTCACCATTTGAGTACTAGGTTTGAGCGCCTAAGTATAGAATTTATTCAACGAAGTTACACCTTGTCCAAAATTCGCGTAAGTCTAAATTTGCTTAGCAAAGTTTATAATTAAGAGTGGTTTAAGAAACCAGCCAGTCCACGAGTGTTATTCGAGATCGTATTCTTTTAATTCGTTCACTCGATGTTAAGTTTTTAACCAACAAATAGCTGAACATACTAAAAGGTCGTATCTAAAACCGGCACCCAAACCCTCAGATACCTCCAACGGAGACAGTTACACAATGACGAGTACAAAAGACGCCTTCAAGAGTCGTTGGACAGTTATTCTAGTGGAGATATGATCAGAGCCGCTCGTCATCAGATACTGGGTATAAATAAACAAATGAGACAAATGCCAACGGATCCGACGCAAGAGTTAGAACGTCGGCGGTTGTGCAGTTCGTTGGAATTGTAAGCGAGGATGTTTGGAATATGGAAAGTTAATAAACTGTTTTTTTTTTAATTTAAATAATTCAAAATTTCACCTTTACATCGAATAGTGCTTTGATATCAGTATAAATCAGTATGCAACAAACTTTCCTAAGCAAAATATTATGGGTAGAACTAATTTTAGATGGTCTCTTTAAAGTATTTCTTTTTATTTGTTATTAAAAGTAAAAATATCAACACACAACTTTGTAATTAATAAGAAATTAACTTTGTGCGGTATTCATGAATATTATGTCTTTTGAATATGGAACCTTATGTGTTTGTTGTACCGCAGCATCCGAGTTCTCATCCGTTATCCTCCCGAGTTCAAATCGGTCCAGTGCGCAAGCGCTTCTACTCGGAACCGTTATTTCCGACATTCTACGAAAGTGTCCTCTCGATAAACAACTTGTGGGACCGGGAACATCATCTCGTGCATAAATCGTGTCGGGGCTCTAGGAACCCCATTTAGGGACTATTAATTTGCGTTCGTCTTTGTATTATTTTCAATGATATCGTTGGTATGGAAAGTCTTCTGTTTATTTTTCGGTGAATTGCATGAAATGCTTCAGATAATTTTAGTTGTCGAACTGATATGTCTCGCTTGATTGATATTGATTGAAAAATCGACCACTACACTACTATAAAACAACTGCTATAGTGTAGCTACACTTAGAGTGTCTGATCAAAAACAATTAATTAAATTTTCTAAAAAATAACCTATTTGTTCTGATCGTGATGGAAATATTAAAATTTATTAATACTTATTTCTGTTCGTTTCAAAGGCAAATAATTGAATCTGATTTACTGTTAAACTACTTAGAATGGAAATATTGATTTTTGATGAGACACTCCACACTTGTTTTTTTGTTTTTTTTTTTATTACCAAAATTAAGTGATCTTATTGGTGAATTTTCTTAGCGCCCTGCAGGCTAAAGCTACTTTAAATTAATATTGTCGGCCGAGTGGTGTACTGGGTAGAAGCCCTGCCAGTGGTTACTAGTAAGTTCGAGCCCTGGTTGGGGCATTCATTAGTTAGTGTAATGAACACTGATGTTTGTTCTCTGTTATTCTGGGTTCCCCCGTAGTTTCCTGTATGGTCAACCATAATACATATTTAGCTTACTTTGGGGTCATACAGTTAGTGTGTTTGTTTGGGGATTTAAAAAACGTTTACCAAATGTACTGTATTTATTACTCATGATAGTGAGCACGTTACAACAGACTTTGACTGCAATATTGGGTTATATATTTTCTTAAATTTTCACGATAAATATTTAAATAAAACACTTTTTACCGGATATTATCGCGTATATTTTAGTTAATTTTAAAATTATTTCGACGTTTCGGCCTCTTTGCAGTTGCGTCTATCGTGACCACGGCAACTGCAAAGAGGCCGAAACGTCGAAATAATTTTAAAATTAACTAAAATATACGCGATAATATCCGGTAAAAAGTGTTTTATTTAAATATTGGGTTATTTTTTTAGTTTTCATTTTACACATATATCCACTTGAAAAATCTTTTGTTTACTATATATTTTGTACGTTTTATCTACCGCTATCTACGCACACTATTTACAACAGATAACCTGAACAATATTAAAACATAGATAAACTAAAGTGAGTACACCTATCTAGTGTATCGCATCTGTGAACAGTCAATGACTGTGGCTTGATTGTGTAACCACGTGGTAGGATATCGAACAAGCCAACTCTAGACGACTATAAAACAAGACGTCATTATTTTCGGAAACGCGCAGGCGCACTATTTTTATTTTTGTCTTTAATTTACACGACTATTCATTTACCGACTTGAATTACACAAGTACTAAGCCACATTTCTTTCGCAATTTTTTTTTTTTATTAATAGTGAAGGATTGAAAGTGTTAGGCGCATTCCGCCCGTTAGTTCGCTTGGACGAGAGTTTGTGTTGAGGCTCGCGGCGGTCGTCTACATTCAAATTACGGGGTCCATTTGTACCCGACGCGCCGCGGGAGAGCTGTTTCTACCATTCGATCGGAAGGGACCTACTTTCTAAGAATTTCTAAATAACTGTGCGTTTGCAACCTTGTTTTATCAAGCCAGTGTTTTGTTACTTACAATAGCACTTACGGCTTTCGCAGATCTAAACTTACATTTGGCTTGTTAAACAAAATATACTGTTAAGAGTTCAAAATCGTTGGTAAGTAGAACCTAATCTCACTTTTTTTTCCTAATTTCCGCTCAAGTGGAGTAACAGCGGAAATAAATGAAAATCGGTGGATGGAGGTAAAAAGGAAATCAATTTGTTCAGGGAGGCACCGAATCAACGTTGAGGCAAAATTACTTAATTTTCACAGCTCTATTGAATTCTCCGAAAGGGAATTGGAATCTGATAGGAACGCCCGTATTACTGGATGGGGAGTAATCTTGTTTTATATTTTTTTAAGAAATGTATTTGTCAGTTGATTTGCCTATTGATCAGCTTATGCATTGAATTCACAGAAATAAATGTTCAAACTCAATTGTTTAAAAAGTTATAGAAGTTATCAATTTAATTCTGATAGAATCCGGTTTATTATTTTTTAAGTATCTAATAAGTTATTTTTGGCAAATATTCTTGTCATGAACTCGATAAACCTATCCATCACAACATATACATTTAAGTCTAAATGAATATTAAATAATACCACTTCAATGTAACCGACATAGAAACTCATCTCTTAATGTAATCAATTAGACAAGCACTCCACAGACTTGTTGACTTAAACGCAGCGTCCTCTAGTGTTACGCACACCAGCCAACTTCAAGTACAGGATATCTCTATTTATTTAGTTCCACATCCGACGACAAGAGCTTTCCTATCTCTTTTATCTAAAAACTTGTCTAAATAACCCAGAATCATTGCCTTAGTATAAACAAAGGAAGAATTATTATCTAAGCGTAAACCACGAAGGAATTATCACCGGAGGAGTGTAAACACGGAGAGGAAATTATAGAAATATGGCGTCGAACGGTTAACGGTTACATTCACCATTTATTTGTGGTTTAATAGCTTTGTATTTTGTTTATGTATGTTCTGCGCGTGGAGAAAGGTAGTTAAATGTTAAATCTTTTATAATGATATTTTTAATTGGATATGATTTAAACTAAGGTATTTGATTGACAGATACTTCCTGAGGATCTGGCTTCACCTGAGACATATTCATAACTATCTCAACAGTTGATGGACCTTCCAAACTGAGAGCCCTTCCGTACAACTTCGCTTCGTTAGTCAGCTTAGGTAAAAAGACTCTTGCGTGAACACGATGACATTAAGAAGAGTTTCGGGTCGTAGTAAACAAGTTGAAAAAAGTTTGACTTAGTAAAATGCACGTATTTATGGCTGCGATATACAACTGTAAGTTAAACTCCTCGTTACAAGAGAGCTATGGAAATCCAATTGTGAATGAAAACTCGTTTCAAATACGGTTGAATTATGTAAATATTGATACCGCGAGCGAACTCAACTCCAAAATTGCAATTTGCGGCGAATTCGGCGCCGAGCAAACTCTTCAGATGGGATGGGATTGGATTTACTGACTGAAGTACTACCAAGTTCCCAATTTGTATAAAATGTTTTTTATTTACGACTTGCCGTGTCGACTTTACCTTCGGATGGGAATACTTTGGAAATGCGATTTGGTAAAGTAATTTGATGTTTGAAAGCCACTTTAGTTGGTTGTACACTATTGAATACACAATATTTGAGATTTTCTGAAGATAATTTTTTATCCTTCATTTATTTTTATCAAATTTTCCCAGCCTCATATAATAATCTAATTCTATAACAATGAAGTTTATGTAACTACTAAGTTATTAAATTATTTAACTATAAAACATGAAGAGCTTCTTAGCTTCCTGCGATAAATTCTGTTCTTTAGAGAAATAAAACCTAAACTTTTAAACATTTATTTCCAGTTCTCCGCAGCCATTTCGTTTGCAATTTGTTCTATTCGCTATGTTTTCTCAGTCGATAAAAACTTGGAACTTTGTTATTTTAACAAAAGCCGACGGTAAAACATTGGATCGTGAGGAACGGCTGCTGGGTCGGATTTGCTGCGGAAGCGGGTCGCTTTCAATGCGAACCGGTGGCATTCATCGGCTCGATATCCCATTCAATTGATCTAACATCAACAAAGCCGAAAAAGCTCCATCATTCCCGTCGACTACTCCTGTTGTGACAAGAACCCGAGAACTCCGAGTTAACATGATTCCGTCGAAAATCGCATCCTGTTCTTTAATTTTATTAGCGCCAGTGAACGCATTCGCGTCCGGTCGTGCGCGCAGCTATAATCTTTTCTGTCCAAATATTGATCTTTTTTCGCTTCCGTTCCATTCTATCGAACGGAAGAGGGCGGATTTGTTTTCGACATATTCGTAATCAATACTCTGAGCACGCTATCCCTTCATTGTTCCGTTGAACTTGATATCAGCCGCGAACCCTTCACCACCCTATAAGGGTTTCTACAATACGGCATGAAGGAACAGACCTTTCTATTATAGGTTTATGTTTCGTCAATATCGGGTTTGATATTTCTGACAATGCGGGTCACGGAGCGTCCCCAGTGGGTGATTTTATTAGCATTGGGGAACAATCGCTGTTTCTCCTCGCCTGTATAAATCACGGACTCCAATAGATTTACTTCATACTGCGCTCTGAACATAAAACAGTCATGTTATGGCATAGGACATTAAAATGACGATTAGGGTCGAATGTGTCATCAAAAGCTATGGAAGCGGCGTCTTATAGACAAGGTAGAGAATTGACTACAAAAACTCTTGACTTATACTATCTATGAGTCGTAAAAGACGGAAATAAAATGGGAGCTTCGATGAAATAGATGCTCTGGAATATTTTATATAAGTGCAACAAAAATGTCTTAAGTTTCAGAAACGTAATAATATTTTATCTATCAATAAATTATTTCTTCGAATTTCATAAGTTTATAGCAAGCCGAGCCCATTTGTTTTTTTATATAACTTTGTAAATACTGAACGAATTCTTTGTGTTTTCGATATCATAAAAACTATAGTCTTCATTGTTAAGTATAATGAATAGTTAAAAAATAGTATATAATAAGTTTCATAAACAATAAAGGCCCAATTATACCCACTAGACAGATTCCTATTTAACTTAACCTTAATGCAACTAATCTGAAGTTAAGCCTCTAACAGAGATCCAAAATCCAGCAGTCACAGCACATGCTGGTATTTCCTTATTTCGTGAACTACTCTTAGTCAGTCAGCTTTGTCTCCGTTAGTAACAGTAATCGGCTTACAGACACAATCTGTATAATTACATCGTCCACAAAAAACCTTTTAAAATAATTCGACGCGATAATCTGTTTATTCCTCTTTTGTTTTCGTGTATTCGGTCGAAAGAGGTCTTTTGCTTGAGCAGGGAAATAAAGAAATGCGGTTTGTCGGCGAAACGTTGGTTCCATGTTTTGTTTTGGTTCCATAGTTATGGTATTTGTATAGGCTCCTTAAAAAACTGGCACAAATCTTTCGAGTAGGTAACCTTTTATAATGCCGAAAACAAAACTTTTTAAAAATGTATTTCATAAAAGTTCACGTCCTATGTAGAGGTGTTAAAAATATTGTAATTATATTTTGAAATGGAGTGCTATAATAAGGTAAATGATAATGGGATTTTCGGAAAGAACCCTTGTGACTCGGGGGTGTGCCAGGGGGTGCACGGGCGCGCTACATGTCTAGTTTAGGGTTGCTCCCAGTTGTACGTGTGAAAATGGCGCAGCGTAAATTCTTTATTTTTTTTTATTTGAATACTATTGTATTTTTGCTAAAGTGCATTTTAATATTAGTTCGTAAAATAATGGGAAACTTGGAATGAGTATATTCTCATTCCTGCTTTGAGCTGGAAGCAATAAGTTTTTCGAGAACCAGGATTAGTAGATAAGAACCTAAATGTATTGACAAGATGTTTCACACTGCTGATTCCTATAGTAATGATAATTAATTGATGCTGTGTTCCGATTTTTTATAAAAAAAAAATTATGTTAAAATATTCAAGCTGAATTTAAAAAGTGACTTACTCGTATGTTTAAATAAGTCCTCATTTTAATTACCACACAATATCTACCATGAAACTGAACTGTCAACCCGTCATATTACGTCATCGTCAAATTCCTAGTGAAACAACAAACTGTTGTAATGGGATGTATGAGGGCCATCCATCACCCAGCGGGGGCGCAATTAGGGCGCCGTATGTGCGGATACGGCACCGCCTCGCATACTCCGCGGTCATTTCTGGCTGCACGCTGCAAGCCATATCTGCCCGCAAGCTGGTGGCCATTTCTGGCTGCTTATTACTCAACTACTCACTTGATTCGCAGCTGCATGGCGCGAATTTAATTAAGTTGACATTGTTTTTGTGGTTATATTAATTATGCAGATGTATGGTGATTGAAGGTGTAGCTTAAAAGTTTTTTAGTTGTTTGAAAACATGTCGGTTGGCTTACAGTGTGTCTAGAATGGTTAGTAAACAGGATATTATTAATTGGAAGTGTTGATACTTTAATGGTTAGCGACGAGCGATGGATCTTTTTTTGGTACATTATTTTATATTATAAAGCATTGTAATGTTGATAATTTAAGAAATCCACTTATTCATCGCTTCGAACTTAGACCTTAAAAAAAGGAGGGCGATTCCTAGACAGTATTTATCAGCAAATAGTAGAATGGGCCCGTTTGCCTTACTTAATAATACCTACTTATTTAATAGTAATACACAATAGCAAGTAATATAGTACTACGTAATTCAATTCTTCTGTTTTAAAGTTATTTAAGGTAGGTAGGTAATTAAACTGCATTTCCTAGCCTAATAAAAGCCGTGGTGTGAACATATCAGTTTTTATTATTGGTTTACAAGACTTTCACGTTTTTTGTATATGTATAGTCGAAATGTTTCTAGTAAGTTTATTTGTTTATTAATTTACCTACTTATATGCAGTTTTAATGAGCCATTTATCACTTACCTATCGGAACTTATAAATGATTATGGTATGATAATCTGATTGCTTTTATTATATAGAAATTATTGATCGAATACAATCTTTTTAACCCTGATTATTCTAGTTTCAGATTATTACGTAAAATTAGGACTGTTTTATCGCGTAGGTACCTGCGTACTTTGTTCTTTAAGAAATGCGGAAAACAGGAGAGGAAAGAAAAGAGAAAGAATTCTTCCTCTAAAAATGTTCGGTCTTAACAGAAAATTTCATCGTGTACTTTTTAAGTAGCTTGGTGTGTCTGAAAGCCTCATAAAGGTGTCTTACTATTACCGTCACTGGTTTACGAAGCGCTCATAAAAGCGAATATGTGAATTATTAAAGATGTCTTTATTTGAGTGGTTGGTAGGTGTGTCTTGAATCGGAGGAACAGCAAGCAAACTAGGCGAGCGGGTGGAATGCAGCGTCCTGTTTAGATCATGACTACTAACAAGTGCTGCGTAATATTTAACAACACACTCCATACTTTTTACATTTAGACAAATTTATTTACAAGCATAAATAATGTCCGCAACCAAAATACGTGACGTCATGTTTGACATTCGTCTAGTTGGCTTGGTAAATACATGACAAGTGACACTGTTTGTATAGGTGTCTTCCTTTGGCTGTCTGCTATGTCTAGGGCTTCTTTGAATTGGTGACGGTGGTTCTGCGTTCTGTACCCACTTGGTAACTTGGTTTCGGACGATGTATGCAGAGATGGATTTTTGCCTATTTTCATCCCCAGATCGCTATGTCTGTAGAAAGTTATTGCTTACATATTCATCGCACTAAATTAATTTCCAAAAAATTAACCTAATTATAGATGTAGGAAGGTACGTCTGTAATCATTCAGATCAATAACTTTTTAAATTGAAAAGATATAAGTTTCTACTCCAATCTAGGCACTTACTACTGAGCAGATTTACGATTACCCAGTCTATCTATGTGTGATGTAATGATTTACTTTATGTGGGTAGAATTTATTTAAGTTATTATTTTATTAAGTCTGTCAATAAATACGTCGTTTCAGTTACTAAGTGTAACAGTTCGATGCTTTTATAGAAAACATGACTGAAGACATTCCCGACTACGAAAAAAGTTAGTTAAACTTAGAAATAATTTTGGCATATGGTGTGCCTACTTATCTTCATAATCACAACATTGTACGTCTAGGCTTGCACAATTGAATAAAACGGTTACTTCTTTGTGTATATAAAAACTATTTTGCTTTTAAGTTGATGCATTACAAAACAATCATTAAGAGCATCTCATTGTAATAAACTAAATGTAAAAAATCCTTTACATCTATTTCTGTAGTTTCCATTCAAGACGTAACCCCTCAAATATTTCGCTGTAGCGATTACGTGTACACAAAACATTTACGTTCCGTTTTAGGAACTCTTCGGTCGGATAGTTCCGAGTAGTTGCCGCCAAAATGACGCGCCATTACTGTTGATGGATGACGGCTGCGTGCACGCACGGTGACGTCACGGGCGTCACGCTGAGCCGCCATTTTAGATTTCCCCGTTCCCGGGATGTGGTAAATGAAGGGAGGGAAAATTGCAAGTAACGCCAGACTTTATCGATGTTCGCAGCGTGAAAGATTTGTGACTGATGAACGTTCCCTAGGGACGAACTTACCAAGAGACAGTAATTGATCGTCGTCCTATATTGAGTAATACAGATTATGTAAACACCAAATTCACCTGTTTACTTCGCATTCTTCGTACCTACCTAACTGGAATTTCAAGTTTTTTTTTAAATGTCTAAATTTATGAGTAGTTTATCGAGCCATCGTTTCCATTAGCATTGGATCATTAATACTTTTCTTATCTCGGCCACTAAAACTCAATAATAGCTTCCATTTACCAAAGTTCAGGGATCGGCGGTATTGGGTCCTGTACCTACTTAATGATAGTCGGCTTGTTAACTTTAATTCCCATAAAAATTCGACAAAAAGTGGGTGAGGTATGGCGCGGGGCGCGGGGCCGGGCGACGGCAGCGCGGTAGCCGCGGCGATTATTCGCCGATAAGACACAAAAACAACTTTTTGATTTATGAAGAAAGCTCGAGAGGCGGCTACCGGGCGCCGCACTCCGTCCATGCATCGGGGCTTTAGTGATGTGCGCGTCATCGATATAAATGCTAATTCTGTTTTAAATTTTACTTTCGGTACAAACGAATCTAAATTAAAATGTGGTTAGATATTCAAGATTCAGTATTGTGAGTTCAAAGGTCTTATGCATCTAGCGGTGGGGTTGGAATTTAAAAATATTTGATTCTGTGTAGGTGGGTATTTTTCTTCCTAGGTCTATATTATATCTGTTCGACTGGCTGTTCTCATAATATACGCTCCTGCGTAAATAATTTGCTGATTATATTTTGTACATAGATATTAAATACGCAAGTTATATTTTCTTACGAATAGGCTATCAAGCTCGAGCTCACCAACTTCTTTCAGTCATCAAACACTTATATGAATCTCTACACACATTACACACAAATACACTTACGTACACTTATTCACATTCAGATAAGTTATAAATAAATACTCAACATTGGAATGTCGACAGGTGTTGATGTAGATCGGACAGCACTAGTGGGGAGTCGTCAACTTGTTCGAGCCAGATTTTGTAACGTATGTAAATGACCGGTTGGTCCATAAAATCAAAGATGCCGGCGCGCCTTTAACTCTCGCGCCCAACGCTTTTATTAGCTACGCTTTAATTTTAAATTAGGTGGGATTAGAATGTCGAATGCCCTCGCTACAAATTTATGGACATCGTGAACAACTTCTAATAGTTTGAATGTACCAGTAACGAAAGAGTTCGCGGCAATGAACTAAAAAGCACATTGCGCCATTTTTAGAAAAGGCGCAATGTCTTATTTAGATAAGACCTTTTGGAAGACGGTTTGAGAAGTTTGAAATTAGAATCTTAAACTATTTCACTCGCCGTTTAGCAAGAAGCTTAACCATTATGAACTTAGTTATAATTAATTAAGGACAGGATGTAATAACCGTGTAGGTACATAATTACCTAGTTATTTTTGATGAACTAAAACCTGTTATTTGTTGTAAGTTTCGTCAGTTTTAATATCTAAGTATATTTTATGATTTTGATACATATCTATCTACATCTTAGTCATATAGTTGTTATCGGACCAACCTTTGTCTGTGTTGGCTGAATTTTACAAGTTCAAGGATTGCTCAGAGCTAAAAGGTCTGAATATCTGGTATTGGAATGTTCTACGCAGACAGAAAAACCAAGAACACGGATTGGATTCTGAAGACTTGCAGTCAGTTCTTAACTTGTGAACTTTCCGACTGGGCTCATTGTTTTTTTTATACCTATTTTCCTTGCCTATTTGCAGAGGTACGATCGGCAAACTCTGTGGCGGACCAGCGCAATGCGCGGTTTACACGTATTAAGTAGGTAACTAAATTTTAAGTTACTATATTACACTTGTGTGTCCAAACGCATTCAGTAATTAAGCTCATAATTTCAATAAAGAAGAACGGTGATGAGACTCAAGGCTTCAAGGAATTCATAAATTCTATACTTAGATTAGCAAGATTTTACACAAATTTAGAGAATAATATGTTTGGGAAATCAGAATCTAATTTTCTAAATTTTTTACCTCGTTTATTCCTCGAATATTCCTATTTTAAATATTCTTCACCAAATTTTAAATTTGAAACTAAACTCCACTCCGACATTTTGAAAAAAAAAAAAGAAAATGCGAAATAAATACGAGCTGTCAATTTACGCACCTAACTAAAAAATAACTTACTCAACTCACGTACTAAATTTTAACTTACCACTTGTCACTTAACTGACTGTTTACAAGTAATTACTAACTTAAAATGTAGTTACCAAATTAATTACTTAACGCGTGTAATCCGGCCATAAGGCGAGAATCACTTGCGCGTTCTTAGGTATTGTGTAGGCTTCCTGCATACAAGGGGATGACGTCATTACAGGGATTCGAATGCGAATCTGAACCTGTACTGTTCCCCGACAACGAGGTTATAGACATTTAGAATGTAAAGCTTCCTAAAATCTGGGTTAACGAAACCTCTGCGGAATTCGTATTGGGGCGGCGTTGAAACTAATAATAATGTGTATAGATTGGGCCTTTTGTCCGTGATGATCAAAGATTACGAACCGTGAATATTAACTGTATCTATGCAAACAACCAATAACGTTACGAAAATGATAACTATGCCTAAATATTATCAGGTATGTGTATTTAAACGTCAACTTAAAGTGCGTTATAATTACCTAATTATAATGCAATGAAGTCAAGAATATGAAACTTTTTAAAATAAGTACTTAGCTTAAGTAATATTGTTGTAGAGAAGATGTTGGTAACAATAAAGTACTTGTACATATAGTTAAGTACGTTTGCTATTATTTCTAAGCGAAAAAGTTATTTTTCAGCTTTTCTGCGTACACAAACGAAGTGGCCTTGAACTAACGTGTTACTAGTAGGTACTTATTATAATTTTATGTACTTAAACTGCTAAATCATTCGTAACGTAAAAAAAACTGTAAAATACACATTTTTTATAATACTACACTTATGTTATTGGGTTATTTTCTCTTTCTGTACGGTTAACTTTTTTATAGGTATACGCCATTTTGTACGTTTTGGTGGATTCCAACTATGCGCTTTATCGCACTTTCATATAATGAATGGGTACTGGTAGTAAACGGTTTAATCGTATTACAGTCGTAAATACTAACGAATCATACTTTGCAACGTAGGTTGTAATTTGCTTAAAAAGTAAAGAAAATAAATTGAATGCCTTGGAATTTGAGTTATGCGTGTAGAATTCTTCAAAAACACAAGTAGGTTGGCCGTTTACTACCCGAGCAGACGCATTAAATCAAAGAACGATAAAGTGCGAAGATGGAATCCCCAGCATTTTACTAAGCTTATTTATTTAGGTTATCTAATTGTATACTCAACGTAGGTACATAAAAGCTTTGTAGGAAACAAAAAACTACAGACTAAATAACATGAATCCAAAACATCACCATCTACTCCCATGTTCTATAGATTCATAAAACATTGTTTACTTATCTGCTGGCACAATCAATGACATAGAGACCCCTGCCCCTAACTTTATTAGTCCGCAATAAACCGCCACTTGCATCAGCGTTTCATTGCATAATTAATTTAATTAGGCGCTAGCTTGGCTACACTTGCGTTATCGGACGTGACTGCGCACAGAGAGCAACTTCGAGTACAATCCAAGCCTACGGGAAAACATGTCGGAGGGTATAAAAAATAATTGTTAAACTGTAGGGACGAGAAAGACGCCTAAAATATGGTAGCTGTTTCTTAGATATGCCTACGATATGTTTACATTTGAATCATATTGTCATTGTATTGTTTAAATTATTATTATTAGGTGTTTGGGAATTTCTTTATGTTTTTTGAATATAGCTTTTTTATCAATCCCTAGACAGTTACATAATAAGGTCCCATGTACCCACCCCAGCTGGGGTACATGACAATAAAAAAAGTTTTACCAATTAGTAAACAGATTTTTGTTTGAGTATATCCTTTTCCTTTGGCGCCACTGAGATCGGTTACTATATTTGTTCAATAAAGTTAGTCCTCCTCCTTTACGTTAGAATGTGATTCGAAAACAAAAAGTTTACTGAGATTGAATGTACTTTTCTAAATATAAGAAGTAATATTTGCGTTATTACACTTTACTTTAAGGTGAAATCTCCATTGTAATCTACTTTTTTCACATTTGAGAACTGACACCAGACTGAGATAAATCAGACTTGTAGGCGATAATATAACGTTTTATTTTATTTCTGTGTTAATTTCATAATACAATCTTAATAAACAAGTTACTATTTCAGTAATAATAAATGTATATCCTATTATTGATTAATTAAAATGATTTATTCACTGTAAAAGAGTCTAGATACAAGAAGAGAGACCAGAAAATTTAAGTAGGTAATTAAGAATATAAATGTCAAATTTTTCATCAGCTTGACGCATGGTTTTGTCAATAAAATTACAGAAGTACTAAATCTTTTTTTTCCGAATCTTTTTATTTTATTTTTATTTTATTAAAACTCAGGAGATCACAAACAGTAATGTACAAAGCAGTTTACAAATATAAAAATTGAAATATGTTTCTGTACATCCCAACAACATGATCCACGATTAAATTATAAAAGTACCAAGTTTACGGTTGTCACTTATGTATTGAATTTGCTCATTGTTTAGAAAATAAAATAAATACATATATATACACACATACACATTAATAATAATAACATAATATACAATGAAAGTGTAAAGCTCACCGTTGTTTATTTCTATTTATACATCTATATTTTTAAAGATATTAACAATTTCTTTTCTATATTTATTAATGTTTGTGTAAAATATATCTAGATCTGTAAACAGCTTATTATATCTATTGCACATTCTGGTAATAGGTGATCGTTTACCAGCATAAGCAGAAGAATCTTTTAGATCTTAGATTTTTGTTTGGGACGCGGAAATCAACACTGCTAATGAGCTCAGAACAATCAAACTTATTATTAACAATCTTGTACAATGTGACTTGCTCCAGTTGGATTCTACGTTGTTTAAGAGAGAGTAAATGAAACTTTTTAAGCAACTCATTATAATTACCGTAATGGTTTTATTATCATCATAATTACAATTCACTGCCAAGGATGCTGGTCGGCGTCTTTAAAATTTGTACTCAGACGCCGAGACGTCCAGTTTTCAAACCTGATTTTCTCAGCCAATTACAGTAAAAATAACTGAACCTGTTTTTAATGCGCTATAATATAATAATCTATCCAACTTCTAAACGGCCTAGGGATCCAACGATTAGCTGTTCTTAACTCTTATGCCGAAGCCACCCAAGGGCGTCTTCGTTTTGAATTCAGAGTTTAACAAACTTTTTATGCATGCAGAAGAAAATGGGTCATATGTTGTTTAAACAACATTTTAGGTTTTGTATTCGCTGCCTACTAATTGTTTGTGTTTGCTTATCTTATTAGCAAAATTGTTATTGCGTAGTTATTAATGAGTTAACTTCATTAAGAAATAAATATATGGTTTTAATACTTTTATTTTAGAATAATTGTGAGCAAACAAACATCATGTAAAATTTTATTCATATTTATTTTGGTTTTGGCTTATTTTGTATAAAATAACGATTTGCCTAATTTTAGAGGTACATTATCTTCAGAATGTATGATCGCGTCAACATACAAAAAAGCTTGAGGCCCAGCCGCCGAACTAAGTGCATGTGCCATAAAATTTGCTCGCTACTCTGTCCGCGTGGATAAGTTCACAAGCGTTATAGGCCTGTAAATTGTTTTGCTTCACTTTTAATGTAGGCGTTTTATATAGGCAATGCTTACATTAAAACTTTCTCTAAGAACCTATTTCAACCCCTTTCAACCTTTTTTTAAGCCGCGATAAACCAACTATGAAATTTTCCAGCCTCCTAACTATTTCCAAACACAAAACACCGAGGACGCCCATTGGCAGCCAAGAAAACTATGTCCTGTGTCCTATGTAACTGTGGGCGTCCCGTTCTCGAATGTATGGCGGCGTGCGGTAAATTCGCACTATTCTGTGTTGGCAGTGAATGGGTTAAAGCATCTATAGCTTGTCTATAGCTTGTATAGTATGGGTCCCATATGACAGTAACATACTCCAGTATAGGTCGTATGACAGTGTTATGGAGATACAAATAGGTGGAGGGTTTTAAAAAAAAACAGTACTTAATCTAGCAATTAATCCAAACATCTTAAATGCTCGACCAATGATGTTATTAATTTGATCGTCGAAAATAAGTTTTTAGTCCAGTATAATACCAAGATCTCCGATGCTATTTACTCTGACAAGAGTATGATAATTAATTGCATATTAATATTGTATGGGTTTTCTTTTTCTAGAAAAGTAAATATATTTACATTAGAGAAACTTAGGTCAATTTTATTTATGTGATAGTAGTTTTGAAGTGATTGTAAATCTAATTGTAGAAGAGTGCAATCCTGGGTATTTCTTACCATTTTATACAACTTTAGATCGTCTGCATATATGAAAAAATTCGAATGTATTACATAGTTCTTGATATCGTTGATATACAAAATGAATAAAAAGGATCCTAGGGTAGATCCTTGAATTACACCGTATGTTGCTGTGAATGTTTCAGATTCATACCCATTGACAACCATTTTTTGTTTACGAGGAAAACCATCTCAATAAAGATCCCTTTATCCCATTAAATATTAGCTTCTCCATAAAAATTAAGTGGTCAACTTTGTCGAAGGCCTGCTTAAAATCACTATATATATAATCTACTTGTTTTCCTTTGTCCATGGAGTCAAATAACATAGAAGTAAGTATACAATATAAGATTGCTAATTGTAGATTTATTTTTTACAAAACCATGCTGGTTAGGTATAATTTGATTGGAAAGTAATGGAATAAGTAATATAAAGTCTTATGAACTAATTTTTCAAAGACCTTCGTCATTCTTCTATCATAAAGAAGATGATATACGTATAGGCCGAAATTTTTCAATATTGTTTTTTGGTCCGTTCTTATGTACAGGAGTTATATTGGCAACTTTCCATCGATCAGGAAATATTCCCTCCTTAAGACTCTTGTTTAAGATTATACAAAACGGTAGTGCTATAGAAGTGGCAGTTTGCTTGAGAAAGAATGGTGGGATTCCGTCTGGACCAGCGCCTTTAGTACCATCAAGCGATAATACCTAATTCCTTCTAATAGTATTTAGAGGCAGATGAATATTAGATACGCATATACTATCCACTGAAGGTTCAGATACTGATATCCATGTGTCGGGATCAAATTGAGAAGGCTCATAAACCGATTGAAAATACATGGCGAACATAGAGCAGATCGTCTTAGGATAATTTGATGTTTCATTATATAAATTCATTTGCTTAGGATAAATATTTTCACTATCTTTTTTACTAGCTATGAAATGCCAAAAATGTTTTATGTTTTTATTAATATTTATTTCCAAATTTGTAATATATTTATTATACGTTGATTTTAATAGAGTTTTAAATTATGTTCTATGCATAGAAATCGTACATACAAATCATTGCAAGGGTTTTTTAATATGCACACCAAGCCTTTATTTTTAATTTACAAATTTTTATTAATTCAAATGTTGGCAATGCAGTTGGCGTGATGGCCTACAATTGTCTGACACCACCCCTGAAATGGAAGTCTGCAAACCCGCAGCAGGCGTGATGGCCTACAATTGCCTGACGCCACCCCTGAGTTGGCAAGTCTGCCAACCCGCAGTAGGCGTGATGGCCTACAATTGTCGGACGCCACCCCTGAGTTGGGAGAGGCTGATATCCCTCCAGTGATTATTAAGGGTACCTAACTAGTAAAGGTACCTACCACACCAATCGATCGCCCGTCGATCGACGACGATCCGTCGACGTAAAAAATTTAGAAAAATACATAATCTTGCGAATACTTGTTTTAAATATGCTAAATTTCTTCTTTGCGCCGATGATAAAAAAGTTTTCACGAATATCAAATCGCTTGATGACTGCGTAAAACTACAAGAAGACCTACATCGCCTATGTGAATACTACAATCGAAACAGAATAAGCATAAACTCTGGTAAATGCGTTCAGATCACCTTTTACAAGAAAATCTAAACCTATTCTATACGATTACAACTTTGCAGGTCACAATATCCAACGCGTTCAAGAAGTTCGCGACTTAGGTGTGACTATAGATAGTAAACTAATGTTTGCAAAACATATAGACGCCATCGTTACATCGCTACAAAGCTTACAAGAACCTGGGCTTTTAAATGCGAGTCTGCAAACCTTTTAAGGATTTAAGGTGTATTAAAATGGTTTTCTACGCTTACGTAAGAAGTCAGTTGGAGTTTGTAAGCGTCATTTGGAATCCACAATACCAAATCCACATTAACCGCATAGAAAGTATTCAAAAACTCTTCGTAAAACATCTCAATTGTAAAACCAATAAACAATATACATCGTACAAAGCATCATGTAAAGATTTTGATCTGGTCAGCCTAGAAGGCAGAAGAAACCTATTAGATATGATTTTCTTGCATGACATAGTGAATTCTAACTTAGATTGCCCCAATTTAACTTGTCTATTTAACATCTCCGTACCACGACATCCACGTCAGTCAAAAAATAAATTATTATACATCCCGTGGAATAAAACTAAATACAGTAAAAATTAATTTTTTTCTAGGGCTCAACATCATTACAATAAGCTGTTGAAGACATAGATTTTCCAAAGCAACTTTTAAATATCATATTTAAAAAAAAATTCTTGTTCCATATGAATTAACCTAATATTTATTCTCATCTATTCAGTGTTTTCACACTTAAAGAACTGTAAACCACATAAATCAAATACGGATGTACCTGTAGCTATTCAAGTATCACACGTACTTTCTCATTACATCCTGACACTTCATATACATTATTTATTTATTAATAAATTGCACACATATATATGTAGAACACACGGTCCTGCGACTGACACGCTTTAGCATAGGTTACGAATGTTATGTTTTGCCTGCGTCTGTTTTTCCAGACAAATGTAACCCTGGAGTTTTCAAGTGTAGAGTGAATAGGTACCTCTTGGACAGGCGTGTATGATCCTCGTCTTCATCGTCACTTTCCATCAGGTGAGATGAAAGACAAACGCCTGCTATTTATTAATAAAAAATTGAAAAAAATGTTGCTCATGTTGTGATATCCTGTTATTAGCCTGGATAAATTAATCATGTGTTGTTACATTTGTTTATTGTTAATTGTGCTGTTGGATGTCCTAATAAAAAAAGAAAAATAAAGATTTTAATTTCCAAATCAAATTCTTCTCTGAATTTGTCCAAAATCACGTTTACCACATATCTAAGTACAGAATTGACGAATTCCTTGACATTCACTACTGCTCATCTTCATTGAAATTATGAACTTAACTACTTAATCCGCTTTGGACACACAAGTGACTTGTAGTAACTTACAATTTAGTTACCAACTTAACTACTTAATAATACATGTAAACCGCGCATAAGGGCACCCGAGAGGGCACGGACCTCGCTTTAGGACGTGGTATATTGAAACAGAGAACTAAATCTTTTTTATTTGGAAAGCGTGTTCGTCTCTCTTAATTGTTATAACTTACAGAAACGATAAGTATATTAAAGGAAGTCCATTATTAGTGCTCTGGCGTGTAACAGGATAACATATATCTATTTTTTTAAAACGAATATCTGTTGCTTAACATATAAAATTACATTTAAAAATAAACTTTTTTTCTTTCGGCTTATAACAGCATTTCTGAAAAAAAGTTAAAGAACATCGTGACGTATGGTGTCGACCGTCGATCGACGATCGATCGATTTGTGTGGTAACACCCTAAATTCCTATTCTACTCAAACAAATATTTATTGACGTCAAATAAAGCAGGACTCTACCATCAGATCGGCAAAACCTTCGTGAACAAGAACTGGCAAGAAACTTCATGGGTATAATTTTTTTAAAGTCAATTTACAATTCTATACAAAACTATTCTAATCTGCATCTGCTAGCTCAGCAGATCTACCTCCTTCCAACCTATCCAAACGACGAAAACCCTCAAACGGCACCCGTTGACGAGTTCCAGCCATCCCGATGTAGACGGACATAACTTCACATTTGAGTGTGTGACGGTTGTCTATTTCGACCTCTTTTTGTCAGTAAATTTTATTTTTTTTGTCGTTCCCGACGTAATTTTAAACTAGGAATTACGTAGTGTCGGAGAACGGCAATGTTTTGATTTGACAAGTCAGTCACGAAATATTATCCATCAAAGCAACTTGAATCTATTTATTTATTATTGTTTCCGAGTTTATTATTCAAAATTACATAGTTAAGATATTTTATTATCTACAATCAAAGTTTTTTTTAAGAAACCTATAATTTATTTTTACGTTCACGAGTGTGCGTAGCCAAAATTTTTGGCATTTTTGTATATTTTTAATTTTACCGAAAAAATAAACATAGAAGAGAGTTTTGGTGTTTTACTGGTACTACGTTACATACTGGCGCCCGAACAGGGATTCCGAACAATTCCTGTGAGAATTATTTTCATATGTTTATTACATAAATATTTTAATTACTTCACAAAAGACCCTTGGATTTTATTTAAAAGTCAATATTTCACGACTGGCTATGATTTTCTTTTCTTTCCGGCATATTTATTTCAGTCTTTAACTGAAATTTGTTTATAGTAATCACCGTGCGGGAGTTAGCGACACGTTAAAGAAGCCATAAGCTATTAATATTTTCAGCGGATGGCAACTATTAAAGCCTTTTGCCGTTGCGTTCAACTCTGTTGAGTTGACTTATTTAGGATACGATTCCTCATAAGCAACTCTAACTGCATGATGTTTTATTTCCAGTAGTTGGAATAAGACTAGTATGAAAGAGAATGTATGTTGTAATTATAATGTACGTTGATGGAGTTGAACGATATATATTAACATTGTATATTCCAGGAACATGTTTAAAATTTTATCATTCATGAACCATGTAATTTAAGATAATTATTTAGGATTTTTTTTTTTCTCTCTCTCGTCTGTTTTGTTTTTTTTTTCTATTAAATAACTTGTTGATATGCAATATATCAGTATTATTTTTTTTTTTTTCATATATACAGGATGTTTTTTCAGAAAAATTCTTCTATAGGATGTTAATATTAATTTTCATTTTGCTTTTAATTATTATTATTTTTTTTTTATTGTTCTTTCATTTAGCAGATTAAATATTAAAATTCGATATGTATATGCGGTTTATTTTGATTTGGTTTGAATTTGAAATTTTACTAAAAAAAATCTTTCAGATTTTTTTTTTCCCGGCCCCCGGGGTATTGTGACGGTTGTCTATTTCGACCTCTTTTTGTCAGTAAATTTTATTTTTTTTGTCGTTCCCGACGTAATTTTAAACTAGGAATTACGTAGTGTCGGAGAACGGCAATGTTTTGATTTGACAAGTCAGTCACGAAATATTATCCATCAAAGCAACTTGAATCTATTTATTTATTATTGTTTCCGAGTTTATTATTCAAAATTACATAGTTAAGATATTTTATTATCTACAATCAAAGTTTTTTTTAAGAAACCTATAATTTATTTTTACGTTCACGAGTGTGCGTAGCCAAAATTTTTGGCATTTTTGTATATTTTTAATTTTACCGAAAAAATAAACATAGAAGAGAGTTTTGGTGTTTTACTGGTACTACGTTACAAGTGTACTGAATAAATTTTTGAGGATATATTTTCCTCAACTCTCTGTTTCTCTGGTTTACTAACCTGGCCAAACCGTTGGACAAGTTAAAAAGAAATTATATGCAGATTGGTTACAAGATATAATAGGAACTTAATTATAAAAACGTTTTATTCCCCTCGTAGTACTTTATATTGTTATACTATCGAAATGGAAAAATGTAAGACTAATTTTACTAATTGTAAGTTTTTCTTCTTTAACTTTGTATATTATTGCGTGACAGGTTAGGTTGCAGAAAGATACCGAACTGTATCAGTATACATACATATCCATAAAGTTTATAAAAATGAATAGCTCAGTTCATTAAATCAAGATCTTGCTGCCCTTGTTTTTTTATAAAAGATTTTTATTCGTTTTTGGGTTTTTCTAATTCTAACTTCAGTACCACCTATTTATGCGACAGCTGGCACTGTCATTTGTGCCTTCTGTCAAACGTCATAAGTCATAACAAATGCACGCTAGATCTCGTCGACACGCGATAAATAAACATTGAATAGTATATAAAATGGGAAAAGTAAGAAAACCGAAACCATCTAGAGCTAGACAGAATGAGGCTAAAAACGATGATGACCACGACGAAGAATTGCCGGTGGATTCTAAAGATACTGCTGTGCAAACAATCATGGATCAGTTGCAGGTTAGGTTTAGGATTACACAAAACACATTTAATTCACTTCTCTTACTAAAGAAATCAAAAATAAAAGTCAGAATTTTACTGCAATAAATTGCAAACTAAGCATTAATTCTGTTATAGGCTGCAAACGTAGAAGAGAAGTTTTGTGGACTGCAAACATTCTCCTTCTTGATTGAGAGTACGGAAAACGTTCCAGAAGTCCTAAACAAAGGTCTTGTTAAGTTGGTCGCACCACTTTTGATAGACAATGCCAGTTCAGTGAGAAATGCAGCTGCTGGGGCTCTTCGGAACTTGTCTGCAGTGAGTCCAGACACATGTGATGCATTAATGGAACAGGATGTCATGACCTCATTAATAGCATTTTTCAATCAGGTATAGTATAAATTATAATTTGGTTTTTCTTAGTAAAAAGATATTGTTATTAAACTAGCATAGGTTAAAGTTTATTTTATAAAAATGTAACTAGATTTTTTTAAAGCGCTTCTCTGTCTCTTATTTCTTTCAGCATGTCGAAAATTGGGTGCCAGACCCAAACAGTAAGACCAAGGTAGAAGAAACAGATACTTTTGTGCAATCTGTAAATCTGACCCTAAACCTTTGTGAAAGTTCAGGTAAACTAAATAATGCAAACTTTTTGATTTTAATATTATGATATTATTAATAATAATTTTAAGGTTTATGTGTGCATTGACTGTTCCTTTGTAGTTCACTCATATGGGGTTCTAGTGCAGTATTTTGTTTTAATTTCCATGATTGTGTTCTGTTGAAAAGAAAGGAACAGCATGTGAAATTACACAGATAATGGCATTTCCAAGTTAAGCTTTTGAGCTAATAACAATCAGTATTAACAATACCTACTGTGTATGTAATAACACATATGATTTGTGTTATATATGGACAATTAATATGAGACCAACAAAAGATATTTTCTATAGCCATTTTCTTCTTATTATTTCCTTAATTAAATAAAATTCATTTTGTGTCAATTTCAGAGCTAGCAGTGAAGTACCTTGGTCAGTCAAGTATATTGGACATACTGCCAAAATTCTTAAATCTCTCAATATATGGTGACTCTGTTGTAACAGCTGTACTGCAATGTCTTTTTGTTGTTATTGAAGACAACCCTACTGCAATTCAAAGGGTGAAATCTAGTGCTGAAGAACAACTGGAGCACCTCTTGTTACTTGATGGCACTGACCCTGCAATACTCTTAGTTAAAACATTATCAGCGGGTGTTATTATTAATGCTTGTGGTGGAAATATTGCAAGTTTACCAGTGAATGTTGTGAATCAAATAATGTCAATGTTGTCGACTACATTATCTGTAGATCATAGATTGATATGTAACCAAGTAACAAGCGCTGTGCCATTGGCAGATGCTCGAGGAAAAGTTGTGGCTCCAAAGGGCAAGGATGCTCAGGAATTAGAGACACAGCTAAAGTCCGTCTCTCACATTTTGGAAGCACAACAAAGTGCTATTGAAATTGTAGCCAATATTTGTTCTTGTGATGGTATGTGATAAGTATAATATAATTTAAAAAATTTAGTTCTCTGGCGTAAAATCTGTTGGAAATCCCAGAGGTACTCTAACTTAAAACCGCAGTGCCAATGCTGTGCTTGTGTTGTAGCATATTCACAAAATAAATTTTGAAAACCATTTAAATATTATTGATGAATGTTGTACTGTTTCATGAATAGTAAACTATACTTCTCTACAATACTGACTTATTATTTTATTTTTATTAGTTTGTAAATCAAGAAAACTAATAAATACATTAAAATTTTCACTATCTTCAGATTCAGATGATGCTGATGGAGAAGACTCTTCAGATAATGATGACATCATTGAAGATGATGAAGAACATGAAAATGGCTTTGAAACTGCATTGACAGAAGATAAGTTACCCCCAGAGGTCTTGGAAGCCATGGTATCTCTGGAAATATTTGCTAAAATTTGGGCCAAAACACAATTGCCAGCAGAAAATGTCATGTTAATATTGAAAGAGTATGAAGGATCCAAACCTTTGCATGAAAAGTAAGTTAGAGAAAAAGTGATATTAACCATTTTTTTCAGTAGATTTTAAAATAATAGATAATGTTTTTCTAATTTATAGTTTTGGAATTAAATGAAATAAGTTGACAAACCCACTGTGTTATAGTCACACTGACTTAATTACTTAAGGTTTTTCTCAGTTGCTCCCTTTTACTGTTGCTGCACCTCTTTTACTATTACATAGTTTGTTTACCTTGAGCATTTGGTCTGTTTATATGGATACTATATTTTATTATATTAATTAGATTGTTCTCGTTATGAAAGAGCAAGTACCTTATATTTTGTGGGATTAAAGATGTGATTAAAAATTACATTGCTAATAACGACTGAGTGTTGTAGTGGTAAGAAGCCCTACCTCATACACTGAAGGTCGAGTTCTGGTAAGGGCATTTTTATGATAACCACAGATGTCTGTTCTCGGGTCATGGTTGTTTGTATTTATATACATATGTTTTATCCTGGCCCCCCCCCCCCCCAGTTTCATGTATTGTCATATATAACAAAAGCTCTGCTTACTTTGGGGCCATATAGTTGGTGTGTTGCTCTGGGGATTAATTATTATTATTGTATTATTAAAATAATAATAATAATAATTGTTATAATACCTACAATTAATTGTTCCTAAAGCTTTATAAACCATCTGTTTTTTACAGGTTACTCACCCTTCAATCAAGAGCTTTGCTTTGTATAAACAACATGATATCAAGTCTGCCCATAGACAATCTCGGTGGTGTAAGCAGTGTATACAAAATCTGGGTGGACGCAGGAAAACTTGTGTTTAAGCAGAATTCTGACAATGTGTACCTACTGGAGTCGGCGACGGCAGTCATGAGGGCTGCTTTGGATAAAATTAAATTCAGAGAGAATGGAAACACAAGTGGAATAGACTTGTTTAATGATTTGGCTTTGTCTGATATTGAGGTAAGTGTCAGCAGGTATTTAATTATACTGTGTGATATAAAATATTAAAGTCTTCATTTAAAAGTTATTAAGAAAACACCATAGGAAGGTCCACCACAACAATTGTTTTATATGTTTTGGAGGACAAAAATTATATTACTATACTGACTATTGTAATGCTTATAAATAGTGGTGCATTAGCGATTTAATATTATAATATGTTAAGCAGATAAGTAGAGTAAGCAATCTTAAGAAACTATAATACAAATGCTTTAGCATTATCTAAAACTTAGATGAAGAAAAGCAAACAAATAAGTGTATGTAAAAATAAAATTTATAATAAATCAAATTACTTTTGGTGCAAACAATTTTAATTTTAACAAACCATAAATGCATAAAAAAGGTAATTTTGGAAATCTATTACTTTCACCTCCAATGAAATTTTTATATACTGCCCGATCAACCTTTTGTACTCATATAGACCTAATAGACAAGTGACACTAAATCATGACGCTACAAATGACTTCGTCTCTGTGGATGCTCGCATTTTTCTTCGTTTTAAAAATAAACGAATGTTTCCTAAGAGTATAACTTGCTATCGCCAGTATTTAGAGTACTTTTCCTCCAAGTGTTATCGCAGAATTCAATTTTGTATGTATTATTCATTTATATGTAACAGAGTAGTAAGGCAATCAATGATATCATAAAAATCTTTGCTTTTGTACCTGTCTGTCTTATATATAGAATATCTGGTCCTAGTATTTCGTAATCCATTGTTTTTTCCATTCCCCTCTTCATTTACAGATTATGCTGAATGGAATCAAAGAATGCCAAGTTCCAGAAATAAGATCCAACTTGATAAGGATGATTGGAATTTTAGCTCTGCTTCTAGTAAACAATTTGAATGACACTACTTCCCTGGTAATCTGCACAATTACCGAGTTCATTCTCGAACAAGCACATAAAGAAAATGAAGTATGGGTCTTAGCGGAAGCTATCGACACATTGGTGGATCTTTACTCAGAAGATGAAACTGATACTTTGGCAGCAAAAGTGAAATTAGTTGATAAATTGAATGTGTTATCTCCTATTTTGAAAATCAAGGTAAAGTTTTTTAGTTTTAATATTAATTTCTACTACTTCCCTCTGTTCATTCCTAATTAAAGCTGGGAATCTCTTGTTTAAATGTAGGTATGCATAATTCCTGAACTTCTGAGTAGACTCCAAAGGTCATCTCCAAGGTAATTACTTATCGTCCCCGATACAGAGAGGACTTAAAGTGATCTGAATCGGATAAACAGCCGAACTAGCTACATTATTTCTGAAGCAATTTCAAATATTTACTTTGAGTGTATCCAATTCACTACTATATTATACATTTACTATATTTGGGTGCTATCTATGCATTGATATAATATATTCAATGTAATAAAAAGTAGGTTGTAAAAATACAATTAAATGTCTATAGAAGAATCTTCACTTATTTTTCTGTCATGATTGGTGTGCATGTCTGGGATCTATTTATTCTGATTATAATTCGTCTGTGTTCTTTAAATAACATTAGGTAGAACATCATTTTGATGTCTGTTGTGTAAACTTATATTTATATCTTAAATTTCCAGGCAAGGCAGCAGAAGAGACTTCCGAAAGAATACAAAGTGCTTGTGTCTACTGCCTTATCGAATGTACCCAGATTCATTAAATATAAGAAATCTAGACTAAGTAAGTAGTTATTAAGTACAGTACTTTAAGTAATTTGTTTTGTTAGACTATACCATTGTATGATACAGAAATATATTTATTAGGATATATTGTTGAGTTATTATTCCATGGCTTAGTAAAACAAGCTGTTATCATTAAAAATAATTTATTAAACAGTAACGATAATTATATTGTACAAAAACCAAATGAATGTCAGTTAAAGAATACTAACAGATTGTTAGAGGTATGCTTTGAATAGCAAGTTTCTTGAATAGAAAATATTTTCGCATCTTCAAAATTCAATGATATATTTAAGTTTCTTTCTCTTGAGACTTTGGGAGCATTTTATAAAAAGTAAGTTGATATCAACGGGGCTACTCTAAGATTTACGTTTGTAGTCTCGGGCTAGTGCCTACTGTAACAAAAGATCCTGAATGATATAGCGAGTAGCACTATAATTCTAGTCGTAATTTTGGCCCAATATATATATAAAGTAGATAGTTAGACAAATCATAAATAGACCATTTTAGTCTACTACACAAGTAATAAAAATATACTTTATAAAAAAAATATAACAGTATTCCATTAACTTAAATATAGTTATGTAAATAAAATAAATAAGTAGATATGTAGAGTTTTTTAAGTAGCATACTTTATAGGATAAAAAGAATGTAATCATGTTCCACCAACCCAATTTCTAATTTAATTTACACATAATGACTAAATTATGTAAACAAATTGCATTATCACAATAGAAAACAATAAACACACCTGACTACGATTATTATGGCAATACTTAAAATGCTCTCGATAATAAAATAGCCTTAAGTTTTGTTAGTATGAGTTCGCAAAATTAAAATGAGATACGTTTTGCAACCTGAAATTTGTGAAAACTCCGAAACTTAGTCCGATTGATTGTACTTCGAAGATTATCATGTTAATGGTCTAGTTTTTTAATTTGATAAGTTTGTTTGTTTCATCTACTAAGGTCACTGGATACGTTTCATGTATTTGCCAATCAATAAAAAAGCTCTTATTATCCAGTTATTAATTAAACCTATAAAACTGCAAAATTCAAACGACTTATTATTAGAGGCACTTTTTTCATACTTCACAATTTTGTTTTCTACTTTATTAGGAACCTCAATATAAAGTTAATTGCAACAGCCCTAATATACATTGAATGGTATGCTATATCTGAGATCCAAAACATTCTAAACGAAAGAAATTTTGTTCAATCTACAAGTAGATTTATATTATGATAATATAGTTACATAATCTACTAAAAATATAATTAATATATTTACGATATCGCAACACTATTTATTACAATTACGAATTATTATACGTCGATTTTCTCCCCGTAGTGGCTTCGTCTAGGCTTTGGTATTGGATTTGGCGCTACAATGTCACCGTTGTCAAACTTTCTCCTTATCTCGCTGACTGTAAGCGACGAGCAAACGATATCGTCGTCGTCATTTAAAGCTGAATTTAGTTTGCTTATCTCTCTTTCTAACTCCCGCGTGGCTTTATCGATTTCGATGAATTCTTTCTCGGTACTCGATATAGAGTTGTCGATGCTCTGTTTCCGCACTGGCTCGTAAACTTTGCAGATGACTTTATGCGGTTCTTCGTTCCCGTTGGCGTCTTTGACTCGTTTTTCTTCATTCAGGTTAATGTCGTACGTAACGAAGATGGATTCTTCGTACGCGTTATTGAGGCTTTTGCTTCTCTTACTAGATAATGCGTGAAAGTCTTCTAAGTTTCCTCTTCTAAGTCGAATCTCGTCTTCGTTAACGCTGGAGTTGCGTCGGTACTTCGCTATATCTATTTTAGAGAACGATACTTTGTTTAGGATATCATCTTCCGAGCCAGCTTGTTTTACAGTGGTTTCTATAGGTTTGTGTACTTGTGATTCTTCGTTATTATTTTCGATATCATTTGTGGTTATCAGCGTCTCAGCGTCTTGTTCTGTTTCTCTGATCTCTAGTTTGTCCTTACTTAAGTCTGCGTCTTCGACAATTCTGAGTTCTACGTTGAGATTGGAAGTGTCGAGTGTAATGTCCTCGGAAGTGGTGGAAGGAAGGGTCTCGTTGAGGCTCACACTGGTTTGTGCTTCGGAAGTTTCGCTTATTGTTATCTGCAATATATGAAATAACTATTAAGTAAGAGGGCTCGTAGGGATTAAATATGATGTTAAAATGGTTGTCTATATGATTTATGGCCGTTCAGTTACAAGAGAGTGACGTTTTCATGATACTTGAGCTAATTGGAAATTATCAGCATGTGTAATGCGCACGCGTGTTTGCTATGGAATCAGGTTTGATTGATGTATATTAATTCAACTCAATTGAAAATAAAGTGAATAAGCATTGACGGGCTGTTTGGTGTGGAGGTAAGTAGCCGTGCCTTCTATGCCAGAGGTCCCGGGTTCGAATCCTGGTAGGGGCAGATATATTATTATATTTGCTTTCTAGTCATGGATGTGTATTTACGTTTATTTAAGTTTATTTCTAATATTTATATATGAAAAAAAAGTATCTATGTGTGCTTATATATTTCTTAAGTTTATTTATCCGTTATCTAGTATCCATAACACAAGTTCTTTAATGATACTTAATTTGGGCTAGATAATGTGGTGTGATTGTTAGAAATATTTATTTATTATTTATTTATTTATTTATATTGATTTGACATCGCACACATATTGATTTATTTATTTATTATTTATTTATTTATTTATTTATATTGATTTGACATCGCATACATATTGATTTTAAATCGAGTTCTAAGTAGACTTTGGCCAGAGGAGACTACCTAAATGGCTTATTTATGTCTTGATTAAAATACATACGTAAGTTATAGCCTGGAATCATCAAAATTATCAGGTTATCAAAATATACATAAATACGTTAACAATGTTGTAAAAGAGTCATACCGAAGTATCATTAACTGGAGTCCCCTGAGGGGGCAAGGGTGCCTTCTTCTTCTTCCTACGGGACATTCTGACGGGGGGCACAGGAGGTACGGGTTCCTCATCGAAGGGGTTGGAGCTCTCCACACTGAGCCGCGACCCCGTGACCTCGCTGCGGGCCATGCGAGGTGTCAAACTGGAAGAGAGTTTTAGTAGTTATTAGATAAATTGTAATGTCTGCCAGCATGTAGCAGTCAAACCTGGTAGACTGTAGATGTTCTGAATGGGGCCCCTTAGTTAAGTGAAGCGAACTCTCCGCTGTAGGAGAAATAAAGGGTGCTGTGGAGGGATGAACTTTTGCAATTAATGACGCTATGGACGTTTTCTTTTGTTAAGTGCTCGCCTAGGGCAAATTCAAATTCAAATATTTATTTCTTAACATTGACAATTACTTATTCTTATTGACGTCAAATAAAACATGACTCTATGCCTCCTACCATAGTTCGGAAAAACATTCGTGAAGAAGATCTACCAAGAAACTTCACGGATATATTTTTTCAAAATAAATTTACAGTGTCTCTTTATGTCTATACCAAATTATTCTTATCTGCATCTGTTAGCTCGGCAAGTCTCCCTCCCCCCAAGTATCCAAACGACGAACACCCTCAAACGGCACTCTTTCACGAGTTAACGCGGGATCCAGCCATCGCCCTCCTCAACCATATTAAAGGGATGTGAGTGACCCGTCACCCGGCGCTACGACGGCAGTCATATCTACTTCAGTTTTTCCACCATAATAGCTACTCTAACCTGGTTGAGTCCTTATAAAGGTAACGAACTAAGACTGTAACTACTGGATCAAAGGCTTGTCAAGCTATCAAGGTTAACCATGCCCAATTATTGTGCAAACAAAACTTAGCTCCGGAATGGTTAGAAATTTTTTTTATTATGTAATAAAGAGGTTAACCCGCATAACTCTTGTTCCGTGGCTATGTGATAAAATATAGGTATAGTTCGCTAGCTGTAATGCAGTTTTTTAATCGTAACAGAATTTATGAAGCTGGGCTCAGTAATTTCAGAGTTTATTTATTTGCAACATACAAATGACGGTCAAGTAGCGCAGTGGGACGTAGCCCTGCCTCATACGCTGGAGGTCTCAGTTTCGAGTCCTGGCCGGGCCTTCATTTGTGTGATTACAACAGATGTTTGTTTTGATATTTATATATGTATATTTATTCTGGGTTCCCCCTAGTTCGCTGTATGGTCATCCATAACACAAGCTCTGCTTACTTTGGGGCCATACAGTTGGTGTGTTTGTCTGGGGATTTATTATTTATTAAATATTATAAGTAATGTTTCCTTTTTATTATAGATATTGCATTTTTTGTGACGCGCTCAATATTCATAACGTAATAAAACCCAATAAAACTACTAAACTAAAATATTAATAAATATATTTACACGGAGATGCGTTTAAAAATGTGTTTATAAGTTATTTATTTTATTGATAGTAGTTCAGCTATAGTTTAGTGATCGTAACATAATGGAAATGATATTTACGTCAAAATGATAGTCCTTGGGAAGCTTATCGACTGATAAAATGATTGAATATGAGGATTCATTGACGGGCTAAATGCCATTATTAAAATGTAGGTAACGTAAAATGTTTACCTCTTCAGGCCATTGATTCTCCAGTGTATTCAAAGATTTATGTTTAGTTATTTTTGTGTTGCCAAATTTATTGAACAAAAGTGTGTAGCTTGGTTGCACACTAATGCATGTTTGCGTAATGCAGTTAAGTGAGTAATTATGCTCACATCTGCGTGAACAGAAATTAGTATCGAATATTTCCTAAACTAACAGCTTTCTCCCGTGAATAAATTTACGTTATTATCAATACGATATAGTTCATAGCTACTTATACCTAAATATGTCAAATGATAAGTGCAGGCACCGAAGACAAAGATACTTTGTGACGTCAGCAGACCCTTAGTACTTGTAAAGCGCCAATCATAATGATGTAAAGGCAATTGATCAGTACGACTTGGTTATTGACAGTTAGTGCACATGACTCCATAATGTCACATTGTAAAAGCTCTTATTGTTAATAGATTAAGGTTGAATTTAACTTTGCGCTGTCGAGGTCAATTTGTACTCAGCGTAGTGAACTTTGATGCATCTTATTGGAGGTTCGATTACACACTTGAAGATAAAAAGTGGGGTTTTGTATACAAATTGGCGTCGTTAAATTAATACAAATGGAATATTTTTGTAGGGCAATACAAGGTTACCTTTATCACCTTGGATTTTAATTTTCGTTGTAATGTTTCTGCTATTTAAATTTTAAGTGTGGATAACCCTTTTAATTTAATTACTAAAACGTTTGTATTTTTGAAGGTTTGTAAATAAAAAATCCTTTAATAGCTAAACACAAACTCAAATCATCGCATGATTTTTGTGTTCCAAATCGAAATATCTTTTGAGGGTGGGTGGACATTAAGTTTTAGATAGGTTTGTCTTGGCGTCATTTCTCTTGTTTTTCATGTAATATATTTTTACAAAGTCAGATAGGCACAACGAGTAGTGAAAAAAAAGTTGAACATGTTATGGGAATTGTAAACAATATGCGCGCCTTCGGAAGCATGAATAAATAATGCAAGAATAATGTAATGACTTCACCGCTCCGCTCCAGTGGATCACGACCTTTTCTTATCAAGTAAAGAAAGTAGCTCTATGTATTATTTATTATTTTTAATAAATTATGATTCATTAACTACAAGGAGTGAATCAGATTTAGTTTATTAGTAATTTATTATTGATTTATTCAGAAAATCAGCTGGTAAGTCCAAGTAATCAAAATCAATAAATATTTATATTTACGCTTAGTGAAAACAATGAAATAAGGGTTTTTAATATTTCTGTTTATACTTGGGTACAACGATCGTAATCAACCCTACTCGGCATACAATAAATATTAAACTTGACTTATGCAATTAAATGGCACTGAACTTTCAAATATGAATGGCTAATAATGCTGAATGTTAACTTGAAACTGAGTAGGTGTGTTATCATGGAATGGAAGCGCAAGAGTTCAGATTAAGGGTTGCTAAAACTAAAAGGGTAGATTTGGTATTGGTTGACTATCGACAGCCACGTGGGCTCAATAGCAGTAGCTCTCTCATACCCCACCTCCAGGGTCCAAGGTTCGAGCTTGGTAGGGACTTGTACTATATTATGCATCATTTCGGATTCACATACTTACATTCATAGCACGAGCAAAACTTAGTTTAGAGATCTACAACGAGTGGATGGCTTTAATGCAGATGAATGGGCTTTCAATTTTGGTGTAAAAAATTATGAATGTTGGTCGATGACGGCATTATCCTTCTTTAGCAGCTGTAATTACAGCAAGTGAAAGGACATGTTTTACAAATATACATATAAACAGAATACATCCAACAACATCATTGAGATCTATCATTGAGAATAGGTGCCAAATAGTTGTGCTTAGTGGTTATAACTCTCAATCAAGATTGGTTCCCTCGGGAATCCCTCAAGGATCCTTGCTTGGACCACTATTGTTCATAATTTATATAAACGACATCACTTCTTATTTCTCGACATCCAAGTTACTGTTATATGCGGATGACATGAAGATTTTACGCCGAATTACTTGTGTAAATGACTGCTTAAAATTACAATCTGATTTAAACCATTTTTATAACGACTGTACGTTAAACAAACTTGAGCGATCAGTTGAAATAGCCTGTATTGAGATAGGGAATATTGTTATAATAAGTGTATACAGACCCCCATCCTCACCATTTGAAGTATTTGAGAGCACTATGGATGAGGTATTACATAGAGTAAATAACAAAAACAAAGAAATAATTATTTGTGGCGATTTTAATATTGATTTATTAGTAGAGACATCACAAAGTAAACGATTCTTGAATCTTTTTAATTGTTACAACCTAAAAAATCTCTTCTTAGAGCCTACGCGAATCACAGCGACCTCAGCCACATGTCTTGATAACATTTTTACAAATTTAATGCCATGTACAAAGTCAGTAATTAATAAACTACAATCAGATCATAGTGGGCAGTTGGCCACTTTTGATATTGGGCTAAAAAAGACTTTAAAAAGAGAAATTACCTTTATACCCATGAATGAGAGACGGCTTGAAACATTTAGGAAAAATGTATTTGAAAAAACATTTAAATTAGATTACTGTGCAGATCCTATTACTCAATATAACTCTATTCATAATATAATTAGAAATGAATATGACTCTGTTTTTAAAAAAAAGAAAATATGTATAAATAATAATTTATTTAGGTTTAGTGACTGGGCAACAGTGGGAATATGCAGAAGTAGAAATAGATTATATGAATTGTACAGTGAAAGAACTTATAATCATAATAAGACATTTTATGAATATGTTAAAAAGTATTCAAAATTATTTAAACGAGTTTGCAGTGTAGCTAAATCTAATTACATTAATAATAAAATTAAATATAGTACTAACATTTCAAAAACTGCATGGAATATAATTAATCAGGAAACTGGGAAAGCAAAAGAACCACACACCAAATATAATTTAAAAATTAATGATAAAGTGTTGTCAACTGACAAAGAAGTTGCTGAAGCATTTGAAAATTTTTTTACTGCCATCCCTGTGTCAACTACTTCGAGTATTAATTCATGTTCCACTCTTGCACAGTCACTGCTAACGGAAAATGTAAATTCATGCAATATTGATTTTATTTTTAAACATGTTACTGTTCCACAAGTTTTAAATGCATTTAAAAGCATTAAAGTAAAAAATACTGCCGATTTAGATGGGATTTCTGTTAAAATTATTGAATCTGTCATTGATGGTATAGCCCCGTACTTAGCCAGTATATTTAATGACTGTGTTGATAATGGTGTTTTTCCTGATTTAATGAAATTGAGTAAGGTCATTCCAATATTCAAAGCAGGTAGTATGTCTGACCTTAATAATTTTAGACCTATATCTATACTACCAACGCTCAGTAAGATTTTTGAAAAATTAATTTTAAATCAATTACTTTCTCATTTTTACGGTAATAGTCTAATGAATTTTAAGCAGTTTGGTTTCACGCGGGGTCGCTCAACAACCGATGCCGGTGTTGAGCTCATAAAACACGTATTCAGCGCCTGGGAGGAGTCGTGTGATGCTATTGGTGTCTTTTGTGACTTGTCCAAGGCGTTCGACTGTGTGGATCATACTACTCTACTCATGAAACTGCACCATTACGGCATTAAAAACCGAGCGCTTGCCTTGATTAAATCATATATTTCTAATAGAAAACAGAAAGTTGCAATAAATGGAGAAAAATCATCAGGATCGGCAGTGACAATGGGTGTGCCCCAGGGCTCAGTTCTTGGTCCTTTCCTATTTTTAGTTTATATTAATGATCTGCCATCGGTCGTTAAGAATCAATGCGAGGTCATATTGTTTGCTGACGATACTTCCTTCTTGTTTAAAATCAAAAGACAAGAAATTGACTATCGAGCGGTGAACAAATGCATCTCTAACACAGAGCAGTGGTTCTCAGCTAATAATTTGCTCCTCAATGAAAAAAAAACGAAATGTGTTAAATTTACATTGCCAAATGTCAAACAGGTAAACACAAACATTGTAGTTAAGAGCCAGGAACTGACTCCTGTAAACTCAACTGTATTTCTGGGCATAACCTTAGACGCCAAACTGCAGTGGGGACCGCATGTTGATGGTTTAGCGAAAAGGCTTGGCTCTGCCGCATATGATGTTAAAAAAATTAGACAAATTTCAAATGAAACAACTGCTCGATTAGTCTATTTTGGTTACTTCCACAGCCTCATGACATATGGTATTCTGCTGTGGGGGAGTGCTGCCGACATCGATGCTATATTTATTCTGCAGAAAAGGGCTGTTCGCGCAATCTATCAGCTCGGTCCAAGGGTGTCACTTAGAAGTAAATTTAAGGAAATAAATATTCTTACCTTCCATTCACAATATATTTTAGAAAATTTAATGTATGTTAAAAAGAACATAACCTTGTTCAAAAGAAAAAAAGATCTGCACAATGTTAACACAAGAGGAAGAAATATGCTGGCAGCTCATAATAGCAGGCTTCATAAAGTCACTAACTCATTTATGGGTCAATGTATACGCTTTTATAATAAGGTTCCTGAGGATATCCAAGGTCTTCCTACTGACAAATTCAAAGAAACTATAAAGGAGAAGTTGTGTGCTAGAGCATATTATAAACTATCCGATTATTTGGATGATAAAAGCCCTTGGGTATAATCCCCTCATTAACAGGATTGTACTAGTATTTGTAACAAAGCATGTGTAATGTGTCTGTTTGTGCGATGAGTTCTTCGTCCCGATGAATATCTAAAGCGTCATTGTCACTAAAGTACGTCTTCTTATGGTAGCGTCGGGTGACGGGTCGTTCACTTCCCTCTAATATGGTTGAGGAGGGCGATGGCTGGATCCCGCGTTAACTCGTGAACGGGTGCCGTTTGAGGGTGTTCGTCGTTTGGATACTTGGGGGGAGGGAGACTTGCCGAGCTAACAGATGCAGAAAAGAATAATTTTGTATAGACATAAAGAGACTGTAAATTTATTTTGAAAAAAAAAATATACCCGTGAAGTTTCTTGCCAGTTCTTCTTCACGAAGGTTTTTTTTCGAACTGGTGGTAGAATCATGTTTTATTTGACGTCAATAAGAACAAGTAATTGTCAATGTTGAGAAATAAATATTTGAATTTGAATTTTGAATTTGATCCAAATATTTCAAAGTGCTTTGTATGTTGTTTTACAAGAAAACCCTCCACTATTAACTTCGATTACACAATCAATCACACGCAAATACAGAAAGTTGACAAAGTAGTCGACTCCAAACTCCTTTTTGACGAGCATATAAATTATATAGTCAATAAAGTATCTAAGGCTCTAGGTTTTATTCTACGCCTATTGTCGAATTTAAACAATATTAAAACTTTAAAAATCCTGTATTGTGCTTACGTCCGAAGTCACCTCGAATATGCCTCATCTGTATGGAATCCTACATACATATGATATCTGTATAAATCGTATCGAGTGCATTCAAAAACGCTTCCTTAGATTCCTACAATATAAATCTCGAACACATGATAAGGATTACTATTCTCGCTGTAAGAGACAACATATTCTATCACTGAGTATGCGAAGGCAGGTTAGTGATGTGATTAATTTCATTAAAATAGCACGGAATAGTAGACGTACCTGAGCTACTGGCTGGAGTTGGTATCTATGCACACAATACATCATATCGTAATCAAAAGTTACTTCACGTTTCCACCGCAGGTACCAACTACAGACAGAACTCTTTTATGATAAGGGCACCGAAAAGGTTGAACCTTATGAATAATGAGCTTGAGAGTTTCGATCTTTATTGTAGTAGTGTTACAAGTGTCAAGGCATCCATGGCGAACCAATTCTTTGGCCAGTAGGTACTAGCTATGGATTACGAGATCTCTGCTTTGATGTGTTAATTTTTGTGTTTTTTTTTTGTATTTATGTCAATCGTTATTGTCTTAGAACAATTGGCTTATGGTATCTATAACTGTGTGTCTACGTTTAATTTTCTTCTATGTATTTTTATCTATATGTGAAAGTTTGTTAATGGCCTTAATTTTTTTTGTTAATGTTTATATGTACGTAATAATTTATAGCTGTAAATATTCCAAAAATTACAAAATAAAGAAAAAAAGTCACATATCAATCAGTAAGTAGCATATCCCACAAACATTGGGCGCAGACAAGGTTGCATAAGCAACAACTGAAATAAAACAATGATGCCACATACCTGAGCGAGTGCACCTCGTTCTGGCTGGGGCTGCGCAGGCGCTCCTGGAAGCGCGAGCGCGGCAGCGGCGTCACGGAGCCGCCGTACACGTAGCGGTCCGCGCGCTCCGGCGACCCCACTGTGCTGCGCGACATCGACGAGTCTGCAACCAGCCGGACAAGTGGTTAGGATGGAAGTGGATCCCTTAATGTATTATACAATTGGAATGTATTATTATTTACATAACACAACACACACTACTCACATACATACACTTCCTCAAAATACACTATTACACACTATACACACATTAGCATTCATAATTCTGAGAGTTTCTATTTTATTTGTAACCGCATTCTGTTTTGTCTGTCTTACTGTACCTATCCGCTTATATAAGTTACTTCCCTCATTAAAAAAGACAAAACAATGCAGTCTTACCGGAGGAATCATTCATTTAAAATAGTTTCGGAGTCAGGGGTCTACCAGTCATGTGTTCCTAACTTATTATATAGCCCTAAAATTACTAATTGTATAGCTTTAAGCTTACTCTGTATGACTGACTTAATTATTTGTGTGGGTTATGAAGAAATGATTATTATTATTATTAGGTTTTAGTCTCTTATCTGTACTATTATTATAATTTGTTCTGTCTTCATGGCCGGCAAACGCGGCCGGCGCTTGCGGATATCATGATACGTTGATATTTTAATTATTAAATTATCACAGCTTTTGCACGATGACCGGTTTTTTCTAAATATCCCGTCCCGAGACCCTATAGAAAGAATATATTTAGCCTCTAAGTCTCTAGTCCGCACAATAATCACTATTTGTGTTGTGGTGAGTGTTCTCTTGTAGAGTTTGTGTTTCGTTTTGTGACTGTGGTTGTGAGTTTTTCGTGATAAAGACTGTATCTCCGAGTGCTTTACTAATTTGATTGTTGCTTTGTGATGTTGAGTTGAGATTTGGTGTGTTAGTTGCTTGTATTGTGTCAGTAGAGTTTGTGTCAGTTCTTTTTGCTTGCTGTGATGAACTTTAGGTACACTGCTTGTGATAATACTTAAAACTGTAAAAATCTTTACATATATTAGTGTTATAAGTAATTTCGGATTAAATTTTGGATTTCTGTTGTTGTAAATACTTTTGATTTCAATAAATAAGTATCGACGGACGTTGCTTCAGTCGGCATTGCCTTTGTTCATGTTATGGCACTGGCTGTTGTTCCCCTTCGTCCGGAACACACCCGCGACGGTGAATGAGGTGACTGTGGCGGTAAAACAGGCAAATCTATAGGACGTCAGACGAGACAAAAGAAACAAATGTATGTTACCTTAATTACCACGGGACCAGGATGGCGTGTGTAAATTCTAGTTTTATTGAAAATGTGTGAATGTGTGCGAAGATAGATTGCTTATTTAGATCAGATAGAAAACTTTTCATCAGAAACTTAGAGGAAGTAATCTATTATAATCGACTTCATGCAATAATAACAAAATCGATCCTTTTTACTCGAACCATAAGCTTGACATTCAGTTCCATTAACAGTTCCATACGAATCTCAAAAATATGGTGAATAAAAAAAAGTTTAGAATTAACCTTTATTTCTATCACGAATAAAACAAATAAATTGCGACTATACCGCCATTACACGTGGTTTATAAGTTATGGTACCTAACATCAGTTTCGTCACATTCGTAAAGAATATAAAATCGTTTATATTTACTTCGTTTGAGCATGATTTTTTCTAAACAAGGGGCTAATTAACAAATTTACAGGAAGGAAAACATTTTCGCGGTTAAGTTTTTACCAGGTGAGTTAAAATAAATACCCCAAAAAAATCTGCGCATCTGATTGAATGCAGGTCACATAACGACGCCCAGGTACGGCCTTAATTAAGAATCACTGATAATTTTGTTAGTTTGGGACTTAAGTGTAGGTAATGTTAATGCTTCACGTTCGAATCGTTGAACAAAATATAAATTCGAATCTCAGATAACTAATAAGTCGGCTATACATATTCAGGTTATCTAAATATTTCGATAGGCATAGGAATTCACAAAAACAAAGATAAATATAAAATACTTTAACCACAGTCTTTTTAGTTACCTTCTAGTGGAATACCTACTATAAATATTATAAGTAGGTGTAATAGGATGGATCAATTGACGGTCGATTAGCGTAGTGCTTGGTAGCCCTGCCTCATACGCCGGAGGTCCCAGGTTCGAGTCCTGGTTGGGGCATTCGTTTGTGTTCGGTTAATGGTTGTTCATATTTATATATGTATGCTTATTCTGGGTTCCCCTCCAGTTCTCCAGTTAGCTGTATAGTCATCCATAACATAAGCTCTGCTTATTTTGGGGCCATACAGGTGATGTTTGTCTCCGGATTATCATTATCATAAAAAAATTGACATAAAAATGTTTTTTAGTTTTATAGTAATTTTTTCCGCTGACTGTACATTATTTCCTAAATCCGTGGATGCAGCTCAGATATCTCTTGGAACGTTTTCCTGTAACAGTTCAGGTAGTTGCCCTTATTGTCCCGTCTCAAAAATCCACCGTTTATAAGTATAATAATAGTTTTAGTAACTTTTCCAAATCGCATCATGAGATGAGATGTTCACATCTATGTTGTTAACAGAATGTTTACGATCTTAAATAAGGAGTAATCCATGAAATAGTAGCCTTGAATATTGTTAAGCTAAGTATCTTCTTATGTAAGTACAATTTATGAAGTCAGACAGTTGAATTGAAATAAAAAAGTCCTTGATTGTGTCAAACAAATAAGCAAGTGATAAAATAAAACAGCATACATTGATATCTGTTAGCCTAGTCAATATCATTATCACCGTTTAGGAAGAACAAGGTCAAAATTGTTTGAGATAGTCGTTCACCCACCCACTTTGTAAAAAAAGATTTTATTGTCTGGCGGTTTGGTTTATTCTTCAGGCTTCTGTACAGTTTTCCTTTACTTCAAAATTTCTTTGAATTATAAGCTCCGCCGCAAAACAAGAGTGATTTGACATTAACGTATTTACCTGTGTGTGTGTCTGTCATCGTATCATCTTTTTCTACCTACTTGAACGCTGACTGAATGAAACTGTCTTAGACACATTTGATTCAGCAGTTTTTTAATTTGTGTTTACCAATAACTTGTTACACTCATTGATAACGTAATAGTTTAAACGCTTTCGGTGCCAAAGTTGCCTGTTTTAATATGAATGACGTCATATGGATGACTATTGGTATAGTATGCTATGAATCGCCTCCTATTTGTTTTGTCAGTATTGAGATCTTTGAGGTCCTTATATTTTTAAAGTTTTTGGAATCGAATTGATGAGTGAACGGCGAGTTTCAGGTAAATACCAAATTAAAGAAAAATTTAAAAGCAGAGTGAATAGGTACAGTCGTGTAACTTGCAGGCTCAGATTCGCATTTGGACCTCCTTTAATGGATCGTCCTCTAATATACCAGATGTCTACTCTTTGACAAGGTTAGTGTGTTTCATCTTCGTCTTCCTCATCACCCATCGTCATGCGGGATGAGGAGACAAACCGGCTAAAACTAAAAATACTTACATTGAACCGCCCGTCGAAACACAATAGGACTGTTCTCTCCATTCATCTGAATAGGTTTGCTGTCCAGGCTGGAATTCTGTTTCTTTCCTTTTCTCATAAACGATCGGAATGCCCTGAAAAAGACAATGTAAAAATATTAATGAAACATAAATGATCAGAGATAATTAAACGGCAAAAAAGTAATAGAGGTTTCGTAATATTTATGGTGATGGTTTATTATGGGATTCCAGCCAGTCGAGCGTTTCTTGGGAGGCAATGAACTCAAGACCCTTGTAGGTTCGGAGGCGAAAACCTTAGGGTTAGCAAAGTCAGTAAATGTAAATGCATATTTATCAAGTTTGATAATTGTATAGTCAATAAAATCGATATAGGTTTCAGTCTTCCATCGTAAATCCTACTTGTGGGGATGAGTTCCTACTCTATAAACTTACGAAAACCGTTCAGGTAACTTTATTTTTTCAATTTAATTTATCTAAAATTGATGTCCTACGTAATGAGCGGGATAATACATATTTACCATCTTATCTATGTTCTTAAGTACCTACCTATAAGATGCAATTTCTTCAACATGACTTTTCAAAAGAAACAAACATAACCAGCTCCATCCGGTAGCATCAATGCACCGAGCCTCTCTTAACTACACATCATTGTGTGTTGACAAATAGTAAGTCTGAATGAGTAAGAGCATCTGAGGGGCCCTCAAAGATGATTTGATCTAACTTATTAGAATTGTCTTGTGAAGTTATCTTTGAAACTTCATGACAAAACAACTTTAGTCTACGTGGGCCTTGATCTTTCTCGAGTTATCTCAAAGACTAGGTGTCTTAGGGTAGAATTTAGTCTAAAATCATCCGAAAATATGAAATAGTATTGGACTATAGAATGTCCAGTGATCCTACCACATTTTATCTTTGTGTGTCACTTCATAGATTATAAGCTCATTGGCGGATGTCAAACTGGCAAGTGTCCAATACGTGCCTGCCTACTAGTGCAAGTGCACCGTACCTCGGTCGAGTGGATACATTGTTGTGAACCTGTGGGCTGTGACTGACTGGCTGAGATTGGAGTCAGTGAAAGGAACAAACAATTAAAGTTTTTTTTAATGTTCTTTTATAATCACGTAGGACGATTAAATGAGCGAAAAAATCAGTAGTAAGTAGCATTAATTTAGTCTACATGTCTGCTGTGAATGATCCCAAGTGTGATCTCGAGCTTATTGTAGATGACATGTATAAAATCGAAAAATACAGGGATAGCCATAATGTTGACCGGTTTAAAAAAATTATATAAAAAGAATCTACAAAACTCAGGAAAGAAAAAAATATAATTATAATAAAGAATAAAAATGGGAATTTGTTTTTAAATAACATCGCTGAGATGTGTGCCATCTTCACGAACATACTCTTCCAATCTAGCCCTCAAATTCGTGAAAACTCGCTGGCGCATCGCTCGTGGGATAGCGGACATTTCCTCGCGAATGTTGTCTTTGAGCTGGGCAATCGTCGTCGGTTTAATAGCGTAAACTCGACTTTTGAGGTACCCTCAAAGAAAAAAATCCAGTGGCGTGAGATCTGGGCTCCGGGGAGCCCATGGAATGTCCTCTCGACGCGATATCAGTTTTCCATTAAACATTTCGTTAACAACTGCCAAAGACTCATTGAATGTATGGAATGTCGCGCCATCTTGTTGAAACCCGGTCCTGCTGTTATAGGCTTCAAAATTATGCAGTTGTGGAAAGAAAAAGTTACGTAACATTGCTGAAGAAATGGGGTACGTTCTTGATATGGCGAGCTCAGCTGATCTCTTTCGGGACGACTGCTGGGGATCGCGCCGTGCAGACGCCGCGACTTCGCTTACATTTTCCTCCCTTCTTATCGACCTTGGACGCCCCGCAGGTTTTTCATTTAATGTCGAACCCGAAGACTCAAACTTTCTGACCCACGATCGGATCACACTTTCACCCGAACATTGGTTTAAATCATGTAAACTAAACTATGAGCGAAATAGACGCCGCGCACGAATCGTCATTTTTGTAATACGCTTACACTCAAAACGCACACTGCTCACCGGTAAAACGCTCCATGGCAACTGAATTTCCGAGAACCAAGCTACCCATTCCCACTGCCCGCATCCCGAACCCGCCGTATCTTTATTTTTCCTCAAAATTATTCTTATCTGCATCTGTTAGCTCGGCAAGTCTCCCTGCCCCCAAGTATCCAGACGACGTACACCCTCAAACGGCACCCGTTCACGAGTTAACGCGGGATCCAGCTATCGCCCTCCTCAACCATATTAGAGGGAAGTGAGCGACCCGTCACCCGACGCTACCATAACATGACGTACTTTAGTGACAATGACGCTTTAGATATTCATCGGGACGAAGAACTCAACGAGAAAACAGACACATTACACATGTTTAGTTACAAATACTAGTAAAATCCTGGGGAGGGGATTATACCCAAGGGTCCCCCCAATCATCCAAATAATCGGATAGTTTATAATACATGCTTTAGCACACAACTTCTGCTTTATAGTATCTTTGAATTTGTCAATAAAAATACCTTGGATATCCTCAGGAACCTTATTATAAAAGCGTATACATTGACCCATGAATTAGTTAGTGACTTTACGAAGCCTGCTATTATGAGCTGCCAGCATATTTCTTCCTCTTGTCTTAACATTATGCAGATCTCTTTTTCTTTTGAACAAGGTAATGTTCTTTTTTACATATATTAATTTTTCTAAAATATGTTGTGAATGGAAAGTAAGAATATTTATTTCCTTAAATTTACTTCTAAGTGACACCCTTGGACCGAGCTGATAGATTGCGCGAACAGCCCTTTTCTGCAGAATAAATATAGTATCGATGTCGGTAGCACTCCCCCACAACAGAATGCCATATGTCATGAGGCTGTGGAAGTAACCTAAATAGACTTATCAAGCATTTGTTTCATTTGAAATTTGTCTCATTTTTTTTAACAGCATATGCGGCAGAGCCAAGCCTTTTCGTCGCGAGTAATGTGATTTTGAAATACGCACGCCTTTCTGACCCTCCCTGTGTATACCTATAAATATATTTATAGGTATGCATAAATACTATATACTACAAATATATACCTAAATAGAGCATGCTCTAAAACCTATAAATATATACATACATAGAGCATGCTCTTTTCTCAGTAAAGTATGTGCTCAAAACTTATATAACTTAAATTTACCTTTTTTTTTCGATATGGACAGTATTTATAGCCCTACGGACCTTTTATATTTCACCGGACTTTGCGGCCTAGCGCTGAGGACGCTTAGCCGGAACTGAAACTACTCCTACATACGATGCCCGAGAGGGCACGGACCTCGGCTTAGGACGTCGTAAATTGAAGCTACCACTGGTTCGGAAGGGTCATGCCAAAGAACCAGCAAGAAACTCAGTAGGAATGCGCACGCCGCGTTAGCCTGGCCCACCGGTGGGTTAGGCAATTCGAATGCCGTGTTAACCTATTTCTAAAAGGAACACCGGCGTTCATTGGTTTAAATTTACCGTACTCAGCTGTTGATTCAAGATTCAGATCAATGACTTTTATGTTTCCATTTAGATTTTTTTGAACTGTTCTGGGCCTACGCGCTTTTGAGGCTTATCTGGATCACGGATCAAACGAAGACTGCTAGTCGTTGTAGAAATCTTCATATATTTTAAATCATATTTGAATGGCCTTTAGCTCTAATACAGCATACAAGCATAAAATATAAAGCTGTTGATAAATGTGTAAATAGGTTAAGTTTAAATTAATGAACTAAGCCCAATATGTTAAGTGTGTGAGTTTGTCATAAAACTGCCTATCTATCGAAAACTGTGTAATATATATGTACAAAAACATTAAAAATCACAAAACGAATTACCGTAAGAACCGTAAACAAATCCATGTACGTACACACAGCGAAGAGATATCTATTATAGCAACCGCAGCATTACAAGGAAACTTCCAGAACCATATGATTTATCGTAAGTTAACACCGACGTATTATTGAATATCAAATACGCGTGAAAATGGAATGTTTAAATTACATCGTAAGCTTATCCTTAACTAAGGTTTTCCAACTCCAGCAGGTACGGAACCGAAATATTTAGAAACTCTAGGACCGATTTTATAATGTTACACTGTTGAAAAGCAACATTATCAAGAGTCTATATTTTATACCGGAAATGCAAACTCGGAAATCCGGGATATGAAAATCGCGCGTATTTGTAAAGATCTCATGAAATATCGCCATAAAAGTCACGTTTACGTGGCTGTGTTCCGGTCAAAGGGAAGAATCAGCCAGTGTTTTTGCTGGAACAAAGGCAAGTCCAACTGACGCCTGCGGTGGGCAACACTTACTATAATACTCGTAAATAAAACGCCTACGGCTTATAAAGTTACGGCTATGACTATGAACTATGAATAGTAAACAAACAAATATATCAATGTAACGAATTGGCTAAAAAAATTATCGCTAATAAAATAACTTTATTCCAAGCGCTTCATTCCTTAGACAAAGGATACCTAAAAATTCCAAGCCACTGCGCTCATAGCTATCAATAAGCGCTTATCTGACAAATGTTCTGCAGTAAAAAGACTTGATGTCTCTTTGCCCTGAGCATCTAATTGCTGTAAACAAATCCGCAAAGCAATTGCTATGCCGATAATTCAGAATTGACCCGATCTTGACCCGTGTGTTATGACGTTTTTCGATTAAATTAATGACTTAGGATGCGTTCACGTGTGCTCGAATCGGATGGCAAAAAAGCATCAATAAATAAGCCTCTTTAATACTGCTCCTTTTTCTAATGTAATTTTATTCATTCCCTTAGTTTTAGTAATAGGTTTAACTTAAGGAGAAACACCAGCTTAAATCTGTATTTTAGTACCTAAATATACTCGTACCTACTAACTGTCAGTTAATTTAGTTACTGAACGAACAATGTAATGGTCGATTTTATAATTAAATACCTAAGTGCTGGTGGCTTAGCTTATTCCTAACAAGAATGTCCTTTAGTAGTCTTATAAGAAGAGTGAGATCAAAGAGTGTGACTGCATGCTGTCTATGGATTATTGGAAGTGAGTCAGACCATGCTCATATTGTTTTGTCATATTAAAAAAATAATATATTTACCTAGGTACGTACTTATGACTTCTATTTGATCCAAATTTCATTCAAGCTGGACCTTCTTCTCACTCCGTTTACATATATGTACCTACTCTATGTAGTCAATGTAAAGACAACTTTACACGACTGTATGACAGATCTGTGAGAAATCTTGAGCCGTGTAATTAGCACGCTCATGTTATGAACAATAAACGACAGATGATTGGATTTGTAGTACGTACATACGAATAAATCTTTCTGTAGTGGCTCAGTATGGAACGAGCGCATGGAAATTTCCGGGCTGGATATCACCTACTTTTAAACAATTAACACTTTTGAGAACTAATCCAAAAAAAAAATTATCGCACATTCGCAGTATAGCTAGGAAAATATTGAAATATTAATATTTTTAAAAATAATTCAAATTCAAATATTTATTACTCAATATTTACAATTACTTGTTCTTAGTGACGTCAATTAAAGCATGATACTACCACCAGTTCAGGGAAACCTTGTGAAGAAGAACTGGTAAGAAACTTCACGGGTATATTTTTTTCAAAATAAATGTACAATATCTCGTTATGTCTATGCAAAATTATTCTCATCTGCAGCTGTTAGTTATAATAAGCATAATAATAAGAAGATAGTATTACTTACAATACTTATACCGCATTCTGTCAGAAAAATCTTTCGTTAATATTTTGCATAGAACTTTATTTACCTCTTTATTTCTATTTAAATGTATAAAAACAAATACATTAGAAACGAGTTGCTTACAATATTACCAAACACATTTTCGAAGAAGGTACTGTTTTAACCTTGACCGAAGAGCCGAAGTCATGCAGTCAATTTGACCTCAAGTTTAAGTGATAATGAAGTTCGATCGCGCTAACTTAACACGCACATGACCTAGTTGAAGTGTTACTGTAACAATTTTATCACAATTTTGCTAAAAAGGCTGATTCACTACATCTGCCTTTATCTTTTGTGGCTTAAGCTTAGAACAAACGAGCGTTTAAGAAAACAACGCGCTATTGTTACTTAATTATGATAAGTGTGATATTAGTCGTTTCTTACCGACTTGCTTAACTACGTATTGTGATGGATGGATGATCCAGTAGCTCTAATAAGGTATTAGAAATTATAAGAAGACAAAAGTAGAGTCAATTTAACGGTGTAGAATGAATACACTCGTTTTAGACAGCCGGAACTAGTTCTTTTTCTCCAAGGATCATATTTATTAATATTTCCAAGAAATAAGTAACTGAAATTTCAGCTACTATTCAAACGTCGTTAACACTGTTTTTGTTTCTAAGCCTTACGACTAAAAGAGTATCTATATAATTTTGTAGATGCCAAAATAATTGAATAATACCTACTTCTTAAACGATTTATGAGTAGATATTTTACAACCATCATTAAGATATTTCTTTACGGCTTATCAAAACCAATACTCTTATGACATGCAACTTAGCGACACATATTACAAGCGATATTACAAGTTATCTATTAAAATACGATGATGACATCATGGCGGCTGCATTGTTTACCTTCGCGGGTTTTCGATGAGGTGACAAAATGGCGGCCTTGCCTTAAGCTCTTTTGGCATTTGGCAGACTTGGGCTTGCGAAAAATAACGAAAAATGCCTTTTTGAATTGTAATTGCTAATAGATGACATGGAATCAGTTAAATATTGTCTGCCTGTAGGTAAGTAATTTTGTGAAGGATTTTCCTCTAAGAATCGGAATGTTTAAACTGAAAGCCTTAAACTGTACTTAATTTTTATTTTTTTGTGTTTATGAGATAAGTATATTTGCAATGAAATTGCACTCATATATAATAAGATAAGGTTAATGTGTTTCGTCAAGAAATCTAGGTAAAAAATAAAATTAGGATGTTAAGGGCATGGTTTATAAATAAATAAAATTTAAAAAAATACAAAAGAAAAACGGTTTAAATAATAGTTTAAAAGTTATTAATTTTGTAACTTTATAATATGAGGAATACTGTAAGCTTTAAAATGGGCACTTTGATTCTTGTAGACTACACAGGAAAATAAATTTTTGATTTATTTCAAACATAAGTAATTCACGAAGCATATAATATTAAAAGCGACCTCCCTTTGGTAACCCAAATTTAACGTAGTATCTGTTGTTAAATGTCTATGGCCCCTTCCGAATCACTATATTAAAATTGATCGAAATATTAATCTTACAAATGCAGTGAATAATAGAGGGAGGAAAATGAACAAATAAAATCTACAAATGTATACGTTCAAACGAGTAGTTGAACTAGAAAATTGTACAGACATTATTAGGCTCAAAACTAATTGACGATTTTACAACCGGATGATGGAGAATGTCACGTACGCGCGTACGCCTTTTATTATTATTTCAATAAAAATAAGCAGGCCTTAACTATCCTAAACCACAAATAACAGTACCAATTATGTGTAACAATAAACTCTAAATGAGTTTTCACAATACGATAAGTACTTATTTATCAAAAATATTATAAAAATGAGCATTTCGCCTTGCGTCCAATTCGAATCCGATAAAATACTGTCTAGAACACTCGGACCGAATTCGATTCTGCTTTGGGCACGTCTCGAGTCCAAATCTGTGACACGTCACTCTTTGGCACAGTCACTACAGTAGATACTAACAGCGCTGACAGTTGTTATTTGAACATGCACGAACAATATCTTCTCATTGGAGATTGGAGATAGTGCAGTCCAAGTAGCGCCCATACGATTGGCTCTAAGTAGTTCTACGACTACTTTAGTATCGCTCAGAAAACACTGCGCGGTTGGTTCCATTACGGAAACGGGAGAGAAATTGAAAAGACGGATACGGATGTAAAAAAATTAAGTTGTCAAACGTCTGCGCGTGGCGCTGAAATAACAGAATATGGCAGTCATTCTCTGTATTTGCAGTACTGCAAAAGACACCGGTTTCGTAAGTGTGAAAAAGGAAACTAGTAGCCCGGCTAAGTAAAGATGTACAAACCGCTCTGTGAGTTCTGGGCATACGTATATTCACGGATGCGAATCGGACGCAGCGCATGTGAACGCTCTGTACTTTTTTGACGAATCACGTGTAGGCACCATTAGCCAACCGAATTGTAACTTTAGCAGCCCTCGTATTTATTACAATTAATTGTGATAAATTGCGAAGCATGCGGCGCGGGCGCTGCGACCAAGGCTGTTGCGCAACCTCATATTACAACCGAATAAAATTCTCTACTAATAGGTGTTATTTCCTATTGACTGTCATTTGAAGTATATTTGAACTATTTAACTATTGATTGTTGGGTGTCTATCATTTATTTGTATCAATAACTTGGTTTCTTTAGCGTTCTAGTAAGCGAGTTGAACAATGACCGTGACCTATATTAATTTGTTTATAATTATTAATATGTAAACTCTCAGCAATTAGTACTTTTTTAATATACAAAATTGACTGGGAGCTATTTCTGAATTTTTATTCAATATGGTACTGTAGTATTGAGGTACGAAAACTATTTGGCAATTTGCAGTCACTTCAGTGCATACATAAATATAAGAGTTCTTTTTCTTTGACAGGCTCCAGCCAGAAGGTTATTTTGTCTTTTGACAAGAGGTCACATCGAAGCACGTGACTGCAGCGCCACCAAGGCATAAATACTAAAGTATAAGTTAGACAAACACGTTGATAATCTATTAAAACGGAATAACAATTTACGGATTTTACTTAGTTGCCTAAGTTAAGGCGCGAATATATGCTGTCTATGCTGACTTGACATCAGAGGTTAATGACGATTCATATTACGTCATTGTGATGTAATTATGTTGTAGTTAGGTGATATTGCTTAATATTTCTAACCTTAATGAAAATGGTCAAAAAAGTAACTTAGATAATTTTAAAATCGATGTTTTATTTAAAATAAGGTGTTATCAGCAGGCTGTTTCGCTCTTTCTTGTCTTGTGAAGTACACGCGAGCAATAATAACTAAATTTTGAATAATAAATTATTTATTCTATCTGTTTTCTCGGCGTGTTATATCTGTAAATTATTTTTACTAATACCGGAACTCAGGCTAACTAAAGCCTATGGTCGGAAACGCCTCAATCGATATGATAATCACAAACAATTTTAATACATAAAACAGACTAGTGAGGTCCATGGGCGCAGATGCCACTTACCATCAGGTTACAAGACGTTTGTCTTCTATCTCACCTGATGGAAAGTGACGATGAAGACGAGGGTGTTACACGTCTATCCACGAGATATCTATTCACTCGACGCTTGAAAGAACTGGGACTATAGTTTTCTGGAAAAACAGACGCAGGCAGTTCATTCCACACCTTGGCGACCAGCACCAAAAAGGAACTATCGAAGCGTTTGGTTCGACTCCTTGGGATGTCTACTATAAAGGGATGGAAGGCCTGTCCGATGTATGAAAAGTTTGGGTTCAACCTGATTAAAAAGAACATTCGCGCACTCTCCAAAATGTAATCTGTAGAAGACTACTAAACTGGCAACTTTCCGACGATGGTCGAGGCTTTGCAGTTTTTTGGTGGTGAGATCAAAGTCATTAATAATTTTTCGGGCTCTTCGGTCAACTGCGTCCATCGCTTCTAGTTGGTACTTTGCAGAACCATCCCAAAGGTGGCTACAGTACTCCATAGCACCGTCGGACCTTCGAGATGATTCCGAACTTCGTAGAATAAAATAATCAAAATTTGTCAAATATGATATTGCAGACTATATCAAATGCAGACTGCTGTCTTATGTCATTTTAAGACATATTTGGAGATTCCATTTCGTATAAGATATTAATTATTTTTATTAATTACCATGTCAACTGCCGAAGTCATTCAACTTCCAAGAGATTCAAGGATTACTCCATACAAAATACTTTACGAAACAATGGCGCATTAAATTTAAGTAGATATGGAAAACAACTTATTTGCTTATTCTATGCTAAATCGGCTGAATGACTGTATTGTAATAAGCGTTAAGTTAATTAAGTTAGTAACTTACCTGCACAAAGTTAGGTAGGTACGTGCGATGGATCAAATTTAATTTTTTTCAAGATTTAAGACAAATTTCTTATTGTTAACTCCGGAATAGACCTAACCAAGTATAATTTGTAAACTTTTTAATTTGAATTTGATCAAAATAAGAAAGAAGCCGTACATTAATAATACTAAGAAACCTCGAATTTTTATAATATAAAACCTTAAATGTAACCAACTTTCCAACGTTCAAATTGCAAAAAAAAATCAGATTCGCTACACTTAAGCACTGAACAAAACCTTGAATTCAGCTGCATAACTTGCTGCAGTTTCTTATTTAAATTGCGAAATATTGTTGAGCAAGCAGGTATAATAAAAAAATATTAAATAAAAGGTGCAAGTTTTTTACAACATCTATCATAACATCCCTTAGACCTTCCCGTATTTACATATGCCACAACAGCATGCGTCGTTCGATCAAGGGTAGGTCGCAGGTAATGTTAGGTAAACCTTACCTAACACTGTGGCTACGCAGACTAATCAAATCAAATCAAACCAATTCATTTACTCATAATCACAGGTTTGATATTGAATAATATAGACCTATAGGCATGATTCGCCGAAGTGGCTTATGAATATAGCCACATATAAACATTTAATTAATTATAATATTTAAAAAAATATTCAAATAAATAATTAATTATTAAGCGTGTTTATCGTTATTCATTTCAAAAAGTCAAATATTCAAATAATATTTATATCTTCCTTAGAAATAACTGCTTTGCCTTCACCATTAGAGGAAACATTTCAAAAACTCACTTGATTCCTTTGAGTCGTTCCACCTCTGCACCACTGAGGTTCTTATACCACCCTAGTTCGTTTAGGATACTTGGTCCGTAGCAAGTATTTGGAATTAATTTGCATACGGTATACAGTCAATATTGATGTAAACTTAAACGCAATCTATGTATTGGTGTGTTTATTTAAAAAATTTAAATCAATGGTAATTTAATTAGTATGATTAATTAGAACATTAATCATTATATTAAAAATACAAAAGATACAGTATAGCTAAATATAAAACACAAGCCACAAGATTAAAGTTCACATTTTATTGAACGCATACACGATTTATATGCATGTGCTTTATTAATCACTCTGATAAACTATTGAACTATTCCGGATCCATGTTAAATATCCAAACAACCAGTAACTTAACGCTACTTTCATAAATATTATTAAGTTCTTCACAAGTTTCACCGATCAAGTAGTCATAATGGTATCAGCATTAAATCTTGCAATCAATTCTTTGGATCAAATAATGGATTGTAACATTGTGATTTCCACTAATAGAGTTAGTCAGTTAATTGAAAAATGGCAATCAGCCGCGAATTGTGTGGCGGGCTATTTCTGCCAGTGCCGCGTGTTGGTGAAAAGGGTACAAAAATTAAAATAAAAAGTTGCCAAAAAATAAATTCCGCTGGACATTGAGATATATTACAGGTTTAAACAAAATATAACAATAAGAATAACTTAAACTAATGATTAATTATAAATGATATAAAATGCTCTTACAAAATTTAGCAAAAACAAAAAAAGGAAATTAACTTAGATTAGATTGTACACTGTTAGCTGTGCCATCAAATAAATAAATAAATAAACTCAATATACTTGCTAACAATGTACAATCATAAGCCTTCTACCACCTTTTAGTCCACCCTAGACTTGACAAAAATGTATGCGCCAATATGTAGTTTTTCTAGGTTATTCCTATAAGCAGTTACCTACCATCTGTGCAAATCTTTTGTTCTACCGGGGTTATTTTTTTTTGACACTAATAAATATATTGGCAATTATTTTTTGTCCCATTCATCCAACAGTCTGCTTGTCCGTTATCCCACACGGTACCGAGTTGTGACGTCACAACTTGTACATTATACTAAAAATTTTATAAATATATAAACCATGTACGTAGATAGTGCGTTTACATGCTTACTGTCGTAATACAAATTGTTATATTTAGTGTTAGTTAGCTGATAATATAAAAACAATTAACATATTTTATCATAAGTTTATTATTACTTTAAAATTTTCTAATCTGTATAATTTCGATATTTAATTCAAAACTTTCTTTTTCAAAACATTTTTCGGGTCAAAATTATTAATATTTTTTAGATAAAACTTGCATTTATAAATGTTGTCAAATATGCAGTTATGTTAGGTATAGGTAGTATTTTTTATAAATCAATTGTGAGCTTTTCTGCAGTTATTGGGGTGGTTTGGAAGGAGGAGGTGATGAAGCTCAACCTAGCATACGCTGATATTACGCACTCCTCCACGACCTTTTCCCGGAGCAGTACTCAGTTTAACACGACGATGGCAGTTGCGTGACTGGCTGACGTCACAGTATTCTCATGTGGTCAGTATTCTTATATATTCATGTATCCTGTCAAACATCTGCTGGTTTTTTCTTTCATTCAATTATCTACCAGTTGAAACTCTATGTGGATTTTTCTTATTGTTCTTGCCTACACTTTACGTACAAACGGCAATAAAAACATACTCACTTGTTATTTTATTATTCTTTAACAATATAATTACAAGTTTGAAGGTTTGCTGCAATGCAGACATTTTCTGAAACCAACTTTGTTGTAACGAATATTCTAAATGTGAAAGTGTGTTGGTTTTTGTTAGGGTGTCCACGCACGCCAGTCTTCCTCGATCGTCATAAGTTGTCAGGGGTAGAGAATTAAGCAGGGTAAACCTCCTGAATATAATACATCCAGGAAAAAGTGGTTCCAAAGAGAAAACTCAAGGCGACAAGCTAGCAATACCCATGTGCATGCTTATGTACCTAATCTAGTACCCAGGGTACTTCACGCATACCCTTTTACATAAGTGCGCATTGGTCCCTACTTGTACCTATTACATTGATTCGTATATTTTTTCTGCGTATCAATTTTTTTCTGCGTAGTTTACTGGTACACCTAATAACTTTAGTTGTAATTTTCCAGACGCAGATTTGATGTCAAAATATCCTTGGAGACTACCTTCACACCATTATTTTGTATAATCTGTTTTATGTGCACTTTTAATTTAAGATACTGACTAAATAACTCTACAGAATGTATAATAATACAATCATGCAATAACACAAAAATGTTAACACTTAATGTTAACAGTTAACCTGACGCAACACTGCTTCATACATCCTTTCTACTAAAGTTCTCACCGAAACCTGGTTTTCTATATAAACACAAGTTAAAGGAAAACATTTGGATCGGCGCCAGCGCACGATTTGGGTTATTATCCGAATACGATTATGCTCATTCACTGAAGTTATAAAAATAATGTGAAATCTGTGTATTCTTGTGTCTTGTGTTTTCAGAAAGACGCGTAATTATTTAAGTATTGTTTGTTTTATTGTGAAGGAAAGAAGTAATGTTAATCATTATTTTTTTAAATTGCGTTGTTGAATGTCTGCACATAGAGATCTACGAAATTATAGAAACCAGGGGTTGCCTTACTAAAGCTAAAATACATAAATTAAAAAAACTAATATTGTATAAAAAATTAAGTCTGTTGGCAGAAGAAGATTTGCAGAAGTCGATGTATTTCAGAACCACCTAAAGACTTGGCGTTTCATGAAGTGAATATTAAGATGGTTTTTTCTTAAAATGCGTAATTGAACATGCAATGATAAGATATTCATATATGTTGGGGATAAAAAGATGCCTCAAAACGGGCTTTACTGTGTGACACCGAGGTAAAATACAGTTCTTATCAGAATGCTGAGAACAAGAAAATTATTCTTTACTGGACAATTTATACTTTATTTAGTACGAATAAAGTATAAATTATCATGTCATGGTTTTTGTTTCTCCAACGTAGTCTGTAATATTAGCGTTTACTTTCAGTAAAAGATAAATAAATGAGACATGTTCCACTAATTATTCCCATCTTCTGCAATAACGCATGGACTTGGATCATAAACTTTAAATTTGATATAACGATATTGTGAGACGCCCAGTGCATCAGAATTTAATGAGGTGGTTCTGAATTTGCCATTCTTCTTTATCATCTGCCTTATTGATCTGCACATTTAAGCACAATTTCTTAAATTTCGTGAAAGTTACACATTTGTCTTTTAAAATAATATAGTAAGTAGTACATTCTGAAACGGTATCGTAAAATATACTCATGCATTGCATGATCTAGTTTAAAAATATTTAAAGAGGTGCTTTTTTTATTTGGCACGATATGCTTTGTCTAGCGACAAAAGAACCCAATTTAAATTAAGTTTGTATTCCAATTTATAGTAAAACGAACTGTGACGTAGCTATTATATGAGATACGACAATTTGATACAATAATATCACATCAGATAAGTGCTAATAGATACACAAGTGTTCTGATTCGGAACTGGGTCGCCTGCGTTTTACGGTAATTAAACTGTTTAATATGCTAAGTACACACACAATCGCCAGATAATTACTGATTAGGTGAGTTTCACTCTCTTTTCAAGATATCGCAGAACAATATGTAAAACACAGGACTCTAAATCCTGTTAGAGAATTATGATCCTTCTACTCTATGCAGCTATGTTAGGAGGAAATATTGAAACATACATTTTGTTTGTTTTTGATCAAAAACCTAGTGAATATTTTAAATATATTTTTTTAATTAGAAAGGGACATTTATACATAACCCAGAATCGAAATTCCCATAGAAACAGGGGCTATGTAGGGGTGCAGCGTGTCACTTCTCTTTAACAGCAAATTGCATTACATTATAACCCGTTGCATTGTTCATTTGACTTATTCTAGTACAACATTATATTATTAGTACTTGTAACTAATAAAGCTGACTTAATTGTCATATGTTCTTCTTATTTTATTGTTCATTTTATTTTATACTGTTTGATATCACTGCAATTAAGAATTCTTTATTATAAACATACATTTATAAATAGCAATGAACCGTGAAATGATAAATTCTTTTCACAGCTCTACAGCAAATCATTAATACTTTTGTGAAATTAACGAAAGTTTTACTTTTTATAGGTTAAGTACGTTACAAGACGCCATAAAGCATAGCCTATGATATGAAGTAATTGTTTGTATTCGTTCTTTGCTTTTCTAATCTTATCGAGATAGCGCACGGCTTACTTCCTTTATTAATAAACGTTTAATTTTCACTTCAGCGAGGTATATTAAACGTCTCTCTAGGATGTTGTATGATAGGGAAATTGAAGAGAGCATTTTCTACGACAAATTTGATGAAATGAGGTCATAGGAGCTTTCTAAATATTGTATCCTTATATTTTTTTCATAACTATTAATTACTTTTCGTGTGTGTTTCCGAGGAAACTAAAGTCACGGGTGTTTTAGAGTTAAAAGGTACTTTTTATGGGGGGTAACAGTTTTATTTTATTTATTTCATATCCGACAATTTTTTAAATATAAAATAATCTATAAACTATTAAACAACAATTCTTTGCCAATAACAGGATATAACTATATACAATACAGATGTCGAACAAACTTAACAATTAGTTTTAAACTATTATTGCTATGCGCGATAGGAATATATACTTTTAATGCCTGGTTATAAGATCCTGTAATATTTCAAATAAATCACAGGTACTTATTATGCATATAGTACAAAATAAAATGGTGCTAGGATAGGTATGATACTAAAATGAAGTGAGGTGTGATTACCTAATACATACTAATCTTCTGTGAATGCTACCGAAAAAAAATTGCAATAATACCAAACTTTTTACTATATATATCTACAGCACTATAAATAAACTCATTGCGACTAATTTGTAATATAATCACTGTCCGTCAGATGAGATGTGAAACAAATAATATGAATGAGAATAGAATGTTATCTTAAAGTTACCTTTCTTTACCTTCCCGAGTAACGCATGGTGTGCCCATAGTTTAGAAAATTATTAAGTATTGTGTGTTGGTGATTTATTAGGTAGGTACTAATTTAACTAGCAATATGAAGTAAAACGGTGTAGTAAAACATATTTAACTTTTATAAAATTAATTTCCAAATAATATTCTGTTTAAAAAATGAACTGGTTCGTATAATATACGTGAAGAACAAGAAAGTACGCTATGTTATATTTGGCATTGTTAAGGTATATATAGAGTGGATGTCATGGCCATATGATTTGTGTTCAAAGCGAGGGGATTCCCGGTACTTTCGAATCTAGGATTTCCCGGGATGCCTATTACTTACTCCATGGCTTCTGTGCGAAAACTAATCACGTAGCCATCTACATAATATGAAGATTATATTATAATAGTCGTTCTGCACAGAGTCACATGTGCTCTTTACGTGTAGTTTTTATGACTAAATCACATCAGGCTTAAAAATAAATAGAATGAGTCAAACAAAACGCGTCATTTATTGCGTGGCATTCGGAGGCAGTTTATGAATATTAATAAAAAGGGTTACCTAAGAGCAAGTATGTATTGCAAAAAAATTAAAAATTTGAAGGTCGAGAATCGTAGTGGGTTCCAGGTTCAAGTCCTGGTCCGGGCATTCATTTGTGTGATAAACACAGATGTTTGTTCTCGGGTCATGGGTCTTGATATTTTATATACGAGTATGTATGTTTATTCTGGGCTCTCCCCCAGTTTGCTGCATGGTTGGCCATAACACAATTACTTGGGGCTGTAAAGTTGGTGTATTTTTCTGGGGAATTATTATTATACCAACAAACTATCGCTTGAATCTATTTTTACGTTCATTATGTTAGTCTTAATCCCATTGCACAGATACTTACCTCAACCAACTATGATAAAACCTATTTTTTACTATATTTGATGAAAAATCAAGACATAAGGAGTTGTGTCCAAAATACAAGTAGTTAGGACAGCACCCGATCTATCCCTCTAATAGTAAATGTATAATATCTTTGTACTAAAGTTCTACTTGCATCATGAAGCCACGCCGATATAGGGTAAGATACCGACGTAAATGTTTAATACGCCACATGAAATTAATGCTGACTCACCTGCTGGTGAGACGTAAGATAAGAATATCATAAGAGTTCAAAGTGCTGGGCGAAGAGAAGCAATGTGTCGGTGGTAGAACGCACACAAACAAATGAAAATAATAACATGAAATAAAAGACAGTCACATATTTTAGTCATTTAAAAATATGAGTTGGTACTGTCTGAAGCTTAGAATGCAAAAGTTTGCGTGGTTGTATGCATGCATCACCATTCAGAAGGAATGTTTAGTACACATATTTAATATTTATGACCCGGCATAATATAAAGTAGTATTTTATTTTTCACAGGAAACGCGACTGAAGAATATCAAAGTTAGATATATAGTGTGTAGCGTAGTTTCAATAAAACACAAAATTCTCTTCTGTGTTTATTTTTTTCGGTAAAATTTAAAATATACAAAGATGCCAAAAATTTTGGCTACGCACACTCGTGAACGTAAAAATAAACTTTGATTTTAGATAATAAAATATCTTAACTATATAATTTTGAATGATAAACTCGGAAAAAATAATAAATAAATAGATTCAAGTTGCTTTGATGAATAATTTTTCGTGACTCACTTGTCAAATCAAAACATTGCCGTTCTCCGACACTACGTAATTCCTAGTTTAAAATTACGTCGGGAACAACAAAAAAATAAAATTTACTGACAAAAAGAGGTCGAAATAGACAACCGTCACAATACCCCGGGGGCCGGGAAAAAAAAAATCTGAAAGATTTTTTTTAGTAAAATTTCAAATTCAAACCAAATCAAAATAAACCGCATATACATATCGAATTTTAATATTTAATCTGCTAAATGAAAGAACAATCAAAAAAAAAATAATAATTAAAAGCAAAATGAAACTTAATATTAACATCCTATAGAAGAATTTTTTTTGAAAAAACATCCTGTATATATGAAAAAAAAAAAAATAATACTGATATAATGCTTATCAACAAGTTATTTAATAGAAAAAGAAAACAAAACAGACGAGAGAGAGAAAAAAAAAAAAAAATCCTAAATAATTATCTTAAATTACATGGTTCATGAATGATAGAATTTTTAACATGTTCCTGGAATATACAATGTTAATATACATCGTTCAACTCCATCAACGTACATTATAATTAAAACATACATTCTCTATCATACTAGTCTTATTCCAACTACTGGAAATAAAACGTCATGCAGTTAGAGTTGCTTATGAGGAATCGTATCCTAAATAAGTCAACTCAATAGAGTTGAACGCAACGGCAAAAGGCTTTAATAGTTGCCATCCGCTGAAAATATTAATAGCTTATGGCTTCTTTAACGTGTCGCTAACTCCCGCACGGTGATTACTATAAACAAGTTTCAGTTAAAGACTGAAATAAATATGCCGGAAAGAAAAGAAAATCATAGCCAGTCGTGAAACATTGACTTTTAAATAAAATCCAAGGGTCTTTTGTGAAGTAATTAAAATATTTATGTAATAAACATATGAAAATAATTCTCACAGGAAAGTGATTCAAGTGTATAAATAATACACATAGGTATGGTTTAGTTTAACGAGTTACCTTAATAAACGCTCGTGCAGAAGGCTTAATTTTACAAGTTGCAAACCGCTTGAAAAAAAAATTGATAACATTTAACAAATTATACTATAAAGTATAATACGGATATTGAAAATAAGAGTTTACACTCCTAGAATTGCAAATATTAAATAAATTACACAATAAGTTAACCTAATACTACGATGATGATAATTAATTATAAGTTTTGACCAACGTCAATGTTAATGGTATAGCCAAACGATAATGAGGTGCATAGAGAAAAAAAAATAAGACAAAAAGAATCGGCTTATGCTCGCCGTGAGATAATTAGCTTTTCTCTCTCTCAAAAAAAAAATGTTAAAGTGAAATAAATTTGTTAATAGTCGTTATGCAGAAAAGAGCCTTAAAAATATACGTATTTTCAAGTGATGAAAATGAATAGAAAATGTTATTTAAATAGTGAAATTACTGGGTTATAGAATGTTGTGTCTTCAGAAAATTTCTTCAAGGATATTATAACGAAAGAAACTAAAGAAACTTAAATGTCTGAATAATTTAGCAGTATTTTGATATATTATAGTAGATACATATATAAATATATTATAGTGAATGTTAATGATTGAAAATGGTAACAAATAAAGTTTTATGCCTGACCTCAATAATAATTATAAAAAAATTATTTTTAATGTTGCAATTCTTCTGTTCCTTTTGTTCCTTCTGTTCCTTCTGTTGCAATTTCTCCTCTCATCTCAATAAGCTACGTTTGAATATTCGGGCGCCAGTATGTAGCGTAGTTTCAATAAAACACAAAATTCTCTCCTGTGTTTATTTTTTTCGGTAAAATTTAAAATATACAAAGATGCCAAAAATTTTGGCTACGCACACTCGTGAACGTAAAAATAAACTTTGATTTTAGATAATAAAATATCTTAACTATATAATTTTGAATGATAAACTCGGAAAAAATAATAAATAAATAGATTCAAGTTGCTTTGATGAATAATTTTTCGTGACTCACTTGTCAAATCAAAACATTGCCGTTCTCCGACACTACGTAATTCCTAGTTTAAAATTACGTCGGGAACAACAAAAAAATAAAATTTACTGACAAAAAGAGGTCGAAATAGACAACCGTCACAATACCCCGGGGGCCGGGAAAAAAAAAATCTGAAAGATTTTTTTTAGTAAAATTTCAAATTCAAACCAAATCAAAATAAACCGCATATACATATCGAATTTTAATATTTAATCTGCTAAATGAAAGAACAATCAAAAAAAAAATAATAATTAAAAGCAAAATGAAACTTAATATTAACATCCTATAGAAGAATTTTTTTTGAAAAAACATCCTGTATATATGAAAAAAAAAAAAATAATACTGATATAATGCTTATCAACAAGTTATTTAATAGAAAAAGAAAACAAAACAGACGAGAGAGAGAAAAAAAAAAAAAAATCCTAAATAATTATCTTAAATTACATGGTTCATGAATGATAGAATTTTTAACATGTTCCTGGAATATACAATGTTAATATACATCGTTCAACTCCATCAACGTACATTATAATTAAAACATACATTCTCTATCATACTAGTCTTATTCCAACTACTGGAAATAAAACGTCATGCAGTTAGAGTTGCTTATGAGGAATCGTATCCTAAATAAGTCAACTCAATAGAGTTGAACGCAACGGCAAAAGGCTTTAATAGTTGCCATCCGCTGAAAATATTAATAGCTTATGGCTTCTTTAACGTGTCGCTAACTCCCGCACGGTGATTACTATAAACAAGTTTCAGTTAAAGACTGAAATAAATATGCCGGAAAGAAAAGAAAATCATAGCCAGTCGTGAAACATTGACTTTTAAATAAAATCCAAGGGTCTTTTGTGAAGTAATTAAAATATTTATGTAATAAACATATGAAAATAATTCTCACAGGAAAGTGATTCAAGTGTATAAATAATACACATAGGTATGGTTTAGTTTAACGAGTTACCTTAATAAACGCTCGTGCAGAAGGCTTAATTTTACAAGTTGCAAACCGCTTGAAAAAAAAATTGATAACATTTAACAAATTATACTATAAAGTATAATACGGATATTGAAAATAAGAGTTTACACTCCTAGAATTGCAAATATTAAATAAATTACACAATAAGTTAACCTAATACTACGATGATGATAATTAATTATAAGTTTTGACCAACGTCAATGTTAATGGTATAGCCAAACGATAATGAGGTGCATAGAGAAAAAAAAATAAGACAAAAAGAATCGGCTTATGCTCGCCGTGAGATAATTAGCTTTTCTCTCTCTCAAAAAAAAAATGTTAAAGTGAAATAAATTTGTTAATAGTCGTTATGCAGAAAAGAGCCTTAAAAATATACGTATTTTCAAGTGATGAAAATGAATAGAAAATGTTATTTAAATAGTGAAATTACTGGGTTATAGAATGTTGTGTCTTCAGAAAATTTCTTCAAGGATATTATAACGAAAGAAACTAAAGAAACTTAAATGTCTGAATAATTTAGCAGTATTTTGATATATTATAGTAGATACATATATAAATATATTATAGTGAATGTTAATGATTGAAAATGGTAACAAATAAAGTTTTATGCCTGACCTCAATAATAATTATAAAAAAATTATTTTTAATGTTGCAATTCTTCTGTTCCTTTTGTTCCTTCTGTTCCTTCTGTTGCAATTTCTCCTCTCATCTCAATAAGCTACGTTTGAATATTCGGGCGCCAGTATGTAGCGTAGTTTCAATAAAACACAAAATTCTCTCCTGTGTTTATTTTTTTCGGTAAAATTTAAAATATACAAAGATGCCAAAAATTTTGGCTACGCACACTCGTGAACGTAAAAATAAACTTTGATTTTAGATAATAAAATATCTTAACTATATAATTTTGAATGATAAACTCGGAAAAAATAATAAATAAATAGATTCAAGTTGCTTTGATGAATAATTTTTCGTGACTCACTTGTCAAATCAAAACATTGCCGTTCTCCGACACTACGTAATTCCTAGTTTAAAATTACGTCGGGAACAACAAAAAAATAAAATTTACTGACAAAAAGAGGTCGAAATAGACAACCGTCACAAGTGAGTGCATTATATAGACCCAATATATGAACCCAAACAGGAGTGGGGTGCAATTTACTAAATGCCTCACTGTACATAAAGACAAATGAAACACAAAATGATAAAGCACGCTTTAGATATAACTTATCAAAGCTATCAGTATTTTTGGGAATCGCTCTACATCTCTCGATTCAATTACGATTGCGTAACTGAGCTTCGTGAACTCAGGTTCCACATTAGCCAACTAGTAATGCTACGTACAGATTATTAGAAACTCAAATGTTATTTCTGCAAAGTTGCGTTTATTGTGTCACGAAATTTGATTAGTTTTATAGTAATAATAAAACAAAATAGTAATAATATCAAAGTCCATTTAAGCGGTATCTAGGCATTGTACAGCAGAATATATCGATTCGTCAGTAAGTTAATAGTTAACTTAATAGTTAAGCCGACTTTGACCTACCATCTTAAAATTGTTTTTTGAAAAACGTTTGTGTTTAGACAAGATTGCATGTAGGTGGAAGATGTTCAAAATTAATCCAATCAGATAAACATTTTAATATTCTAAAAACACTCGTAGATCTCTATTAAGAGTATTATTTAATTCTGAAGGCAGAAGACACCCTTCTCGCAAGCTTCTGCACAACACAATTTGCTGTATTATATATTTATTTTTTCTATTATTGTCGTGCAAATAATACACATTGAATAATATGTTAGAAGATTTACTTTTTATACAAATAGAATACCGATTTATTGTAAATACTCAACGGTCGGAAATAAATCGTAATCATTTGTAAATTTTGATATTGGTTTATGTAGTTCAAATTTTTAAGCTGCCTTATAAGTGGTTCAATTGTGATTACAGTTCTTATGATAGAACGAATGACCTGATTGTACGCCTGAGATTAGCTCCGGATGACAGAAATAAAACCCCTACAACGACATGTTACATCCAGTGCGATCCGGTTATAACACCCCACGCAACAAGAGGTAAGTTACAAGTTTCCGTTGTTGTTGCAGTAAATAAAATTACTAAGGATTTGACTTTTTCAAACTTCTTTGGCATTCTAAAAATGAATCAGCTCAAACATTATATCTTATTTTTATACAGAGGTAGCATACTTATCGGCAAAATTTGACTTTCAATTACGATACTTCGTAAACATTCGCTGCGGTGGAGTTATCTTTAAGTACTTTTAGATATGAAATAAATACATACATAGCTCCAAAGGCTTGTAAAATTAATAACCACCTACTAAGGGGAGGGATATATAACGAAGGTGGTGACCTAGAATAATGACATTTTTTATACTTAAAAGTTTTTACCGTCATATTTTTGTAAAATTTGGTATACAGATAAAGAATGAACTCTGAAAGGGCTTACATAGAGGACTCAGCTACTTTTCTAAATAAAATAAGTAAAAATATCTTGTAAGTTTAATGCGATAGTTCGATGAGTCTTGATCAAACAGCTGTATTAGTCAAATTAATATATTTGCACGATTTCTTTTCAGAAAGACTTTTGATGGCAAGGCAGGGCTGCCGCCTCTCGCGACACGAGCCCATCATCGTGCAGGGTTGTGACAAACTAGGGGTAAACTTATTATAATCTTGTAAACATGTATTTTTGTAAAACAATTTTCGAGTAATGATTTGCCAACTTATTTCGCAATAGGTTCATTGACCTACCTAAACCGACAGCCACAAGGAATCTTATTCCCCACGTTTATTAATTACCTACACGGCTACACCTGAATTTTTGAAATGTAATTTAGTCAATGGAAATAGATTTTAAACCTTCGAGAGTACTAGTGTAATTTACAGTATTAAGTATAACAGTAATAACTTTAGATTAATATTTAAGGTTACAAGGTTGATATCAATTGTAACTAAGTCTTAAACCAACTATAAAGAATAAATTTACCAGCACAAGAAAAATAGCACGTAATCGTTTTTCAGCGTTTCGTAATAAAACAACTCACCAAGAATTCTTCAAGTCCTTCATACCAGAGAAATTGATGCTGTTGGATCTGGTGAGCTTCTTCCCGAGGGTCCAGAAGCGGATCTTGTTGTGGTTGTCATCATCCCTGAACGGGTTCAGGTGTTCAGGGTAGTCGTATATCGAGATGGTTTTCCTGGGAGCCGCCATTGTAGCCATTTCACTCACTCTTTACATAACACAAGACCACAGTATCTGTTATCTGATATCACACGGAATTATCACAGTTTTGATAAGTGTACCAAGCAGTTGGTTCGGCGCGTCAGATCACGCGCACTCCGTCCGACGGCCGGCTTTCGACTAACTACTGACGGATATTTCAGTTCACAGCTTGGAACTGTGGCGTTCTTTATAATATACACATCCTTTTGTTTTTACTCGAATGTATTGTTCGCGACCACGTCTAAATAACCAGATGTCATGTGTGAAATACATACAGGAGAAGGATTCGCTTCAATCATTTCAATATTCTTGCTGTCTGCAAAACGTGAAAAGGATGAATTGCGTTTTTTTGGTAATGATCAGCATAAAGTAGGTACAGTCGTTTTCTGACGTCACAACGGTGAAGGTTTCTGAAATTTGTTTTCCTTCTTATACAAACCTTTTTACAATGTCACAAAAAAAATCGTTAATAAAATCTATAAATTAGTTTGCCTATGGCAACATTTGTAATTTTAATGACTGGGTATTGGTGCTCTACCTTTTTAATAATTGAATTACTTTCTAAGTTTTTCAATTGCAGGTCTAATACACTTTTTGAATACAATTTAAGATATAAATAAATATGTATAACAAGTGCAAAAAACGAAATAACTGAAAACCCATGAATTTGGCGACCTTGGAAAGACTTCTAACAAGTTTTATATATTTTTTTCAGATCGCTTTGAATCAATTGTTATATCCGTTACATAGTATCGTTGATGAAAAACTTTGACGAATGTTTTTTTAAGATGTCTGAAAATCCGTTCTTTTTGACAAAACACAACAAAACCATAAAACGTTGGTTTACGCAGAGCGCGTTATAAACCGTGTTTAAGCTTTGAAATAGATCGTAACATAATTTATGACTGTACGGCAAACAAGCCAAGTCCACATTTAATTATTTTGTAAATAAATATTTATTACATAAAGTCACGCTAGCCGAAAGCGACAGCTCCCCGGTCGGTGTTTTGGGTACGAAAATAGACCCATGGGCGCGTCTACTATCGATCGAAGAACATTTATGATTCTGAAGAATAACTTCAATGTTACTTGTTTATTTATTAGGATTTCCAACAACAAGTATACTTATACAACAATAAATACACTGCAGTTAAAATACTGGTGTCCATTTATCACGTGAGGCTCAACATTGACATAACTTGTTCTTATTGATGTCAAATAAAACATGACTCTACCACCAGTTCGAAAAAACCCTCGTGAAGAAGAACTGGCAAGAAACTTCACGGGTATATTTTTTTCGAAATAAATTTACAGAGTCTCTTTATGTCTATACAAAGTTATTCTTATCTGCATCCGTTAGCTCGGCAAGTCTCCCTCGCCCCAAGTATCCAAACGACGAACACCCTCAAACGGCACCCGTTCACGAGTTAACGCGGGATCCAGCCATCGCCCTCCTCAACCATATTAGAGGGAAGTGAGCGACCCGTCACCCGACGCTACGATAAGAAGACGCACTTTAGTGACAATGACGCTTTAGATATTTATCTATGTAAACCTAGTTGTTTATTCCCCTACTGAAATCTACCCATGTATGATTTTTATGATGACATTTCCTTTAGGTAATAAATGCAACGCATAAAGTCTCCGTATTGGTCATATTTTGCTATTGTTCCTTTCATTTGTTAGCGGGAAATCTGCCCATTGTCCGAATATAATTTTAATTAGAAAACAAAGAATAATAAAATATTCATTCCGACCTTTTGTCCGTGGCGTTTATGTATTTGTCTTTACTTTAATTACTTAGATGTGTGTGTCTTGTTGGTTCTCCCTTGTTTGACATAAAATAATTTCATATAATTTCATTTCATCTAACTACTTTAAGTATGATTTACGTTAATCATAATTTTAATTAATGTCTTGAAGGCGGGCATCGAACACAGTTTGTCGATATTCAATAATAATAATAATAATCCCCAGACAAACACATCAACTATATGGCCCCAAAGTAAGCAGAGCTTGTATCGGGGATGACCATACAGCGAACTAGGGGGAACCCAGAATAAATATTCATATATACAGGGTGTCCGTTTGGTCGACGTCAGGCCGAAACCGGGTGATAGGCTAGGTCATAATATTTATCAGAAAAATATGAAAATAAATTAAAGTCATAAATTATTTTTAAATTATAGTGCATTTTTGTTTTTGGAAAAATGTACACTGTGTGTCATGTCAAATCTTTACTTTTTGACAAGTTTTCTTTGCCTCCTCCTGAATCGTGCTGAAACATTAAACTTTCAGCCAACTGCTGCAGCTTGAAAGAAGATGTCATTTTATGCCGAACCAAGTATTCGACATTCATTTTTCGCCCTGCTTTAACTGCCTGTACTGAAAAAAAATGTACAACGCCATTTTGGCAAGTAACTTGATAAAGTAGCGCATTTAATAACGATTTTGAAAGTGCCTCCAGAGACTTATGGTCTTAAAAAAATCTATTTATTAATTTATTTAAGGTTTTATAAACTTATTATTTAGAAGTTATAATTTGTTTGGCAATTAAAAGCATAGTTACTCACAATGAACCCAGACTTTATTCGCAAATATTGTTTCACGGTAAGTATTCGATAGCTTTCACAATGCAATCGATACTGACGAGGGCAATACACTCGGAATGGCGCCAAATCGCGACAAACGAACCGACACATACAGCTTATTGCTCAGCTAGATACTTGTCAATGACCACTTGATCGATGGGTACTTGATCCGTCCCAAGCAACATCTTCGGTTATTATAGATAAGTGGATTCCCGAACGGAAATTATAGAGTGAATGGTAGTATTGAGAGTCGCACAGGGTAGATCTTCCAGGTTGCAGCGAGGAAAGAAGGACTTCATATTATAAAACCCTCGACAAACTCAGTAGTAATAATAATTTACAGTCATGTTTGGGCATTCGAAAACTTCATCGTCGGTGTGCATCAAGCCATATTCCGGAAGACAAACTCCTTGTGAATAAACCTGTACCTGCCGGCACCACCCCCTAGGATAAAGTCATATAAGGCTGCAAGCAGGGGTTTTGGATAGAAAGGTTATCAATAGTTTATATTAAGTAGAGCTGGTTTTTCACTCAATGCTCGTTTGTTTATTTTATTTTATTTTTACACAACAAAACAATAGTGTCCATATACTAAAACACTATTATTATTATTTGTGTTTTACAGCAATCAGCTGTTGTTACTACACAATAATTATTATAGTATTAGTATAATAAAAGTATTAATAAAATTAATTAAAATGTGTCCAAAAAACCAATGCTCTTTAAGTCTCCCTCTGCGCATGTGCCAAGCATGACACTTTACGCAACAGAAGCCAGGCCAAACAGCTGTTTCAATGTCATAATATGTCAGATACAGCCGAAATGAAAAAATATTTTTCTGTTTGATAAATATAAACTAAAAATAGATAATATTAAATATATTGCAGATAAGTTTTCTATTTCACTTCGTTTTCATTAGCGAGAGTTTTCAGCCTACTCCGTGCCGACCGGTTTTCGGTCCGGCAGGGGCACGGCGGCTCGGCTTCTTCCTGTGTCTTTCAGTGAATATTTTGTTACCATGGAGCAGCGATATATGGATGGATCATCTAATAGATCGTCTATTGGATCGTACCGAGATTTATTCTCTCCAGTTTCTCAAGTGAGCGTCCCATATGCGGAACGAGAAAACAATGTGTGTGTTGAGGTTAAAAAGTATGGCGAGCTTTCGGAAGATGAAAAAAATATTTTTTGTGTAGAAGATAAAGAAGTGGAGTTAGGAGAGAATTTAGAGCGATTAATCGGTACTAAAAGACCAAGAGTACAGGGTGACACTTCGGAAAGTGCTGAAAATGAAGAGAAAGAGGGATGGCAGGACACTAGGAAGAGTAAAAAGGGGAAGAAAGAGAATAAACATGATAAGGTGATCACAATAACAAAGAAGGATGATATGCAAGTTTATTTAACTGGGAAAGGTCCATTACCTAAACAGTTTGCGATGGCCCGATTCCTCAAAGAAAATGATATTAATGGTATTGTTCAGGTTAAATACATTAATTCCAATAAACTGAGAATTGAGTTTGATAGTGTGAAAAATGCACAGCTACTTTTTAATTGTGAAAATATAATTACAAGGGGATGGTTAGTACATAAGCCCATGGAAGTAAATCACTCATACGGAGTTATTAGGGATGTGGATGCAGACCTGACAGATGAAGAGATTAAGAATAAAGTTTTGAGTAGTGTTGAAATTTTTTCAGTTAAACGTCTTAAACGTCGAGATAGAGTGGATGGTCACTGGTGCCCGAGTGAGGTTGCTCGCCTTGCATTTAAAGGCTCACACTTGCCTTCTCATGTTTATGTTGATGGATTAAAGATCAAAGTAGAACCTTATGTATTTCCCGTGACACAGTGCTTCAAATGCTGGAAAATAGGTCACGGAATAAGTTTATGTCCTTCCAAAAATTTCATTTGCCCTAAATGTGGAGGTAATCATTCCAACTGTGAAACCTCCTCTTTTACGTGTGTGAACTGTAAAGGGGGTCACATGGCGATGGCAAAAACTTGTCCAACGTACCTTAAAGAGAAGCGCCTCCGAGAATTGATGGCAGAATTCAATTGTACATATAAAAAAGCGATCAACCTTTATGATACATCATCTAAAATTCAAGAGTTAGAAAACAAAAATATTCACCCGCTAAAGAGACAGTTTCCCCCTTTGTACAATAGTTGTTTGGATAATAATGTAGAGATAATAAATGTTCATACTCCATCTTACAAAGAAGTTCTATGCAATAAAATTGATAATGTTGATGTGGAGGTTAAAAAACTACGACAAAGAAAGAAAGAGCAAATAATAAAAGAAAAACCTTTAAAACCAGAGAAGCCTGAAATGAAATGGAGAAATGATGAGGAGAATAATGAAAAGGAAGTTAGTGATAGTGAGGAAGAACAGCTTAAAGATAAAGTTTCATTTATAGAGTTGATAAATAGAGTTAAAAATGTCCTGTTTCTTAAAAACGTATGTTTTAAATCTAAAATTTTTAGTATCATCAAATTAGTTGTGGAATGGTTAGTTATCTATGCTGTGGGTTTAATTTCAGATTGGTCTCTTATTAAAATGTTATTAAATTATATTTCCAGTGGCTTCTCCTAAACTAATTAAGTTAAACATTATACAATGGAATGCCCAAAGTATATTGCCTAAATTGAAATCTTTCGAGGAATTGTTACGTATTGAAAAAGTTCACATTGCTATAGTTAGTGAGACTTGGTTAAACGAAGACAAAATTGTAAAAGTTAACGGTTATAATATTTATAGAAGAGATAGAGTTGATGGTTATGGCGGTTTAATGATTTTAGTTCATAATTCAATTAAGTCTACATCTTTTGCTACTTGTTTAAATAATTTAGGTATTGAAGTGTTACAAGTAAAGGTTTTCAATTGTTTTCCTATACAAAACCTGGTAGCTGTTTATTGTCCAGGTAATGTCAATACTAGGCAAGAGGATTGGGATGAGATTTTAAATTTAAGTACAGAGAAATGTTTGGTTTTGGGTGATTTTAATGGACACCATTTAACATGGTCGACCAAAACAGACGTTAGAGGTAACCAACTTCATTCGGCCTTTTCAAATAGCAATTTTGTGATTTTAAATACTGGTGATATTACTCGTTTAAAACTTGTTGAAGGTATTTTAAAACAATCTGCACCTGACCTTTCCTTGGTAAGTGCGGATATTGGACTTGATTTCACCTGGTCTGTGCTTAATGAGTCCTTGGGCAGTGACCACTTGTTCATTAAAATCTCCAAACGTCAATGTTTAAATACTAGTAACTCAATCAAAAGGAAAAATTTTAAAAAAGCTGATTGGAGTGCTTATACAGAATACTTAAACGAAATATTTACAAACGTTCAACGTACTAGCGATTTGCAAAAAGATTATGAACTTTTTACTCAATATATAAATTTAGCTTCAGATTCCTTTATCCCTTGCTATACAATCGAACAAAACCCTAGCTCTGTGTTTACCCCAAAACCGTATTGGACTCCAGATCTTTCTAAATCAGTTGCGGAGCGTAGACAAGCGTTAGGTAAGTTTAGGAAAAATCCGATACCACAAAATTTAGATAAATTAACTGAAAAAATTGAAATTTCAAAAAAGAAATTGAATCTATCTATAAGAAATGGTTGGAACTCATTTTGTTCATCAATAGATGAGGGCACTACCTCTAGTGACATGTGGTCAAAAATGAGCTGGATGAAGGGTTATAAGAACCCACGACAATATATGGATCCTTTCAGAGTTGAGAAACTTCTATGTTCATTAACCCCTGACTATGCTACTCCTGCAATGCCTCCGCTATCTTCATATGATTCACCTCTCGATGCAGACATCTCTATCCACGAGTTGCGTAAATGTATAAAATCTAAAGATACATCTCCTGGTTGTGATGGTATATCTTACTCGATGCTAAAGCACTTATCTTTAAATGCTCAAGAGTTTCTGGTTGATTTATTTAACGATTTTTTAAAGCATGGGTTTGTTCCAACTCAGTGGCGTGACATTGGCATCATACCAATTCCGAAACCTGGTAGGGAACCAAATAGTGTATCCTCATTGAGACCGATAGCTTTAATATCGTGTTTGTGCAAAATTTTTCACTCGGTTATAAACAATAGACTTGACTGGTATGTGGAAAAACTTAATGTTTTTTCGAATAACACTTTAGGTTTTAGAAAGTGCAAATCCTGTTTAGACAATTTAAGCGTTTTGGTTTCGAGGATACAAGTTGGGTTTTCAAAAGGTTTGCCCACTATGAGCTGTTTCTTAGATATTGATGGCGCTTACAATAACGTGGAAAACACTGTTTTAATATCGACCTTAGATAAACTTAAAGTTGGTCGTAAAATATGTAATTACCTGTGGAATTTTTTGAAAGAAAGAAATCTCAAAATTTTTTTGGATGGAAAAGTTCTTTTTCAGAGATCTACTTGTCGTGGTTTAGCTCAAGGGGATCCATTGTCACCCCTTTTATTTAATTTGGCTACCTTAGAAATTTGCAAGTCCCTAGAAAAAGATATATTTATATCACAGTATGCAGACGATTTTGTTTTTTATTGTTATTATGATGATATAAACCTCGGTGAGAGGAAAATCCAAAAGACTTTGGATAAGATTCATAATATGTTGTTAGATATTGGACTAGAAATTTCACCGTCTAAAAGTAAATTGTGTCTTTTTAAACGAGGTTATAGGAGAGATTTTATTAACATAAATGTTAATGGTCAAGTATTACCTGTTGTTGATTCTGTCAAATATTTAGGTCTTTGGTTGGATCGTAATCTTCGTTGGGGAAAACATATCAACGAAACCAAAGATAAGGTACTAAAATATGTAAATATTTTCAAAGTCTTAGCTGGTTCTGGGTATGGTATTCATGTGAATCATTTGAAGCGGTTATATATAGCGTTAGTCAGAAGTCGTATTGACTATGCCAGTTTTTTGTATGCCAATAGTAGTGCAACTCATCTTTCTAAATTAGATAAGATACAAAATATATGTTTACGTGTGATTGGTGGATTTATCAAAAGTACACCTATACACGTAATGGAGGCGGAATTGGTTTTACCACCATTATCTGTTCGCAGACAATATCTGGCAGGAAAGTTCTATTTGAAATCTAGATCTTTTGATAATATGGTATGTAATGTTCTGGATGAAATGTGTAATTTAGTTCAAAACCGTTTTTGGAATCGAAAAATAAAACCTTTACTTGTAACCATGCATAACTCATTTAAGTCCACAGATATCCAATCCAATAGTAAGCCCGAAATGTATTCACTTGATACATGGGTCACAAATATTGATTTATCTGATTGTTTAAAACCTAATTTAAGCGGAATAGACAAGGCAAAATGTAAGTACACTCGAGCACATATTCAATCTGCATGGACTGATATTTTTGAAAATAGATATACATATTTTTACAAAATTTTTACAGACGGTTCGAAAACAGAGAACGGAAACGGGGGTGCGTTTTTAGATTGGGAAACTAAAGAATCTGTTAAAATACAGATTAATGCAGAAATTTCGATTATGGCCGTAGAAATGATAGCAATTTTAGAAGCATTATCGTACATTCAGAGCATAAATTTTCAAAAATTCGTTATTTTAACAGATTCAAAAAGTACTATTCAACATTTGATTCGATGTACTACCATTTTCCGAGGCTTTCCATTAGCTTATATGATTATAAATATGATAAATAGCTTAAAATTAAGAAAAAAAGATATTGTTATCCAATGGATTCCCTCTCATTCAGGTATCCTGGGAAACGAGGAAGTGGATCGGCTGGCCAAACAGGCCATGACGGAGGGTATTTATTTTCATTGGGTTCCATGGTTCGGTGATGTTCTCTATAAAGTTAAAATTAGGTGCTACGACATTTGGTCTGAATATTTTAATGAAAGATCGCTTTCTAAAGGTATCTGGTATAAAACCATCCAGCCATCAGTTCCTCGAGTCCCTTGGTTTGAATTGATTAAAATGAGTCGGCAAGACATTGTATTAGCTCTTCGTCTCCGTTCTGGTCATATTCCGTTAAATAGTTTTGCTTACTTGATGCGTAAAATTGATTCTCCAAATTGTAGTCAATGTGGTGTGGTTGAGGATGTTTTTCATATTACTATGGAGTGTGATCGGAATGTGGTACAGAGGCGCCGCCTTAATTTGAAAAATTTCAATATCGGTTTGGTAAACAGTATATTATCATCCCCTATTTCGAAGGAGGCCAAATTGTTATATAATGTAGTGAAAGTATGTTTAGATAATAGGTAATATTATATTATTAATTTTATTGATGTGGATTTAGAGAGTCACGATGAGGGTGGCTTTTGTAAAACCCTCTATAAATAAATATTGATTAAAAAAAAAAAAAAACAGCTGTTTCTACAGCTCAATGGTACTGAGGTGTCTACGAGTCCCTGTCAGTGAGTCAGTGGTCAGAATTCAGGAAATCGTTTTAATGTTTGTGAGAGAATGTTATTATAATAAGGACAGTAAAGTAAAGTATCAGTTGGAAAATAAGACAGAGGAAATACATATACGTACCTAATATATTATGAGTATATTTTCATACTACATGTGAGTAAATACGTTATGAGGAAGGAATAATAACATTTGAAGTTTAAATTTATTACTTATGTGTTTGAATGTATTATTTTGTTATTGAATTTGTTATTTTATAATGTACTATGGACATTGTAATAAAAATATAGTAGAAAACTTAAATAGATCACTGAATAGATAGTTATACATTATGTAAAGCTAAAAGAAAATAGACTCGCATGTGTTACTTCACTGTCCCCACGGAACCTGCAACAATTAAAGCAAAAATCATGTAATACTTGTAATCCCTGTAAATGTTAGTAAAAACGTGTGACTGAGCAAAAGAGAAAAAAAAGAATGGAATGAGGAATGAAAGAATGGAATGCATGAAAAGTAAAGTGGAATGAGACAAAAGAGTGAAAAAAGTCTGCGGCCCCATGCCGGAGGCCTACCTCCTTATTTAAAAAATGTAAAAAAAAAACTACCCTTATCTTTTTTTAACTTTATCACAGGCAACAAACGAGCTCAAGTTTTAGGTACGTGGCATCCGCGCCCATATACATCAATAGTCGTAGATGTTATGGATTAATTTTATTTTTTTATTATGACTTAACGATGCGTTGCCGACCGTATGCCTAAGTTGGAATTGCCTTCGTTCCAGTAGTTACACTACAAGGCATTTTCAAGTTGCCGCCCTGTATCTGGAACACAACAAAGTAAACTTGGTAATAATGGCCCCAGAGGAGATCACGACATAAGAATCTTTATTACCATTATTTTCATTAGACAAATTTCTTTATTGGCCACGTGACTAAACTTCTAATTTTATAACTAAGCCACGGGAAAATGAGATAGCCTCTAATACACTAATTCGTCTTTTTTGCAACGCCTTCTAAATATTCTATAGAAAGCGTAGTAGTTAAATTTGGGTTAGGTTAATGTTAGGCTTCATTTATCGCATGCACGAGCAGAGCGAGCAAAGCGAGCTTGGTGCGAGAACACCCGACGAAGCGCCATAATCGAAATTTGATGATAATTCAAAACTTTATTGCAAAAACATCATGTAACAACGTATTTTCAGTGGCTAAGATAGTATCGTTCAGACGCTCGTAAATTGTGGCTGACTTAGTAATGTAGAAGGCAATGTAGATATTTCGAGGCGAATTATGCTATTAAAAAGAGGTCTGTTTAATTAGCACCCATTATAAATCAAAGCCCGCCACTTACCTAAATATGCTCCCCAGATACATTCAAAGCAAAAAGTCTAACATTAGCGTCTCATGGACGTTTAGTATATTAAATTGCTACCTAGAGAAGACCAAAGTCAAAACAAAACTTCAATCTTTAAACTAACCGCATATTCTATGAGATACAATACAAATTAGAGTTCAGTTTATGCTAGCAACATCAGACTTGAGGTACTCTCTACTGTATTTAAATTGACCAGGAATGTAGTACAAAGCAAAATATATCCTATGCACCTAGTAATAAAAACTTAGGTACGCTCTACTGTATCATGGACTCACCAGGAATGTAGTACAAAGCAAAACAGATCCTATACACCTAGTAATAAAGAACAGAAGCTGAAAAGGTACAAGACGCTGTGACAACATCAATTGTGTCCGATATGGGTAATGCATTGACTGGGCCAACATTTAATTGACATTGATGTGCTCCAGAATTGCTCTTATTAGGCTATGTTTGATATCTATGGGAACTTTCTTGGATTAGGTTTCGCGGCTTATTTAAAAACTGTTTTTACCTGCAGTGTTACTTCGTTAAGGGCCTGCGCAGACGACGGACTTTTATCCGCAGCGGAGAAAAAAGTACGCTCCGCGAATAAGAAGTCCGCCGCGAATTTACCGCGGACTCAACGCACACGGCGTGCGATCATTTGTTGCCCGTAAATGTAGAAATAAACGCGGACTAAAGTCCGCCATGTGCGTTGCTTCGCCTAGTCACACGAGTCCTATTTTTTTCGGGGACTCCCCCGTACTTTTGTCCGGTCCGCTCTCTGCATGTCCTCGGTTTTTTGGGGGACTTTTTGTACGTGGTATTTTTAATCCCTCGTTTGCCTTACTCGATACAGTTGTAAGCGATCTATTCTAGCGGACAAAAAAGTCCGCGGACCGTCGTCTGCGCAGGTCATAAGGCTAATAATAATAATACAATTTCTGAATTGTGGCAATTAGGCCCAGTTTTTGATATTACAAAGTTTAAATAGCTATGTTAGAGTTACAAGCATTTTAGCAAATCCAGAATAGATTATTATGAACGATATTTTTTGACCTGTGCAAATAAAATAAAACTATAAAAAAAAACACAAACAATGCAGGTCTATTTCAAAACTGTTATTAAACAAAAATTGTCAAATAAATATCAATTTATAAAATTATGATGGCGATAAAAGGCATTTATATCGTTAATCAGTACCTTTTTTTAAATACTTCTCCATAATAAAAAATTAAATAATTGTGATCATTGAACACTCCTTTAAGGTTTTTAAATCATAAATTGACAAATTAAAATTATTATCAACTAAATTGGTGAATAAATAGTAATAACAATAACTTCTATTTGTCCTGTATAATTGAAATATCTGTTTGACTTGTTTCTACGTATAATATATGGATTTTTATGGTAAACGTGATCTGGTTCGTGTCGCTTGGTGCAGGAGTTTAAAACAAGCATATCTTTTGGTTTTCTTTAAAGCAATTTTTTTTCTATTCAACAAATTCCTAGAACTTATAACAGACTTAGTTCTTATATTTTTAAACTAGCTGTTACACGCGGTTTCACCTGCGTTATTCTAAATTTCGTGGGAATATCGGGATAAAAAGTATCCTTTGTGTTATTCCAGACTATAAACTATCACTGTGCCAAATTTCATATTGATCCGTTTTGTAGTTTTTACGTGAAAGAGTAACAAACATCCATCCATACAAACTTTCGCGTTTATAATATTAGTAGGATACGGGGTTCTTAGGTGATGTGAATGCAACTGTGTTTTTGTAAGTGTAGGTACTTCAAGATATTAGGTCTTTACCTATGAAATTGCCGTTTTTCACGAAATAAATGAAGCGTAATTTTTTTATATATTTTTTATTTCTATTAATCAAAATAATCACCCATGCAATGAATGCATCTTTGCCAACGCATTGGTAGCTTATTGATGCCTTTCTTGAAGAAATCAGCTGGACGGGAGGCAACAAATTCTTCAAAGGCATTTTGTACTGCCTCTCGGGTATTGAATTTTTTTCCCGCCAAAAAGTTATCCAAATTCTGGAAAATGTATAAGTCTGTAGGCGCAAGGTCTGGTGAGTACGGCGGATGACGGAGAACTTCCAACCCCAACTCTTGTAGCTTGGAGTCCGTCTGCTGTGCAGTATGAGGTCGCGCGTTGTCGTGCAGGAGCAGTGGAGCCGAACGATTGAACAAAGCTGTTTGGAGACGTGCGAGCTTCTCCATCATTGTGTTCAGTTCTTCACAGTACACATCTGCAGTAATGCTTGTCCCGTTTGGCAAGAAGCTGTGATGAATTACACCCGCGTTAGACCACCAAACAGTGACCATCACTTTTCTAGGGGTAAGTTTTCGTTTAGGGCATTGTTTGGGTGCTGAACCAGGGTCCAACCAACTTGCTGAGGGCTTACGATTGTCAAACAGGATCCATTTCTCGTCACAAGTAACAATGCGGTTCAGAATTCCTTCATTTGTATGCCTGCTGAGCAGTGCAAGGCACGTCTCCACGCGTACTTCGCGCTGGCGGTCATTGAGTTCGTGGGGTACCCATTTATCAAGCTTTTTTACCTTGCCAATTTGACGCAAATGGACCAATATTGTTTTGATGCTAACGTCGAAAGCTGCTGCTAATTCAGCCGTGGATTGAGTTTCATCAGCTTCCAAAATTGCCTTTAATTCGTCATTGTCGACCAAAGTTTTCGGACGACCACGGGGTTCATTTTTCAGGTCAAAATTTCCAGAACGGAAGTGGATAAACCAATAACGGGTGGTGCGTTCGTTTGTAGTGTTCGCTCCGTAAACGTCGTTGATGTTGCGTGCCGCTTGTGCCACTTTGCTGCCACGACGGTACTCATACTCCATAATTACTCGAATTTTTAACTTATCCATGATGACGAAAAATGTTCGAATGCGTTGAAAACGAAAGACTAACTATTAAACAAATGACGATTTTAGAAAAAGAAATCCATGTTTGTCAAATAAAATTAATTTGAAATTAGAATTATCAGTCAAAAAAAAATTTTTTTCATTTGAAATGGCCAGTACGGCAAAACGGCAGTTTCATAGGTAAAGACCTATTATTTATGATTATACATACCAATCGATTCCTTAAAAAAATACAAAATATTTTCAATATATTGTGATGCTCAAGGATAAGGTGACGGCCGAGTACCGTAGTGGTTAGTGGTCCTGCCTCATACGCCGGGTGTCCCAGGTTCAGGTCCTGATCGGGGCATTCATTTGTGTTTTGAACATAATTATTTACTCTTGGGTCATGTCATGTCAGGTCATGTCATTATTATTATTTTGAACATCCAGGAGTAACGACGTCCGTGCACGAATCCCACTTCCATCAGGAGACCTACACACGCGCTCGTTGGTTTTGTTTGACATGTGTCAAAAAATAAATATACCTTCATAGTATAATATAAAGTATAAATACGTTACCGGCCTCTATTTTGTGAGAACGCAAAGTTAGGTAATTGCCTGAGTTGACTTCAGTGACACATGGCAGTTCATGCATGAATGCTTGTCCTACATTTCAAATATAAAAACACTTTGCCGTCTAGTAGGTAGCCGAAGTGTAAAAATTACATTGCAACCACTAAGGAATGAAATAATATTTCATTTTACTCCGAAGTTCAAGATTTAATATGATTAGTCATTTTAGAATATTAAAATATGAGAGGAGACCGGGCAGTTAGACGTCAGTTTATGTCTTCTTGGTATTTAAGTCAACTTTGGTATATTAATGCATCTGTTATACTTTATACTATAGAGTGTCTAAGGATTTTTTATTAAGAGAACTGCATTTAAATTATAGAGCTTCACGACCATATAACTCGGTTTGTTTGAAGTTCAAGCACTTGAGTTGGTTGTTCTGGTTTTGGAGTAACTTGGGATTCAGAATTACCAGCTCTAACTTATCTATTTACCTTAATGCGTATCAATGTTCGAAATCAAATATATATGAAACGTAAAGGTAAAATAAAGTTAATTAATTTGAAGGCATTTGCATTTTTTATTAGGCTGCTTACTAACTTACTTTGCACAACGTTTATCGTAAGAGATTCAAAGTGGTCATTCTGCCAAGACTTTCGCCACTTTGCCCTATTTCCAAAGTAAATTAAACATTGTATTCTATCTTTTATCCTCTGTTTTAATACTAGTGTTAAATTTTGATAAAGATAAAAATGATGCATATAATAACTACATTTTTCTTATACCAACTTGTACATTTCTTTTTTTTGATGAAACCACCCGATTATTAAAAGTCAAAATAGTAATATTTTTCAAGCAAAGTAAATAATTGGTTCAAAATTGTCTTTATTTTCTCAGAATACACAATTACTTTCGATGTAAGAAACTTATCAATTATAAATATAATTCTATTTGTTTTCAATGCTATTATTGTAAGTTATTTTACTGATAACATCGTTCCCGAGTCTCCTCTTTGACTGTCAAATTTTAAAGATGTTATATACAATTTGACAAATCCATTTTATCCCACATTTTGAAAGCATTTTCTATGAAGGTAACGTCTTTATACATAATTGAACATCATTGCCTAGATAGGTATTTGAGCTTCTCTGCATATGTCTGCGCGGCCTTTATGTTAGAGTGCCTTTTGATACAAGACCACTTGATCGTATTTTAAAAGATTGTGTGGGCTCCGGCCGTATGCGGCGCATTGTTGTGTAAGGAAATGGAGAGTTATCTTGGAATTGCAGAGGATGCGTCGCGCGGAGTGACATTGAGGAGCAATCAGGTGCGCCGGCGCAGGCCACGCGAAGTGAGCAGTTCTGTGTTTGTGGACTTGTTATTTTTTATTATGAAGAATTTGGAAAGTTGTGTTTGAAATGGATACTGTTTATTTTTATTTACGATTTTATTTTTGAAATCTGTTCAAAATTTTACACATGATACGATGGTGCAACGTAGGACTAATTATAAATAATAAACACTATGAAACTGATACTAGTTAACTTCGACAATGTCATGTCTTATCACACCATTAAAACTTTATGTATTAAAGCTAACACGAAATTTTATTACCCAGCTTAAAGCTAGGACTGAATAGTAAGTCACCTTCAAAGTAGTAAAAACCAACGACGAGACAGATTTTTTGGCCATCTGCTACTATTTTTCTCGACGAGTAAATACATTCTTCAAGATAATTATGAAATATTAGATGTATCGAACCAAGGAAACACACAACATTGTAAAGATATCACCATGGAGATGCGCCACAAGCCAGACTGTTTGGTTGTTACCAATATAAATAAAACCAACCAACTTGACGCTGTCAAGCGAACAGCGTTTCAATAATATTTTTGTAGGGAAATGTTAATTTATATGAAAATAATATTAATCAATAAAATAAGTTAATTTCTCTTGTTATTTTATAGTTATTGGATTATCTTGTAGACATGGCGATCGCGGCGCCCCCAGCCATATCCGCCAGGTTCTTCTATGGACTCCGCACAGACATCGCGTAAGTCTATTACTTGATGATAAGGTAATTTTGGTAAGTATTTTTATAGATAAGTACACAAATTATCTCCCCATAAACCAATATTGTAATCGAGATCTAACGTGTTTGTGCTTTAATACTTTTATTTTGATAAAGCCCTACGGCCGTGTGGCGTCAAGCTTCCGATGTCCCAGGTTCGAGCCCAGTCGGTGCATTCATTTATGTGATGAGCATATGTGTTTGTTCATGCTTGCTTACATTTATATATGTATGTTTATTTTATATAATACAATCTCTGCTTACTTTGGGACCACACAGTTGGTGTGATTGCCTGGTGTGATTATTATTATTATAATTAGATACATAAGATTGTGTCGAGGGCCACAAAATGCTTCTTTACTTTGGCTTGTAGTAATAATGTCTAGTGTCGTTCCTAAGCCCGTTATGCATTCTACATTCTTTGTTGATAATATAACTTCCTAATGGTAATTATAATCGATTTACGAACAAATTAATATAATTCGTGAACAAACAAATGTATTTATTACACAAATGTCTCTATCAGTATTTGAACCCAGTATTTATGGCGTACGCGGCCACTTTATTTTTCGAAATGGAAAGTTTATTCATAGCCCTATTAGCTTTTAAAATTTCAATGGACTTTGTGGCGCTTAGAATTAAAACTACTCCTACATACGATACGCCTAATAATAATGTCTAGAGGGCAATTATCATGACCCGAGAGGGCACGGACATCAGCTTTGGACGAGGGTCCATCTACTGCCAAAGAACCAGCAAGAAACTCAGAATGCGTACGACGCGTTAGCCTGGCCCACCGGTGGGTTAGACGATTCAATGCCGTTTTGCCCTATTTCTAACTGGAACGCCGGCGTTGCTTATTGTAATAGCGTCGTCGGGATCTGTTAAGACGTTACGCGAACGCCTGTAAAGTACGCGACCACTACAACACGAGGTATTGTAGAGAAATGTGTTAAAGAAATCTTGTTATAATTTTACAAACTATTTCTTAGTTTTATTTACGAAAACCAGTTACTTCAAAAGAAAATGTCTTTCTGATAAAAAGTTCAATCCTTAACAACAATCTAAACACCTGTACATTTCCAGGTCGAACGCGCACTACGTCTCGGACACGGAGATCATCTACCCAGCGGGAGGAGTCATTGTCATCCACGACCACCTGCAGAAGAAGCAGAAGTACATCCGCTTGCAGGACAAGCACAAACCTATCAAGTCTCTTCATCTGTCTCCTAATAGGTAGGTGCAGTAGTTGATTATTTCCTTAGGCAAAAATATTGATTGTTGATTCTAGAGAAGCTTCCAGCAATTGTTTTTTATATTAACTATATGGGGCTATGTTTTCTATAAAAGTTCTATTTTGTGCTTGTGGATTTTAAAAAAGCTACAAAGCACGATCGAACTTAAAAGACTGAACTTTTTAGCTAGATTCTCTGCCTTTACTTGACAAAAATTGGAGTAAGTGCCTTACATTCTTATATTTGATTTATCTTCCTTCTGTATATCATTCAGCGATGTGTGCAGAAAATATTTACTCTGTCTTTTTGAAAGAACTGATCTAAATAATTATCTAAATATTGGATTTGAAGCCACTTTATCCATTAACTGACCGATGCAGAATAAAACACTAATAACCGTTTGTTACTTGAGGAATCACACCTAACCTGGGCAGTTGTGTGCCAAGTTAGAAAATGTTTAAATAAGTACTACTATAATAATAAATGTTTAAATAAGTACTAATAAGTACTATATATGAAAACATGTCAATAATTCTGTGAACACATTTATTTGCAAAACAGTCCTCCGCTGACGGGAGCAGATGCAAGCTCTGATCTGAATCACTAGCTTTATGCGGGTTAAGATATCGTTGGCTTTGCGAACAGCCTCGAGATGATTATCAAGATGCGGGTGAATTGAGTTAACTGTAAGCAAATGAAATGGACATGCTTTACAGGAAAAAAAGTTGATTTATGTACTTAAATGCTACTCCAATAACTACTTAGGCTTCTGTTTGTACTTAGTGCCAGGTCCAAGACCAAGGTTCCGAAGTACTCTCAAAGGTGTAGCAGCTTTGTGCACACTGTTATTTCAAATCAAATCAAACAATTTCAAATGAAATGATTGACCACATGACCATATATAATTACCGATATTTGTATATTGGTACAAGCCATATTTAACCTCTAAGGTGTGTAGGTACACAGTATGTCAAATTGCATACAAAGGTTTACATTGTTTGTGACGGTTATTACATTGTATCATTAATTAATTAAACTACCTTGTTATTGAACTTGTTATTAAAGTTCCTCTCAGAAAAGCAGTACCTGAATTTGATCATTAAAATAAGCCAAGATTTTGCCATAAACATTGGAACGACAGAGTAGCTTACACAATTACACAAGTGATCAAGTTTCATCGTCTCCACCACGAATTCTGGCATAAAAAAACTTCAACCCCATGATTTGTTCCAGGCGGTGGCTAGCTCTCAACGAAACAGCCGAAGAAGGCCAGAAGCCCGTCATAACCATATACGATCTGACCACGTTCAAAAGAAGGAAGATATTAACCGTACCATTTGAGCATGTTAACGCCACTGAATTCGCCTGCGTGCAGTTCACATTCGACTCCAAGTACCTGGTCGCCGTCACAGGAGATCCAGACTGGACGCTGTATTATTACAACTGGGATAAAGGGAAAGTGGAGAGCCATGCTAAGGCGACGAATCAGACGGGTCAGGGGACTGTGAAAATGGTAAATGGCGTGGTGGCTCATGAAGGTTTGGTTGTGTATGTTAAAGAACGTGGCGGTAATTTCAATTAGTAAGTTCAAATTCAGTCTAATTCAAAAAGGGTTTTTGGCAATAACCTGATTGGAAGAATATATTATTTGTTATGTTATCAAATGAATATATTTTAAGCTACATCATTCAGAAATAGTATAAATAATCTAGTTTGTGGTACAAACATTTTTGATCTTCACACAAACTTTGTCTGCCCAAGACTCAAACGCCGGGGCCTCTGGTAACTAAAACAGTCCGTTAGGAAGAAGCCTTACCTCTAGAGATGCTCCTGTAAATTGTTCTGCCTGATAAACAATTAGTGAACGATTCGTGACAAGCGAATAAACATAAGATCACAAAGCATAGCAAACCCTCGGTAGTTGATCTAAAACCCGGACTCAGCAACCTTTGGTTCACTGCTATCTTCAGGCGCTCTTGTCTAACCACGCTCGAATTTAAGCAAGCATAGCTGTATGCACAATAGTTTGATACTGAATAACGCACTTCTGTGCTGCAGGTGCAGTGCAACCCGTCGGACGCGACGCTGGTGGTGATCGCGGGACCCTACACCTTCCGCATCATGAACGTGTCGGAGACCGTGTGGCGGCAATGGGGCTGGTGCAAGGCCGAGAATGTGCGAACTGATGATATTACTACTGTTTTTAATAGGCCTTTATCCGTGCGTGTTAAATGAGGACTAATTTTGGCCTGGTGTTTACAGAGAGTAGTGCAGGCTTACAGACTTGCATGTCTGGTACCCCTTTACGCCGTCCATAGATAATTTATTTCAAATGTCAACCATGTGCCGTATACCCTGGCTTTTTCTAATTTTATATTTAAGTAAAAGTACGCAAATTAGTGTCGCATTATAGTGTGCTCGATTAACTCTCGTACACATGTAAAGGAAAGCCTAAGTAAAGGATTTTAACATTTTACAAAGCAACCACAAATCTTTTTGGTTACATACTGGACTATGATGCACTGATATTTCTTATCCACCAAATACAAAAACACAGAAAAGTATTTGTGTTATTCTCTAAACCGCTACATAACGTAAAATAATGACACTTCATTCTCCCGAACAAATACATGTCTCACGATGATTGCTGTCTTTATTGGGAGACTATAAAAATGTGAGACAAAAAACCAACACCTGAAAGCTATCAAAACGGTACCTACATTTGCGTCACTTCCAAGAAAACTCCACGTGAGCCGAACAACCTCGTAACCTAATTAATTATTCATTTGCCGAAATTCGCGAATTAGGTGTAAATGATTTCAAGCAATGAATTATGAGTGGAGTCATTGTACTTTGATCTGAATTTTTAAAGGCATTCAGGTTATGCAGTCGCCTAGTTATTTCCGCGAGGCGCCTTTATTTTAGGTTAAGATGTAATTAAATTTTTTGTAGTTAATTACTGAAACAGTGTGCTATTTATTTTTTGCTCAAACACTTATTCTCTCCGAAGTAATTAAATTATTATTTTTTTGTTGAAAAACCATTTTGAATTTGAGTTGCCAGTTTAGAATTGCCAATAGGAAATATACCAAGGCAATTCTAAAGTGAGTTGAGAAATGTGAAGCCTTTTGTTACTGGTCTAATTGTTAATTGTATGAAACCGCATAGCTCACTTTAGAATCACCCTCAGGAAAAAAAAACATTTGCTGCATAGACACGATTCATCGCCCAAGTGCCCATTTTATAAAGGCAAGCTTCATGTATTAACACGCAACCTAGCTATCTTAGAGCCTCTTGTTAGCCATTGTTAAAGATAAGAAGGTCCTTTTAGTGATTTTGTACTATCCATTAGCATTAGCGTGCTAACTTTACGAATGCCTACAAACAACGTACTTAACACAAAAAATGCCTTTAATTGGAATTATCCATATGCAAAAGCGAGTTTTGTTTGGGACTTTAGAACATTTCGTGACACTTGCGTAACTCTATAACAGGCACTTAGTGTAATTTACAATGATGCGACAAAATTATCAAGCAGGACATATCGTTTTGCCGCCGCCTACTTAAGCTACGTTGTATTGTAGATTCAAAGAGGACATCGTTGGAAATGGGTCATATGGATGTGTCGCCTACAAAATCAAAAACAATATTTGAATGTCAATTTCATGTATACTAAAAACCTTGGAAAGTATGAATGCCTTCAGAATGACTTTCGATTCATGCTATCGAAATAAATAAGTAAAACTTAAGTCGAGCACATTAACTTTATTCTAGAATATAAATCAAGTCTTTGTACATGTGTCACGGATTTGGCAATTATTTTCTTACTCTACTTGATTCAGCAGTAATATAAGTATATATAACTACAGGACTGGTCTTCCCTACAGTGCCGATATCTACATGATCACCAATAACCTCCCCAGATGGTCATAACCAGTTGCATGTGGCTGACGCCGGACCGCATCATGTTCGGCACGGACAACGGTCTCATCATGGTGGTTGAGAACGGCGAGCTGCGCACCAACTGCGTCTACAACGCCGCAGAGGTCACCGAGATCTTTTTGAGGAAGGTCGAGGTCGAGTGAGTGTTTTGGTTTAGTTTGTAAGAAAGGTTGTGAGGGCAATACTAATGCAGGACTTAGTTGCGTCAACTGTTCTTGGGGGGCAAGTAGCGTGGGATACGCCCCTCACTAAATAAAAAAGTACTGTACGCAACATCAAGTATTATTTCTGTTCCAATCATTTCATTGCCCAATGCTACCAGAGTTCCAATTTCATTAATGCAGTTTTATTGGAAACTCAAAAAATAAATTATAAAATATAAAGCGTAAAACGATAAGTAAGAATAGCTGTTATTATGTAACACCGAAAACAGGAATTTAGATTAATCAACTTCCTATTAATTGTGCTTGTGTCAGAGCTGAGGACAGCGAGCGCGGCAGCGCGACCAGCCATGTGGAGGCGCTGAGCGAGGAGTCCGTCACGGAGACCGAGAGCCTGGCCGTCACCAACCTTACCTGTTTTAATAAAGGTTAACTTATTTATGTATGTTTTTAAACACCCTTAACACTCTTTTATAGAGATCACCTTAGAATTTTCGCATTTCGACAGACCTCACATGACAGACCTCACAGACGACATGCCTACTCGTCAACTAAAAGAATCGATAAGGTATAATTTACTAATCTTAAAGTAAGAGAATCTTGAGATATATATCTAGTTAACTGTCATGTGGCGTCTATTGAGCTCACAAATGCATGTCCATACTAAAATTCGAATCTGAAACCTTAGGCGTGGATAGCTGGGCTAGTGTCAGGGCACCACCTCTATCTACCTACTTAAATCATGGTTTTTCAGTGCATATAAATATCGAGAATTACTTAACCTTTTCAGGTTTTGCATATGCTTGCGGCCCTGGCTACGTGCATATGTTTGAGAAGGAGACTCCTCATCAATGGAGGAAGCGAAACCTCTATAGAATATCCAAAAGATCTTACAAGTGAGTCATACTTTTACCATGCGTGATTTTGTTTTCCTATGAGCAATTTTAAATAAAATGAAAACCATGTGTTATTCTACTTAAATCTGTACGTACACAACATTCCTTTAACTTTCTTTCATTTAGAATAGCCAGTAATGGCTATATGGCTTAAAATAAATTTTTTGCAATGAAATACGTACCATCATTTTTCAGACATACACGAGACTATCCAACCTGGTCGCAGCTGGATGCTATTCAGCATCTCACAATCGACCCCAGTCAAGAAACCTTGTTGATTACGACGCTCAGAAAGCAACTCTACTATGTCAAACTATTTGGTCAGCATATTTTACAGGTATTTAAAATTTATATATGAGATTTAGGTAAAAAGTAGGAGTAATCAAGGAGGTTCAAAATATTATTAAATCATAAACATAATGAATATATTTTTTTACATTTCCGTATACGGTAACTAGTGGAGAAACCAGAGATGAAGTGAAAGCTAACATTGTTTCTTTTATATTGTATTCATAGAATGTGACTAAACAGCACCCGAATGAAAAATTTTTACGAATCGTGTCATCACAAATGTTAATGTTTTAACTTTTTTTTCGTCCACAGCATTATAAAGATGCAAATAACTTTTATCTTATGTTTAGTACGTAAGAGTCATCCTAACTTAAAGAAAAATATACGGGGCAAGCCCAAATTACTCTTAAAACACGACACATGGCGAATTTTCGGTTACTTTTTTGCAGATCATATTTTAAGATTCTAATTTTAGAACCCAGAGATCCCCTTCAAAGAGCTGGGAGCTGCTATGCACTATGGAAAGATCAACGCGTTGTCTCTGTGTGCCTGGAAGCCCATCTTCCTGACTTCGGGAGAAGATGACAAGAGCATCCGTATATGGAACTACATGACAGATGACATAGAGATGATCAAGATCTATCAGGAGGAGATACATTGCGTGTCTTTGCATCCCACAGGTCAGAGTGTTTCTCTAGATTGTTAATAAATCAGAAATAAGAATCGAGTAGGTACTTATGTATTTCTTCACTCTAAACTCTTAACTTTCACAGCTCCCAGAGATCCACAAAATCTGGGACGTGTTTTAAAATTTTAAGACAAACACATCTAAACCTCGGTCAAATATGTCGTTTACAGTTTATATTTACAAAAATCGACGCTGAGCTAAAAAGCGTTCTCAAAATTTATTTCATTGAAAAAAATCTGCTTTTCACAGGACTCTTCGCACTAATCGGTTTCTCGGACAAGCTCCGATTTATGGTGGTTCTCATTGATGACTTTGAGGTGATGCGCGAGTTCCCCATCCGGAACTGCCACGCGGCGAGGTTCAGCACGAACGGCCATCTGTTCGCGGCTGTCAACGGACAGGTCATCCAGGTCTTCTCCAGCGTGTCTTACATGAATGTGTATAACTTGAAGGGGCATAATGGAAAGGTGAGATGAGTTGTTACACTTTGAGAACAACTTGATAATAGTCCTCAGATTATCACGATCTGTAGGTGTGGCCTTCAACTAAATGCCTTCATACAAACGTTCAAAACGAGTAGCTCGAAAACAATATATATGTGAATGTTGCAAAAGTACCTATTCCAACCGATATTTAAATTGGGCCCTCTGGTGTTAAAGGATGATGCAGGACTTTTTACGCTACGAAAGTATTATTTGAAGTCTGTGTACTTATTTTTTTTTCCATAGAAAGCTAATGAACGTGCCGCTAATTGATTTATTTGCAAAACATTTTGAGCAACCAAGCTTTTCTTTTAGCGCTTCAATCGTTGTTGAATTAAGAAGAAGTATTACTCACTTACTTAATTAACTATAGAAGAGTAATGGCACTCAACATCGCCGAATACCAAGTAACCAATTCATAGGTACCTACATCCAAATACAATCAAGTAATCGATTTTCATAATGCAAACATGCACGTCCTGCATACTTGTGTCGTGTCCAAGTAGCGACGTAATTTTGCAACGATTCCAAAGGACTTACACAAAGAAGCGTATGATTCTATAAATCATATAAGCCATTGTTCTCCAGATTACCTGCCTATCGTGGTCTGCTAACGACCACGTCCTAGTGTCGTGCGGCACCGAGGGTGCAGTGTACGAGTGGAGCATGTCTACGGGCCAGCGTGTAGGAGAGATCATCCTCAAAAAGAACCAGTTCCTATCCTGTGCTGTTAATAGGTATACATTACAGCTAATTTTTTCCGACGAAAAGAGGAAGTAGAGTGGGGAGGGTTCCACTGAACATTTTTTAACGCTTTTTGCAGCCTACACAATTAGTTAGATTCTAAGGTAATATAGGATATCGTTTAAATAGGTGTAAAATCAGACTCTGACATGAATCAATCAGAATCAAATGTTTTGCAAGGGTTTCTACAAAATATGTTAATCATTGGACGGCTACTACTTGAAAAAGTATAGGCCCCTACACTTTGAAAGTGTACGTCATTGCCATTTTTTTACATCGTAGTGAGTTTACATCTTACATAATGCATAGAGCAAATACTGTTCAAATTACCATGAACTTGAAACTTGTCTGACTCCTAGGTCACATTAAATATTTACGAGGGTGCTTGTTTGGATAACACGTACCTTAAACAGCTAGGTATTATAAATTTTATTGTCATACAAGATCACGTTAACCAAAACGTCCTTCTCGTAAATTAAGCAGCAGCATTTTAAGTAACTCTTATATGAATCCTCAATTCCAGCATTGGAAAAACGACCTACGCCGTTGGTTCCGACGGAGAGATCAAAGAAATCGGCAATAGTGCGATCCGGCGTAGCCTGGGGCTCATCGGCTGCACCCTGGACACTGTGGTGCTATCCCGCTCCGATCTTATGCTGTTCATCAGCGGTGGCATGGGTGCCATCATCGGCGTGCAGCTCCCACTCCTCGACAAAGTCAACTTTAACGAATTTCACTTCCACAACGAACGAGTCACCTGCATTTCTCTTGCCTATGATGACCAGACCCTGGTCTCTGTGGGCGTAGATTCTTCTATTTGTATTTGGCGACTGACCAACGCGGATGGCAGAGCAATAGCGCTGGATAAAGATTTTGCTTATTCGAAGGAGATATTAATAAGTAAGAAGGATTTGCAAGAGAAAATGAATAGCATCAATGTAAGCTTTATTTTCGTATTTTAGTGCGTAGGTTACGACCTCAAAAACTTTTTGTTTATTGAGTTCTTTTCCAGTTACTGAGCACGAGAATGAGCGAGTTGGAGACTGAGCATGCGTATCAACTACGACAAGCCGAGGCTACACAAGCAGAGAAGTTAAAAGAAGTCCACGAGGGCTATTGCAACGCCATAGAGGAGCTTAAAGAGAAAATTGAGGTAGGCAAATAAATCCTGCTCTTATTTAAATAGAAAAGGTTCAAACTATAAAGTTAACTCCTTCCGCATCCGCAACAACATCCGCTAAAATTCTCTATTTTAAAAAGTTTTCTGGTGTGACGAAGAAAAGAAGGTGTAATGAATCTTTTTTTTTCTTCAGACCATGGAAAACGAGCACACTCACGAGATTGGCACGATACAGCAAGACATCAATAAGATGCGCTCTGGACATGAGAGGATGCTGCAGTCGCTGGAGGCAGACTTCAACATCAAACTCATCAGCGAGTACGATCGGTACCAGGTAAATCGATATTCTGAATTCACCCTGTTATACGTAGGTACTCTAATGGATAAATCTTTAGATTGATTAGGAGTTTTAAATTTTCGTAAAGATTGATCGTCTTTTCTGAAAGCAGTATATAACATTTATTATTGTTGCTCGATATTTACTCTTTTTCAACAATGCTCTGAAACAATTTACTTCTTTTAGATCCTGGAAGACAAAACGGCGAGGATGCGGAATGAGTACGAGATGCAGCTAGAGAAACTTGCGGAAGGAAAGCGAGAGGCGCTGCGGGAATTGACAGCCAGTTTCGAAGCCAAGTTAGAAGAGAAAGACTTGACTCTACAGGAGGTTTGCCGAACATTCGTATTTATACCAAAACAGATCACATCGATATAAACTATATTTAAGGCGAAGAAAAGATATTTAAGTGATGAAGAGAGCCGTCACAAAACGATAAAAAGTACCTACTAACCATATATCGCTTTATGTACCCATCAAAATCACTATTATGTAAGCCTGACTAAAGGTTCAGTCAATGCAAATTACTTAAAACTCTCTTACACATTTACGTACTTGGATGACCCAGACAAAAAAGGTGTATGCCACACACATGCAAACAGATCTAGATTTTAACCTATACAATCTGATTCCATTGTTTTTTCACTAGCTCATAGAACAAGCTGAAATGGAGAAACGAGAACACGAAACCATCAAGGCTTCCATCGAAGAAGACGCAGATCGAGAGATCATCGAGATCAGGACCGCATATGAGACTCAGCTCAAAGAGGAGAAAGATGCCAATGTGAGGTTGAAGGGAGAAACTGGCCTGATGAAGAAGAAACTGATCAGCGCTAATAAGGAGATCGATGAGTATAAGCATCAAGTCTCGCAGCTCAAAGGTAAATACAATTTACCAATTGGTAAATTACATCGAGTCGTCTGGCGAGATAATTTCTTTTACATATTGATATAATTCTGAATAGCTTCAGTAATTAAAAAAAATCTCAAGGTTTCGTCAAAGATTATTAAATTCCAGATTTTCTAATAATTTTTTTTATTCTAGCCGAACACAAGCAGTTCCAAAAGGTTATACAGTCCATGGAAAAGGATGTGGCTGATCTCAAAAAAGAAATCGCAGAAAGAGACATGTCCCTGCAAGACAAGGAAAAGCGAATATACGAACTTAAGAGGAAGAAACAGGAACTGGAAAAATATAAATTCGTTTTGAATTTCAAGATCACGGAATTGAAAAACCAGGTACCTACAAATAAACTATTTTAGATGTATCTATTGTTTTAAGTTCTATTAGACTTACAGAAATACCAAAGGTTTCGAACTTTTGTCTATTTTTGAGTATAAAATTGCTTCAAAATTCAATTCCTTATGTTTATGATATTACGAATTTTCTCGTTCATGTGAAATATCCATTTCGACTATAGTTTATTAAATCCAGCAAAAAAACTATTTAGAAAAAGAAAATGTAAAATCGCTCTAACTTAATAAGTTTTGTTCAGATTGAACCCAAGAAACAAACAATTCGTGAATTTAAAGTGCAGATCGAAGATATGGAAAACGAAGAATTAAAACTACTGCACATTAAACACGAATTAGGTACGACACATTGCATGTCGCGTGTTTTTAACCCACTTTATTACAGTGCATGTGAAGCAATGAAATAAATACCTTAAGCACCCAACTGGAAAAAGTACCATTGCTATTATCTACTAATTAAACGAATTGAAAAGTCTACATTTTTGTGCAAACTGTTCATAATCGCATAGTAAGGGTGTTACCACACCAATCGATCGAAGCCATCGATCGATAGTAGAATGGAATAGTCGACGTCGTTCGACAGTTTTACTAGACTTATCTACATCGATCGACGATCTATCGATTGGTGTGGTAAAAAACCTAAGCAAGGGCGGAGCAGCAGAATTGGTAACTCTAGACTTGGGGCAAGTCGGCTTGGATAAAATAACTTTACATGATTCATCATGAGCATTTGCACTGTAATTAAGAGAGTTATTTAGGTAGACTTCATGTGTTGGCGACTTACTAAAATATTTTTAAATTACTAGACAGATATAGTTTGTGATCAATCATTTATGTTGACCTGAAATATTTGTTTGAGGTTAGATATTTGTTTTCACGCGAAAATCTAGACTTTACAGCTTTCTTCTTGCTATTAAACATAGTTTGGCCTTTGATTATTTCGACATAAGTGATTTTAATAGTAACTACTTTTATAAGATTGAGCAGCGTTCATGTTTTTCTTAATTTAGAATACCTGTGATTAATCCTATTTTAGTAAGTCGTTTGAATGCGCTTGAATATTGACTTTACTATCTTAGTTGATGCCTACTAATGTTAAATATTATGCTTAGTTTAACTTAAAACAAACCACAAAGAAATTACAGCTAAAGTACATTTTGTTTTATCAAACAGATTGACCCACTCGAAAGGGAAATAAAAGCGAAAAAAATGCGAGTACTCGAGCTAGAAGTGTCCTTAGAAAATCTTCTAAAACGAAAAGCTTTCCGCGGTAATATTTAGTTGTGATTTTTTTATTATTAACTGCTTGTTGTGTAGATTTTGTTGTTAGTTTATTAAACAAGTAGATTTAAGCTATAGTATCGTTATTTTCTCGCTGCAGACTCGGTCATAAAAAGTGGGAGCGGTGCCGTGAGTGTTTCTCTCTCTTTCCCACTCATGGGCCATACGGGATGACGTAGACGCCGCGTAGTGCTGTGTATTATTGTTATCGATGAATAATATCGATAGTGTATTTTTATAAACAATTCATTTACCCGGTAGCATTAGATTCTTAGAATTAATTTATAAACCGACTTCAATAGAAATATAGTGTATGATTAGAACTAGTACTGTCTTTGATATTCATAATAAGGTTTTATCGATAACGGCGTTGCGCACGCGCCGCTAGCGCACAACCCTAGCGGATGATTTATGACCGAGTCTGCAATAAATCAAGAGAAAGTAACGATACTATAGTATTCTTTTACGTGATTTAGTTGTTGGTTTAGTTGTTGGCAATCTAGGTATCTACTTAGCTGATGTTTTTTCAATAATAATTATTACCTGGCTACCCTATTGATAGATATATTTTATAGATCAGCTTTGTGAGTTGTTTAGTTTAGTACATCATTAATAATATTTATGTAATATGTTCCAGAGCTAAAGATAACTCAATTGAACGAGAAATTGGACTCAGCGAAGAAAGACCACTTAAACGAGGCAGAACGCAACTTGACGCTGAAGAATACGCTCAAGAAGATTAAAATAGACCTCCACAGCATGACGGCGAACTTCCAGGATCCTACGAAGTTGAAGTTGAATGTTAAGGTAGGCCTTTAGTATTCAAATCAATTATGCAATGAATGTATTTCCCAATCAAAGTCAAGTATATTGCTTGATAGGCAGATCCAAGAGTGGCATCAAGATATAAATAGCTTACAAACGTTACAAAAGATGTGATTTATTACTGAAATGGGAATATCGAAAAGTAAATGATAGGTACAAGTATTTTCGTACGAAGCGTACCTTTTCAATCTGTGACAGAAAAAACATTTAACTTTAAGCGACTTACCAAACATTTTTAACGATTCTTTCTACCATTCCGACCCATCTTGCCCTTAATGTAAACGTTCAAACCTTCCTCCAACCGCAGAACCTATTCCACAAGTACGTAGAAGACATCGACTTCGTCCGCAGCAGAGTGGCAGAAGACGAAGCAGTAAGGGAGTTCAACAGGCACCGGGAGCACCTGGAGAAGCAGCTGGCTGCGCTAAAGCAGACGCTGTCCAAGGCCCTCGGTACTTCGAAGACGGACATTTGCAGGATTATGGAGGTTTCATTCATGACTTAATATACTGACTAGAGATATAAAGCCGCCGGATTGATAATACGTAGATATGACAGTGAGAACGTTTATATTTTTGTGTATCTATTTAATAATAATAATAATAATAATAATATTTTATTTCCAAAATCAAACATACATTCTTATCACAATATCTATAAACATCGCACTAGGCACAGCCTGTATCGCGAAGTTCATACCTTTACATTATTGAGGAATGTTTCCGAGATGATGTTAATTGAATTAACTTAATTAACCCGTCGCGCGATTTATGTACACCAGGTGTACGTAAGGAAAAACGCTCCAAGCGCGTTACGTACACATGGTGTACATAACGAGTCAGTTGCAATTGGTCGCTCTTTTCTTCAATATTTTTGCACTAGCAATACGAACTAAGTAATGTAATCGATTCATTCATTCATAATTGAACGTTTTCGAGTATTATTTTAATGGTAATACTGATATACCGAACGATAGAACGAAAAAAAAACTAATGCCGTCGCCGAGACGCCATTACTGTTTTGTATGATGGTTTGGAACTATTCGGAAGTGCTTTGTTGTAATTGAAATATGAATTCAAGAAGAAATCGGTAAGTAGCTTGTTATATCATATATATAGAATTACTAAGAAATAACTGTAGAATCTGTTTTTAGTAATTGTTATATTGAAAGTGATTATAATTACAATGATAAAGTAGCAAAACTTTTGTAATGCACTAAATTTCGACGCCGTGTCCGCCATATTTTACAATATTTATTGTATTAATTTTCTTAAATGTGGTTTAAAATATATATAAGTTGGTAGTTAATTTATGTAAGAACATAATTTAACAAACAGATATTGATAATATTGTGTAATTTCATCGCAATCATATTTCAAATATGAATTTCTGAACAATCAATGCAAAATGATGAAAAGAGTACGAAGTGCAAAAACGGCAATAAAAGTATTATCTATCAATCAATTTTTTTATATTTTCTTGTCGTAGGAGATGTCATATTAGGTATTTTGTTCCAAATAAAGTTTGTTCTCCGACTGGAACTAAAAATTTTAGACTTTTTCAACAAGAATAAATTACTATTGTTATATTATGTATTTTAGTTTTAATTTGTATGTAATTTTAGATTTGTACATGCATAATATAAGTTGTTATTTTCTTGTTAGTCAAGTTTAAAATTTATATAATGAATTTTATGATAATAAAATCAAATGAGTATGGTTCGTACGATCCAAAAAGATGCGCCCCACTCTTGCATCCGTTTATTTTATTGTAGTGTATTATTCTGTGAATACTTATAAATATATAATAAGAGATATGGTGTTGAGTACTCAAATAGTTAATTTTGTGATATTTTTAGTATGGAGAGATAGCTGAGGTCGCGTAGTGAAATTGGACCACATGGCCAACCCGGGAGTGCGTTGCCAGGCTAGCCATTATTATGGGGCTCTGATCCTCAACTGTCCCTTCGCCTCCGCGGTATGTATTTTTGTACAGCGTACAGCTATATTTGTTTAATTTCGGTGCAATTATTTGTATTTCTTTTTCTAGCCTCCACGCGTTCCTTGTCCAGGGGACTCCAGGCGGTTCTCTACATGTTGAACATACTAGAAGTATAATACTAATAGGTTGAAGAGATAACGGGTGCCGTTTGAGGGTGTTCGTCGTTTGGATACTTAGGGTAGGGAGATTTGCCGAGCTAACAGATGGAGATAAGAATAATTTTCTATAGGCATAAAGAGACTTGCATGTCAATACTCTTTCATGTTGTATTTGCTCAACACACATTTTTTACAGCTTTATTTACTGTAAAATATAATTCTTAATAAAATATATTGTTTTATTTTTATTTTAAACCTTTCACAGTTTTCTCTTAGACCAACAGTATTGCTTTTCACACCACGAATATCACGGAACGGGTCAAAAGCAAAGATGAGTTGTCTTGTCCGCTCGTGCCTCCAAATAAACCCGCAAGTGAAAACAGTAATGCAGGATATATCAATAAAATTATCTTTATCATCTACTTAACAATTCCAGAGAATACCACGATATTATTCAACTAACCTACAATTACGTTTTACTAAAATAAAATTCTATTTTAATCACTCAGTGTGCAAGAGAAACAATATTTTAAAAAGTAAGATTTCTAAAATATCTGTCTGAGCTTAAGGTCCCTTGATAAATATGATGTTGTATTTCTTGTTGTTATATTTATTTAGATATTATTGAGACAATCGTTCTATATAGCTGTCCACAATTTGATAATAACGATGATTGAAACAGTTTTTTATCTTGAGTTGAAAAAAAAAAACAATAGCTACCTATATTATTAGAACAATATAATCGAAAAAGCATCAATTAATTTAAAGTAATAATAATTTAAGATTAAAATTACAATAACATTTATCATTATGATTAAGAATTAATTTATTGATTGAAAAGAATTATTGCAATCAATGCATTGTTGTGTTAACGGTACTTATAGACAATTATGTTGAGCCGACGGCATTCGCACGCGGCAGCCATTTCGCGTAGTTTTTTCTTAGTTTAGATAAACAAGTTTTTATTGTGTAAACAAATGGATTTGAAGTGAACTTATTATTGTTTTGTCTACTTAGACATACAAAGTATAATAAATAAGTGTTGATTTGGTGAATATGTGCGAAAATTTGACGTAATGTGCTAAAGTTTCAAGGTTATGTGAAAAAAAATCATAAAATATGGTAAAATAACGCATATTTATGTAATGAGGTCAGTTTTATTGCTTTATTGAATGTTATAATCAGATAGATAAACTCATAACGAATCCAAAAAGGTATAATTTAAACCGTATATATATCTTATTGTTAACAAATTCTTCGTTTTTCTAAAGGCCCTCCAAGACAAAAAAATTGTTTATAAAACCTGACGCATTCAGGGCATTTTAAGGTTTTCCGAGTCGTCGCGGGAGGGGTTAAAGATTGCTCTTCGCCGAGAATGGAACAAAATACCAGCGGACCACATTCGTGCAGCGTGTGAAGCTATATAATTTTTAATATTGTAATTGTAATTTTTTTTTTTTTGTTAATGTGTAACGTTTGTATAAACTTTATGACATTAATATGTATTTTAAAACTTTGTAAACCTGAATTTGTATGATCTTTTAATTGATTGAAATAAATGATTTGATTTGATTTGCTAAAGGTGGCCACATCGAGCAACAACTTTTTCTTTTTAATTTCAAATGTTTTTCTTTTATATACTGAAGTTTTGAAATAAAAAATAAACGAATTGGCAAAATTACAGCAGTTTTAATTGGTAACACTTCGAGTGCGGACCCCTGTACTTATAAACAAACAACCGTATAAACGAATAATTGTTATTGTTTTAGTAATTGTCTCTCAAAAGCTATTTAAATAGCATGTTTAAATAGTTTCAACTTAATTTTATTGCATTGCAAAAATATGCTGTATTAGTGTAAAGTTATAGCCCAGTACAAAGTTACCGCCTTCACCGCGTCAAAATAATCCCAGCTTACGTTATTGACGTCGAGGAGGGTATCATCGGGATAAAATTACCTCCTCAATGTATGAAGGTTAGTACTGTTACTTTTTGAATTCTACATTTTTGTTAATTAACTTAGCCTGCAAATTAAAAACTATTTTTCCTTAATAAATTTATATTCACAATACCGTAACTGTGGACCAGTACAAAATACTAAAAAACAGAGCTTTGAGTTTTTAGCCTCTTTTAGTGTCGATTTATGCTGGCCTGTTATAAAAACCTAATGACTCAGCCTACTTAAATGTCAAATACACTGGTTTTGTGGTGAGTTCAAGTACAAAAATTCAATACTCAATACAGAGGTGATTCTAAAAGCTAATTTGCGTAGAATATATAAAGTTGATGATTAGACACAAAACACCAAAATCGCAGTGTGTCATCATCAATTGCAGTTAACAGCGAAACTGAAATTCCATGAAATCGATTCAAACACTACTTGTATATTTATAAATCCTTATCCTGATACCCCATACTGTTCAACAAAACAAGATAAAAAGGAAATCGCCTATAACCACACAAAACAAACAAATTTACCTTTCCTGTCAGCCATAGAGTCAAAGAAGCACCATGGCGCATCATGGCCTGTCCCAGCCTTGACAAAAGCTACGTAATGACTAGTTTCTATACACAGTACTGCAAATAACTCCATATAGACACGTGGAACTGGACATGACTCTAATACGCTTGTGAAGTCTTCGCTCATCTTTAGTGGCGTTGCCTGTAATGGAAATTGCGAGATAAGAAAGTGTCAAAGTGTCTAAATGAAACTCGGGTTGAGGATACAAGAAACTACTACTGCTACTACTTTCTTTCATATCTATTAAATTATGAAAATTAACATTTGGTAAATGTTTTAACCATTAGATAGGTGTCAATTAGGTACAAATAGAGTATATATCTTTTAAATAATAACATAAGTAATTTAAATAACATCAAAGGCTAACGGGGATAAATCTATTACAAACAAATTACTAATAAAACAATTTAAATTAAATCAATTTCTAATTTTTTCTTCTAGAAAAAGGGCTCCTAATAATGAGGATTTCTTTATTGGGTTTGTGTGTGTGTGTGTGTGTGTGTGTGTGTGTTTGTCTGTGTTTGTGAAAGAGAAAGGGAGTGTTTGTGTGGGCTAGTGCTTTTCCTATTTTTATGACAGTACCCTTAATAATGTTTCCGTTTCCGTATAGTCTAAAGTAAATAAAAAATTTTGAGATAATATCTTAGCTTCTCTGGAATTCGAATGTATCAAGGTTGGGCATTTCATTAAAAATTTATTATAAACGAAGGGCGCCAGAAATTTTTTAAATCGACACACAAATGCTGTTTTTACTGTTGGCGTTATCACTGTAGGTCTTCGTTTTTTGACGATTTTGTTGTAACATGGCGAGTTTAATACAGTTTTATGCATAGATATTATTAAGCGTAAGATGTATAGTCTGCGTACACTTAAAACTTGTGATTCTTCATAGAGGGTAGTGGTGGGATAACGACGAGGCTTTTTAAAAGTAACCTTAAGCACAGCCCTTTGAGCTCTCTCTAGAGATAAAACGGTGGAACTGGGAGCCCCGCCCCATACTAGTATGCAGTAGTTTATGACAGATTGGCAGAGTGCTAGATAAATGTTTTTCAAAAGATTCTTATCAGCGACATCGCGCAGGAGCTTCATTGTGTATATAAATTTTCTAGTTCGAGCTGTTGTGACTGTCATGTGTTCTCGGAAACTCAGATTATCATCCAACACGACGCCCAAATACTTGATATTATTAGCTCTATGTATTGTATTGCAGTCACAACAGTCAGTCTCCGACGCGCTACGTGACAATGAACAGGCATAATTATGAATTTTTACTTCTTGCACATTTATTGGGGGTGCAGATGCTTTCGTTTTATGAAAACATAAAAACTTTGTCTTTTGTGTGTTGAGGGTAAGAAGATTCTCACAAAGCCACAACGAAACTGACCTCAGACCCGTCTCCATTCTGTCATATGCGTCCCGCCACGATTGACCATAAAAAATTAAAGCAGTATCATCGGCATAACAGATCACGTCTGTGTTTTGAAGCGGTGTGGAAGTTATGTCATTCAAGTAGATGAGGAACAAGGATGGGCCTAGAATGCTACCCTGTGGGACGCCAAAATACACAATTTGGGAACTGCTAACCTGTGACCCTATTTTAAGACATTGCCTTCTTTCAGAAAGGTAGCTGGTAAACCAATCGAGAGATGTTCCTCGAATCCCGAGCAATTCCATTTTTCTTATAAGTATGGGAATGGAGACTGTATCGAACGCCTTGGCGAGGTCAAGGAAAACGCCAACACAACTTTTGCCATTATCAAGATGATGAGAGATTATGTCTGTAAGAAGAACCACGGCGTCTTCACTGGATTTTCCACGCCTAAAACCAAACTGGCTACGGTTTAGCAACCCATTTGATTCCAAATAATCCATTAATCTTTTGTTTACAACTCGCTCCAGCAGTTTTGAGAATGCTCCCAACAATGAGATTAGTCTATAGTTACATGGGTTATCTTTAGCTCCTGTCTTGTATATAGGTATGACTGTTGCATTTTTCCATGTTTTCGGAAAGTAACCTACAGTTATGCTCATATTGAAGATAGTCACGAGCGGTTTTGCTATGATCAAAGCGGTAGATTTTAAGATACGATTACTAATACCGTCTGCACCGGGTGCTCTAGCGCCATCGAGTGCATTTATTAAATCCACAACTTCTATTTCGTTTGTAGGGGTTATGAACAGAGAGTTCAGAGGTGATATTTTACCAAGTTGTACTTTAGCAGCAAGAGATTCCTGAGTTTCATGGAGTTTGTCTAGGGTTTCATTCGCAAGTTTTTTTCCTATGGTTGCATAATATCTATTACAAATATCGAGTGAGTCTTCCTCTGATTGCTTGTTCTTTAATAGGCAGTCAGCGCTAGATCTTGTTTGCGTATAATGTGTAATGTGCCTTATTGTTTGCCACAGTTTTGATGGCACCTTTGTGTTTTTGGCCAATTCATTTTTATAGTAATTAGACTTAACTTTTCTCAATAGGTCAATGTAAAAGTTTCTGTATCTTGTATAGACGACTTTTTTGAAGGGGTCATCCGGACTCTTTCGATGTTCAGCATGTAGTTTATCCCTATGCTTAGAACACCTCAAAAGTCCAGGAGTCATCCATGGTTGGATCACACGTTTTGAGCGGGAAATCTTGACAGATTGGCTACACTTGGATATAGCTTCTGAGATGACCGAAGTAAAATGATCGACTATATCATCTAGCGGTTTACTCTCGTTGACAAATGACCAGTCTTTAGTGCTTAAAACTGTCCGTAGTGATTTAAAATCAATCTCATTTCTAAACTTCTCTACTACAGGTCTTGTTTTGTTGCTAAGATTTAATCCCACCATCCCAATATCGTGATCAGTAAGATCTGATACATAAACAATTGATTCCCCAACAGTATTACTGGGAACAAATATGTGATCCAGATTTGTTTTGGCATGAGTAGCTTTATTTATGGATGAAACTAATCCTAGTTCAGTCAAGATATGTAAATATTCTGACGCATGTTCTTTATCAGCAGCTGCACCTAAAATGTCAATATTCATGTCTCCAGCTATGATTAGATATGGACTTATTTTTTTCTTCTTTATTGCACTATCAATGGAATTTATAAAATCACTTGGATCATGAAAACAAGAGTTGCGGTAAACCCCAACTATCGTCAAATTATCAGCTATGTCAACTCGGATGCCATTGGCGTCCTCAAACTCCAATTCGCTCCCACTAAAGGACCAACAATCTTTTACATAAATTACGACCCCTCCAGCTTTATTAACATATTTTTCAGAATGAAACGACGTGTAGCCCTGTAGTTGTCTTACCGTTGGGTTTTTGTTTAACCAGCACTCAGACATAACTATAACATCAAAACCAATCGCCATTCTATGGAACAAAACTAAAAACTGGTCAAAATTTTGATTCATACTCCTAATGTTGACATTTAGCAGTTTGAAAGGGTAATTGTTCAATATATTTTTACATTTTTCCGTGGTGTTGAAAGTATGGCATTTAAGTTTGAATGATTCGTCAATGTTATACAACAGATTTAAGGTGGCCATCGATATATTTTTAAAGAAAGGAAATTATTGAAGTATATACTTTTCGAAGCCATACTAGCATAGCAAAATATCGCTTTGGAAAAATGTAAAAGTTGTGAACTATCAAAAGAGTTTTTCAACTCAAGGAAAAGAGGGTAGGTGTTCTTGGATTTGTGTAAGTTGATGTGTAGATAGTGGTTTTGTTTATTTGTGTTTGAGTAATGAGTGTTATGTAAAATGTGCAGTAATTGAATGGAATCCTCTAAAAAAAAAAATAAAATTAATTAGAAAAATATTGAAAAGTAAATATGAAAGTAACGTATACTTTAAAGAGAAATAGAACTGATTAAGGCGTAGACTGTGGTCCAATATGTTTTTCCAGATCATTGAAAGATTGTATAGCAAACGCAGGGAATTTTTCATTTTGCGTGTTGGCGGATTTTCGTACAAGTACAGTGCCATTGCGTATCCAACAGAAACTGAAATCATACTGTTTGGTGCGTCTTCTGGCCTCTCGAAATAACTGCCTATTCAATTTAGTTAATCGTTCATTGATGAAAACTTTCGATGTAGAACCGTTGATTACGAAATCAGACGTAATATTACGCCTGGTTTTAGAAGAAGCCAGCAGTTCATCCCTTTTAGACTTACGGAGTAATCTTATTGCAATAGGTCTGGTGTTTGAGTCCTCTAAGGTATCAGATTGCGGTCGCTTTGGGCCCACTCTGTGAATGGAGTCTATGTCGAACTCTTTTAGGTCAACCCCCAGTTTAGCTGAAGTTGCTAGCATTATGTGGGTAAGATTCTCATTTCTCCTTTCCGGGATTCCAATGACTTCCAGTTCATTTCGTAATTCGAACTGTTCCCAAGCAGCACAAGAAGATTGTAACGTCCCCAAAGAATTTCTCAGTTCTGCAATTTCTAAATCTTTTGTTTGTAGCATCTTCTCACACTGAGATATTTTCTGGGTCAACACCTCCGACACTGACGACATTTGTGTTTTAAGGTCCTTTATATCTTGTCTTAGAGCATGGATTGCGTCGAGCACCGAGGAAAGTGAATGGGTTTCTTCAATATTAGGAGATGAAACAATACGGGTCGATCTGCTGCCGCGAATCCTGTTTATGTTATCATTGTTACTAACACTGTTTTCTTTTAGTGAGCGAACAGGAGTGGAAGTGTTGCTGGTCTTTGGTTTTGAACATTTGCACGAAGGGCAAGACCAGTTATTCTTGGTTACGTTTGTGAGGTTGCAGAAGCTTTCCATGGAAATGTTTAGGCACTCGAGATCATAAGGCTCGCTACAGCTGGAGCACTTCATATAATTAGGCTTTAAGATTTTTTTGCCACAAGCGTTGCACATAGGAACCATTTTTATTAGAGAAAAAAAAAAAGTAAAAAGTAAGTAAGTACTTGTAAACGCAGCAAGGTGATCGGTAAGTTCTTGTAAACGAAGCACTGTGACTGGCAAGTTCTTGAGAACGCAGCACAGAGAGCAGCGCGTTGTTGTAAACGTAGCACGGAGCGGTGAGTCACTGTCAACGGTCGCTGGCGCGTCACACCGATCTTTGTAGTTTTAATAATTAATCTTCTGATAACTTTTGATTTACTTGATATTTTTTAACACGGTTTTCACTGTTATTTTGGCTATGAGAAACACTATCTTGATATTGTAAGCTCAAATAATAGTAACAACTTTTGACTATAATTTTCGAATAAAATAACACGTAGCAAAGTGAAACAGTACTTCCTCAAGCTAATCCCAACGTGTAATTGGGACGTGTAATTTGTCACTTTAATATTAGATGCGGATATTTCTTTTCATTTCCCTTGTAGAAATCTAAGCAATACATTGGCACATTGATAAACTTTTTGTCGTGAAGTATTAACGGGTAACTTTTAGACTAAATATTTCAACAATGCCAACGACGATTTACCCTATTATTGTCTACCAAATGCATGCGTTATAATTTTTTGGCGTTAGCTCTCTCCGGACTAATAAAATAATGTATGAATAGTCTAACAAGATTCCAGAAGTTTCCATTCCATCAAGACGTGATTACTCGCCTTCCGCATTAAAAGGCAAACATTTTTTTATTTTTTATGCTGGCAATACCAAACAAAACATAAATATATTTGGTAGGCATGGCTTGGCCTGTCGGTGTATGCGTCGATGTAGTCCGTCTGTAGAAGCTTTTACCGATTTCAAACCGCCGTATGTGGTGACAGATTTCCGTAAACGAGTTTTCTAGACCACCGTGTCTAAGAACACATTTTACAGAACGAGTTATCTCGCCAACCGCAGCGAAAGGGTTAATCGCTGAGTTACAATCGAATCACATATCTACAGCCTACAGGCCTATCACCCTACAATCAAAGTAACTTGTATAAAACCCTCTATAAAATTTCACAGGAAAATTGCTCCCTCCTCACTGAGATCAATAACCTACGCTCCGAGCTGAAGTCTACCAGAACTCGATGCCTTCAGATGGAATCGATCCTAGGTCTGTCGGCGCGGCACGTGGCGCCGCAGACCGCGCGGTTGAAGCTCAAATACGTGTCGGAGAATAGGGAGCGCTTGGACCAGGAGTTCACTGAGAAACTGGACGTGAGTGTACTTTTCAAAGATTTTAATGTATAATAACGTGATTTCGGAGCACGAACATAAGATATGTCTTAGATATCAACGGAAAACATACAGTGTGGAATTCTGTATCCTCACCGCAAGGAAAGGTCTCTAAATACTGGAGATGGCTGGTGTAACTGCTAAGAAACATTCCTTTACTTTTAAAAAGAAGCAAAACTATATTCAAATATATTTTAAATACCTCAATTTTTTCTACTATTTAATTTTAGAATTGAGTTAAGTATTCACCACAACTCGCAATTAGTAGTTTTCGAAATTAACTCTTTGAAATAAATTTGTGTGCAAACAAAATAGCGCCTTTTTTTCGTTTCTTGTTAGTTTTTCCTTCAATATCTATAGTTTTGCTTCTATTTAAAATAAAAGAAGTATTTCCTTAGAGTAAAACTTGCTATCGCCAGTATTTCGAGAACATTCCTTCCTTGTAGGTGGCGTTACAAAATTTTAATATTTTACGTCTGTTAATGTCTCAAAGCAGGAAACGGGTAAAAACTGGGGGATTATTCGCAAAAATCTTCATTTTCGGACAGATAATAAAATAACGTCAGCAAAGATCCAATAAAAGCATATGCTCAGCAATGTGGCATTTTTCTTTCTTTCATTAAAGTATAATATATAAGGTACCACGGCTTCATTTACTCACAGGAACTCAATCGCTCCTCTACATAAAAAAAAGTTATAATAATAATAAATCCCCAGACAAACACACCAACTGTTTGACCCCAAAGTAAGCAGAGCGTCTGTTATGGATGACCATACAGCGAACTGGGGGGAACCCAGAATAAACATACATATATAAATACAAACAACCATGACCCGAGAACAAACATCTGTGTTCATCACACAAATGTACGCCCCGGCCAGGACTCGAACCTGTGACTTCGGCGTATGATGCAAGGCTATTTACCACTACACCACTCGGTCGTCCATGAATGAATGATGCAAAATATTGCGTGTCCATATGATTTTGTTTGTATTCGTGTCGCGTCTTACATTGTCGGTTCGGTTCGCGTTGTGACAAAACCATTTGACAAGTAAAGGCAGGCGACCAGGAACAAGATTTTCCGAGGTCCATGTCTCAGCAGCTTTTACTTTAATCGAAGAATTGACAGCACTCTCCGAGTTATTGCATACTGTAATGCACCACGATTAATCATGTGCATGGGCATGGATCCTACTTACCACCAGGTGATTCGTCACCTCGAATCATATAACCGACTCGATCATATCGTCAACGAATATGTAAAAAAAGATTTAAAATTTTCTAAAGCCACTGATTTGTTTTATTTATTACTGTCTATGCTTTTTGCTTTCCAGGAGAAAAACGAAATAATTGAAGCTCTAAAACAAGAGAACGACCGACTTTTGCACAAGATCCGCTGTCCGGACACGGACGAAGACGACGATTTGGAGGCGAGCGGCGCCGGCGGCGATCCCAAGTTCAGCGTTAACTTCTAATACCATAAGAAATATTCAAATTTAACTCTTATTGCTTAATAAATAAAACTCGTTTTTTAATAACATTGCTTTCTTTTAATTTAAATGCAATTGAGCAGAAATTAATTTATAACAGACAAAATCTGCAATAACCCTCATACCTTAGCTTGCAAATCCAGCCCCACATAAAAAAAATGCTTAGTCCTAATATTACTCTAGTTTGAATATGCCGCTACAAAACGGGCCATGTTTTTATTATACGCTTGGTTTTTAAAGGCATTACATTTCTGAGTGGAAATAATTCAGGTAAAACTATGTCCCATTTCATAACCGATACTAATCTACAAGTCGTAATATCTTCATTTAAGTTAGAGGATAAAAGGTATGATGGCCTTGCGTCCCTTGGGATAGTCTGGGAATTCCTTCTTGTAGTTGCGGTGCTTGCCGAGGGCCCAGACAGACATTTGATAAAGACCAGCTGCAGCGAACAGTCCAGCTGGAAAAACGTATAAACTACTAATTAGTATGTACAGAATTGAGATCCAGAAGAAGGGTATATGTATGATTCAAAAGTTAAGTTTTCTATCATAACCTCCTAATGTTACTGTACTTGTGCCTTTGAAGTCATATGACCACTTGAGTAAACTCCTATGCTGCGTTCCGATTGCCGCTCACAGCGCTATCAGCGCTAAAACTGCTTACAACCGTCCCGATTCGTTTTAGCGCGCTAAAAGTGGTATTTGTCCTATTGCAATCGGAACGGTAAACATTCGCGCTAACATTCTGATTGTTCGTTGCTTAAATCTATAGTTATAATTTCATAAAGATCTTTGAAAAAGAAGCGATTTTTTAACATTACTATAAAAGAAAATTAATAAGCAAGCTTTTAAAATCTATAATCGACTACACTATTTCCATTTGTTTATTTTCTCGATGACAGTTCTAATTTGATATAACGTAGTGTTGTGACCAAATAAGTAATGATATCGATCGCATATATTTGTTATATTTTGAACAAAGACAAATACAACAAAAACATTCAAATATATTTTTTCAAGGTAACTCGCAACAAGACGGTCGTGCTAGTCGCTACATTTCTGTTCGCTGAGTTTTTTCACAGTATCCATACGTTACGTTGTGTATTTTGTGTTCCTCCGTGTTGATTGCTGCCCAGCTGTCAAATATCAAAATGCCGAAAGGATCTGTTCTGAAAGGGCAGGCGAGAGAACTGGTGATCAAGGTTCGTAATTACTTTGAAGCAGAGAATCAAAATGGTGGCCCGCTATTACCACTGTCGCAAGTGCAAGAGCGTGTTGCGCCAGATTTTGGAATTAGTGGACCTACTGTTTCAAAAATTACTACCGAAGTTTACGGTACAAGCGGCATGCAGGAAAATAAGCTTCGTACGCCGAAGAAAAAACGCCAACCACGTTGTGACATCGGTTGACAACTTCAACGCTGATGCTATTCGCCGTCATACATATGACTATTATTTGCGCAAAGAAATTCTAACACTTAAAAAACTTGTTGTTTCTTTACGTGAATGTGGTTGGTGTTCCATGGCCAAAAATCGTCATTAAGCTTAGATTTGAAAGAAATTGGATTTTCTTATAAAAAATCGGACAAACGTAAAATATTGATGGAGCGTCACGACGTTGCTATGGCTCGCTGCGAATTTTTGAGCGAAGCCAAAAAGATATCAGATTGGTCAAATGTTATTTTCACTGACGAGACTTGGTTAAATGCAAACCACACAGTATCTAAGAACTGGACTGACGACACCGCCGCTTCCACTAGTTCAGTGCCAATGGGAAAAGGTGAACGCCTTATCATATGCCATGCAGGGTCTACGAAAGCATTCGTGTCAGATGCTTTACTGGCCTTTAAATCCAAGAAAACAGTGGACTACCACGAGGAAATGAACGCGGAGATTTACGAAGGATGGTTTAAAGAAATGGTGCAACCGGAAGAACTGTCCATAATTATCCATAACGCTCCAGACAAATTGATAAAATGCCGACGCAGGCCACTAAAAAACAATAGATAATTAACTGGTTCCAACGTCATGGCGAAAATGTGGATAGTACTTTATTAAAAGTACAATTAGTGAATATTTTAAAATCGAAAAAAAGCCTACCTAAAAGATATGTTATCGACGAAATAGCTGCCGAATGTGGTCATTGGGTTCTTCGACTTCCGCCGTATCATTGCCAGTACAATGCTATAAAACTAATATGGGCACATATCAAAGGACACGCCGCTCGAAACAATACCCATCCCCCTTTGCATGCATGTGCGGAATTAACTGCCGAAAACTGGGAAAAAATTGTGAGAAGAACCCAAAACATTATAGCGTCGGATTGGGAAATTCATGTGGCATTCGATAATATACAAGTACAGGAACTTATAATAAATGTTGGGGAGAGGTTCAGTGTGTCATCGAGTGACAGTGACGATTCATCAGATTTTAATTAAAATAAATAAATAAAGATTACCTGTCGTTATAATTATTTCGTTTCATTAACTTATACCTACTTACTTTACAACAGCTTCGAAAATTTGAAAGAAGTTGGCATTATCAAGAATTAATACGTGTAACATCTTGTAATGAAATATAATATTAGTTAATAAATTTGTACAAAAATATCCGGCACTAGTTTAGTTTCTTACATTTTGTAAAAAAAACATCGGGTCTGTTATCGTGTTACGTTTATCGATATAGCTCCATCCCTATCAGTTTCTCCGACTCTGGTATTATATAACCTTGTACGTGTGTAAACGTCATATTTTTATAAAATATTGCCTAGATAATGTAAAAAAAACGCTCGCACAAGTTTTCACAGGAGCTGTCATCGACAAAATAAAGAAATGGAAATAGTATAATAAAAACATCAACAAAGTAACGCCATGTGTCAGTTTTGACAGGCCGCTCAGAGCGACCATGCTCCGTAGCTTGGGCACTGTGAGCGGGAACATGGCGGCGATTATGACGTTATTGATGACGTATCGATATCGCTGTGAGCGCGCTCACAGGCAATCGGAACGGGTATATTGCCGCTGTGAGCGATATATGTGGAATGAACTGCCTGAGTCTGTTTTTCCAGAAAACTATAGTCCTTCTTTCAAGCGTCGAGTGAATAGGTATCTCGTGAATAGACGTGTAACACCTTCGCCTTCATCGCCACTTTCCATCAGGTGAGATAGAAGACAGACGTCTAATCCTTTTTCAATAAAAAAAAGCGGTACGCAGCACTAGTCATTTCTAAACACATAATAAATCCCCACGTAAACACACCAACTGCATGGAACCAAAGTAAGCAGAACCTGTGGTATGGATGACCATACAAACTGGGCATAAATATACATATATAAATATAAACACCAGAACTACATATTGACTGCATTATTTATAATACAACAATATCAAATTATTGGTTTTGATTGATCCGAAATTAAATTATTGATTATATATATATACATTGTTATAGTTTATATCAACTGATATTTTATTTTATAGTATTTTATATTATAGTAGAAATACAGTGGAATCCGTTTATAATGACATCGCAGGGAAATAACAAACACGTCACACTAAGCGGACGTCATACAAAGCATTTTGTAGAAAATAAACAATCTCCAGTTTTTATTAGTGTGTATTTATTTTTATTGAGAATTGAGCAATTCCTTAATCCGGTTCTTGTTTTTGAAAATTATTGAGATTGTCGAATGACCAACCGCGGGTTCCTTTGGGTGAGAGATGAGTTAGATTCTCCATTTTCTAATCTGCATAGTATTGCATTTTTCTCATCAGGCAGTGATGTAATTTTTTTCACAAATCACTAACGAGCTATGCGTGACCTTCAACTATCAATTGCCCAATGAGACTCAATCAAAACATAAAAAAGCCACGCACGCGCCGAACGTCGTCGGCTGACTCCCCCGAACACTGCCGAAGGTGTTAGGAATCATGACGGTCACTATAACTGGACTTAATTTATTAAAAATGGGTCACAATAAACGACATGACACTATAAGCAAAGTCATTATATCCGACTTAGTTATAAAAAAAATTATGTGAAAACCAAACTTCGCTGTGTAATTACGTCATAATAGGCGGTTGGTCTATATAGGCGGAGTCATAATAAACGGATTCTACTGTAGATACAAAGTTTATTTAATCTAATCTATTGAAATACTTTGTAATGCCATCAATTGCACCCAGTTACGTATTTTGTGACCTATAATGTAGTTTTTATTAACATCCATCACTTGAGTGATGTGGCTGTAGATAGTCACATTACAATAAGTATTTCCAGACATTATACCTAATAATAATAATAATACACTTAGATTAAAACAACAAACAAAAAATAATAACAATGGCCGTATCACTCTAAAAGAGTGATCGCTTCCAGGCAACCCTAAATAATATCCTAATTTCTTTTCTTCTTTCATAAATGTATAGTTTGTATGTTTATATGGTTCTTTACTCATTCACGGATATACACACATCAAAAAATGTTTGAGATCTGATGATTTACTTTTTAAAAGAATGTTGCTTACGTAACATCTTTTCATAAAAAAGATACACTTTTTGAAATTAAAAAATTAAATAATTTTTTATTACAAAAATTTAATTTAAAAGTCCTAATGCAATTTCGACTATTAAATAATTGAACTAAAAAGAGAATTTAACTAAATATTATCAACATTTATTATGAATTTGTTCTTATTCAGTACAAGATAACTCCTCCCCTGGCTCGAACACATACGGCAATCCTTCTGGGCATGCTGAGAATTAAGTTATCCAGCATTTCTTGCGGTAACCTGCCCCATTCTTGAATAACGGCTTGCCTGATCTCTGGCACTGTCTGGGGAGGTGGCTGACGGTTCCAAACAGCTCGCTTGACAGCATCCCACGCGTGCTCTATCGGGTTCAAGTCAGTCCTATAACCTGGTTATGTCGTATTCACACAGAGCAGCGTTGATTCGTTGAGCTCGATGTGCCATGGTTTATTCTAAATGACCTGACAATTTCATCAATAGCAATGGTTTGGTACAAAGTTGCAGTCATCCAGCCAGGATACGGGATCAATGGCGTTCTAGCACCAATCATTATACCGCCCCAAAGAATACCTATTTCCCGCCTCGTTGAACAGTTCCGGTGGCAGTTCTTTGTCTTTCAGCGTTCCCACGTCTTCTCCAGACACGGAGACGTCGGTTGTCCGGATGAGTGCTAATTCTGGGCTCGTCAACGAAGAAACAATTCCGCCAAATGTTCCGCCTCGTCGTCTTCTTCATTTCGGCGTAGTCTAGCCCACTGGAATCTGCGTCGCTGTCGTTGCTGTGAGTTCAGGGATCTTCTCGCTCGTAATTCAACCTGGTGTAAGCAATTCATGATGGTCTGAGTGCTGATTTCTGGTCCAGTAAAAGCCCGCAACTCAGCTTTAATTTTAGTGGCATTGATCGTTTGGTCTCGGGCAGTCAGCAATATGATGTAACGCTTGTGAGCAGCAGTAAGAAGTTGACCGACCACTGCGAGGTCGATCAGCAAAGTTATTCACGCCGCGATACCTCCGTAACGTGTTCACGACACAGGATTGGGATACAGCCAACAATCCTTGCTCGTAAAACTTCTGAAAATCCCCTCGGCATCTTTTTGAATTTATTTCTTCTTCGGAAAGTCAGAAAAAACGCTTGAATCAAGTTGGTCAGATTTCTGAATGAGCGTAAACAAGGATTTAATCTCTTTTTATACAGAAAAAAACATTGATATTTTAAAATCTTTTCTTATTAAAAGATTTGATTTTTAAATGAAGAATCTTAGAAGAATAAGGAAAAACGTTTTATTCTACTGTAACAAAAAAGATTTTGTATTTTCAAAGTGATCTCAACTTTTTTTGATCTGTGTATGAATTTAAAGAGTTTTTCTATAAATGCTTAATTTCAGTCCTAGATTTCGGCTGCCCAGATTAGGAAGATTAGGAAGAAATAATGTTATTGTATAAATTAATAGATTTTTTACTTAATCTAATGACTAGGTAATCGTAGTGCAACAAATTAATAAAATAAAGATGCTACAATAAGCAAAATTATTGTAATTGCAAGGGTTGCTGCTCACACATTGCCACAATCATTTGGAACCTTGGCTGGGGGCAAGGTATGAAAATAATGTTGTAACACCTGCCCAGTCATTATATAATGTACTTCTTATATACGAATCAGAATAAATACATGAAAAAACTATGTCTTTTGTTTATTTTCTATTTTTAATATTCTTTAATTCCAAACATATTTTGAGCTTACAAAATCAAACTTTTTATTATTCCACTAAATAATCCTTAATATCATAATTCCAGTACCTTGTTTTACCAAGACAATATACAGTTTTATGTGAAAGATGTTGGGCACTCTTAAGCCAGACCATGTATGGAAAGTGACATGAAGCTTTTGTTATTCCTATATTTTTTATTACTATTTTGAAAAGTGAAGAGTGTATAGTTCCGCAAGAAATAATATAAGAGTAATTGCAATTTTATTTGAGTTTTGTAAGCAGAAAAATATTTGACACAGATATGAACTAGACTACAAAGTTCCTTAGCCCACTGTAAATGTAAATTTGTAATACTCAAATTATATAAGAATTAGAAAAAACTTAGTACATTTTGCTTCAAACTTCATTAAATTATTTGATCCTTCCTTAAGAAAAGTCCTGGTCTTAGTAGCACCATACTTAACAACTTAAAATACTTAACACACAGATCCTCTACACAAAATTTTAAATTTATAGTTTTTGTAACATGGAAATGGGTGAGTTATTAAATTATTTTCTTTTTATGTAATGAAACAGGTGCCACTAAAAACATAAAATTTTCCAATCAATCTAAACCACAATAGTCACTTCTGGTATCAAAACACATTGCTTAACTTGTCTATCAGTTTGAATGGAATCCATATCACCAGTAGGTACTACAATATCACAGTCATATAATATATTGAGTGACATATAAATGTAGAGTTACCAAATACATTCTGTAAGAAATCTTATCTAAGTTTGTTGAAGGTTCAAAGATCAACTCTTAACCTCCTGCTCAGCTCAATAAAAAAACTTAACATTCATTTGAACATTGATGTATTTATTGATATTGTAGACCAAAGTACTATGAAAGCAACTTCGACTTCTATAACATTACTATCTATGCCCGAGGCTTAATTCAAGAGTTCCGTGTATGTAATTATCCTTTTCTATACTCCTGACAATACATAAATACCAAATTTCATACTATTAAAAAAATAACTCATTTGCATTTCTTAGAAACTATGATCAAATCACCCTTGATTGCCACTCCGCACGGTACCGTGTGTTGGTTATCTTGCAGTAGTGGCCAAACACACGGTACCGTGTATTGGTTGTCTTACAACAGTGGCCGCATACACGGTACCGTGTTTCTAATTCCTACGACTTTGAAACATGTTTTTGAAGTCGGCCTTTTCAATATTACTTATATTTTAACGTGGCCCTTTTGAACAGTAGTAATATATTTCGGGGAAAAAACTGGCCACTTAGATTTATTTGTGGATTTTCTGACATACCCTCTCAAAGTTTGTAAAAAAAATACACAACAAAAAACAGTTGTGAAGCTGTGTTCTAGTGCTGTTTTAATTAATTTAATAGTAATTTGCGTTAAATACGAGTGATAGAAGTGCCCGAAAACGTCGATATCTTGATTCAGATGACTTCAAATGATCAAATAAACTCCTATTATCCTAGTGAAAGGCGCTCTATACGGTGGTACAATAAGGTCTTTGTCCATGTAGTAATGATGACGCTTATAAATGCCCACAAACTGTACAACCGCTTTTCAGGCAAGCCAAAACAGAGCCTTTATGACTTTCGTCTTCAAGTAATTGAGCAACTACTTCCACCGATAGCCTCTTCAGCTACTTCAGTTTCTGCTAGTAGCCATTCTCTCACGAAGATCACAAATATAAAAAAGCAAAAACGTCGAGAGAAAATTCTAACAGAAACCAAAAGGAAAGAGTGTAAAGACTGCAAGTCTAATAAAAGACGTACAGCTTCAGCCTAAGAGTACAGAGCCTGTAATTGTGCTTATTGTAACTATTGATTGTTTTTTTCAGCATCATAATGCATAGTTCTTGTCCTGATTTTCTTATTTTAAGTTCATGTTCTAAAATTTAGCCTTTTTTATTGAAATTAAACCAGTTCACCTTTAAAACTTGTTTTATTTTACTACGGAATGTCCTGTGAGTTGTATCAAATATTTAATTTTATAAAAATGTGGAGATTTCCCGGATTTTTCAGGAATCACGGCGCCGTGTGTTGCGGCCATATTGCTCGATTTGCATAGAAGTGGCCGCAGCACACGGCGCCGTGATTCCTGAAAAATCGCTCAAAAGATCGGAAAACTGGCAAAAATATTCACTAAACATGACATTATTGCAATATTTGACTATTACAAATAAAAAGCAAAAATAAAAATTTTGGCCCCAAGCAGTATCCTATAAAAATATCTAGGCCCCTTTTTGTAGAAAATGTCCTTTGTTCTATGGCAATGAACGTGTTAAGTGCTAGACAACCATTGAGTAAGATGAACAAATGTAACTTCCAGGGCCATTTTCAATATTTTACAATGAAGTACAACAAGTAATGCAAAAGATGTGCTTCTCAATACTTAGGAATTAAGTCACGTGAAAAATATGGGCATATAATACTGTTATACATTATAGAAGTTATTGGTAATGATACACAAAATAATTGATGTCACATTTGACAGAGGTCTGGTTGGTTTGTAATAATAATGAATTACAACTATAGACTTAGCATACAATTACAAGTAACTAATGACCTGTTTAAGAATTTTAAATATTGGAAATTACCATTACACACAATGATTTAGCTAATGAAACCATGTAATGAATTTAACTATGAGTGATTCAAACTCAAACTTTTTTATGTATAAAACCTGTATGTTAATAACTTGACCACATTTACTTTACAAATGTCAAAGCATGACCTCGAATACATTAATGGCAATACCATTATTTTTTGTGAATATGATATTTTTACATAACTTACCTACAATACTTAGGTTCACAGTTCAAGAATAATATGTATTGTTATTTTATAATATTCTGAAAACTTGATAGTTTTCGAGTTTAGAACAATGAACAAAAATAAATATATTCAATAAATATCTTTCCTTATTATCCATCTTTATATCAGTTTGTAAATAGCAGTGAGTAATACATTTAAAAGAATCTCACTCACATTAAAAATTTGAATGTTTTATGCTTGTACAAACTTAAACTGCTCATTGAACTTGGATGGAATTCAGTTCATTACAGAATCAAACCAACTTAATAATTGGCAAAATTATGCTTTATACTTTTTCAAATCAGAATCACAATATTAAAGTAAAATACATACCAGGAAGACATTTAGTCATGACAGTGAAGAAGATCCATGACCCAACTTCATAAGTATAGTTAGGACAAGAAACAAAGTTGAAAAGTAGAGAGAATGGGTTTCCATCAGGTTTCGGCACTTTCCTGACCTTGGAGCCAGGAGGACGAAGGTTTTTGAACAAAATGTGGATACTCAAGTTACCCAATTCACAGAACTGAAAGACAATAATAATTAACTTACATAACTTGTTTTGCTGATTTAATGAGTGCTACTCAAACTTGAATATAGTTACAGCATAAACTCAATATCAATATAACTTTTTTCTTAATTTAATCAAGTAATTCAATAGTACCAGTTATTTTAATGCAACAGATATGTAATAAGATAAAAATAATTAAAAATATTACTGTACTTGCTTTTATTAAACTTTAAATGAATTAAAATTAACTTACAATAAATCCAGCCAGTCCAACATAGAAGCAAGTATTGCATGGTGGTGTATACAGAGGATGGTTCATGTGATATGCAACATACAGTGTGAACAACCAATAATAAGAACAGTTTTTAAACAAATTTCTTAAAGGCATAGTTCCATGAGAGAACCTATGCACAAATAAAGTCTCAAAAAGTCTCTTAGCATAATGAGCACTCCAACATATAGCAGCAACACTGAAATATATTTGAATATCATAAAACATTTAAGTTCATGAATTTGTTTAAATGGAATTTTAATTTTTTTTACATTTTACTAAATAAATAATAAATATTTTTTATGCATGCTACTCACTTTGCAACATGACTTGGTGCTGGAGTTTGCGAACCATAAATAATCCATGGTCTTTGATAAACCCACAAATATACTACCAAGGGTCCAGCATATTCAGCCAAGAAAACATTCCTCCAAGAGATTTGTGGGCCAAGATCCTTTACATATAATTTAGACCCATTTTGTATATTTAAAGATTTTAGAGATTCTTCATCATTTAAAGTTTTGCCCTTGGCTTCTAGTTTAATAGCTTGTCTATCCGGATATAAAGATTTTTTGACACTATTGTGTATTTTTTCCTTAACATTTTGAATAGTAGAGTCTGGGGATAGGTTCACTTTTCCTAGGGGTTTGGATCCAGACACGCTTAATATTTCGATCTAAAACACAAACATATGCACAAAATGTATTATTTGAATTGTTTAGTATCTAAGCTTCAAGTTTTTTTGTAACAAGTACCTCCATGTCAGAAAAGGCGTCCACACCCAGGAGCAAGATAATTCCAGAAAATCGACGCACTCACAGACGTGCAAAGGTCACTCGCTTAATATATAGTATAAACACACGCGCGACGGACTGTACGTGATTGCGCCTAAAGTTAAGCACATAAAACCGCGCTTGAACGCCGACCTTTTTTACTGTGGTGACGACGTTGACGAATAATTAAAATAAATTGTCCGAAAACAAGTGATCAATTCATGAGAAACCGGAATATTTCAATCAAGTCATCCATTTGATTGATATGATGTCAAATTGACAACTTCAAGGGGTAGTGACATATTGACAGTCAATCTGTGATATTTTTTATTAAAAAAATTTCAGAGCTAATTACGTTAAAATCCATGATCCATATCCAGAACCTATCACACACAATAGACAATTCATTGGAATCTTTCGTCCACCTTCTTACCTTTTAATAAAGGCTTGTTACAACGAATCTTGTGGCATTTGCATTTACCCAAGTTTTCTTTCCAAAATACTGGGTTATTATTTTACTTAAGTAAACAAGTTTTATTAACTTTACTTATTATAATAATTTGACTCCTTTTTATTTACATCGATGAGAATACCTTAACGACACTTAACTAGAACGCACACGAAATAAAGTAAATAAGAACGAACGCGACTGTTTTGTCGTGTTGGTAGTTAGCCATATCTGTTATGCAGGCTATACATTGCGATGTTTTCTTTAACGAATTCGTCACCCCACAAAAAAGTGTATTATTATTATGCCACACAATAGAATTTTGCAAAGCCTATCGAAATAACGTTTTTCAGACAACGACCACATTATAATACACTGGATGTGCTGGTGCGTTTTACAACCCGAACTCTCCTTATCCCTTTAGAATATCGAAATAAAATATAGCCCATGTTACGTAGCGATAAAGTACCGGGATTTGATAGAGTGAAGGAATTTTTTATATATACCCAGTATTTTTGGGATGTTCCTTAACGTATAAAATGATAAACAAACAAATATTTTCTCTTCAGGATAACCGTCCTTATAGATTATCCTTAGATATTCCTTATAGTGTCTACGTTTGTTACTCAATCACGCTTAAATGGCTGAACGAATTTAGATGCATAGACATTTCCCGAGTTTTTTTTTACAGGATTGGGATTTGATGGAAACGAAATAACGATCAAAAACCGTGATATGTTTGTGGAACCTTAGCAGGTGACCCGAAAAACGCTTTATTAAAAATTATACATCTTCACGTTACAATAACAATGATAAAGTCGTAACTCAACTTAAGTCATTAATGCATAAAATATGTATCAAAGCAAACACTTATCTGAACATGATTTTTGGCTCAAAGTGAATATTATTCATTTAATGAATCTGATGCCTTAATTTACTATTTCAAACCATTGTAAACAATTATATTTTATGAAAAGTGTTTTTTGGAAGTTTTACGAAATAACATAGATACTTTGAATCACACCAAAATGTCAAAATGCATCTACTCTAATACCACTGTATCTTGACCTTTAATGAGTTACATTTATATGTCTTATCTCACACATAATGCGTCTCGATTAAAGAACGCAAGTGTAAATAAAAGTGTTCGTTCATTATTAAAAGTTATTAAGCGCTAATGTAGAGGTGACATTATCATTCGCAAAAACTTTTTGGTTGTTGCGTGCATCGTCATACGTGTTTTCACAAGTTCGTTTATAAATGTGTTAGTGTTATATGGCGACTGATTGAATACAGTGTCATTTTATGGAATGAGAATTTTATTTACTCTGAAAATATAAAGTGCGATTTTACTTCAAAATGCGTTCTGTAGTTGAAATAGGAGCTAGTGTTCCAGCTTTCTTGGGAAAGTTATGGAAATTGGTAAATGACAGTGAAACAAATCATCTGATTTCTTGGAGTCCAGTAAGTAATATTGTTATGTTATTTAATGAAATTAGACGCATTTTAGTGCAAACTCAAGTATAGAATAGCATCAAAGCTAGTTTCTTGCGCAAATATACCTTTAAAACCTCAAACACAATAAGCCGAGTTGACAGACAATTGTGATAAATAAATAGTTTCAAGTCACGTTTTATACCATGCTCTCGGACTCCGATCCGCCTGGTACCTACGGATTGTGCCCCAAATTTAAAAATTTCACTCGCAATGCTCTGGTATTTGACACCCTGTATGAGAAATTCTCAAATTTAATGAAAATGTTTGTGAAAATAGAGTATAAATTTGTGAAAGCCTCTGGAACTGCAGAATGTACATAGAAATTTAAAGAAATTAAAAACGGTTTGCTTTTCGTAAAAATATTTTGAATACTTTTATTGTTTATTTCGGTATGCATATATTTTTTTAATTTGATAGCCTATTGGTAAGATGTATTCATTGGGCGCTCTAGTATATTCATAACATTATTATGGATATGACTAGAATAAATTTATTATAGTATACAAACATTTTCACATAAATGTTCCTTTGTATTAGGATAAAAATGTTAATTCCTTTTTCAGTTTAAAACTTTTAATTGTTGTCAAGGTATTTTCTTCAATTGATCTTAATATAAAATATAACAAGTAGAAATAAAAAACTACTATGAATATTTCATAATTTTGGTATTTTGCAATTGGGCTATTCTTGTTGTAAATTTCAGCATTTTGTGTTTGGTTATTGTATTATATTTATATTACTTTATCTAACAGAAGCAGTAAAAGCTTATATAATGGTTATTTATTATAATGTCCCTTTTGAAATTGTTTATATATATAATATATTCTACTTGTATTAACATTTAAAGTACCTAATATTTATCATTATTTGTATTTGGGCACTTAACTTAGACACATTAGTAAATAATAAGAAACAAATAAATATGTTTATTTAATAAAGGAATATACAACAACAGTCCATCTTTTATTTAACATTTAATCCACAAAACAGATTATAATAATAGAAATATAAATATAGTGTCAGAGATGGATTTGATCTACATTGTATTCCAAAAGTATGCAATAATATATAAATATTAGTTTTTTCAAATTTAAAAGTTTACAAGTTACAAATCATAGCCATCCAGGAAATAAATAATTCTGCAGCCCGTTTCTCTTGCACGGCAAGCACTGCGGCGGTGGGCCACACATTCTTGTAATTTATACAAAGGAAGGATGGGGTTTTAAGCAACTTTTGCGATATTTTGGTAGATTTTCTTTAGTTTTATACTTATTTTACAAAAACTGGTTCAACACTGAAAATTTGTTTTTTTTAAATTGTATTTTTAGAAGAAAAAATATGTGATCCAAACGGTTTGATGGAAGTCTAAGACTATTATAATTTAAAAGCTACAATGAATGTAATGAATGAAAAGGATGAATATGTTTAAACTTTTTGGATTATTCGAAAAGTAACTTTTGAAAGCACAAAAAGAAAGAAATAATAGTAATAATAATTACAAATTTAAATATTGGACATCAAAACATATTGAAAACATCAAAACATATATTGTGATTTATTGACATTTATAGATTTAAAAAAAAAATTTATAATTTAATAAAAGTTAACTACTTAATAATATTTTTTATATATTTGCCACATTAGAAACTAGGATGTACAGTATAACATGTTCTTAACTCTCAGAGAATAATCATTCAAACTAGAGGAAAATATATCCAAATTTAGATTTATCTTACGCGATTCACTGTTCAGTTCGGCTATGTATTTTTTTACTCAGTTGATCACATTTATGATAATTATTGTAATGATTTGATATCTTGTATAATTTCCTTTTGTTCATCAATTAGTTTGTGAAGTTACATAGGAGAGTAAATCTGATAAGTACTGACTATTACTTAAAAACCAAAAAAATATCTAAATTTAAATATGACTATTAAATATGAAAAGGAATATCCTTAAGATAAGTATCTCCGACCCATGAATTTACATTTGTTTCTCGTTTTAGTATCTTCATTGGAGGATTATCAAATTGGTTCTTCGTTAGCCATAACACACATTTGGTTATTTAGCAGACATTGATACATTGACAATCAGTACTTATAATTCACTCTAGCTATTTCACATCTTCTGCCATGGGTACATTTCTTAGTCTTGATTTACTTTGTTCCACTCCCGTGGCGAAGCTTGAAAGAACAGTTTAAAAAATGAATCCCACTTTTTAATTTTCACTAAATACCTAATAGGTTATTTTTTTATTTTAGGGAGGAAAAACATTTGTGATAAAAAATCAAGCAGATTTTGCAAGAGAATTATTACCACTATACTATAAACATAACAATATGGCAAGCTTTATAAGACAGTTAAACATGTATGGATTTCATAAAATTACTTCCGTTGAAAACGGAGGTCTGCGATATGAAAAAGATGAAATAGAATTCTCCCATCCATGTTTCATGAAAGGTCATGCATATTTGCTAGAGCACATTAAAAGGAAGATAGCAAATCCCAAATCCATAGTAACCAGTGGTGAGAGTGGCGAGAAAATACTTTTAAAACCAGAATTAATGACTAAAGTATTGGCCGATGTGAAACAAATGAAAGGTAAACAGGAAAGTTTAGATGCTAAGTTTAGTGCAATGAAGCAAGAGAACGAGGCGTTGTGGCGCGAAGTAGCGATCCTCAGACAGAAGCACATCAAACAGCAACAGATTGTCAATAATGTAAGTGTACAAAGTGTATGATTAAGTTCATTTGAATTTGCTTATCCTAATGTTTTATATTTTCAGCTGATACAATTCCTGATGTCTCTTGTGCAACCAAATAGAACAGCTAACGCTAGTGCTGCAAATGTAGGCGTCAAGAGGCCGTACCAATTGATGATCAATAGTGCAGCGCATAATGGAACCGATGGTTCATCATACCCCGGCAAATTTAAAAATGTTAAGTTAGATAAGGATGCCTTAATGGAAGAAATTAATGAAGATACTTTGGTGTGTTATCAGTCATATTACTTCAGCATTACTTTGTCCAACCATACATTATGATTTTATTACTTTCTTCTACAATTAATTACATTTATGAGTATTCTATCATAACATGTGTATGGCTAGACAAAGAAATGGCTTAGATGTCTACTAATTTAATCTGAACAGCATATATCCCCTTTAAAACAAAAATACTTACTCAACCAGGGCAATGGGAAGGTTCATAGGTAATGATTTCAATATTCCTTATAATGGAACTCTGAACTGAGGTTATGTTGTTCGATCGGCGTTACTAACCACGTTTGAATTTCCAGGAGGATGGGCCTACTATTCATGAGTTAGCCCATGATGATGTTTTAACAAATGATGCATCCCAAGACGCGTTGAACCCGCTTCATTTTGTGACTGTAGATATCACTAATAATGCGAATGAGCGTTCAAGCCGCAGCCCGAATGATCCTCTAAACGATGTCCAGTACCATGTCACTATGGAAGATGGAGAAGATGGTGACGGTATGTATATTTCTGGCAACCTCACTATATAAATATATATATTGCAAGACTGACACTGCATTTTTGTTACAAAATATAGGTGCAGCTAGGACTGTTCTCTTAAGAACAGCAACTGGAATTCCAGTAACAACGTCACCGACCCCGCCCCAGGTTCCGAACTTGGAAGCTCCTGTGCTAGATGATCTTGTTAAAAACGTTCGTCCCGCACAAGTTACTGTGAAAACAAAGCCCAGACGCGTGGCCGGCTCCAGCAAGAACGTAATGACGTCCAACTTTAACACATTAAACACAACAGCTGACTTCAAACTGCCTGCCGAGATATTCGCCAGCGATGACTCCGTCAGCGACGCTGGCGTAGCTAACCCTGATGACCTACAGAAAGTTCTGAATGACACTCTTCTTAGCGCTGAACCGGTCGTCTTAAGCTCCTCAAAGGATAAAATGCTCGGCGGAATTAACATTAAAGTAGAGCCAACAGAGAATGTGAAGTCACAGAAGACGAAAAATTCAAACGGAACGAACATCAACCTGGCTGACATCAAGACGGAGTTGCAGGATGAGTTCGACTGGAACAACATGACACTCGCGACGGTCAACAACAACACAAATTTCAACAATAAGTTTCAATCTGTGTAAGTATAACTCCTATATTATCACCGTACCCTGTAGTTAGAATACCTACATCAAATCCGATCCCAAATTCCCTATTTACTCAGCATAACACCTTTTTTTTAAGGTTATTTGATCTGCTTCGTCGAACGGAAAATTACTTCTTATGTTTTCTTACTTTATAAAATTTGTATAATTTTAATATTCAGGAATAGGAGAGATAACATCGATCGAAATCGCGAGGATATCTCTTCCTTCTTGGCAACAGCATTGAACAAGTATGTGTGCAAAAGGATAATTATTCTGAATAACAACCATTACAGAACTGGCCTACTATAAATATTTATTGAACTCTCATTCTTTGTATGAATATTTCGTAAACTTAGAATCATTTTTGCAAACCGTATTTGTATAGTGTCTCGATAAGTATCTATATTAGACCCTGCTTTTTAGTGATAAACTTATTTGTTTATTGGTGATGGATTGGCTCAATATAGCTTTTCTTACGTCCTAATTTGATATAATTCATCTGTAATAAAGTGATATTTTATGAAGCGTAAGTTTGTAATCCTTTGTCAATTGCTAATTAACTTTTAATTACGCAGCATCAACTGAGTTTTATAGGAAAAATACCACCTGTATACTACATGAAATATCAGCTCTTAGGTACCTATTTATTTATCTTCATCAATTGTTTAAGATGGCTTTTTGATGATGTTATGTAAAGTTTACTTGCTATGGTGTGAAGTTAAATTTCTGCTAAATGTATGATTAAAAGAAAGAATAACCTGTTGGTTTCAGTATAATTTAACAGTATTTGACCCTGATTGCAGTTAGTTATTTCTCAAGATCATTCCAAAAAATGCAAATAATATGTGCAATTGATGCTTTATTTCAATTAATTTGTAATATCTTTTATCATAATACAAAGTTGATGATAATAAAACAGTCTTAATCTGTATCTCTTAAATACATCTCCAAGATATATGTCTAAATATACATTCTAATAAAATGTTATTTCTTCTCTGGATTCCTATGTTTTTTTATAAGTAGAATATTAACTTTTTGTTTCTTTTTCAGGAGTGATATTGACTGTCACCTGGACACTATGCAAACAGACCTGGATTCACTTCGAGAGCTGTTGAGAGGCGATTCATATTCCCTGGATACTAATACACTATTAGGGGTAAGTAAACAATTTTATTTTCATGATTGAAACGAGTGCAAGCTTTTAGAGTGAAAAGAATTTGATTTAATACCATTTTTATTAGACTATAGATAAGATTAAAACAATTTTTTTTGACAAATTAGAAGTTCGTATTTTTTGTCTACTTTAATAATCTTAATTTTAGGAATAAATAGTGTTCTTAGTTGTGACACGCCAGATAAAATGGTTTTAAGTTTAATGATATCAAACAGTTTATCTAACAAACAAAACACCCATTAATCATATTTTTAGTTAACCCCTTGAAAAATAGTCCAATTATCTTAATACATTGTGCAATATGTCCTGCATCGTTCAAAAGTCGTAAGTATTTGGCGGGCGATTCGAAAGGAGTTGGTTCGATGAACGTAGAGGAGGCACGCACACAGACGCGCGCTGTGATGTAAACAAGGCGCGTCGCGGCGGTGGGTTGGCAGCCCTGCGCGGTCACGTTGCAGGCAACGTGTAGAGACCGCGTGGAGCGTCATGCGCCACTCTCACTTACATACCTCACTCACACACCGACACCGTGCGTACTCACACCGCTCTTAATTACGTATATTCGAATCAATTTAAAGAACGGGCCTGTTTACCGTTTGCGCCCCTCGCACCTATTATGACAAAATTTCCAATAACAAACCTTATAGTGACTGAATGTTACGTCTACCAATTGCTTATTGATTTATTCGACCTGATGAATAGACATCGTAGTTTAGGTTTAGCATACCGATAAGTACAGGCTGGCTAGGTCGTTATGTACTTATCGATTTTATGAATATAAATGCTATTAGGTACCTATATTCACACGGTCATAGGTACATTATAGATAGTGTTGTGTCTGGTTATCATGGCTATTTATTAGTAAACACTTTTTTTTTGTATTTTTGAAGATCAAAATTTTTTATAAACCGTTTTGTTGTCAAGGATGCCTTTTTTATGTTCGTACACAAACCAATTCCTTTTAAATTTGTCATGACAATTTGCAGGCTTAGTTATTCTCGCAAGACAAAGCCCCGGGACCTCAAGCGCTGTTGCCAAGCGGCCGTATAACAGTGGAAAAGTACCGGCAAAGGTTCAGTGTCCTTGTTGGTTAAGGTTATATGTAAAAAAAAACATAAATTATACTTCGTTGTCCATAGAACGGCGGCTCCTGCTTCCCACCTGCGATGCCTGTCGCTATACCTTCCCTCAACAGCCAACAAACAAGACCTGATAATAATGTAATAACAAACAAACATTAAAATTAAAATCTTTATTTATATATCTATCAGTTATAACAATTGCAATGTAGTTTGTTTGTGGCAATCTTTTTAATTAATTAATCTACGTGGGTATGGTTTCGGCGTTATGTAATGGGCGCCATGAACTGGATGTTTTTTTTCATTAATATAATTGAGTAGGCTCTATTCAAATGATGATTATTGCACGTTTTTGCTAAGCATTTCGATGTTTCTAAAGAATGGCTGTTAATATTGGATGCGTTGTGCAATTGAAATGAAAATAGCTATTGCCATATATGATAAATCTTACAATTTATTTAAAACAGTTTATCTCTATGTTCATTAACAAAAGCAATTAAATAAACAAGACACGATAGACTAAAAATTGTATCCCAAGTTTGACTTAGAATAATGGGATAATAATACATCCCCAGGCAAACACACCAACTGTATGGCCCCAAAGTAAGCAGAGCTTGTGTTATTGATTACCGTACAGCGACCTGGAGGAACCAGAATAAACATACATATATAGCAAATATAAACAACCATGACCGGAAAACAACCATGTGTGTTCCTCACACAAAAGAATGCCCCGACCAGACTCGAACCTGGGACCTCCGGCGTGTGAGGCAGGCCTACTTCCCACTGCGCTAGTTAGAATAACCATGATTTGAAAAGAGCCTGCTCCTCGTATATACAGCTGCACTCTCCTATGTATCAGGACCATTTAATATTAAATAAAATTGCAGATTTTATCCTTCGCAAAGAAACATTAAGAAAATGTGGGTTTAATGAAATGCCTATTTTTGTTGCTGTGTCTTACCAATGTTAGTCCATTGAAACTTTTTCCATAGGAATTCGTTCGAGCTCAAGCACTTACTTCTGGAGAATTACCTATCTTTGGCAAATTAATGCATTAGTGAACGTTCTCTACTAACTGCGGTTGACCTCTTTCGCAAGTTGTAAATAACTATAACACCGCTACGCGCCTCGAATATTCAAACCATTAAGACATTTTTTAGCTATGCGTTGTTTTCTGTTTTTTCAGCTATTTGGCAACGAGGACCCGTTCTACGGTCTCTCTTATACGCCCGAAGAACGCGCAAAGTCCGCAAACATTGGTAAGTTGAATCCCGACTTGCAATAAACAAAGAAATAATCTCAAGTAACAAGAAATCTGGGGCATTTTTCTGAGAGTAAAGATTGACTGCATGGTTTATGCTGAATAATATTCAGCTATGTTCATGATAATAAATGAATGAATGAAATTTATCTTTGACCTTGAAGATATAGAAGTATTATGTTTGTAGTTAGTTTTGATATATTTGTTTTTACGGATAAGATATATTGAATATGTAGTATTTGTAGTTAGAACTCTGAACCTTTATGGCTGATTTCTATTTGCATACGAGTTTTGTATTTCCGTGTACCTACAGTCTTACAACACTGCGCATTACACACAGGGTAGGTACTACCCCAACAATGTGCTGGCAAATACTGACATAATATATGCACATATACAAATTTTAGAACCCATGATATTTAGTATACATCTTTTCTTATAAATAATTTTATATTATATACTCTGTTATTCCTGAACATCATTGTTAACATTCTTGCTCTTATTACGATCGCATAGTAATTTAATTTATATTTCGCCTTACGATTTTGTATATCGTTAGTTTATATAATCCGTGGTATTATTAAACTATGAATGGGGTACCGCTCAAAGAAACCTCATATACGTAGTGACACAAGCGTCCCTCAAAATCGAATATCTATTCATAATTTGTTTTGTCCATGTAATTAACATTGACACTGTGACTGTGTCTCTTCTGAACTGTCAGACTTTGATGTCATGACACAATCGATCGATTTGACTGTTGAGACCGGGAAAATAAGATGATTGAACTATTTCAGTTAAAAAAAATATAAACTGACGATTATATCGCAATAACACGGCAGCATATAAATAGATACTTTGAGAGGTAAGGGTATGTTTTTCAATCAGCTATAAAGTAAAGAGTGTCTTGGATATCTAATATTTTATTTAAACCGCATGTTCTTTAAACTTTTCAATTGTGATGTACACTATTACTTCAAATATTGTTACCAACAATATTCTACCTTTGTACGCATAGGGGTTCTCTTAGTTTTGTTGTAACAACCCTTTTGAAAATGATTATTAATTTTATGTTAATTGTAGATACAACAAAACAATATCCGATGCTTGATTTTGATTGGCTGATCAATAGCAGCGAGCCATCGCCTGCGCATTAAATACAAGATATAATATCAAGATTATCTAAAGCTTCAATGCCATGTTTCAAATGCATGGTTTTGGTTGGATTTAATCGGTAAAGGGTTAAAATGGGACCCTGTCTGTGATAATGACGGGGTGTGCCTGCTTGATGACAACTGTGTGTTCAAAAACAATACCTTACACTAATTTGTACAGTTTGTTATTTATCTCAATGGAATACTATAGCTCTATCAACAGTTACTAAATAACTATGTAATATAGATAAATCTATATGAAATAGCACAATACAAATATAATGTTTATATGAAACTATATCATGTTATGTTTATGTATGTTTATTATGTTTTTTATACGAATGTTAGGTAATTCCTAATATAACTTGTTTTTAACATGTTAAGTTTTGCATTTGTGCTTGCTTTGTTATGTTGCAATTTTTTTTTTGTATTACACTCAGCTATAGTTCGTTTTAAATCTTTATTATTGTAAGCTAGATTATATAAAAAATTGATGTGCAGTTATAGGTTATATGTAAAGTTATATACAAGTAGAAAAGTAAGTGGTATGTTGGAAGTTGGAGGTTTTAAAGTATAAACTACTTATGTAAATAGTTCGAATATCAGAGATATTAGAATGTTAAGATGTTGATTTGTTCTTTATTATTGATGAAAGCTAAGAAGAACGGTGAACTAGCAAACCTAGCCGGGGACGAAACCCGGGCGCAGAGCCTGTATACAGAGGACGGTGGTAGTAAACTTATTGTCTAGTAGCGACAAGCTATACATCCTCTAAATATAGATTAGTAATAATACACGTACGGGCGTATGTAAAAAAATGTTGTTTACATCTTAAACCAGTTCTTTATATAACATGGTGACTCAATATTTTCCATTTGGAAAATTTCATTACTTTAAAAACATTAGTGTAATTATTGTGTTCTTATTTTTGGAAAAATTAACAAAGTTTTTTTTTACATAAAGCCTAGTTTAATGCTTTAATGAATAAATGAGCTTGCTGTAATACCAACTATACAAATTGTAGAGGAAAGTAGTTTTTATTGACTAAAATATTTGATAACAGCTTTTTATGCTATGTAGATTATGCCGATTGCCTTTATTTACACTTACACATTCATATTATTTTGTTGATGGAAGATCTGGTGGGCAACGGGTACATAGGACATTGTGCCCTTTAACTTAAGTCAGAAATATTATTTTTTTCTAAATAGACAGCCATTTTTGTTATGCTCTGTTACATTAGAAACTGTATATTTTCTGCAAGTTATGTTGGTACAAGCTGATTAAATAGAACAGTATGTGTGTAAAAATAAACTGTTGTTGAGATATAAACCTATTATGACTGTTTTGCTTGTTATTACAATTTAAGTTATAAAATAGATGGAAGGTACCAATGAGCCTTTAGTTTTGAAGAATATCATGATTGGTTGCAATCATTTTAGTTATTGTCTCATGTTCATTAATTATTAACTTAATTAAAAATAAATTCTGTATTATTAAGTAATTATAATTTGCTTTAACATTTTCATCTAATTGAAATTCGCACTTTTAGTACTTTTGTCAAATAAACGCATGAATAAAAAAATGGTTTTTCTAAGAAGGCTCTTCTTTCAATAACGTGCTTAATTTAACCATTGATTTTTTGGATAAATTTCAGCTGAAGGCAATCAGCTAATCTCGTATACAGGGAATATTCCAGACTTTGAGGATATAACTGTGGATTTGGAGGGGGACAATTCGCAGGAGGCCCTGTCGCCTGTGGCGGGGGGGTCCACGTTGAACACCCCGCAGGTGGAGGTGCGGTCCCCCACCTACACTCTGCGACCCTGAGACGAGCTCAAACCTCGACATCACAGAGATGCGCGCGCAAGTGAACAAGTGCCCTGCCACTACGGACTCCCTTAGTTTTCGTTAAGCATAAACTCATAAACAAACTACCTTAAATAACTGACCATTAATCCTCTAAATGTATTTAAATATCTTTTTAAGTTTATAACGCGAATGTCTTTTGTTTCGTTTTATATTATTAAGTTGTGTACAGATACAGATTGTCCATGAACTATAAAGAAAGAATATATATTTTGTCTTACAAACTTACCATCGGGTATGTAGAAAGTAATATGTATATATTTACGAATACCTAGTGATTGGTCAATCAATCACTTTATATAAATGTACCAAAATTTAATAGTGTTTGTATTATAACGAGTCTCTTACGATGAATTTATTGCGTCTTGGCAGTCGAAAATGTAGATATGAAAAAGTAATTTATAGATTGTTATTTAAACTCATTGGTTTTGTAAATTTTTGCACATTATGTTGTGTTAGCTTTATGTCATTTTAAGTAATAATTGTAACGGTAAAAAAGGTATATAAATGTAGTGTTTAGTGTATTTAGGTTTGTGTACAGAGAGTCGATCTATATTGTATTTTGAAGAATAACGAAAATGTGTGTTGCAACAAACATTGTTGCCAGTTCACAAATATATAAAGGTTTCTTTAAAATGTTTTTCTTAATTACAAACAAAAGATAACAGTACAAATTATTGTTAATCTGTTGATTACTTAATATAGAAAATATTGGATTATTAACATAAATTTGTTTGTTTTTGTGCATTACGAAAAATTGCTTATATGATTTTTCTTCGGTTTTTGTATACTTTTAAGTTTGTGTGTACAAATCATCGTTATTTCTGTTAATGCAAATATGATTTTTTAAATTCGAAAATGAGTAGCCAATATTCATGAGAAAAATTACGAAAAATTAATACTGTCGTGGTGATTGGTGCGTCAATTAATGCTTATTCTGCTAAAAAAACTGTTTTTTTTTTCATTACTAAATATACCATGTAATTTTTCAGTATTAAATCACATGATGCACTTATAAAATTCAAAAGGGGCTGATAAATGACTGATAAAGTAATTTTAGATCACCAATGTTTTACAATCTTTACACGACCTTTAATCAATAAAAACATTAAATTAGAAATTACAACATAAACCTAACATGTACTTTAGTTTTGCCGTAAGTCATTGTATTGAAAATTATTGTAAGTTCACTGTATAAACCATGTTCAGTTAAGTTAGAACAAAATCTGATTAATATCCAACATTACCTGTATATGTAAGTACTATATGATATTAATTGATAGGTTATGTTTAAATTAAATGTAATAAAAGATTTAATTATATGAAATGTTTTATTTATAACATAGCTTGTGTTTCCCCGTTGCTGCGAAAAAAGGATTTCCATTGAAATTTAAAAAAATTAATTTACAACCATTCATGTTCCACAATAGTAAGAAACTTAATTTTTTTTATGAGTTAGGACCGAATGGGCTTTGAATCTGGTCGATAAACGGAGTTATAGGTCTTTGTTTTGTAATGATCTAACATTTTAATGATAACATTTGATTAGTTGGATAAAAGTCCTTCTTAAAATACAATAACTGGATATAAGTATTATCCAAAGATATGTCCCCGCTGAATGTTTGTCCAGGAACATATTCAGATGCGGGCTGATGCGCCGCTGAGCAACTGCTTGTGGCAAGCAAACTGTCGTATGCCACTCTTCATTGACCAGGTCCTGGAGCTCAATCCTGGTAACATAAGCATTTTTGCCACCATCTTTAAAGTGATGGAAGAGCGTGCAGCTTTTATTATGTATAACCATTGACTTACAAACAATGCAATGATGGAACGAAAGAGCCAAAATGCAATGAAAATCCAAAAATGGTGCGAATGTCATACCAGTCTTGATTTGATCGGCTGCCCGACAACACGTCTAAAATGACGTATTGCATGGTGAACATTTTCAAAATTTGAATATTCGAAGTAGTCGAAGCTGCATAAAGTGATTTTGTTGTCAATTTTCTAGTTGCAGCTACTACGTAAGGTGAAAGACTGTGGCATGCAATTATTACAGCTGTAATGCAACGATACATACACGATTTTTATTTCAAGTGATTTAATTTATTCATAGTTTCGTAAATGTTGAGTTAACTTGGAACACTTTTTACGTCAATTTTGTATTAGACCCACTGTCTATTAGTTTTTATGCCAATGTGTGTAACGTAATGCAGCGTACCATCGATATGGTGTACTGCCGATACACACAACGTATTATCGATATGGTATACTGTCAATGCAGCGTAGGTACTATCGATCTGGTGTATTGTCGATGTAGCGTACCATCGATTTGGTGTACTGTCCATACATTAACAGCGACCAGTCGATGTAGTGACTGTCGATATTCTGAACCCATAAATACCAGTAGATATCACACTTTGATTATATGAAAATAGCGGAAGATACCTGACGTTCTAGTAGCACAGTAGTTACACTCGGGATTACCACCAACTCGCGCTAATTGAGAAGACTGTTCTAATTTTATATACTTTTATTTTAGAAATTTTAATCTAATACATCTTGCTCATCTGACGGAGCAAGTCAGAATGTTTTGCTTCTTTTATTTCTGTTATGTCTGTATGTTAACGTACATTTTAATATATTTTCTTCTTAATTCATAATAATTCATATTAACCTCTTTACTGAAATGTCGCGGCATTCTGACGTGCTTCCTAAGGCTTAGCTTATTTCAAAAATGGATCTAACACAAACAGCAGATACATTTATATTTTACATCACTCTTTATTATCTGTAATGTATTATTAATATTCAACCCAATATTTATAATGACTAGAACTGAGACTTGGCATCTGAGTTTGAATTAAATAAAAACCGTACCAAATTTACTTCATATCTAAATAGCGATATTAGTAGATAAGTGGAGCTCCGAAAACTGTTATTAAAAAAGTTGAGATCGCTCAAAGAGCTATACTTAAGGTTTGCATATTCAAGCCATTACTTTATCCCACGTTATGCGCGGTTTACATGTATTAAATAATTAAGTTAACTAAATTTTAAGTTACTGCATGTCACTTGTGTGTCCAAACGGATAAAGTAGTTAAGTTCATGAGTTCAATGAAGATGAGCAGTGATGAATCTCAAGGAATTCGTCAATTCTGTACTTAGATATATGGTAAATGTGATTTTGGACAAATTCAGAGAAGAATTTTATTCGGAAATTAAAATCTTAACAAGAATATGTTTTTTTCTAAATTTTTATTCTACATGCATATCTATTTTAAATATTCTTCAACAAATTTTAAAGTTGAAACTAAACTCCACCCCGACATTTAAAAAAAAAGAGTAAATGCGAAATAAATACGAGCTCTTGCCGCCACCAGCTTTGTCAACTTATGCACTTAACTAAAAAATCACGTCCAAACGTGTTAAGTGAGAACCCACTTATACAAAAATAGAACGAATCCTAATCTACTAAATCACTTGCGTACTAAAGATGAAAAACCATTCCTGACCTGTCAACATTTTGACAACTCGTATTATGTATAGATAAGTACGAAAAATGACTAATTTTTAACTGAACCATAAAACCTTATTCATGTCAAAAACTAAAATCCACAAAAAATTTATTGGGTTTTCTTTTTATAGTCATTTATTGACATTTGTTTGCAACGAACGCGCCCAGTATATATATGGTCTATGACACGTTTCGTCCCAAATAAAGCTCGAACTTTACAATATTTCTAATTTGCTTATAAAGTAATAAAAATATATGACATTTTAAATTAAATTAATATTCTATTTGTTAATTTATTTAATTTAATTTATTTTTCTAACTTTTGATCACCTTGGCATTCCTCCCGGTTAAAGCTTCTGGCTTCTGCTTCAACGATTACTTGCGCTAGTTTTATACGGAATTTGTATTTTGCTGAACTATTGGATTTACGTGTGTTCCTGTTCGTTAAAATGTCGGCTACATCTAAAAGACTATAGATGGCGCAACGTATGCTGTGTATTAACTGCAACACCTTGTTATCGGTTTTGTATGTATATTCTAGGATCCTCGTAGTTCGCTACATGGTAACCCATAACACGAGCCTTTGCTTACTTTGGGGTCATGTTGTCTGAGGACTTTTATTTTAAAATCCACACATACCTACTTATCTGTGTAAAAATCTATAATCTAACTGGATAAAATGAACAGGTGTTTCACTATCTACATTACAATGCCGAGGCTTGCTAAACATCAATGAACTCATTTGAAATCAACATCTTTCATGTCATTTCATTACAGCGATAGAAGGTTTGTCTACATTTTAACCAAATATGAGTTTTCATACATGAATTTTAACATAACTATTGAGAATACTTAGTAATTTGAGGTTTTAAAGGCTTTTTACTTCTTTAGCTTAAAAAAAATATCCGTGAGAATCTGAAACCAAAATCCTGAAATGAGCTGCACTTTCGTTTTGCCAAGTAAAAAATTGCCAAGATGTGCTATGAAAATTGATTGAATTTGACCTGTAACCTCGAAATATATTTTTCAATGTAACTTTTTTTCTGAATTGCTCAATTGCATTAAGTGGTTACCTTAAGTTTAGGAATATAACACTATTTTTTCTGCATCGTTTTTATATATATATACATTAGATCAATAAAAAACAGGCTGACAGGTCATTGCATATATGAAACATGGGCATTGTTCTTTTAAGTTACTACTTGTCACACTTGTATTTTTAATAAATTACCTAGCAACTTAAAGACATTACCATTACACGTATTTAAAAAAAGATTGCATAGTTTTCTTCTGGAAAAAAATTACTATTGCATAAAGGAATTTTTAAGAACCCCGTAATTATGCTATCGACATTTTATAATTTTATTTTATACGGACATCTACATATATTCGAGAAATTGAATTGTTATTTTCTGTATCCTGAAATAAAATATAATAACCAGTAATTAAAATAATGTAATGTATTTAATGGAATGAATTTAATCTTGTAATTAGACTTTTTTTTATGTTGACATTTTTAATTTTATTATTTACTGATGATTTTATTGCTTATGACATCTATTTATTTTAGGGACATTTTATATTTAATAATAAGGACAATCAATTTGTATTATTCTTGTATAATAAATTGTTTTGACATAACTTGTAACATTACTAGTACTACTTTAAATATTTGCACGCCTGTTAAGGTTGAATATGATTGTACTTTTAAACTATATAAGACCATTATATATTTTTGACCATATTCAGCGAATAAATGTTTCTTTCTTTCTTTCACTTAACTGACTGTTTACACGCAACTTTTAACTTAAAATTTAGTTACAAACTTAACCACTTAACGCGTGTAAACCGGCTATCAGAGCTTTACCGTTTTTGTGAGGTGTTAACCGTTAGGACAACTGTACATACTAAACGTAGCATTAAGACAGCACTCATTGTTTAATTTCTCCTTCTCATTGTCACAAAAACGCAGAATAAAGCAGGTGTGTACATATGGTCATAAATCTCATACACTATTTATTAAAAGATTTTTACCATTTATCGGTCCATACGTATACAATAAACACAAATATGAACTTAATAGAAAGGAAGTAAAGCTAAAAGTTGTAAAATATTTACTAGATTTAAATTATGACAAAACAGAAGCAATACTCAACATACCTAAATAATATTGCCAAACATTATTTTGTTTAAAAATAAATATAACCAATAAGTGTCTTTAATTGCATTATTTTTATAATTTTACACTACACAAACACACGCACACACCCATGTACACAGACACACGCACACTTACACATTCATACAATAAATACTAACATACAAACAAATTAGTCCAAAATGTAACTACCTCATTACATGAAAATGCGGCGAAATGCGGGACTATCATAATACAGGTAAAACCCAGCACGGCAGCAGATACTACATTATTATCTTGTCAATGTAATTAAAATAAGATTGTTTATTCAAACCAATAATTGTTTTTTGGACTAATAAAGAATTTATTATTATTATTATAATTACCCTTAAATATTTGAATTTTAGTTTCTCAGAATCGTTTAAACTGAGGGTCATTTAGTTGTCTGTAAAAAGTTCATTGCTTTTTGTAGTTTAATGATATGGTAAGGGTAGTTGGGGTGCCCTATGTCATCTTTCTCACCTAATGGAAAGTGAAGATGTTGTATTTGTCTTATTATTACAGAACAAAAAAATGGGAAAAGTGTCAATGCTTACACGCTGACAAAGAATAGTAAAAACCATTGATACGCCATGGACTTGCAACTTATTGAAAAGCTGCACTTATCAAGCATAGGCATTAATATCGATTTTAGTCACGAGATAAAATTACTTTATGCTCTGAAGGTACCTACGAGTTTACATCGATCCTTTGACTATAAGGGCGCGGCGCAAACGGGCGCTATCTCAGGTTTTCTCAAACTTTTGGCTTCACGAACCCCTTTTAAAGTTTCCAGATGACAGCAAACCCCATAACTAATTAAATCCCTCTCCCCCAAGAAAATAATAAAACGACTATTGAAGAAAATAAGGTTTTTATTTCAATTGAATATAGATGGGTTTATTCCCTATCGCAAATTGAGTCTATTTTAGGAGTAAAGAAATGTCCCAAAATGCAAGGAGTCTGGGCCAGGTCTTTGTACACTTTATCAAAAAATATGTATTTTTAGCTTATTTAACAGTTGTAAACCGAAAGAAAGAATTCAAGTGCAACGAAGAATCAAACACACAAACAGACAACTAACCATGTGATGTGAGTGAATTGTGCTGTGACTGAGGTGGCTGTCCCTCTGCTTAGTAAAGTAACTTCACTTGACAACTTCCGCCATAGAAAAGACTCATTGTCAATGTTGCCCGCTAAAACGAACACAAATAATGTTGACTTTTTTATTTTCTTACCATCTAACTACTGATTAAATCAAATTATTAGTATTTTTCCTATAATTACCATGTATTTGTCAATTTTTTTAAATGGTGTACAAAGACCTAGCCCAGGTTGGGACATATCTTTTGGACAATTTTAACCTTAATTTTGACTGGGTACAAGTTGATTTCTATGTTTCGTTTTTAGTATGGCCAGGTGTGAAAATCCACTCTCACATAAGTATGTTGTAGCAAAGATTAAAAGGAAATTCACCGCTTTCGAGAAAGTTCTGGATACTCTTCCTGTCTAGCAGGCTAAAAATCTATCAAAGACATCATCAAGCAGCCATTACGTAAATCTTGTCGCGTACCCCCTACCTTCGTATGGCGAACCACTAGGGGTTCGCGTACCCCACTTTGAGAAGCACTGGTCTATCTCTAATAGCCGGTTTACACGCGTTAAGTGGTTAAGTTGGTAACTAAATTTTAAGTTAAAAGTTGCGTGTAAACAGTCTGTTAAGTGACAAGTGGTAACTTAAAATTTAGTACGCAAGTGATTAAGCAGATTAGGATTTGTTCTATTTTTCGTATAAGTGGGTGGGCGGGGCTTCTCAGTTAACACGTTTGGACGTGATTTTTTAGTTAAGTGCATAAGTTGACAAAGCTGGTGGCGACAAGAGCTCCTATTTATTTCGCATTTACTCTGTTTTTTTTAAATGTCGGAGTGCAGTTTAGTTTCGACTTTAAAATTTGTTGAAGAATATATAAAATAGATATGCTTGTAGAATAAACATTTAGAAAAAAAAATATACTTGTAAAGATTTTAATTTCCGAATAAAATTCTTCTCTGAATTTGTCCAAAATCACATTTACCATATATCTAAGTACAGAATTGACGAATTCCGTGAGATTCATCACTGCACATCTTCATTGAACTTATGAACTTAACTACTTGATCCGTTTGGACACACAAGTGACATGCAGTAACTTAAAATTTAGTTACCAACTTAACTACTTAATACATGTAAACCAGCCATTAGGGATAACCCACAATAATAATTTTTTGTCTTTTACTTTTTACGAGAAATAATGCCTTATTTACGAAGCAATTTTAAGCAATACAGCATTAATCCTTATCCAATTAAGTACCTTAAATACATAGTGCATGTAATATAGATAATTAAAATGAAACAGTGTGTAATAAAATGAACATTTTCGAAGATATTACAGATTTAAAATGCAGGGACATAGACCCGTGCAAAGCCGGGGCGGGTGGCTAGTTTATGATAAAGCACATCAGCCGCTTGTCGCAAGCCATCAGTGGCTGTTGCTGGTGGTCTCGATAAGTCTCATAATTAGTCAGTTAAATAAAACACGTAAATATGTTATTGAATTAAAAATTATATTGCACAATTCATAATCACTTTTGTACTTTTATATATCGTGGGTATCACAGCGTAAAATATATTTACTTAAACATTAGGTAATTTATTTACATTTTTAAACAGCGCATATAAGGAAAGTAATGTTTAGCTTTGCAAGCAGATTGTATAAGTAAAATTAAATTAAGTCATAACAAAGTAAAAGATGTAAGTAAATCTAGACTAGACGATATCTAGCAGCTACCTGTAAATACTTAGGTACCTACCTATTTAAAACAGGTTATGGATTTGTGTACTCATTATATGTATGTGAGATTTTGCTAGTTAAGAAAAATTATACATTTATTGTAAAAAAAAGTCTGTATGTCTTTAACCGGTATGTGAACTACTCACGCGCCATTCTGATGCGTACTTATGAAAAGGATACAATAAATGGATTCTTGTTCACAAAAAATATAGGATCCTTACTGATGAAAAACGGGCATTTCAGTTTATTGTACCCAAAGGTTTTGTTTTTTTGTGAACTAGACTGCATAACATTTTAAAACTAATGTGTATTGGCTAAGCAAATGGGTCTCCCAAGCCGATGGCTTGTAAGTTTTATCATGGAATGAAGTTAGGTAAATCTTGCATTTATTTCAATGAACAAGACATAAGCAAACTTTAAGACCGACTACATAGAGCAGGGAACAATTACTCTTGTCATGTATCTATTTAAAATTGCGAATATTTTAAAGCTTGTTAAGGACACACTTAAAAAACTAAATTTGTTCCCGAAAATAATACTAGAGTGTTATAAAAGACTTACTAAATAAAAATTTGAATACTTTTTATTGTTTGAAAAATATAGAATAATTGTTCATTGGAACATAAAAACCACAGTGAGTGAGTGAGATAAGCAAACCACGAAGACTCGCCCCACTGCTTTTTGGTTGAGGTCACACGGCAAACTAAGTTGAACATTTTCCGGCTGAGCGCCCTCAGCGCTAGGCCAACAAGTCCGGTGAAATTTAAAAGGTTAATAGGGTCATAAATAGACGCGTGTCTTCGCACCGATGAAGGCTGATTCCTAGCCTAGCCGACAAGGTGGTATTTAGTGGATAGGTGCTATTTAAATGAGTCCCACGTCAGCCTGCAGACCGGCTGCGGGGTATGCATGATGCGTTAACCACCTTCCTCTCCCCCATGCAGGCATGCATAGGCGCAAAACAAACGCGCGTCTTCGTATACGATACTCAGAATATTTTTTTCCATTAAAAGTGTCTGTAGAAGGTAATCACGACAATTTAAAAAGATATTTTTCTACCTTTTGAAGAGACCAACTTTTTTATTAGTTTTGAATAATTTCATTGTGACATAGTCTTTGCGAAAAAGTATATCTAGATCAAATTATAATCTTAAAGCGAATTTAACATGGGTGTTTGAGGATGTGTTAAGATCAAAATGTATACGTTGCAGGTTGAATTAGCCATTTAACAAAACAGTTAGATGTTTGGCAGAATAGATTTGTTCAGCTACACGGTTAGTGTAGAGTTCATTAATCAATTATAGTAAGGAATATGCTACATGTTAATTATTTGCTTTACAACTTGTTTATTTCCTGCGAACGCGGAGAGTGAGAGCGCGGTGCGGTAACAACCCGGAGAAGCGATATTTTAAAATTGAAGACAACACATAAAATGTTCAACCAAACTGCTAGCTGTCTATTGAAATAGCGAATATATTGTTAATGACTTAAAACAACCTATAGTATCTACAGTTAGTATGGTCTTCCGGCCAAAACTATTATGATAATATATTTGATTTAAACTGTTATGTCGATTTTTCTACATAATGTATTGCTTAAAAACGATACTTTTTATGTTATGAAGACATAATTATTTTAGCAATAAACATTAATTACTTATTTTTCAAATGGAGCTTCTAAGCTGGTAGTGGTTCATCTTCTTAGGTATTTATGATGTGATTATTAATTCACATTTCATACAACTTAATTGTACAATTTGAAAATAGTATTGGTAGCATATTGCCGAGTTCAGAAGTTCATAGCTAGTCTGCATCTTATACCTAAAACACTTTCTAACCAGGTTTTATTGCGTTTAATTAAATTTTTACATTTCGTGTAAAGCTATTTCTCTCTAGATGCACTTGTGACCATGGTGTCTATAAAGGCACCGAAACGTCGAGTTAAATGTAAAAATATAATAAACGCGATGAAATTTTTTTATTTGTAGTGAATCATTAATACTTATGGAAATATAACATCTAATGCTATTTATGTAACTCAATTAATTACAATTTGAAAATTGATAGTCATACCCATGGAGCAAATACAAAGAGGAGTTATTCTTTATGTGTTATTCTTTAGGAAATTAGGGGATGCCAACGCACGGGTAGCGGGAGGGTGTTTGCGATGCTAGCGTCACTCGAGAGTGGCTTATATTAGAAACTTTTGATGGATTATTGTAAAAATTCAAGTATAATTTACCAGATGGCGTCACTGTCTAGTTAGCCCCGAACATTTTCTAAATTACGAAGCCGCATACGCCGTTCCTTCAATTTAATTTTTATGAACTTATAATGAAATAATGCAACGCATTTTTGTCCTAAGGAACAAGTTAAAAAGGAATTTCAGAAAACAAACTCCGTTTGCACAATATTACGACACCAACGCCAGCGCCTCTAGCAACGAAAGACTTGAACTTTACAGGTGTCACATCCATCTGCATTAAGAAAGACTGCTACATTGCTTACAACATCTCATCTTTGTATTTTCTTTATGGTCCCAATTAAATAAATCTCGACTGTAAAACTAATTGATAATAGCATTTATATGAGCTCATAAAGTTACACAATGACAACATAAAAATAGCAAACCGAATCAATGAAGTCTTAATTTTCTCATCAACGCCGGTAGGAATTGTGGTGCCGGAGACCTGTTTTTAACTCCATCGGAGATGTATGGTCCTGGTTTGGACATCAGCACGGTGTGCAGAGTTGGCAAGGACCCGATGGTGCATGCTAGTTCTGGTGACAAATTGCGACATCCTTGTACATCCAGAAACTTCAGTTTCTTGCAATTGCCTTTCACAGCCTCTAGAGTTTTGTTTGTTAGTTGATTGCAACCCTGTAATACAAATTATAAAATGTTCAGTTTTTTCATGAAATCCTTTTTTTATTTTTTTAACGGACATGAGAAGGATATTGATTAATTACATAACACTATATTGTCATACACCATTTATCTATTTGATGATAAAATTTATCCTGTTTAGTATGGAGGTAAGTAGTCTGGCCTTTCATGCCAGAGGTCCCGGGTTCGAATCCTGGAAGAGGGCACATATTTTATCATATTTGCTTTCTAGTCATGGATGTGGATTTATGTTTATTAGAGTTTTTTTCTAATATTTATATTTAAAAAAAATATTAATGTGTGTTTATATATTTCTTAAGTTTATTTATCTGTTATCTAGTATCCATAACACAAGTTCTTTATGATACTTAATTTGGGCTAGATAATGTGGTGTGTTAGAAATATTTATTTATTTATTATTAGTTTGAAAATATTATATGATATGCACTTCCACCACATGATATGTAGGTTCGAAATAAAAATCTTACCTTATTTCATTCAAAATAATTATTGTTTATGTAATATATTTTTTTTATGCTACTCTATGTCAAATTATTTTACTAGTTATTCCAGAAAGGCTTTAATTCAGTATGTAATGACGAAATTTCGTATTCTAATTCGAAAACCATTTGGATATAACTTTTCTATAACATATTTTGACAGAAACAATTTGCAAAATAATTCGATTGAGCTTATTTTAACGATAATTAGTGATTAAAGTTGATTCTCATTAAACCTCTATATGACGTCATCAAGTGGCATCAACTTCTAATTATTACTCTGTGGTTAAACTGTCATGTCAGTGTCAACAGTAAAGTCAATATCTGTCACCTGAATCCATAGAAAATTGTAGTTGTTAGATCCAGTAATGCGATTTAAAAACGTAACAAGTTCGTGACGTCATCATACGAAATAATTTATTTAAAATTAAATACTGCCTAGAAATTAGAAATATTCTACTGTTTTTGTATTGTTTCCTCAAAATACCTCATTACTTCGGAAAAGTATATAAAAATAATACTTCAAACTGACTTTAAATAACGAATTACCTACCACACAAGAGGAACAAGATTATTTCTTGTAGCAGCAACATAGAGACCATTGTGACGCAAACTCGCCTCTTAAAAATACTTAATGTTTGCTTAAAATATAAACTATTGGAATCAAGATAATGGTTATTATTTCAAACATATACCCAAATAAATAAATTCAAATATTTATTTCTCAACATTGACAATTACTTGTTCTTATTGACGTCAAATAAAACGTGACTCCACCAGTTCGGAAAAACCTTCGTGAAGAAGAACTGGCAAGAAACTTCATAGGTCTCTTTATGTCTATACAAAATTATTCTTATCAGCATCTGTTAGCTCCACAAGTCTCCCTCCCCCCAACTATCCAAATGACGAATACCCTTGAGTTCACGAGTTAACGCCGGATCCAGCCATAACCCTCCTATGATGTGTGGCAGTATAAAGTGGGCAGTGTCACAGTTATTAAAGCGCCAAGTTTCTCGACCTAGTTAAACATTTTTAACAATATGTAAAGCCTGTAACCTGCATTTGGCAATTGTGTTGGTCTTGTTGTGGAATTAATTTGTAGGTTGAGGCTGTCATTACTGCACTAAGGAATATGTTTTGGAATAAAGTAGTAAAATACAGCAATCTTATAATGAACAAAGTAATTTTTTTATGATAAAATAACACTTATAACACCTAAAATAACAACAGACTTTCACATGCTAACCAATTTCTATGAATTACCCTGTTTATAGTAAAACGAATGAAAAATATTTATGACAAGGTTCCCACACTTAATATATTTAGTCTTATTGACTCAACTGTGTGGAATAATAGACAGTTATAATAAAACATTTTAATACAAAAAATAAAAACTTACCCTTAATTCTAAGTTTTTCAATCTTTTTAATCCTTTGGTGACTTTCTCCACAGCTTCATCTTTTAAGTTATAACAATCAATTAAGTTTAAATATTCAATACTGGGACAATTCTTGACTAGATGTTCCATGCCTTCATAAGTGATCTGCTGGCATCTGCTAAGATTCAAACTTACTAATTCTTTGAAGTTAAAGGCATAAGTTAAGCTTACATCAGTTATGCGGTTGCAGCTACTTATATCTAGCTCACGAAGGTTTTTCAATCTTGCTAATGAGTATCCTGTATAGCTATCTACTGATACTTTCTCACACATTCGCATTACCTCATGCTTTCTCCTTGCATCTTGCACTATCTCCTCTTCAGCTCTAGAACCAAGGTGTATTTTCAGAAAAGCTGCAGCTGGGGTACACTCTGATATGATGGGTAACTCATCATTAGCTTCTGTTTCTACTTTACCCATCCCAGTCAGGCCAGCATCAGTAACTTTATCACAGTGACTCAATCTGAGAACTTGCAGCGATACCTGGTTCTTGAACAAGACTTGTATGGAAGCATCGGTGACTGCATTGAAACAATAGCTTAGATCTAGGACCCGTAAATTGTGTAGCTTTTCAGATAATGTGATTAATGCAGTGTGATCCAGATTTAAAGAATGGATGTCTAATTCCTCCAAAACATAGTTATCTTCAGTGCATAGACCATCTTGAATCCCAGTTTTGGTTATCAATTCACATTGAGATATATTCAAAGATTTTATTTTTTTAAGCTTCTTCAGCTCTACTATACCTAAGTCTGTGACAGCGCGACACCTTTGAATGTTAAGATATTCTAGATTCACTAAGTTTTTACAAATATTTACAAGAGACAGATCTGTAACTCGAGAACAAAGACCAATATCAAGTTCTTTCAGTGATGTTTGTAACATTGTCAATGATGTAATACCAGTGTTTGTTAGTTGATCACAGGAATGCAGGTGCAGGGACTCTAACTGCAGGTCCCTAACCTCTGAAAGAGACTTCAAAGCAGTCCCATCAATCAGAGTGCTTGAAAATGACAAGTATTTTATTGAATTCGCTCGAGATTTAATGAATTGTAAAAGAAAATAAAATGTCAAAACACTTTCAGATGGATTTTCAAATACATCAACAACAGCTGGATAAAACTTTTTTACTAATCCTTGGTGAAATTGTAGGGAACATGCTGACATGTTGAGGCTCTCTAAAGCTGGGGCAGATTTAATAAATCTATGGACCAAAGAATCTGTGAGATACTGATTTCCAGAAAGATTCAAACTTTTTAAATTTTCCAGTGTTTCTGTCATTAGTCCTTCAGACTTTCCTTCTAACAACCGGCCAGACATAAACAGCTCTCTACAACTTTGAATGCTTAGTGATTCCAAATTTGTACACTTCTGTAACATATAAACAAATACTTTTTCACAAATATCACAGTTTCTTAAAGCAAGACTTTTGATGTTCTCACTCATTTTGTCCCAAAAATCATTCACTTTTACTGATATTTCTACTTCACTGAAGAGATAATTGCTGTATATAATTGGAGAATTTTCAAATAGTCGTAGTGGTGATAAAGTTTCATCACTCAAATCTGCTTTATAAAATATCACAAGTTTATTTTTGAGGAAGGAATAGTCATTTGCAGCATGATACCATGATCTGCATGTTTCACTAGCTGATTTTCTGTCTGATTTCGGTAAATACTTGAATAAGTAGACTAGAACCTGTAAACAATGAATGTTTTCAAGTTTATTTAAAACTAAATGTTTTTGGAAAATCTTAAACTTCAAACTTACAATAACATTTTTTAGCATGAAAATATCTAATCAAACCAAACATAAGACCAAAATGATCACGTGAAAAAAATTATTGATGTGCAAACAAAGAAAATTTATACAAGCTCTCATAAAACTGAGCGTTTTCTAGTAGTGAGAATTTTAAATTATTGCTTACCTCATATGGGAGATCCATTTTGCACAAGCTTATTTTAGTTACATTTAATTTAATTTTAAACTCGAGCCCAAATCCCGGAAATCAGCTGTTAGCACGTTGTTTTTTTTCGAGCCACTACTGAACTGACGGATAAGACTTTGACATTGACAACACCATGTATTTTTTGTACTTTCTTTGTTCGTGTTTGCTGTTCACCTTGGTTGGACTAATTGTACTTTCACCGACTGAAAAGATACAATGAACAGGGCTTTTATGATTTAACTTTAGTTCGTCATTTATTTATCTTTTAGCAATATTATTTTAATCAGTTCTAATTTAAAAAAAAACTCCAAACTGTTACAAGTTGGCAAATTTCGTGTTTGCATGAAATTGAGCCAAATTGGCCAAAAATGTTCCAAAAAACTTCGTTGTTAATTTAAAAAAAGTTTACGATTGCGCATAGTATATGGCTAGGGTCGGTGAATAGATATACCTAGGTGTAATAAAAATGAACAGAAGACTAACTCTAAATTTTTAAGCGTGAACTTAGGTAAGTATTCTAATATATCATAAAATCAAACGTTAGATATTATATCTATTAACTAACTTAAAAAGTGACCTTTACTCAGGTAGGCGCAGTAGAAATTATAGTAGGTACAACTAATTTAATAAAAAGACATAACTTCGAGCATGAATGACTTTCTTTCTTTGGGGTTTTGATAGTTAACGCAAGCACCTTATACAAAGATAGATCAAATACAACAAGCGTCCCGTTTCTTTGAATTCCCTGACTTTTCGTCTACCTTCTGATTTATTGCTGGTTATTGCTGATTTATTTAATATACAGGGTGACTTGTAATTCGGTTTTAAAATGCACGTGCTCTACGTACGTTTTTTTCTGGGAATTGTTGTTTGTGTCTTAATAATTTAACTTGTTTGGATAACTAATAGAACGTGGAACTTTTTCGAGCAGTTTGTACGGTTAATCTACTGTTGATTTTTTTAAAAATAAATCCAGTTTTCTGTTGACCAAATTAGTGAATCAAAACAAAATTTTAAATATTTGTGCCAGTATTAGTATAAGAAAAAGTTTGTTGATGTATTGGTAACTGACAAAAATTTAAACAACTTTATTCAAAACACTAGTTTTTTATTTATTTAATTTTTTGTTGTTAATTCGGGATTTTTTTGAACAAAACCAAAAATATTGAATATCTCGATAACGAGCCTCCTTGGTATTAGGGACAGTTTAGTCAATTTTGTTGGAAATTAGTTGTATTATCACATCCCAAGAGGAATACGTCGAATAACAAGTCACCCTGTATATAAAATAGTAATAAACAATGCTGAAGGTCACCCTTTGTTTTAAGGCAGCCTAGGGTTTAAATAATTGGTTCTATTGTAGATCAGCTGTAATACTATTTGAGTAACTAAGTAGTTAGATACAAAACTGGAATCATAAACTCATATTGCAATGTATATTACTTAAGATGGTTATTTAAGAACATATATATTATTTAAGAAGGTTGTACGTAAGCTTGAGTAAAACTTTAACCCTACAGTACCTACGTACCTAGGTCGAGAAAAATGAATTATAGCTACCAATTACGATGCAGGAAACCTTTTGTGCTGTCGGATAGTCCTGTGAAATAATATTGCTAAAGTCTCATGCGTTAATTACTTTTGAAATAAAGTCACTCTTATCTTGAATGGATTTTTATGATCCCCAAATCTACAAACCATAAATTAGCCTTGAATATGCATAAGTATTCTAAATAAAAGTAAGGGAAGGGTTATTTCGATTTGGTAGTAAGGCATTATTGAAAGCGGTTATACACAGAAGTGGATTACTGGAAAAGGATTACTGCCCATCTATTATCATTATTAACAGCTCGATAGCTGCTTTTCCGGGAAAGGATGCAAGCACTACCTATGAATTTGTTATTCTCTGCGGCAGTTTCTTAATTCTACCAAGTGCTCTTAATATTATTAGGTAAGTACGGAAGTACCTAATAAAAAAGAGTTACAAGTAAAATGAATCTAACGTTTCTTCGTACACATTTAAAGGAGTTTGCGCATTACTAACACATATTGCTAAGCCACTTGTTGGGTGCCAGTAAGCTTTTGCTACGCGGGGAGAGACCGCGTCCGCCCCTCGCGTTTCCCGCGATAAACTCCGACGTAACTTTTTAATTTACTATAATTTGTGCATGAACAATGTTTCTATGAATTTGGCGGCACTATAAATAAGGATGTCTCGGAGGAAGCAAGCTAAGCCGCGATCTTTGAAAAGTGAGTTTGTTTATACACGGATACTTTTTATTTGTTTTGAGATTGGAATCATTAAAATAATTTAGATGAAAATTTGTGTAAGAAAAAATAATCGGGCGTAGCTTGATGGTAGTACTTAGGTACTATGAGAATATTGAGAGATTAAATTGAACCTAGTAGATTTATAATCAAAAACAAATAAACATACTAAGCATGGCAAAGACAGACATAATCTAATCGACAGCCTACTTCTATTTATTTTTTTCTTTGAGAATGATAATACAGAATGATATACCTAATAGGTAAGTACGTACCAATAACTAAGATTTTAAACAGAAAATTTAAGTGAAAGGCAATGAATGTTAATAGAAGTTTATTTTTTTATATGGGTAAAGTTTGCATATTGTCAATATTATTGAGTACATGAAGGCATAACCGGAAGTGAAGTTTTTCTAAGTATGACAACTTTAATAATATATTAGTATTAGTACCTTGTTATTTTTTCAATGGCAGTTTTATCTACGTCATACATGAAATCATAAATGGTACAATCGTTTCAAGAAATTAACAATTTTACGATCTGGCCTGACGTCTTCGATCAGCAGCGTTATTTGATTGACACTTATCATTTTTTGCTCAATCGATTTGTAATTTGCGGAAAACAGATCACAAATACCATACAAAAATTTCACATGTTCATATGTTTACATGTAACAAAATTTTTTGTGGTCGGACTAAATCAGAACACTCAGTTTCAAGTGTCGGTTTCTGAGCATAAAATATCCCAATTTAAACAATATCCTTTTTATTATAATAAAAATCTATATTTCATACACGGGCATTTCCAGTATAACGTTATACAGTTGAACTTATACAGTATTATTATATCAACTAACAGATATGTAATCCAAAATCTTTCAGCTCTATCGTATATGAATGACTTCATTGCAGCAACACTAATGCACCTAAAACTCCTAATCCATCATGAGACCCGATCATCAGTAACCTTCCCGAACTAAGCCCACCGCCCATTCAGCGCTTAGTATATGCGAGGTCCAAAAATCACAATAGCAATTCACTCTTCGTCGACCTTAAAGACTGAGCTATAAGAGCGATAATAGAGTTTCATTGTAAAGCCTAAAGCGTTGTTGACTATTTAGCAGTGCAAACGAGGCGGCACTGATAAAATGCTGTTATCAGGGTGTCATTCGAGAATCGTCCATCACGGTTGTTTGTGGTGCCCTAACTAACTATTGCTATTAATTTTTACTTGAAACGCCTATGTGCATAGGCGTAGGTGATTTGGTTGGGATGAAGGTTAGAGTTTAAGTTTGATAACGTCAGGCTAGTGTGGAATTTATTCTCCGGAAAATGTGGACAGGATTATCTAAGTGGGTCATTCTTTTAGAGTTAAATGAAACACTAATAATGTCCCTTCTGTATGCCCAACTTAGGACACATAAATTTATACTTATAAAATTATTTACGAAAATATAAATACTTATAGAGGTCCGTATTTCGGGATATTTTACAATAATAAGGGTTTATTATTGTAAAATATATCCTAATTTTGGCATACAGAAGTGACATTATTAGTGTTTCATTTAACTCTAAAAGAATGGCCCAAGTATTTCTTAATTAGGTAGGTACTAGAATAAGTTGTTACAACAATGGCGCTTAAGACAGGAATACAAACAGGAATCATTTGTTTGTTTTTTGGTGAGGTAATTGACACAGAAAGAGACTAATAGACTGATTTTAAAAATTTCTTCTTCATTCAATTGTTATATTATCCAGAAGCAAGAAAGTCTATATTTTATTCAAAAATTCCCGCGCTAATACGAGTTTTATTGATAAAATCACACGACTTCTAATCAAAAATAACTTGCACAACAACATCGTTAAAAAGTGTAAAAATTTATGATACAAAATGAAATTTTCTTTCGTTTATCAAACAAGAAGAGTCAAAACTATATTCTTAAAACAACAAAACATTATTTATCACCCCAATTTAAAGGCATACACATACCCATTTTTATGACTCAACAGCACACAAACAAGCGTCGTTTGAAGAACAAGCAACAGTAATATTGTTAAGTTTAGGTAGTGGTATTGATCGGCAGGTCTAGTACTTTCGTAATGTGTCTCAGGGGGCCCGATGTGACTCCTCGGGCGCCCGGGACCAAGCCACTCGCAGACTAATGAAAGAATGAGCTGAGAGCTCGGGGTACACCAGGTGTTCTCTTTTTGGGAGTTCTTGAGTAGTTTAACTTTTATTACTAGGAGAATATGGAATTCGACTGTGTCGCTATCTGAAAGAATTTCATTTTATCATCAAGTTTTAGAAGATATGAAAGTATGCAATGGAATAAAAATGAATAGAAAATAACATATTAAAGTTCAGTTACAATTCAGAGATACTTAGGCAACGAGACTGCGACAGTTTCAAATGCATTGCGATAATTAAAAGAAGTTAATAATTAAAACAGGCAATTTTTAGATATTACGGTGTAGGTATCTCCCGTCCATGAAGACGCGCCCGCTACTGGTTGGTCGAGGTCGGATACTACGACAGATGATGAGAACAAAAAAGTAGAGGGGCGCGTCCTCGTGAAAGGCATTTACTATATCATAATTTACTCACGTACTTTATACACATCGTGTATTTTTAGTAAAATAACAATAATTTAAAAATAAAAATATTGGTTTATAGCTGGGTTCCAAAGCTGAATGCCATTTTCATATTCGTAAAGCAAAAACACATATTATATTGTTTGTATCCTGCTACGCACCTGGGCCCTATTTTTTAAATGTGTCAATTACACCTCAGTGGAGATGACCCTAATGTGAAATAATTATACTTTTGTTCATGTTGGCACGGAATTATGAGTTAATCCTTTGCTTCCACCTCGACTCACTGTTAAAAGAAATTAGGATTTGGCGCGTGCTTTTGACTTACTGGCTAATTAGCTTTGATAAACTGGACTTTCGGATTTCAATATAGTTCCTATCGAATCAAATCAAATCAAATCAAATGAATTTATTTGCGAAAATATGTGTACAAATAGTTTTTAATTAAAATTGACAGATCTACATTTTTTACTGTTAAACAGCGTGCACATATTTATAAGAAGTTAATTACAAAATGATTTACTATGTAAAAACTTATTAAATAATATCAAAATAGTATTTACAAATATTATTATTTAAATGTTATAAAAATAATACAAAACATTATGGTTCCTAAACTTATACATACAGATTCATTTAAGTATTACAGTTCAGTGTCTTTAAAATATTCATCAATTGTGTAGTAACTTTTAATTGTGTCTAATGAATTCGGACTCAGCCTATTTTTATGTCGGGACTATAATGCTACAATAACCAGATATTAATTATCATTTAATCATTATTCATTACACATTAACTTTACAAATTAAAACTTATTTTTATCATTTATTATTGTTATTGTATAACTTTAGCAGTTTCTTTAAGTTACTTACCCATTTCATGCAAAGAAATTATAAATAACTATAACTATAAAACAATTGACGGCCTGTTTGGTGTGGAGGTAAGTACCCTTGCCTTCCATGCCACAGGTCCCGGGTTCGAATCCTGGTAGAGGCAGATATTTTATTATATTTGCTTTCTAGTCATGGATGTGTATGTATGTTTATTTACGTTTATTTCTAATATTTATACATAAAAAAAAATATCTATCTGTGCTAATATATTTCTTAAGTTTATTTATACGTTATCTAATATCCATAACACAAGTTCTTAATGATACTTAATTTGGGCTAGATAATGTGGCGTGATTGTTAGAAATATTATTAAATATTATAATATTATTATTATTATTAATTACAGTTACTAAAACTTTTATTTCAAACTCGATCAACAGTAAGTATCATAATGGAAAACTACGCGATACCTGGCTGCATAAGCCTTGTTCCTTTTCCTATCCAGATATATAAATTAAGAAACAAAAATATTGCGGGAATTCTTTATTTTATCACGTACAATTCGTATTATGGTTTAGTTATTATTAGTGAAAACTCACTCATTCTGTGAAATAATTGTTCAAATTAGTTAGTTTTAGAAAATTATTTTTCATAAACGTAACTGAAAGTTCCTTCGATTCGATACTAGAGGCATCATGTCGTAAGTAAAACCATTCACTACGTACCATTCCGTACCACCAAGCAATTTAAACAACAAAGAAATAAACTTCAGCTCCTCCTCATTATCCCGACACCAAAAACATAAAAATGGCAATAAAACATGTAAAGAGAATAAATATTAGATGCAAGGTAAAAGGTCGGGACAGACGTATGTAATTGTTCCCGGTGAGTAGGGTTGGATCTATGCGGCTTCGGTGCGTCAACTTTTTGCTATGGCTTATCCGTTTACGACAGTATGGGTGTCAGTCGAGTTTGCACGTGGAAATGATGATGGGTCGCTTTTTTATTGTGAAATGGGATTATGACTCGAATGAAGGGGATTTCTTTGTAATGAATACGTAAGTACCCTGTTTCGACTTAGCTGGTATATTCGATTGGCATTTTCCTAAATTGACGGTTTGACGAACTGATTTCCAAAATTTCCTGAAATGGACGGTCTCATGGTATGGACTTGAGACTGATAGGTCCTCCAAGAGTTTCTGAGCTTGAATCCTGGTTAGGACATAATATTAGTCTATAAACAAATGTTTGGTATTGAATAATTTCTTAAATATATATATGCATTGTAGTAGCCCCGGTGCTCTGTAGGGTTCTTACCCCAAACATTACTCAATTAACAGATATATGTTTGATTTTAAACTTTCATTATATTTTTAAAGTATGTTTTAGTTTTATAGGTTTTATTTGCGATTCAAAGTAACAGCAATCTGATTAAATTGTGGTAAAGTTGTTCCGTATCGAAGCTCGGAACTGCCCTTTCGGGAATCGACTGCTTTTAACCAAGTTCCATTATTACCAGCGCCCTCTTCGTAAGATTACACCAAGGTTCCTAAACTTGTAGTGTCCCTATACAGTATAAGCAAAAATACATACTCACTAACCTATTATAATTTCAACTGTAAAAAAAAACATGAACACAATTCTATCAAAACTAACTCAACATAAGCACAATGGTAATAACATCGCAGCCTTAAAAACAAGCCTTCCTTCATTTGTCTACCCTCATGAATAACCAATGGCGTTACCAGATGACGTACAATACAATTATTACTAAAAGCGCCCCGGCAGCCAACACTGATAAGTTTACCCCGGGGGGCTGAGGCGCGGGGGGAAACCCCCCATTCGTTCATAAAACTTGTACTAGTCCACGGAGATCTGTTGGGAAATTTCCCCTGGGTTTAACCACCACCCAGAAGGCTTCAGGGAAATACGGCAAGCCATATCATAACAGTTTTATGTTGACGTTGACCTCCTCAGTACGCTTCCATGGAAGTGCTTGGCTGTTAATTTGTTAGATGAGATAATGAGCAATGATTTTGTTGGAAATTGGAGTAATATTTTGACCAATGATTCTTAATTAGGATTTAAAACGTTACTTACAATTACATTACATTACCAAATAGTACCATTAAACAAACGCAGTATAACTTATTCATGTAAACTTTCGTGTTTTTTTCATTCAAGGAATGTAGCGTTTCATTCAAAGTATTTAGCGGTGTTATTAAACTTTCCAAACCTATGGATCCTTAGACCGTCAGAATTTAAATCCATCATGAAAGGCATGAGTTGAATGGCAAACTACGAAAGTATATCTACAGTTTTATAGGTAAGTATTTAACGCTCTTGTATACTTTACCTTACCATTGTTCATTGCAGTGTTCATTCCTTTGTCTGGTGATCACATTTACGATGCATGAATTGTTACCAGTTCGCTATAGAATCGTCCATAGCAAAAGCGATGCTAACTTCGGTCGTCGTAGGATAACAATCCAAAAACGACCATATTAATAGATCTAAAAAGCTATAACAAAATGGCGTAACCACCCAACACACAATAAACGTCACAAAAAGATTAATCTATATCAACAAGGTAATGTAAGGTACAGATATAGATCAGCAGTATCCTAACGTCAGGTTTTCTCTTTTTTCCCAGTTTTCCCCAAAGAGTTCCATAAATCACTCATCTGCTTTACGCCTATACATCATACGCGTAACAATATCATTTCGTATTTTCAAATATTCACAAGATTTATTATTTTTTTATGTTCTTACCTACTATTCCGGGAAGCAAGACTTTTTCTTAATTCATTTCAAACGTTTGCTATTTTTTGCATGTCCATAAAACTATGGAAAGTCCATAAACATGTCCATAAACTCACAACAAACGTTGTGAGTTTAATAATATTAAATCTTGATGTTTCTAAGTCATTATGAAAAAAAAAAACAATTATACTTCATTTTAAACTTGGCAATGGATAAAGCAAGTGTGAGTGAGTGAGAACAACTATGGCGCCCAACTAATATCAAGACTCTCCTCTCTACCTACAGCCCGAAAGATTTTAATTATATTATGTAAATTCATTCATCGATTTAATATTAGCATTTGATTGTTAGCAAGTATTTTTGGTGTGGAGGTAAGTACACTTGCCTTCCATGCCAGAGGTCCCGGGTTCGAATCCTGGTAGAGGCAAATATTTTATTATATTTGCTTTCTAGTCATGGATGTGAATGTATGTTTATTTAAGTTTATTTCTAATATTTATATATGAAAAAAAAATCTATGTGTGCTTATATATTTCTTAAGTTTATTTATCCATAACACAAGTTCTTGATGATACTTAATTTGGGCTAGATAAAGTGGTGTGATTGTTAGAAATATTTATTTTATTTAATTATTATTATTTAAATTTTTTTTACCTTTTGGGTAAGTTTAGTTTGAGCGTGTATATAGATATAGATAATTAATCATTCTTATTAGTTAAGTTATTGTTAGTGAGTTATATTTGGTTTTAGCCTATAATATATCTCAATGTAAAACGGAATCGAAACCACACCAATCGCGGCTGATTGCCATTTTTCAATTAACTAACTAACTTACAACTATGGCTGTCTGATGGACAGAATTTGTCTATTTGGCGTATAAGTCTTACTTCCTGATAATAATATTAGTTATAAAAACATTTTCACGATATTTCTTTCTCACCGAATTTGATCTTTAAAATATTTTGAGTTGTTTTAGCGTCAAAGTTGACATAATTATGATATAGGTGATCCTAAAAACCTACTATATTTATTTGTATATTTGATGTTTCAGAATTTCAGCATCACCGTTACCTGATCTAAAATGCAAAAATTTATATAATTTACGATGTCACAGTTTCGACGCGAGATCCGAAACTGCGGCAGAGATTGACGGTAGAGGATGACGGTTGTGGGTAGGAGCCCTGCCTCATATGCCGGAGGTTCCAGGTTCGAATCCTGGCCGGAGCGTTCATTTGTGTGATGAACACAGATGGTTGTTTGTATTTATATATGTATGTTCATTCTGGGACCCCCCCCAGTTTGCTGTATGGTCATCCACAACACAAGCTCTGCTTACTTTGGAGCCACACTGTTGGTGTGTTTGTCTGGGGGTAAACTATTTATTATGAGAATTGCCCTAATGTGCTTCTCGGATATCTTGATATGTACTGCATTCACATATAGCCTAAAGTGTAATAAAACAAAAACATGTCGGTAAATGCCAACAAATAAAACGGTTAGTATAGCCTATAGTCAGACGGCTATTGCATCCGCAAAAATTTTATTTACAAATCATAAAATGTTTTTGTTTGTTTCACCAAAATATGTGTTTAGTTTGGTTGTATAATGTGCGTGAGTCTTAATTTATTATTTAATTTACAAATTTGTTTTGAAATAGTATTGAAATAAACCTGCTTTGGATTTTGTGTTTTATTATTGTTATTATTCTTTTTGTCGTGTGTCATATATGTGTGAATTTTAATGATAAGGATTAGCAGATAATTTTTGTTACAATAGCATAGTTAGTAAGCTTTGTAATATTAACAAGAGGGCCTAGTTGCCACAATAAAGAAAATTTATTATTATTATTATATTATTATTATTAATACGACAAAGTTTAGCGAGAAGAAAGCTAGCCTGTCATCATCCGTTGCTGGTCCTTGGTCCTAATTTTCTTTTGTGAGTTAAAGCTTCTTTGATTTTCATGGTATATTTTACTGGTCTTCACGTTTGGAGAATGCATTACGGTACTTTGTGAAATAACGTACTAAACGATTTGAATAAATTTGATTATACAATATTTAATGTCGGTAAGCTACAATACTGAGTACAAATTCAGACAAACAAAAAGCATTACCCGACTCAACGCCCAACACGTTCTACTCGCTACAAGCTAATCTCCAGCAGTCCTATCCATATTGTTTAAAAATAGCTGGAGTCGGTCGTCCTTGGAGCGGGAGGGCGGGAGGTCCCGGAGGAGGGAAGCGTGCGCCCCTCGGAGTCCCGCGGGAGCTGGCCCACGCGGCGAGCACCTCCTCTCTGGGGATACCACTCCCGGCTCCTGGGAAGGTTCCCGTCTGGGATTGTGGTTTGAGTCTTGGCAGATATTTTTTCAATTTATGTTGAAATCAGCCAACGCGCAGTAGGCAAGTGTGGATTATATAAGTCTGAAACCACCTCTCAGATGGGAAAGGCTGATGACCCTGGAGTAGGATTATTTAGGCTGTGAAGTTAATGTTACTAATGAAAATGTTGCTGGTGTGATTTAGTTTGGAACAATTGTCAGCAATAATTTAGTGACCGGTTGAAACAGGTAATAGAGTGCCGTTGTGTTGTTCGAGTGAGTTGAAATAGGTAATGTTGACTTTAAGCTATGAGAATAATCGGGACTAATTAGAATAATGGCTTCATTACAGAAAATTATTCATCAAGTATTTCTTTTATAAAGCGTTGATGAGCAGGATATATTAGTACATGTACACACATTTTGCTTGTTTATTTGCGTCAACAATAGAAATAGGCAATGCCACGGACGAATACCTGTATAAAGATTTAAGATTTTACAGATATTCCAATTTTACTAAAACTTCCTGCAGGATTCACCTGCGTAGCTGCAGCACCTGGTTCTTTAGGAATTTCGGGATAAAAGATATCTCTGTTCCAATAAAAAAAAAAATATTTTAAGAAAAGAAAAAAGTATAGGCGTTTCTCTAACACAAAGGTTTTTTATTTTAAATATACAGAGTAAGATGAAACACTCGGTAGTAGAACGGAATGAACCTCTGAGAGCTCGTACCATAGTCTCTCAGGAAAATAGCGGAGACTTTCGACTTTTAATTGACAAGTGTCTAGAAAAAGTTCACAGCGTTATCCATCCATAATTCGATAAACTTCTGTATTAAATTGTAAACAGAATAATGTGGCTGCTTTTTGCAAGAATTGAAGCTGCTTTGCTCTGTTAGTTGTTTATGCAAGAGAGGGTATAAAGAGGTATTTGTATTGGTTTAAACAACATCTACTAATATACAGTCATAAGTATTTTGTGCCTAAAAAAGGATATGCAATACTGTTGAGTTATGGCTGAGATTGCACCAACTCTGTTACGTAGGTAAATAGCCATATTACCAGTCTCTACATTTCTAAAATAACCACATAACAAATCACAGCAATAAATTCGTCACTTAATGCTATCATATAACTACAACATTAATGAATACTGCGTAAAATTAATCTCCACCGTTATCTCCGAGCCCAAGTTGTGGAAACTAAAATAGCTTAGGAAGCTGGGAGCATGTTATTATTCCTTTGTGAGTCCGCACGGGTCCTTAATCAAAATTATTACGGACAGCGTTTAGTGGCACCGAAGGAATACGTCTCTCCTATTGTGTATAACTGCTACCAGAAACGATAAACCTAAACACAACTTTATTTAATAGCCACACCAGAAAACCCTCTAGCTTATTCCCCCATTGTTTTAAAATTTCTAGACTTTAAGATAACTCTAAAAATCCTTTTGTTCGTAACTTGAATACTGAATACACACTGAAAGCTTAACAACTTTTCCAACAAATAAAATCAATGAACGTTGTCTCCAAAGAACTATAAAAATAATAGACAGATAGTTGTAGCTGTAGAAAACAATTTGTTTCTTGCGCCTAAAGGTTAAATATTCTATTGTTGAGTTTTATAGTTTTCGCGCAATGGCGTAAGCCAGTATTTAAAATGAGGACCTCGAGCGAATGCACTATAGAGTTTTGGTACACAAAAGGGTAGTTAAGTTCTAGACTTTAGTAATCTTCACCTCTTTTACAGTAATTTCTCATAATCTTATTTAGTTATTACTTTCGTCAAATTAGAAATAACTAGTTTGTTTATATTTATATTCATATTTGTATTTAAAGCTGAACTGTTAAAATCATTTTCACAGTTTAACTTTAACAAACCAACCTCTATAGATTCTAAGCTCCACACTCCAGCATAATAAGCCATACCGATATAGGTGGTAAGAAAATTGAATGTCTTGTTGTATGGAGTAGTGCTGTGTCGCGAGTTGGTGCGATGGTCCCCCAGTGAGGCATTCCGACGAGTTACGAGGGGTTATCAGTGTTGGACCTAGGAGCCTCTCTGTCTAAGCTATACATGAAGCTGGTACCAAGTTGTTATTATGATTGGGTTGCACTGTTAAATCGTTGCGGTGCGGTTTGTGTGGGTGATGATTTGAATTGTTAATTGTGAAGAACGTCTAACTATTTAATTTGAGATTCTCTTTTATGCATTGGCTTGTATGTTGTGCGTAACTTTTGTGTTTAGTGAGTAAAGGTGATGTTTTTTTTTTTCGAAATGGACAGTTTATTCTTGGCCCATAGGTCTTTTAAATTTCACCGGACTTTGTAGCCTAGCGCCGACGGCGCCTAGCTGGAACTTAAACTACTCCTACATACGACACGCCTAAGGGCACCCGAGAAGGCACGGCCCTCGGCTTAGGACGTCGAATATTGAAACTACCAGTGGTTCGGAAGGATCATCTACTGCCAAAGAACCAGCAAAAAACTCAGTAGGAATGCGTACGACGCGTTAGCCTGGCCCACCGGTGGGTTAGGCGATTCGAATGCCGTGTTGCCCCTTTTCTAACTGGAAATAGGCGTTCCTTGTTGTAATATCATCGTCGGGATCTGTTAAGACGTTACGCGGACGCCTGTAACGAACCCCCGCGTTTGGGTTGGCTGTGTATTCAGATGACTTATTGACCAGCGGGTTGGGATGGTGCTAAGCATTATCGAAGTGGCGTCTAGACGCCAACTTCATGAATGCGGCAATGGTGGGCAGCTCGAGATCCTTGTGCAGATCAAGTTGCTGACACAGGGCGGGGCCCCGACGCATTTGCGTAAGAACCTATTTTGAATAACCTGCAATTTATTGAGGTTCGACTTGCTGGCGTGAGCTAAAGCCACACTGGCATATGGGGCGGATGCAAGTTTTGTAAAGTGTGAAGGTGATGTAAGTTTCTAGTGCCGGTTGCAAATGACAAAGGCTTACCACTTTGGCAATGAACGCTCTTAGTTTTTCTTGTAAATTCTTTGCGTTTTGTTTTCCGGGTGAATGTGTAGCGTTATAAAGCAATTGGTAATTTTAAAATAAAAACTAATCCCCTAGACAAATATAATGAATCATGACGGCTCATAGCATTTTACGAGTTTGTCCATAAACCTAGAAAATGTCAGTACTACTCGAATTCAAACAAAAATAACTCAAAAAGATAAATTTTAAAGTTATTTTACTTTAAAATGTTTACACTCCAAACACAGAGCGACAAAGTCAGTGCCTCCAGCAGGGCAAAATACACAGGATCAATACGGATTCCCTGGGGAACCCCACCTGGTCCGCTCCCCTGGGCCACGTCTGGCTGCCTTGCTGATTACCTACTGTATCATTGTGTTGCAGAGTACGAGGTTGCTAAGATTTATAGGTCGAAGGATTATTGTAGAGAATTATAAATTAAGAAATATGCTGTTAACCTACAACCGTGGCAATAATTCTAGATTTAGAGTGTCTTCGCATAAAAAAGACTGTTGATTGTTTTATTGTAGAGTCTATTATAATGATTGTATTGCTCTATATTCGACATTGTACTTCCTGTACTGATGCAACACGTGCATTATACAAAAAAAACGCCGAATAGAATAAAAAGGGGTATTTATTAAAAAATGGCTTAAAAGTCCAATATGTGAAAATCGCGTAGGGTATGACATTTTTTCGTCAAATCAGTGAGTAATCATGGAGACTAACTCCTTCTAAAGTATCTAGGTGGACCTAACCAGTAACCCTGTACACTAAACCACAAGATAACATTGACAATAAAAAAAAAAATTATATTAAAACTTACGAGTAGGTATGTTAGAGCTGTAAGTTAGATTCACAGCACCTGCATAACTCCCCATTTTTTTGTGGGAACGGGATAAAATGTAGCCTATTTTCGTACTGGATAATGAATAATTAACCCTTTAACGGTGATCTAGGTTGAAAATCGATTGAGAAAATTTGATAATATGTGTTAGGTTGATGAGCTGTTGACTGTAGTTTCCTAATTGTCGAAGAATTTTTAAAATCGGTTCATTGCGTGCAGAAACGAACAAACAAACAAATCTTTTCTCTTTTTAATAATAGTTCATTTAAACAAAAATGCGTAAATTAACAAAATACATTCAGTATTTAGTACTTATGTCATCTATAAAAGAGCAAAGGTCTACAAGGAAGAACTACTCGTACCAACAATTGACAATACGAATAATTCCCCCGGACATATATGACTATGAAAAGATAGAAAAAAAAACGTGTTTTCGCTATAGCTTAAAAAACTTGTTATTAAAGTTCTATTTTTATTTTATGAAAATAAGGTGAATCTGCATAATAACCGCGTGAGCATACCATTGCCCCGTGTAAGTCCCAGTAGGACGGTGCGCACCCTGATACGAAGAAATCACGCCATGCTCTTGTAATTAGCTTTACAATCACACTTAATTTTTTGTGTTAAATATATTGTTACAGTTATTGATGTTAAACGGTATAGGTTAAGTTACTATCTGCTGCGGATAGAATACTGCGCTTAAAATTGCCACGTTCTATCGTTAATATTTCAGACTAAGAATTTATTGGGTTTTCAGTTACAAATAGCATTTAAATATCAAATACCAATTGAAATCGCACAATTTTTGCAGGAAATAAAATGTTAGCCTAAAGTTAACATTTGGATATGTCAATATGGTCTAATGTTTCAAAAGTTCCTAAAATGAGTGAGCTTTGAATCTTAAAGCAGTATTCTATCAGTAAATGTAAATTGATATCTATTATTAAGCAATATACTTATTTATCAAATGTAATCATGTATCATAATCTTATAAAAGGTGATCTAAAACTGAGTAATTTTATTGATAGGAATCTATTTACAAAATGAAAATGTATGCTTTTGTGTTTCTTACACAAATGTATATTTCGAGTGTATATGCCTTAAATCATACTCAACCTCAATATTTGTTTGGTTTTTAATGGCTTCTGATATCAATTGTGTTGTTGCTCAAAAACGACTCAACATTTAGGTACTACGACCATTTTATTTTTCTGTATGTAAAAAGCAAAAACTCCTACGTGAAACAAAACAGCGTAGGTGACCAGTAAATGAAACGAGCCCGTGATTTGCCGTCCCCGGGGGCTCGCACCTCACTCGTACTTTTCCATGTCCATTGCCCACATTATACTAATTAGATTTAATATACGTACACAGCTGTATAGCTTACTTGAAATGTCTAAAAGCATTTAATGGTTTGGAGATATATTTGTTACCTAAATGTAGGTAAACACTGAACAAGTGTAGAATTATCTAGAATCTAGATGTATCTAATACAATTTGTCACTGATCTATTTACGCACAGCATACATTTGAAAGGTCTGGTTTTATATAAAGATAGTCTTTATATGGCTCCCAAAATCTATAACAAATAACCAAATCATATAAAGGACATTAAAAATATTAATGAGTTCAAACAAAAATTGAAATATTTACTAACAGAAAAATGTTATTAGAATAAGAATAAGAATAAGAATAAAATTTATTTCTGGAAAACTTACATCTAGGAATACACAATAAGAACTTACAAATTTATTACTACGATAAACTACATAAATATCAATTATAATAGGTGTCTAAAATTTACAATAGTTACTATAATTATGATAAGTCATACTATCGGTTTATCATGATCTAGGGTAACAATAACTAGGCAAATACCTAAACTAAGTAATTATGAATTACCTGTTTTTTAGGTACAAATTATTAAATTAAGTACAGTATGCTGCATAAACATTAATTCTAAATCTAGTAAGTACATTAACAATTAAATGCGCAAAGTGAATATTACATTAAATGTGTTTCATAATTCTCGTCCCACTATAAACATTAGAAAATAATAATAATACTAATACGACACGAAAAAATAAATAAAAATACAACAAAAAATTTATTAACATTTTGGAGACATTAATTATCTTATTTTAATACTATTAATAACTTCTCTGTATCTTCGTAGGACATACTCAAAAGTGATGCTCGGATTATTCGTTTAGTGTTGTTGTAGGTCAGAGGATATATGCCAAGATTGGTGTTTAATCTTTTATATAGAAGTGGTCCTAGGAAAATGTAAAATCTGGAAGAAAATGCCGTTTTTGTGCTTTGTGGACAAACAATGTCAAGCCGTCTTTTGTTAGCTGTTTGTGTGCTATAGTTAAGGGTGCTATGGAGTTTTAAAGTTGTGCTCATTATAAATAACTGCCTGACTGTCAGTACTTTACACTCTTTATAGAGAAGTTCAGTGGAGTAAAAGAAAGGTCGGAAATGGGAAACTTTCAAAATTGCTCTTTGGGCTCTTTCAACGTTAAGGAGAAGAGTTTTAGCTGCTCCGCCCCATGACGTAATACAGTAATTTAGTATCGACTGACACAATGCAAAGTATACCTGCCTCATAAGTTTAGAGTGTCCTATGCTGCGCAGTTTTTTAAAAACAAATATTAACTTGCGTATTCTGTTGCTAACCGCATCTATGTGTAGTCTAAAAGACAGAGTTTCGTCTATAATGACACCTAGGTACTTTATTGTTTTAGTAGCAGTAATGTGAGGACATGAACACGAGTGATTGATTTGATCAATACAATAGTGCGCGTATAGGTTAGGGTTTTCTAAAATTGATTTTCGCATAGAAAACTGGATGAAATAAGTTTTATCTGAATTTAGAGTGAGTAAGTGTTGCTGTAGCCACTTGTTTACTACATTGAAGCCTCGTTGTGCAAGCTCATATAATTCTGTATCTGAGTTTGCAGAGAACAAAAGAGCGGTGTCATCAGCAAAAGATATGATTTTACCACCGTTTATTTTCAGGTTACAAAGTTCGTTAATGTATATTAAGAATAGTGTGGGACCCAAAACACTTCCTTGAGGAATTCCATATTCCGTGTTTACTAGGTCAGAACTTACGATATTTCCTATTTTTACACATTGCGAACGATCGTGTAGGTAATCTGCAAAAAGTTTGTGTTGGGTTCCCCTTATACCTAAATTTTCAAGCTTATTTAATAGGATAGGAATAGAAACTGTATCAAAAGCTTTGGAGAGGTCTAAGAGAATTCCCATAGTCCGATTACCTTTGTCAAGTTCCTGGACTATGTGGTTAGTAAGATCAAGCACCGCGTCGGCAGTTGACAGCTTGTGCCTAAAACCGAATTGTGTATTTGACAGGATGGACTGTTTCTCCAAGTATTGAACAAGTCTGTTATTTATAATTTTTTCTAAAACCTTTGAAATGCCTGTTAATAGTGAAATTGGCCTATAATTAGTAGTTTGATCTTTCTTGCCATTTTTGTAAATTGGAATAATGACAGCTTTCTTTAGACATTTTGGAAAAATGCCGTCTTTTAGGCACTTTTGAAAGATATAGGTTAGTGGGGTGCAAAGGATGTGATGAAAGAGTTTTAATATTTTGTTAGAAATATTGTCCCATCCCACTGCTGAATCGTCCTTCAGGCCTTTGATAATTCTAGATACCTCAGTTTCGTCAATATCTAATAAAACAAATGAATTTAAAAAGGAGCATTTAGATAATTGATTGTGGGACGTGAAGGACGGCGAATGCGATTTATGAAGCATTTTTTCAGCCAATGATTTCCCAAAGTTAGTAAAAAAATTATTTACTAAGTTAGCAGATTCAAAATGCGATTCAGATGATCCACCGCGCAATAGCTCTGTAGCGGATTTATGCTGCTTCGACAAAAACGTAACATTTTTAATAAACTTCCAGACCCTTTTAATGTTTGTTCCCGCCTTTTCTAATTCATTTTTATCGTAAGTATTTTTTACTTTCTTAAGAAGAGCGTTACAAAAATTTCGGTATCTTTTGTACGATATTTGTAATATTAAGTTATCAGGCTGAGCTTTGGCCTTCATATGTAACTTATCCCTATGTCTCATGCAGCGAATAAGCCCCGGGGTGATCCAAGGCTTAATGTTGGTAAATTTTTTACTTAGACGAGAGTACGTAGTATTTTGCAATATGGCTTTTTGTACCTGTGATATAAAGTATGTCATACAATAATTCGCGTCATCAGAATTGTAAACAGTAGTAAAGTCGATTTTGCTTAAATCCGCTTCAAGGTTATGTAAATTAATTTTAGAACTATTTAGTAAGTGATTTGTTAGTTTAGGCATTTTGCGAATTAAGGTTAGTAAGGCGGCCTTGTGATCAGTAATTGTCGAGTTAGTTACAAAGGTTAGTGACGGAAAAGTAGTTTTAAGCATAATATGATCTAAACAAGAGCCACTTTGATGTGTAGGTAAAGAATGGGCGGGAAGTAGTCCATGAAATGAGCATAGGTTAAGATATTCCTGTCCACAGGAATCCAAATTCTCTGGTATGATATTGATGTTTATGTCGCCTATTAAAATTATATTTTTAAATGATTTTAAACTTTGTAGTACGTTTTGCAAAGAATGAATAAAATTACTAATATTTTTAAATGAAGGAGATCTGTATATGGCTAGAATTGCGGTGTCTGAACCTACTTTGATAAGTAAGCGATTGCATTCTAACATGTTTGGTTCCTCGACTGATATGTTTAGATCATTTCTGGCGTAAACTACTATCCCGTCGTTTTGGTTGTAATTTTCCTTGCTGCTGTATAAAACGTACCCTGGCATGGATGGTAAATGACAATTTTTAGCTAACCAGCACTCGGTCAGGATAATTATATCGTTGCTAACATTAAGTCTATGTTGGAAAGTACTGAAATTATCAAAATTCTTAACAATACTGCGTATATATTCTGTACAAGATTATTTTAATGATAAATTACAAATAATATTGGACTCAAGAATTGTTTTAAGAAATTTATTTTACTGAAGAATACTAATATAAAGTTGTAATGTACATGCCTTGATGGTGAAATATGGCTGAACTATTGTGTTTTTATATCTTAATGACCCTACACCTGTATATACCTATATTTGTGCAAATAAAATTATTTGATTATTTGATTTGATTCTCTTATTTTGCATAGGGATAGACTATAACAAAGGAAGTTTTATAAAGGTAATGTGTCGTATGAAACTAAAACCTAGCTAGCTGTATCCCAGATCAAAATCAGATTGTGCCTTCTAAATAAAAATAATCCGTAAATAAATACTCATTCCAGAACGGTTATATCTAGTAATTTACAGAAATTGGTAACAATAATATAACTACAATGCTGGCAACACTTGAGGGGATTTTGGTTTTCTGTAAAGTACCTACTTTCCTCAGGAATATAATCGGTGTTACTAGATATTATCGTAAAGTGAGACAATCCGCCAAGGCTATTTTCGTGAATTGGGCAGAAGTTAAGATATTTATAAAAAATTGTTGAATATTGTTTGAGTGGAGAGAATTATTTTTATAAATTCACTACACTGGAAACACAAAATGTATGAAATCTCTCTCTTAATCGAATGATAAATTTATTAATTTGTAGAATGTTTCTAAAATAATCTTTGTCATTTTGTCAGACGATGAAGACGAATGGAGTAAGTTAGGAGAAGAAAAAGATACGGAAACGAGGGCAGACGCTTCTGAAGAGTTTGAAAACGATGATGACCACCAAGACTCATGTGTTGAAGAGAAGAATGACGAAGACACAGCTGTGCAAGAAGAGATATATGACAGTAAGTGGAGTTTATGATATTTTTCTATTTCATTTAAAATTTGCACAAATTATATTGTGCTGGATAACTTAACGCCACAAGGTATTCTCTGCCAGCCAAACTTTAGACAGTGGAAAGATTGACAAGCAAAGTAAGATACTCATGACAAAAGCTAACATTGAAAATATTTCAATCAACTGCACTAAAACAAAACTTATATACAAAACTGACAGTTGTAATGATCGTAATTATGGGAAGGTTTTGTATGTTATCCACGTGATGGTAAGTAGCACAGGCACACAAGTACATCATTAGTCATAGTTATTTTACTAAGTAATATTAAGAGTAAACACTTACGATATAGATAGGTACGAGATACTAAGTTCCCTACTGGCAAGTGGCAAACAGTCATAAACACACACACACACACACACACGCGCGCACACAAACATACAACACAAGCTTTACACTAAACACCCTCTAATTAATTATATATATAGTTAATTATATATTTGTTATGTTTTATTTAAACCTGCAAGGTCTTCGTTTAATTTAACTTCTGTTTTTTTTGTAATTCTTTTTGTAAAGTAATCTTAAACAGTATTTTATTTTTTTTTGCTTTTGCCTGATCAAAGTAGTATTTTTGTATTTTTTTTACATATTACTATTTATTTTTTGTGTAATCCTGATTGAGGTAAATATAAAAATTGTAAGTCCATAAATGGCTGTCAGTGGTTTCACAATTGTTATTCTACTTATATCTAAGGGCTGTGGATTTTGTAATAAATAAATAAATAAATATTCATGACCGAAATTCAAAGAATTACCTATAATCGAAACTCGAAACAAAACTAACAAGGTACACCAGAGCAGCCGAACATTCGGTCCCGCGTCCAATCTAAACGAACGTTGATTACGAACATTTGCATATTCGGTCACCCAGGCTATGGCTGGCAGTGGCATTGATAAACAGCCCTAGATAGCAGATGACGTATGGCCAATGTGAAATGGGTGCAGTGGCCAGTCGCCTGTGCCTTTGACGTGCGTGTGAGGCTGACAGATTGAGGCATTTGAGGTGGTACTGTGGAATAGAGGCGGAAAATTCTGGTGGTGTAGTATTGTATAGCTTTGGGTTTACGTGCTTTGTTTCATAAATGATCTTTTAAATTGTATAAAACTAGTAATTTCATAATACAATTAATACTTAGACAAATACACTAACTTTTTGACCCGTAACCATTAAGAATCTGAAGAAGACTATTGTAATTACTATAAAAAACACAGAATCGTCTGTCTCTAGCGCGATCCAAATCCTAAAAATCATTGTAAATTTTTAAGTGAGATCCAACCCTCATTGAATTACTATAACCTTCATTGAATTAACAGTTTTGGCTTGCGTTTAAGCGCCTACCAAAAATGTACCTATTACCTACCAATAAAATTCGAAATGCTTACCAAAACGGATAAATGCCTACCAAATTGTATTTCCTAAAATATAATAAAATATATCAATTTTTTTTTTGTATTAGATTTCATAAAAAATTATGAACGCTTTTAAAAATTAATGTCAGACCAAAAATTAAACATTGTCACTGAATAGATGTTATTTGTGATGTTTATATTTAATATTTTGTCACTAGCTTTAATTTCTTAAATTTTTCCTAAGCTAAAAAAACTAACGGTCGATTGACCCTGTAATGATTCCACTGCTGAACTTTACTGAACTTAAGCTCAAAAGTATAGAAGTACGATGTACATTAGGTCCAAAGTTCACTGTAGCGTAGTATGGAATTCCGATGATCGTATCTTTTTTTTTGTTTTGAACCAAAGTCGCTTTTCTTGAAAAGATGGAAAGAGTACTTAATTTGGTCCTGGCGCTTCGCCGGGTGCCGGCGCCGTCTTTTGAACTACATACAAACCTAACCTAACTTTCAAATTAATGTACTTGATATCTATACTTTTAAACTTACATACATCGCGATTTCGTAATTGACAGTTCAGTAGCGGAGTGTAATCTTTATCTATTTTGGTGAGCATTTATCCATTTTGAGTAGCAAAAAGAATATTTGTACAAAACGTGCGATTATTCTATTGTGTGTTTATTTCCTTTGGGTATATCATATACTTTAGGACCCTTTTTATAAAAACCTTTAATTTTTTTGGTGTTATTTATTTTATTTGGTACTTAGGCTTGGTGTCTTAAAAATATTTTGGTGACCGTTTAAACTGTACCCAATAGCTTTCGTCTGAGTTTCAAAATTTCGTCTCTTCGTAAACATTAATTACTTACTCCAAAATGCCAAGTACTTGCTAAGGTACTACATTCCTCGTCTCCTATGACGTAGACGTGTGCCTGACAGATGCTCGTAACGCACCTCGTTGGACCAACGCAGCTTGATAAGTGAGGGTAGATCGACATATGGATGAGACGTCGTTTTGACAGTTTAGGATACGCAACTGAAGTTAATTGAGCTTTCAAATTGTGATGGGTTTGTTGAGTAAATGCTCGCTTGTATTTGCGGAATACTATTTTAGATTTAATTAAATACATTTTTCTAAACATTCAGAACTACGCCTTTATTCAGCTACAGTTGTTCCTCGGTTCACGGTTGATCTGATCTATGATCTAAAACAAAATAAAGTTCACCTTGAGCTTATTTGTATAAATACTAGACAATTATATACTCAAGAATTATACAGGCTGTAAAAAAAGTACTGAAAAGTAAAATCTTGAAACAGGTGAAAAAGTTGTTTAAACTGAACAGCTCTCCTAAAGAAACGTAGTGTTGAAGAAGTATATTAAAGAAATAACATTATATGCCAGAGATGGAACTGAAGAAAAAGTCCCAACACTAATGCATTTGTCACTCATTGTCTTAAGAAATTGATGATACATTACCAGGAGAGGGGGTTCTTAAAAAACGGAACGGGCGGTAATCTCCTCACCATTACCTTACTTTTGTCATACAAACATCTACATATTGCCAGGGGATTCAGCCATTTACTTGAAACATTCCTTTTAATATATTCCATTATCTTTTCCACACATTATTGAGTATAGATCGAAAGGGACTCGGAGATTGTTACTTATGCCGACGTACTTTTAAAAGGGAGAAAAATAATATGTCGATTGTTTTTGTTTTACACGCGGAATTCAAAGATGTGGAGAGAAACGACAAAGATTTACCTAGTAAGCCTTTTTGAAACTTACATTTTTGATGCTAATCGTGCAAATGTCTTTTCTCTTCAGGATTTTAAACGAGGCCTGACTACGACTGTGTCTCTTAAAATTTTTTTACTTTCAGTTATTTGAAAGGTGGTTTAGATCAGGCGCTCTTATCTTCATGCAGTAGGGATTCAGTGCATCCCTAGCGCGCTTAACAAACACTGCAAAAGCTCCAAGAAAGTAAACTTGCATGACGCCTTTGACGAACCGCAGTAAAAAATTGTTTGCAGTTCACTGCAATACTAGGTGTAGGAGTTCGTAAATAAGTATTTAAATTTTAAATCTTACTTGAAATAAAAGTACTCTCGAAGAAGAGTAGCGATTTTAGCTTTTTAATCGACTCCAAAAAAGGAAAATGTTAAATAATCTTTTGTTATATTAACAAATTTATTTTGCATTTTGGTGGTCCCGTTAATTTTGAACTGATCTCAAGCTGTATAGTTGCAGTAATGAGCAGTCTACATAAACACCATTAAAAAGGAATTATACTTTGTTCGGCGTTCCGCGATAGCTATTTCTTTTCTCTTTTGCTTTTTCAGCATCTGCTGCCATGGAAGTGCTTGTAATATTTTCCCATCTTTGAAACATTTTGGCATAAGTTACATACTTCCTCAAAAGACGGGAGAATTTCATACTCCGATCAACAGAAAATGTGCATCAATTAGCACAGATATGCTTTTGTACTGACGTTTGCGACCTTATTAAAATACTAAAAGTCCCCGTCGAGGTAAGCCGTCGAGTATGTCTATCCAAACGTCAAGTTTCTAAAATATCAGCTTGTTCATTTCATGATAAACTTTAAATTTTATCGTAAAAATTGTTCTGATTATGGAGGAGATCATACAGGTCATAAAATTCTATTCCTTTTTGACAATAATGTTACTCTCGTTGTAATGCCTATACAGGAAAAATGGTGAGGGTTTGTAAACTGCAAAACGTGCTGTATAAAAATAACTTACAAATATATAGGTTTTGGATATGGACTGAAAAACTAACAAACACTTGCTTATTTGACAACATTTGAATATCTTGGAATAACTTTGAATAATGGACAGTTCACGGATACCCTTATTAATTGTAATTACAAAATAAAAAAGGGACTGAAGTTTCAAAGTAAACAATTCTATTGTCTCATTTTTACCATTAATTCTATTTTTTTTACTGTGTTAAAACAAAATGTTTATATTATAAAATATATATATATATTTTTAAAGTGCTACTTTTGACCATAAACAACATTTAAATTGTGTCCTTAGTCCATATATTTTCTGTAAAAGTGAATTGAAAAAAATAATGTGTTACCATTTTTGGCAAATAAAGCTTTTATCTATCTATCTATCGAAGCACTCCTTTTTCAATCTTTTTTCCTCAATGCCGCAAGCCCTGAAATTTCGGATAAAATATATTTCGTCAAATTTTCAAAATCGCATTATATATTAAATATTTGTATAAAGATTATAAAAAAAATTAAAATTATAATCCACAATTAACTTTATAATCCACTGCGTAACACTAGATATCCGATATTACATTAATTTACTAATACTAGTTATTTTTTTTTACTTCGAGACAATGTATTACTATGAGTGTAATTTTCGTAACCGTCATTTTTTTCTGAGGAAAACTGTTTTTTTTTAATTTTTAATTGTTTTCTTTAATCAAAAATTCTGGAAGATGAAGCTATTATTATAACACCTTGTGCACGGTATTAAAAGTCTACCATTAATAATAATCGTATTGTCTATTCCAACACAATTTTCGGCTGCGTCAATTATCAATCTGTAAACTTTAAAAAAAGTTATATGACTTGGTGTGAGAAATCAAATCAATTTCATTTCATAATTATTCTGAAAATGAAAATAACACGAAATTTTCTGTGGATCTATATATATATATATCTCTATCACCTTTTTATATTAAATTACAAAAACTACTCGGGTTACAGTTGAATATTTCGTCATTGCGGTCCTTTTACTGTATTTATTATACATGTGATTAATATCAATAATCTACTGGACAGAAATAGTTACGAACTCTTCAGAATTTTTTCGACTTTAGGAATGTATGAATTATACTTATCTTGCCAGTCTTGGAAGAAGGAATACATTGTTTATACTATTTTACAACTTCATATACAGTAGTAAAATATTGTTCATCATATTCCAATGCAGAAATACCTATACAACAATAATCTTTTTTCTGAATATATTAACAGTTCTCGAGAGTCTAATTTCGATGTTTACAATGAATGAATGAATTTACAAAAAATGAATAAAAATATTACTTAAAATTCTGTTGCAACCGGTCGTACTGATATGTATCTATACTACGTAGAAGTTCTACAATATTTCTCACCGTTGTTGCCCTGCCAAAAAACAACGCCGTTCCTGCCTACCTTTGCAACGCCTGAACTGCAAGTGACTTGAAGTGACACGAGCCACGATCGCAATACGATTATATAAACCGGTTTTAATATCAATTAAAAAAAAAATTACAAATATAGTAGCAAAATTACCGCACTGGACAATTTAAAGAAACAAAGTTGATTTAGTTTTTGTAAAGTTTTTGGACCCAGAAAGCATCATTTGAGTCTAAAAATTTGCTTTCAATTATTGTAAATCGAGGATAACCAAGCCTTAATACTAACCCGATTGCTATATCTATTTGTTTATTATATTACGCGAACAAAAAATCTGCTACATAATTCATATATTTTAAAGCAAAACTAAATCCATCAAGATGAAACAGAATAATTTGAAGTCTCAAATAACGAGAGCCCGTAGCATTAACATTGCTTAAGTCCTCTCATTACCCTGCTCATTGAAATTCATAAGGAGGTTAGTCAAACAACCTCCTTCTTGCGATGCGTTTTTACTGTGATTTGATGTTCTTTTTACAACTCTGGCAAAGGGTGAAGGGCTATACTGCCGCGAAGCTTAACGATGGCGCGGTCGCTTATCACCCCCAACTACGATAAATCTCCACAGGGATCTTGGACCTCAAATATTTACATGCTAATTCGTAGCCAATCCCGCACCCGAGATTATAAATAAAGGGCCCGTTCTGGCCCTAAGATGATACGACCTTTTATCTTTGGCGGCTCCAAGTTTTTAAACCGCTAAAATCTTCTGAAGCTTAAATTTACGACACCCAAGATAAAGAAGGTTTATGATGGAAACTTGTATACTTAAGTAAAGTTTTAGCTTTAAAAATGATAACCTAGACGCTCATGATAATGATGTTGTAAGAAGCAAGCGCATCTTTGAGACTTTACTCCAAATTCAATTTTATTCTTCACTGGATACAAATCGGCATCAACATGTCGAATATATGTAGATGTACGTTCGAGGAAAAGGCCGCTCGGCAAACTCGGGATTTCACGAGACGAGCCAAATGAGCTTAGCTGTATAAAGCCCGAATCGATTATCCTATGGCACTACTCGAATATGTGTCGCAGTCGGTTGGGACCAGCCGTTCAACAATTACAGCCTTCCTACTGTCCCAAACCAAATGGGCGGGTGGCGTCCTTAATATGACACTAAAACATATTGAGTAATTGCTTTAAAACCCATCTAAATCAAAACAATTTTATGTTATTTTGTTATTTTGTTTTCAGCAGCAAGAAATTTACGTATCAGAGATCGAAAATTTCACTTTATCATCATCGTATTCATATCGCGAACATATTCCAGATTCGCGCTCATACCTCAAACTGCTATTATATTGTATAACTAACATTGCATTCGGTTATTTAGTTTTAAGGCATCAAATTTCATTAAACTTAATCTTCAAACCTACAGTATCGCGAATAGAATTGAAAAATGAGTAATTCTTGTAACGAGTGTTGTCGCAGAGGCTGCTAGGGTTGCCAGTAGCGAATGCGCAAATGTGGTCTCCGGGGGGGCAAGGGGGCGTGGGCGAGCGGCGCGGAGTTCCCTTGGGACGCCGAAAGGGCCCGCACTCGACAACCTGCGGCTTTCAGAACGCTGGAGGATTAAAATTCATACGAGACTTTATATTTGGATTGCTAGTGTTTTGTTTTGTTATTGAGATGGGTTAACCATCTATTATTGATGATAATATATTTGTACTGATTAGGTTTTAATCTGATTGAACAACAAAAAAATGATTTCTCGTCAACAACATTGATTAAAGAAACGTACAAAATATTCCAAATCCAAAAAGCCCACGCCTTCAATTTGCAGAGTCCCACATTCCTACATACCAGGCTATCATAAACATGGATCCGGTAAATTCCTGCCAGTTGGTGTGAAACTTGCGAGTTATCTGGCGGCCCAGGGCGGTATGCCAGCGACGCGGGCCGGCTCCGCACCGGCTAATTAAATGCCATAGTGTCGAAGGGGGTGCATTTCTGTGGGGTTCATTCTGTTGTGATTGTTGTGTTGGGTCTATTAACTTAGATTTTTTTTCGAAATGGACAGTTTGTTTATGCCCTTTTAGCCTTTTAAATTTCACCAGACTTTGTGGCCTAGCGCTGAGGGCACTTAGCCGGAACTTAAACTACTCCTACATACGATATGCCTAAGGGCACCCGAAAGGGGAAGAACCTCGGCTTAGGATGTCGTATATTGAAACTACCTTTGGTTCGGAAGTATTAATTTAGAATGACATCGATGAATATCCCGCATTCCAAAGCACTTATTTGATAAATTTTTTTGCTATTTCACTATTTTGCCCGCCGTTTACGTGGTTGTGTTCCGGTCATAGGAAAGGAAACAGTCAGTGCAATTACTGGAACAAAGGCAATTTTAACTGAAATCTACGGCCAGCAACGCATCCCTTTAAGGCCAAAGAGTATAAATATAATGATCGTAACACTCATTACATCCGCAATACGGTAAGCTGCTGGATAATTAATAAACAAGCCACATCAAGCCAATAAAAATATATTACACAGACACAGTTACTCTCCAAAGACCAGTAGCAAATATTCATTTCCTTGTTCCAAATCGATTTAAAGCAAATAAAAACGGAACTACCCTACACAATCATTAGTCGAGATAATAATCATAATCACTTTTATTAAATAAATTAACTACGACTGAGGCCCAGTGTTCATCAGATGCCCCTTACCATCTGCTTCTCTTTGCTGGCTATGAATTTAATAAAAAAAAACCTTGTTACCTATATACGAGCACTAACATCTTAATTCTATTTTACTAGAGATAGAATATTCTTCAACCGTTCAATAACGTTAGGAAAAATATGAAAACATTTGCAATAGTGTCAATGTTCAGTTCGAAATGTCATTCTTCCCATGACCACATGTTTTATTACGTTTGGAGGAATAATAAAAACAAACAAACATTGTGATGGCCAGCATTTCCCTCGCACCAATGGTGTGCTAAAATCTGTCTGATATTATAATTTGGAAAGTATTAACCGATTTTATAAGTTATTACGCTATTAGCTTTTCATCCTAAAGGCTTCATTTCACTTTCCATACATGGTCTGGCTTAAGAGTGCCCAACATTTTTCACATAAAATTTTATATTGTCTAGGTAAAACAAGGTACTGGAATTATGATATTAAGCATTATTTAGTGGAATAAGCAAGTTTGACTTTGTTAGCTTAAAATACGTTTAGATTTGAAGACTAATAAAAAGTTAATAATATTTTATTAATTTGTTGCACTACGATTACCTAATCATTAAATTAAGAAAAAAAATACTATTAATTTTAACAATAACATTATTTTATTCCTAACCTGGGCAGCTGAAAGCCAGGAATGAAATGAAGCATTTCCTACGGTATCGGGGTCTACCTGTGTGAAACCAAGCCATATTTCTATTTCAGTATATCGTTGTTTGGTAGCCGTCCAAGATTGAATACAATAATTAATTTTAAATAATTCTCAAACTTTATTCAGGCTCACTTCCAAGGTTCTTACCGGAACAGCCTGGTCGGAATTCCGTTTAGCACCGCACCGCGCGCCATCGACGCCCCAGGTTCAAATCTCGAATTATTTCCGATACTTGGACACAAAGGCGACCATTCTTACCTAAGTATTTGTAGGGAGAAGCTGTTCATTATTTGTTTATAAATTTTAGATTGGCGAGGCGATAAGGAGATGTATATTTCATATAACATTTTGGAAGTCATGTAGTTTGTGTGAAGTGTGTAAAACATTTACTCGTAATAGTTAGCTCCTTATGAAAAAAATTGTAACACTTACATAATAAACGCACTAATACCTAAAAACCTATCCAAAAGCGTATGAATAAATAAAACTATCAGCGTCATTTTGCTAAGCAAACAATATAAATATTTAATAAAATTCTCGTGTAGATTCCGTCCCTGTCTGTTCCCAGGTGGCATGGCCGCAGCGTTTGGAATTATCACATAGTGGAGTTTTAGTCCACCCGGAGTTGGGAGGGGGTGGGGGTGATACATTCGTCACAGGCCCAGCAGCCATTAGGCATTTAGATATTATCAGGTCCCTCCAGGGACTGACCCGCGGCTGGGCCCGAAGCTTCGATGTTTAATTACTGAAAGTGTTCGCTTATCGATGCTATTGGAGACTGGAAGCTGATGTGCTGTGGAGTGGTAGACGTGTGAGCATGTTTCACGTAAAGAAAAGTTACATTTGACTTTAAAAGTCTTAAATTTCAAGCATTTTAATCAGCTTGGCGTCTCCAAATATCCTTAAAAATGCAGCCAATCATTACATATTTTATGAAACAGTAATAAAGTTTCCAACTCTACATAGTTGAGCTTTTAGCTCACCCCCCTGCCTCGCACTCCGCAGTCCCAGGTGGCTCAGCTCCGGCCACACTTCCTCTATTCCCTAAGGACCACTGTTCGACCCCCACACACACAGGTATAACCTCACTAAAAACGAACCAAACAAAAACCGATCCTATCTTTCTTGTTTTTAAACTGACTTTCCGATTAAGACCATCGGGTAAGGAGACGGTGCCTGAAATACAAATTATAGGATTTCAAATTATTATATTTATACTTATTTTGGTAGATTTGTCTTGAATGTAGTGAAGGATTCCCAGGAGCTGGTAGACTCTGATTAATGGATTCCCATGAGGTGCCGCTTCTGATTGCACTGAATCCCTGGGACCCGGACTCGAAACTCGCTACTGAACGAAGCTTTGTTATATTTTCTAATTCTGCGGATAAACGGGAAATATTTTACAGTTTAAAGGAGGTGAACGTCGATAGTTGGACTGGTCTTTTGTTGGTTAAGTGTGTAACTGCGGAGCTATATTTTCATTTTTTATTAAGGCATAAGAATTCTCAAATCTTACATTTTGCATATTGCGTTGGTACTTGAAATATTACGCGCTGAAAAATAGTTGAAAGTTTTTGTCGCTAGCACCATGTCGTTATATAAGTCCATATATATCCGAAGAACGAAATAAAAAGACTCGACCCATAATATAGCATTGCTCTTGAGAAAACAAAAGTAAACTTACGATAAATGTTTCATACGCACTTAACGAACACTATTCAGTTTTGGTTTTTGCTAATCTTTATTTATTTATTTTTATTTAAAGTCACACCAACAACATACATATTAAAATAATCATAGTTAGTTACAATTTCAAGTCATAGTTCTGATACATATGTCATAATTAGGTATGATCAGCTTTTGCAAGACAACTCTGTGTATACAAAATTACAAATAATGTCAAATAATGTCAAAAACGAAAATAAAAACACGTTAACAAAACTTTAAGTTAAGAAAATAAACAAATGAATTTACTGAAAATACTTAGCAAATATGTCTCCAAAACAATATAATGATAAGTCCAACTTAAGTTTATTTTGAAAACTAATTTACAATTTTATTTTTTTTACAATTTTATTAGTAACAAGATAATAAAGTAAACCATCCACTCCTCCTCAAGGTGCTTCGGAAAAAACCCTGAAGCTTTTGTAAACATCGAAGCTTTGAAGGTCATCGTAGCTTTCATGATTGAACTTTTGAATCAACTGACATTGTATCGATGTTTGATACAACTAGCACAAATGGTTGCGAATAAGCTTTAGAGCGTATCATATTGCAACTTAAGGTGCTAACGATAAGGTCTATATCCTGCTCTAGACCCCTTATGCAACAGATATGGCCCTACGTGGGCACATCGCATAGCAGGTCTAGAGCGTATCATATTGTGACTAAAGGTGCAAATTGCAGCGCCTGCGCCCCTGATTTGCCACTTTGATTGAACTGTTGATTGAACGGTTGAGTGAACGATTAGATTTTGTTCATTCATACGTACGTTTCGTTTCTGTAGTTGCAATGTTGAGAATATTAATGGCGTGTGACAGTTTTTAAGTGACAACTACAAAACATAATTGTAAGTATTAAATACTTTTATTCAACTATTTGCTATATCTGTACTGAAAAATCAAGTGGGATCTTAGCTTTACTGCAAAATGCGTATATGTTTATTAAGTAAATTTACACGCCGTATTGATTTCATGAGAATTTCAACAATTAACAGTGTAAATAAAATATGGTTATAGTAGTTTTGATAAAAATGACCAAGAATATAATTGGTATAACAAGTATTTATAGTGAATTTACGTAGTATAGTTGTAAAATCACTTCTTTTGTTATAACAATAACATGTTTAGTAAAAATAATGTAAATTAGAGGTTAGATTTTCATAAAAACATTCCATAAAGATGGCGAATCGTTTTGTTACTATAGGTAATAATTTTCACCCGCTTACTTCAATTTTTGCTGTTCAAAGTGCTAAAAATCACCTTTCTTATTACTAAGTGGTCCAGAGAAGGGCCATAGGAGTGAATTTTATTTACTTTATATATGATTCTTTTGTTTTAGTAGGGAAAATAGTTTAGGGCTCAATTGACAATACAAAAACCTTTTTTTGCATAAACACTCTAATACACTCAATATTGGTTAAGTATTATATATTTTAATACAATTATGTTTTCATTTCAGCTATTGAACGGAACTACAGATGCAGCATACAATACTTTGACATGAAAACCAAACACTGTCACAAAGCCAAGCACCGAAAATTATATGATAATTCGTTAAAATCCAAAAGGCACAAAAACTACAGAAGCGCTTTTCTTTTAAGAATTTTATAAGTGAAATATTATTTTAGATCAACATTATACAAATATGGCTGTTTCCTTGTAAAAGTAATAACCTAATTATTTAATTTTAAATAAAAGTCAGATAGCTGTATTGTATTTTACTTCCCTTTGTCGGTCAACAATCAGAACACAATTTATATGAATCTAATTATTCTGAGTTCTAATTACTTTTATTTTCATATTGATTCCAAAAGTTGAATGCGCATTGTAAAATATTGATTTTGGCTAACGTGTCATTCGGGTACAAGCAAATCAAATACAAAAAAGCAAATTGTGTCCCAAATGTTGATTATCAGATGAAAATGAATTTAGAATAATTAAAGTAATAATAATATTAATAAAAAATTAATGTATCCCGTATACATATCTTTTGTTTTTATAACAAAGGGAGCTAATTAAACATCATAAACCTTCACAAGTTACACCTTGGGTAAATTCCACAATAACAAATATTGAACTTTCTACGGAACCCTCCTCTAAAACTTCAGAAGAAAATAATAAGAACCAATCATGCCATTAAGGCTCATTTTATCATCCTGCTAGATATTCGAGTGGTTAAAGAGTTGATTTTGCTTCCTTTTAGAAATGTTGGGCGTAATGGTGGTTATTGCTTCTCGTTTGTAGCTATAAGACGCACTACAGGTATAAATTACCACTTAAAGTAGCAATTCACACTCACACTGTAGCTTAGAGTGGTACAACAGTGATAGGGTGCTCAACTTAGACCTGTAGATGGTATTAATTGTAAATTTGGAACCCGTAGTCCATTTTATAGACTTTATTTATATTTATAGCTCCTATGCAGTAAGAAGTTGTAAATTTTACCCAAATAGCACCGATATAGAACTTTCAGTCATAAACTTAGCTGCGATTATTACTAATGTGCTAGTGGGTATGAAATTAATTGAAATGTGAGATTTTATAGATCAGCACCAACAAACAATTCGCCTACAGGAAGTTCCATCAGTATCCATCATTTATCAAAGTACTTAATATCACACAATTAGTACTAAAACCTGCCCACGACTTCACTTACGTATATCTCGAGACCAGTCTTTATTCGAGAAGTGGCCTTGTTTGTACACCTCACAATATGTAAGTTATGTGGAATGTACGCACACTGTATATTACTTAGGTTAGCATCTTTTCACAGCTATTTTGTATCCGGCAATCGAGTTATAATTATCAATATTGAATGTGATTATTGTATCGACTAATGCCGACTAATCGACGTTGCCGACCGCAAGCTTCAGTTGGAATTGCCAGTGTTCCAGTAATGGCACTGGCTGTTCTATCCCTTGGAGCGGAACACAACTACGAAACGTGGTTAATACGGCGTTCAAATAGGGAGAACTGTAGTACCGCAATAGACCTTCTTAACATAAGAATCTTAACATAAGAAATGTTGGACAGTTGTTACCAGATATATCAATCGTCATTTACCAAAACATAGTTAAAAACATCAGATCTGGAAAATTTATGTGAGACAGTATGTTTTTTTCCGTTATGACATGCTCTTGAATATCAGTAACTAGTGTAAATAGAACACGAGGTTTCGTTTAGCACCCATTCATCCAGGCTCGTCGTGTGCTTGTGTATCTACTGGCGTCTTCTAGCATCTTTTGTTCATCATAATTTCAGGATGACCTATTCCGAAGTGGAATTACGAAGGTGGAATGAAAAGTTCTCGGCCTAACATAGATAGGGTTGTAATATTATTATAAACCTACCCTCATATGAAACCTAGACTCTTTGTCAGTCTCTGTGAAATTTTTCTCTGAGATGCATGCGTAATTATTTATTTTATTGAACATTAAGTGAGGTAAGTTTTATTAATTTTGAAAATGGATAGTTTAGAGCACCGTGCCTTGATCAAATATCTCCACAAGAAACACTTAACTCCAAAGCAGATTCATGAAGATATGGTGCCAGCTTTAGGAACATCTGCTCCGTCATATACAATGATAAAAAAGTGAACAGCTGAATTTAAAAATGGACGAGAGAGCATCAAAGATGACCCCCGCTCTGGAAAACATCGACAAAATATATGACGTCTTGGCGGGGGCACTGCCGTGCCCCCAGATCTCATCATGGGAGACAGAAGATTGAGGGTATCTGAGATAGCTGAAGCTCTAGGGATTTCTTTTAAACGTACACAAAACATGATCGTTAACGAATTAGGGTTCCACAAGGTGTCTGCAAGATGGGTTCCGCGGCATCTTTCAGTTAAACAGAAAGGAACTCCGCTCACGATTTCAAGAGACTGTTTAGAGCTTTTTCGAGCTGATCCAAACGAGTTTTTGGCAAGGTTTGTTACTATAGACGAAACATGGGTTCATCACTATACTCCTAAATCCAAACAACAATCCAAACAATGGAAGAGACCCGGATCTCCGACCCCCAAGAAAGCCAAGATGTGTTTTTCAGTAAACAAGGTAATGGCATCGGTTTTCTGGGATTCTAAGGGTGTCGTCTTGGTTGATTACTTAGAAAGAGGTCAAACTATAAATTCTGCATACTACTGCACACTATTACGTCGTTTACGCGAAGAAATACAGTCTAAAAGACCAGGATTTTTGACCAAGAAAGTTTTGTTTCATCAGGACAATGCTCGTGTTCACACATCTGCAAAATCGATGGCTCAAATAGTGAATTGTGGTTTCGAATTGCCTCCTCATCCCCATTATTCACCTGACTTGGCACCTTTTGACTTCCACCTATTTCCAAAACTAAAAAAACACTTAGGTGGAATGAAATGTTCTACCAATGAGGAGGCCAAAGTGGCCGTAGATGCCTTTTTTGAAGACCTTGACGAGACCTTCTATTTAAATGGGGTCGAAGCTTTGGAGGACCGCTGGACTGAGTGCTGTGACCCAGGAGGAGAGTACGTAGAAAAATAAATATAAAAACTGGATTATTCCTATGTTTTCTTAATTAGGCCGCGAACTTTTCAATCCACCCTCGTACTAACAAAGTTTAAACTGAGGGCGCAACGAACGATTAAATGGGAAATGCGTAGTTGACATTTCCCTTGCTCCTAAAATACTTAGAAATTCATGAGATAAAGAGTTTCCATATTATTTATATCGAATATTTGTTCGCTTTTTGCTACCAAAATGGTTCTTATGCGTTTCCTATTTGGTATTTTTTCTGTGATGAAATGAATGCATGATGAAAGCTCATGTTTAGTTACGTTCATGGAGCTTTGCTCATTTCACAACATGGTTATGCGAATCTAGAAACCCATAAAAATATTGCATTATTTTATATTTACTGTATTGTTTCAATTCCAACTTCGAATACCTATAGGAGTGTAAACAATAATAATATTCAGAAATATCTTAAATAGATTATTCCCCAATTTTGTAAAGGGCGCCACCCGCATGTTTCGGCTCGACACATTCGGATCGGGAGCGTTTGTGAACAACATGGCCAGCCCGTAGCAATTACTACACGTAATCGGCTTGTGCTGCTAGACTACCCAATAGCTCTTTTTGAAGGTTGGGAAAACCCGAACGGCTTTTTCCGAACGTTTCGCTCACTTCCCTCTAATATGGTTGAGGAGGGCGATGGCTGGACCTCGCGTTAACTCAAGAACGGGTGCCGTTTGAGGGTGTTCGTCATTTAGATACTTAGGGGGGGGGGGGGCGTTTAAACGTTATAATACCTGCCGAGCTAACAGATGCAGATAAGAATTATTTAGTACAGACATAAAGAGACACTGTAAATTTAAAAAGAAAATATATACCCATGATGTTTCTTGCCAGTTCTTCTTCACGAAGTCATCTTCAAAGTCAATTGTCAATGTTGAGAAATAAATATTTCATTTCATTATTGCCCGGCAATGTCGATTAATGTCAGCCCGAAATCTCAAAAAGATTTCCTGAAAAACCACCTTTAAAAGCCCCTGAAACGTGTAAACGTAACTTTAAGTTTAAACTTTTAATGACATTCATGACAATGTAGTTGGTGGCGTTCCGATCACCTATAGGTTACACGTGACTTGGACTCCAGTTACTACTTCATAAGCGATGCAATGGCTTTTTAAATTAGTTTTTTTGTTGTTACTGTGCGGTGATGTTGTTTCATGTTGCAAGTTCAAGGGTAAGTCTTTTACATTATATGTTAGTAAGGACTGGGTTTGATGTTACGGACGTGTTATCAAACGTACATTTCGGCGTCAATATTTCGGGTTGAATCTTGAATTGAGGTTGTTTTATTTCGACGGTCTGTTTGGTATGGAGGTAAGTAGCCTTGCCTTCCATGCCAGAGGTCCCGGGTTCGAATCCCGGTAGTAGCAGATATTTTATCATATTTACTTTCTAGTCATGTCTAGGATGTGTATTTATGTTTATTTAAGTATATTTCTAAAATTTATATATAAAAAAAATATCTATGTGTGTTTATATATTTCTTAAGATTATTTATCCGTTATCTAGTATCCATATAACACAAGTTCTTAGTGATGCCTAATTTGGGCTAGATAATGTGGTGTGATTGTTAGGAAATATTTATTTATTTATTTCAGATAAAGTTATGTGCCCAAAGAAATAAACAATAAGTCAATTTAGGTTTTTACTTTTTGCTTCATTATTTTTCAATTTCAATTACATAACAGACTATCCATAACCCACGATCTAGTTCCAGATAATTGTGTATCCATTAGAGATTAGAAGATACTCAAAATAAAAAATATGAATGACATACTTAAGTACTTCAGTATCTATTATAAATTGGTTAGTTATATATAACTACACAAAGTTACAACCTAATCTTTAGAAACAATTAACCCTATTAGAATGAAACATAAAAAGGTCAACAAACCATATTAATCCTAACAACAAATTCAAGTCCAAATAATCAGCATAACACAGCCATCTTTTATTAAGCGCAATGTTGTGAAAAAGATTCCTCCAGAGGGGAATATCGGCATCGGCAGTGTTGCCAGCGTAACACCTTCGCAGCCTTCCTGAACGCTACGAAAGGTATGTTCCCGAGGGACCAGTGTGCGCAAGGCGGCAGAAAATTAACGGAGCCCCAAGGGAAATCTGCGGGCCTTAGAGCTTGTACAGTGGGAACCGGGTCAAGTGCTCCACTTTCGGTTTCGGGTAGATCTTATGATGTAAGGAGGATGGGTGAAAAGGGTGACGGCTGTTTAGAAGGTGATTCGATCAGCTCACCTGTGTTTTGATGTCTTTAAATTATGAGTAGTATTTTTATGTTTAAGACAATGGTAGTTTTGTGGTTGACTGGAACTGTTTATAATATCTGAATAATTATAACGAGTATTTATGTAACTATTTAAAAAAATTGCGTGCCAATGGATAATCTTGTCGAGTGTCAAAATTATTCTCCAGACAAAATATATCTGAGCATTGAAAAATCACCCCTAAGTATACTAATAGTTTAAACGCGAAAGTCAGTGAAGGCAGATGATGCGTGTATTACTGATCGAAACTTTGGGACCGATTTAATTTATTTTTTTTCTGGATTACCACAAGGTAATGTTGAACCTAAAAAGACAGTTTGAAACTGCTAGTTACTAAAAATTGTTTTTGTTTACACGACAATAACATTTTTTTCCACTTGATTTCAAAAACAAGCAAATGAAAGCCAATGCATTTCGACAGTAAACAGTGAATTGTATGAAAACAATCCTTTATTGATTATCTCGTTAAGAAACAGTACCTCAGGTAAATATCGAGATTGCACCCTGAATACTGAACACTATATTTATTGAGAGGAGACGCGTCCCTACTGCCTCATTACGACCTTGGGCCTATTTAAAAAGATTCAGTTGGAGGTAACATAATAATGCGTATAAAATAAATACGTGATAGTTATCAAAACATTTTGTTTTGTTTGAACTGGTAGTTACAAGTTATCTGAAAAGTATGACTCAATGGGGGGAACTCGAAATGAATATACATATCAATATATGGAAGTTTCTGAGTGAGAATGTTAAAGATGTACGTATTCATCTGCTCTTTTCTCCAAAATAAATAAAGCGTAAACCGCTAATCAATATAAACAATTTATAATATTTGCACTAGGAAAGCAACCCAAGTCCTCGTCTGTTTCGAAAACATGTGCTTGCACCTATGCAAGCTTTATTTGGTCATAGTAACAATTGAGCACTCACTTTTCGTAAACTTTTGTAGTAAAAAAAAAATAAGTTTATCACACTAGTAATTCGTTTTTACTATCTTGTGTAGTCATTTATTAATTGAGAGGTACCGACTTTTCCATCCTATCCTTATCCTTCATATCATACCCAATATCTATAACAGAAAAAAAATATGGCAGTGACGATAACCCTTAGGTTGTAATAAGTCACCTGGGTCGAAATATTGTCTCCAATGTATTATCTAGGCCGCCGGTCGCTGGGTACTGGCGTCCCCAGGGCACTGAGGGTTTAATGTATACTGCTGGACTTATAGCTGTGTGACGGATGGTCGTTATTGGAGAGTGGCTATTTTGTTTTTATTTGAATTTTTCATCGTTATTGAAGTTTAATTATTTTCATTTTTTTTTGTCTATTTGGAGAAACTGTCGATTTATTTTGCTCAATTCAATATTTTTTGAAACAAAACCAGTTTAAAAATTCACCGTGGTCTATGCAGAACTCATATCGTCAGCCAGTTCTAAGCTAAAACCCTAAAATAAACTATAAACTTACAAATACAAGTACATAGAAACACCCAAATCAATTGCAAAATTCACTCACACACTACCCTAAGTTATAGCTAATACTATTACCGAATCAAATGCATCCAGACAGTTACGAAATTGGCCTAAAACTTTAAAATGGATCACTGGTTCCCTGTGAATTTTAAACAAGAGGAAAAGTATTCGGGAGGGGACCAGCGGGCAACGGGATTAGAACCCGAGACCGCAGCCGCCGCCGGCGGAACGTTGAACTTAGTTGTGGTCTCCACCCTTCTAATGGAGGAAATCGTTACACTTCATTTTCTTCTTTAAACTTGATGGTAGTAAGGTCTTTGGTTATTGAAAGGATTTAAAAGTTTATAAGTTTTCATTTAGGTAGACATAGACAAAAAAACCATCCAACCAATATTTTAGGAGCATTTTTATCAATAAGCGTTTCAACCAATTCTCGCGATACCCCAAAACAATAAAAATTCACAGTGAAAAATGTTTTTGAAATGGGACATCTTCAAATATACGTGAAAAATTCGTTGTCAAGGTTTTAAGAAAATATATTTTTTGTTTCAGACACAGCCGACATCAAATCCGAAAGCATGGACAGTTTCGAATCAGGTCAGTACCCAAAAAAAACTCATAAACCCATAAAATTACATAAAACAACTGCAAAGAACAATTCGCATTAATATTTCAATAGTGGAAACTGTAAAAACTGTCGAAGTAGGGGGTGGTAGGGCCGGTATGTTAACGGAGCCCTAGAGGGCCTTTGGAGCGGTCCCTGGTTCGCAATACAGGCGAAAAGATAAAATGAACATAAAGTTTGAGGAGCAGATATCCTCGCTCAGAGGAATCGTAGTGTCCTCCAGACGACAGTAAAACTGAAACGACCTAACACGCAGTTTGCGGAATTCCTGGCTCATTGCGCTCTTAGGACTTGCGCTTGGTATTGTATGGAGTTATAGTTCCGTTTTTGTTGGTTTTAAATCGATTTGGAAGTAGGAAATGAATATTTGCTACGGCTCTTTGGAGAGTAACTGTGTCTGTGTGATATATTTTTATTGGCTTGATGTGGCTTGTTTATTAATTATCCAGCAGCTGACCGTAGCTCGGCGCTGATGTAATGAGAGCTACGAATAGCACATCATATTTATACTTTTTGAAGTTAAAAGGGGTCAAACTAAAAAAAAATTAAAGGATTTCCTACTCATGTCAAATAAACGCGGAGCGTCTAAATAGCTATCTGCTTAAAATGTAGTTGAATCAAAACTACCAAATGTACATTAAATTTCTACATCCTATCAAAATAGAAATAGAAAACGCGGAACCTATTTAAAAGAGCAAAGCATTCCTGTCGCAAAATCCGGGAGTAAAATTGCATTGCGGACGCAGCCCGGTGCAAAGTTGCAATTAAAACGGACAGCAGAAATTGTGTACACCGTTTGTCACTTAGTCCATCATGGTGCTGATGAAGCCAACTGCTTTTAAGTAGTTTGTTGAACACCCTTCGCAATTTGAATGGTTCGAAACGATTTCATGTTCAAAAAACAATGAGGGTGGTTTCTAGCTTTGTTGAAGCTGTGCGTGTTAGGGCAGTGGATAATGTTCGGTAGTTGGTACGAATCACTGTGATATATTACAGTGATATTGTAATATATCACAAGTAATAATTCGTGAAATAGGACGTAGAACTACACAGATAAAAAAATAATAAATAATTCAAATATAGAACTAAAAGGATCATCGCATCCTTTCAAAAGCAGATCTAAAGAAATTTATCTCAATCCGCTTGAAACGAGAGTTGAGTCGGATGAATAAATTATTCACGTCCACGACAGATTATAATCGATAGTTTATATTACGGTCCAGAAATAACGTGTCGACTTTTAGCTTGATAGTAACACGGGTCTGCAATCAGGTGCAGTTTAAAATGTGCATTTACGATGGGCCGTGGTGAGCGGGCGAAGGGCGCGGGCTGGAATGCATTTTCAATAATTGAGGGTCAGACAGGGTGGAGGGGGCATTTAAATTCTCGCTGAACTTTGCCATCGTCACCGCGACAATGATTGTCATGGTAACTCGGCATGAAACGGGACAAAAATTCCGAATCATAAACTTACTTCATCTTTTTTCGTGTCAACGCTAATTTGAACGAAGATATCTTGGTGATTTCGAAATAAGAAGTCTCTTCTATTTTGTGTTTGTAATTAACTGCACCTAAAAGCAAGCTAAATTAGCTGAATTCAAGCTATAGGTACGTATATGTGTAGTGAAGGTTTTCCAGTATCTCGATGTTGTCACGTGACACTTGGCTACGGAACACGAAATTAGTAATTAAACGTCTACGTGCTACTACGAGAGTCCTGAGCCGAGGGTGATTTGAAGCCGACACCTTCTTATTTATTTAGGAACCTACAAATTGTAATTAGTTTAAATTCGGTTTGGTTGGGTTTCCGAGTGCCAACTTACAACTTATCCTTCGTTACAGTAACACATTTAAATGTAAGGGTAATAAGACCTAATGATATATAGAATGAAAGATCAATCTATTGAATGATTTGGACATATTCACTGCTTCGGTAAACGTGAGACCTTTTCATCTTCGATGTCAATAACCATCAGGTGATATCTTGACAGTTTTACGGCGCGTGATGCCTCCTAATACAACCAGCGTTGAGTTCCTCTAATTACAGACATTATGTGATGAATAGTTGTTTGTCTATAAGGCAAGACCATAGTGAAATTTCAAAACAACCGGTGGCTGAAACTCGTGACTCGGTATTTTGCACAACGCGGTAATTCGGTACCTATGTAAAGTAATTTTGAGGTAATTTTCTGAAAGAATTTGGTATTTTATGAAAACAATTTGAATATTTCTAGATTCTGGCAGTGTTTAATTTTAAATATATTTTTTTTAAAGTTATTCGTATGGAGAGGTCACGGTGTAGTTGATCTTTTAAAAATCGCATTGCAAAGTTTGTTATGTTACCTGGAATGAACAACTCTATGATTTTTGATGGCAGATATTTATGGCAAAACATTGACATGCTGCAAACTAAAGTAGCATCAATTTCTAACTTGTTTTTATTATTTTAGACATTTTCGTTAAAACAAGCTTAATCGTTTTTACCTGCAAGCTTCTGCTTTTGTAAGTAGAAACTTACAAGATATATTATAAAAAAGTGATATCTCGAAATGGTTTTTGAATTAAAATCACATCTTTTTTTTTCCATTCCGAATTCCACAAGGCAAAGGGCAAAGTGGTCAAAGTACACGTAATTTAGGCGAAGTGGGTATTATATTTTTAATTATATTTCTTTACTGGTTTTTCTCTTTGAATTAGTCTTATTTTGATTGGTATTTATCATCTACTATTGCTGTTGGTCGTAACCAAATTATAATTTCAATTTACGTGTATCATGAAAAAACAAACAGCGTCTTATTTCTCCCGAGCCCAGGTACTCCTCGCCTTATCAAGGCTTGTCCCTTCGCGACAATAAAATTTAAAATTCTAGGGCGAGCTAACGAACGAGCGCGAACAAATAGATATTCAAATGTGAGAAGATCCCATATTAACATTTATGGTAAGTTTGCGGGACGAGACAAAGGCGGTCCCTCGCGGCTGGACGCGGTGCTCGTGCGCGGCCCTTTTTCTTCTAATACTAGTTTGTGGTTTCGTACTGTTAATATTTGGGGTCTATTTAGATAGATTGATAAATAGTTTAGGGGGTTCAAAAGTGGACTATTGAAAATCTTGTTTCTAAGGACTAATTGTCCCAACCTCAATTTCTGTCCGGAGAATAACTTTAACACTTGATAAAATTTTCTGTAGAAATTAATTTTCTGTTAGTCAACTGATACCTGAAAAAATTCGAAGTATTAGTAAATCTACAGCTGGCTTGACTAAGTATTTTATTGGCTTAACCGATTTGATTATTAGTAAAATATTACACGTGGATTTGTAGTTTGGCCTTTAGTTATGAATTTAGAAATTTGTAACGAAACTCGACATAGTTACATTCTTATTTAACGTTATTTTCATTTCAATTACTTACGACTTTCTTCAATTCAAATTCCATTCAAACGACTTCAATAAACGTTAAAATCCATCAATTACATCCTTATGTTCACTAAACTTGATTTATAAAACAGAAAAACTCATATGTTAATGTTACTTTTTATACCGAAAACTGGGAAGGGTTCCGTAGGGAAATCTTAAAGTTTGCGGTTGATCTCCAGGGATGCAAGTAATAAGACAGACTACAGTTTTAGCTTATGCTTTTGAATATTTATTATTATGCTCCCTGTACAATTATCCATAGCATTCTCAGCAAGACAGTTATATAATGAAAAGATATCTAAAGAAATAATCAACTTTGATCTGAACTTTAGAAGGTGTCAAAATTTCTACCCCATTGGTTTTAAATTTACTCCAAAGAATGAAGTACTATTGGAGTACAAAAGAAGAATAGGGGCATCTCCTTTCAGTGGCTCTCAAATTGCTCGAAAGACAAATAAAAGTTTCTGTGAAAATAAATCAAAATCCCAATTTTGTTGGTTGCATTATTTATGCGATACTGCCTGACGTAGACGGCGCTCCCCTTTCGTTGTCTTGGTCCCGACCGCTTCGCACTTTCGCAACTTTTCACGAGTTTTTGTGTCAGGTATTGTTTTGTTTACTTGGTGTGGATAACAATAATTTACTATCCTCCTTCTAGAAATATATTAAAAATATTAAAAAATAATGAAATTTTGCATATACACTGTCAGAGTTACAGACTGCTGAAAGACAGAGATACGTCGATAAAACTACGGGCAAAATAATTATCTTAATAAACGTAGAAAGTCACGTAATACATTAGCAGAAAAAGAAAAAATTACTACACAGGGACTCCTTTAAAAAAATGTAATGGGCGTTAGGTTATTTACCCTCATTCATTTTATTAATTTTAATATCACCTCTGATTTTTTAAACTAGTTCTTAACATCTCTCTCATATTATTTATTCATATTTTGAACTTAATATGGTTTAATAAAGATTACAAAAAAAGAACCTATTATGTAACATCAAAAACCACTCTTCCCCAACTAATTAGCTAACAAACCATTAGCATCTTAACTCAGTTACTATCAAAATACTTACTAATACTATCAAAATCGCGTCGGCAATTCACTCTCGAATCGTCGGGGCGCACACGTATCTTATTAATACCACGCGTTCGGAATGGCCGAAGACGTCCTTTGGGAACGTTCTCTCCCAAATAAAATTGCCGCTATCTAAACAAAGAGCCCTAATTATTCGGCCGTGGCGGCCGGGGTCTCTCTTATGGGTGTTCGGGGGCCCATTTTGCTTGCCGGATAGGGCCCAAGGGGCTCGGGGCCCCGCCTAGCCAATCCGCTTGAAACGATCGCTACCTTTTTATGTGTGATATTGGCCGGACCTTCAGTCTTAACGCGATCATGTAACATTAGGATCTTTCAATATAATTAATTGATGGTTATTTGTTCAGCGGCTTTAGTTAGTCGCAGTTATGTAAATGTTATCGTGCTGTTGTGTGGTAGGTGCTCCTTTTAATATATTTTTTATGTAAGCTAGGTATGAATTTGGTAAAAATAATATAATCTGTATAATATAATAAGTGATTAATTCTAATTTTATTATTGTTATTGTTTCCATTTTTGCTTATAATTATTTTTAAACATTCCTGGAGAAGTATCTATTGCTGTATTTTCAGGGGATTATCTAAACGCCTTTGATTCTAACCAAAAGTAAAAAGCCTGTGTTTAAAAAAGTAATAATCAAACTATGGCCTACCATGTGTTTAAATCAATACCTATATAATGCGTAATTCCTTGTTCAGCCACACACATCAAATAAAACACCAAAGCTTTTTTATAGCGATTCTAAGAACCATGCAAATACGTTGATCGCATCGGCATTCAGCTTTCAATAGCTCATTTTAATTTGCACCCGATTTTTATTTTGAGACAATAAATTGGATATGAAAGGGTTTCCGAGGGTACCTCCGGGTGTATTGTTTGCCCTAGGGCTGCTTTGTGAAGAAATTACGTAGAAAAAAGGGTTTGATATCATGTGTCGGCGGCGGCGGCGCGGGCGCTGCCGGGCGTCACCCGACACCGCATTCGCCCGCTCGTATTCGATTCCAATGTTTTAAGCATTCGATTGCCATCGCCAGCCACAAAGGGCTCCCAAGGACTGGAATACAGAGTTTTTATAGCGAAGGGTACGCTTATTGTTTCAACGTTGAATTGCGACGGATGAATGGGTTACGGGCATTCATGCGTGCGCTCAGCGATCGCAGGAAGATAATGCGGAGGCGGCGCGGAAAGACGCGGCTCCAGCTAGCAACACAAACCGCCCTTTGAACACTACCATTAAGTTTGTTGATGATAAAAGCGGTGTTTCTAAAGCTTGTGTCTTATTTGCGGCAACGGGACGGATGTCGGATGAATCCCGGGTGACATCGCCGCTGGTGTTCAATTAAACTTTGACATGGAGGTTTGTTGGTAGTTTTGTTGCTATGTATTGAATTCCCAAAATTTGCGTTCGGTTTCGAATTTTGCATTTGATTATTTTAGGGGAGACTAGCGGAATGGGCGTAACGCCCGAAATAACTACGAATGAATTGGTTCAGGACGGCCATGTTTAATAAATACTGCAGACTTGAAAGTGTCGGGTCGTAATATGGGGAGCACCTCTTAGGCAGCGTTCTGTCTGTTTGTCATTATGTCTGATTTTCGGAGCCTAAAGCGCTTAAGTTTAAGAAACATCAACTTTAATGTACAGATATCGTAACCATGCATCTGAGCAGCAGTTTACCTTAAAATATATTTTCAAGGTAAATTATATATACAAGTGAATTTTACCAATCATAAAATGCCTTCAACTCTCCATTTGTTCATTTAATAGCTCCGCCAAGATTATACACAGACTCCCATAGCCTCTCGATCTCAGCAAACAAACGCATACAGCTCACATCATTATCTAATACGTGTTGATAAGCATGAATCCACAACATGGGGTAGTCATGGCAACGGCAGCGGTAATATCCCAGCGAGATCTCTCGAGGGATGCTGTCGCGAGGTTATCCTGTATCCACGTTTACTTCACTTGAAAGAACTGTTGCTTGCTCCGCTAAGAATTAATAATTTCTGAGTCGAGGTTGGTTTAGTTTAAATAAGTGATTAAGGGCATATTTTCTACGCTTAGAACATTTTCATCAGTAGATAAGCACCTAGATGATTTTGGCACCTGACAAAACTTTCCATAGAAAATATGTCAAATTCTCAAAATAATTTCACTGATAATAGTTATCTGAGCATTGAAAAATCAGCCTTAAGGTTAGTAAATGATAAAAGAGGATTACTGAGAATCTTAATTTAATTCGATAGTAGTTTAAGTTTGTATAAAATTGTGATTATTTATGCCTGCCTGTCCATTCTTTGATATTTTCCTATAAGCTCTCTGTTTTGGTTATAGTTAGTATTTTCGGCTGCTGTATACATTCGATAAGTACTTTTGTAATTTAGTTTCATAGACCCCTCTCATAGTTCTTTAAAGGAAAACTCGTCAAAATGTTTTAACCTTTTTCATAGCCAGCGAAGAAACACGAGATCCATCTAATGGTAAGGGGCACCCGTACCCATAGACATGGTTAATCGTAGATGTTCTTGATGAGTTATATTGATTATCGATTCATGGATCGTTGTAGGTTTAAATTGGAATTGCCTTTGTCCTGTAATTAATATGTTTCTTAATTAATACTGTGTTCTTTCCCTTTATCTGGAACACGACAACGTAAACGGGTTATGGCCATATTATGGCTGTTAAACCAGAAAGGACTGAGTACCACCTCAGACGGAATCTTTACATAAGAAACTCCGCTATCACATAACTTTCACTACGCATGGAATTGTTTTAAACATTCGTAATACATCACAACGGCACATGCAACATTTAATCTCATAATTAACTTCATTAAATTAGTAATTATTATGTATTTAAAGAACACAAGGCAATTCGGTAGGGTTGCCTTCCTCAAAAAAACGCACCGTCTGTTTAGTAGCAACTGTCATTATCGAAGAAGAGGTAAATTACGTTGCAAATGTATTGTACCTTCTAGATGAGATTAATTTTCAAAAGACTCTCTAAAACAAACTTTATTATATTAATCCTACTTAGATCCAAATCCCGAACTGCCGAACTGAGTATGTCAAATATGAAGTTAAATCGAGAAAGCTCCGTCCAGAGAGTTCTCGCGTCATATTGCGACTACAGAACCCACACTTGCCTATGCATGGACCGACCACGCCGGTCCCAGTACTGTATACTTGCCAAACTTTCCTCTGGACAGTTTTCAAGTTGGGATATTAATGTTGATTTTATTATTTATGTATTTCTCCTGTGTGAGCATTTATAGAAGGCGACGGTCAGCATAAATATCAATAGTTTGTTGATCAATGATAAGTTTATACTTTCGCCGTCCTAAGTAAAATAGCATTAACGTCTTGTAGTCGTAATCGTGAATCTAAAAAATGCATTAAATTCTGTTTTGCGTTAAAATTACGTAACAAAAATAAATTATTTTGTTGTATTTCAAACACAGAAAAATGTGGTAAGTATTGAAATTAAATTATTAAAGTTTATAGGTACGGACATAAAATATCTAATTGATTAAAATTAGTATCTATTAGACATATCTATCAAACTACTATATACAGGGTTACATGTTAAGTCAACCTATTCCCGTTAAGTACATGTAGCTTACATCGTTTCTGACTGAAACACCCTATCCTATATCCAACCGTTTTCGAGATATTTGAATTTAATTATATAAACAAATCCCTATTTACGGCTATCAGCTTAAATATTTTGAAATGTGTAAGTTTTATTATCATTAATTTTTATTAGATTTTTATAATATGTAAAATAAGATGATCTTTTTATTAAAAAAAAAACCAATTAAATTCAAATATCTCGAAAGCGGTTGGATATAGGATAGGTTGTTTCAGTCGGAAACGATGTAAACTACCCGCCATTAACGGAAATAGGTCGACTTAACCTGTATCTAACCCCTGTATATTCCATTGGGGTAATGTTAAAAATTAATCGCATCTTGAAACTAAAGAACGCGGTAAAGTGTGAAAAACAGGCAGATATCCACAGGCGGGCTGTCACGGCTAAATCAAAATACTTCACGCTTGAAACTACTTAAAATTAGAATAAAATTCTCTAAAATACAATAGCAAATCCCAAACACTAATATTATAATAACGGCTTACAATAATCGGTGCTCATTCACCGTTTCTCCAATAATCGGCGTCAATGGCGTGAAATCACGACGAACATCAATTTTCATGTCGAGCGACCACTTGTTTGTCTGTGCGTTTGTTTGTCAGCGAATTTGAAGGCGATCGGCTTCACGAGTCAACGGTCACAGCGGCGGATTGGCGCGAAAATGCCTCCCGATTGTCAATGGTAGGTCAGGGAAAGCGGCGCGGCGTGGGAACGATTTAGATGATATACTAGTCGACCAAGTGAACTAGACCAGGGTTTCTCAAACTTCGTACCCCACGCGAACTCCTAGGGGTTCGCTAGTTGACGGTAGGGGGTTCGCGACATAATTTACATGGCTAGACGACTTAAGTTAAAATTACTCCTAAAATCGACTCAATTGCACAATGGAGCTAGCCCACCCATCACATTGACTCAAATACTTATTTCTTTTTGGTACTGTATTTGTTACCTTTTATTGAAATAAAAAACAAAATTTTTTTTAACAACCAAGTTTATTATTTTCTTTAGAGACATATGAAAACTTTAACAAGGGTACGTGGAGCCATAAGTTTGAGAACCCCTGAACTAGACCAACGGGCGGAATGCGGCTGCCCCTTGTAATCCTTTATCCTAGTTAAAAAAAACAAGCGTTTTCAAACGATTGCCTTATTAGTAGTACCTACTTATTTAGTCAGGTGTATAAATATTGGCATAAAACTCTAAGACAAAACTTGTAATAGTTTTTGCTATTCATGTTTATAATAAATGACACCACATTTGACTTTGGTTTGGTTTGGTCGTGTAGTGAGTATAACAGATTAATCTGCTTCTTAGCGTGGAGGAAATGTGAGATGGTGTGGATTTGATCGGCGTGTCACCGGTGATGTTATCGCCTCTTTCATGTTGCCGACGCTCGGAGGTCGAGTTGAGATTGCAATCGCTTGTATGTGTAAATTGTAATTGTATGTGCTAAGTCTATGCTTGTGTGGTTTTACTGTTGGTGTTTGTGCGTGCGTGTTTGCTTTTGAACCATTTTTTTTTGTATCACATATTATACAGTGCTTACCATTCTTTTAATACATGTTGTTTTAAAATATCTGTTTCTATTGCCTTTATCGAATTACTTTTACACAATTTACTTTGAAGTTCACACAATTTTCTGTATTTAAGTGCTGAGTAGATATCTGTCTGACAACTTTTAGGCAATCACGTTTTGAATTGGAAAAATCTCTTTCGGTGTCGCAAAGCGGGCTGAAACTCGTGCTTGAGATAGGTGTGTACCAGGTCTAGGTTACATAAACGTGAAAGTTAATTAAACTTTTTTATGAATTTGGTAAGTCGCTAGCGGTACCGCAATACCAGGAATGCCAAAAATCAGAAATTAATAATTCCATATCTGGAAGATAACGGCCAACTTTACGATTCCAGAAATGCTTTATATCATCGCTCTATTTTCTAAAAAAAATTATTATTTGGTAATTGGTAAACAAGATTGTCTCATATGACATTATAAATAAATAAATAAATCCCCACTGACAAACACACCAACTGTATGCCCCCAAAGTAAGCAGAGCTTGTGTTATGGATGACCATACAGCGAACTAGGGGGAACCCAGAACAAACATGCATATATAAATACTAACAACCATGATCCGAGAATTAACATCTGTGTTCATCACACAAATGAATGCCCCGGCCAGGAGTCGAACCTGAGACCTTCGGCGTATGACCACTACACCACTAGGTCGTCACATTTTACCTATAGTATCTATGTTTTGATCAGCAGAATCCATTTTAAGACACAAAATTATGAAACACGATTTACTATGGTTCTGAGGTCAGTTTGCCTATTTACTGCCTTGTCTCTGAAGTTTTATCTCATAAATTATTTCAATCAATTACGATTCAGGCACTTAATTCAATCACTTAAATTTTGAATGAAAATCTTTACCCTATGAGAAAATAATTAAGGCAAATTATTTATATAGTATTCTATAACATGTCTCGCAATGTTATTTTCAAATTACAGAAATATTATCCAAGTTTGTACTTCCTGTGCAACTTAGAAAAGTTACAACAAGTGGCGCTCTCTATCTCAAAACGGACGAAACATTTCGTTTTCTTTCCACAAGGGAAACACCGGGAAAACTAGGGGAAAAGTCGGACAATGACATCTAACGGATGAGTCGGGAATTAACTTAGTTACATAGCGTTTCCTCACATCCGGTTTAGTTAGGGGAGAGTCGAGTTCGTATGAAAAGGATCAATAAGTGAGAGTGTAAAAGAAATGGATGTAGAATAGGTAGGTAGGCATCCAGGTACGGACCTAACTTCGCCAGTAGATCTAGTAAATGTAGTGATTGATTAAAACTTTACTCTCATATATTTTTGTTTTTTTTTCCATTGACTTTATCCCTTTCAGTCTACCTATAATATAATACCTTTTGAAAGGCGAAGTTCGAAGTTGTTGGTGTCCGCCTGACGTTCATGAAGCGTTTCTAGTCTATACCTACCAATATTGAAAAAAAAATTTTATTTTTGAGTTTCTCATAAGAATAAATAAATACGTATATTACTCACTTACAGAAGTGTTTCTAGTTCGATACTTGATCTAGGACCGACCTTTTTCATTTATGAATACTTACAAAAGAAACTAACTGCTGAAATTCAAATTCTTAGATAATTCGTATTAGTCGATCCTGAATGGAAGAGTTACCAAATTTGAATCTCGTAAGGGTTGAACATTTGTGTTTTGTATGTTTTTTTTTATTTGTGCTGTGTATCTATATTTACTATCGTGTGAGTGGCGATTCATTTATTTTTTTATCTTTATTTGAGAAACAAACAGAACCAAAGATCATATAAAACGACTTCACTCAATCAGTGTTAGTCTAACAGACTTCCTCTTATGATTAACAGTTAAAAATTTAAATAAAATTGGTATTTACAAATTACATGAAATTTACAATTTATTTACAAATTATCGAAACATACAATTAATTTCCAGTATAAAATATATACATTAGAGATTTCCAATCATTTGCATGATGTAAATTAACGAATATAAAATAATTATGAATATACTGGATATCTGCACTTCACTACAAGTAGAACATCCTCAAAAGCCGAGTGAGGAACGGCGGCGGTGAGGTAGGAAAGGTTCACACCGATAGGGTAATTTTTTTTAAATTGGAGTCGATTTTTGAAACACACTCTGCACAGTACAGTTATAAGATGGTTTGTAATCTGTAGTTATGCCTAAATATAAATAAAGAGCTTTTTTGCTGAACTTGAATGTATCCATCCATATTCGGGGACTGATCGAGTTTTCATAGTTCCTATATAAAATATCTTAGAGGCTTACAGGTCCTTAAGGCTTCAAATACTTACCTCCTGAAGCTTGCAAATATGAGGAATTTGAGTGTTACAAATATTTCGATACCCTCGATCCTCAAAATGCGATCAATATGACCTCGAATATGTAGGAACTTATTTCGGGGCCAATTTGGTTATAATGTTAATTATATTAGGTTTATCCACATGGTGGGGCCTTTACTCGCTTTAAATAATGGTGATCAGCATTCGCCCTAATCCGGTGTTAATAGTCTGAAATAAGAAGGGGCGAGAACACATTTAGAACAGACTTTTTCAAAATGGTTCTCATTTACAGCATCAGCGGCCCGGGTTCAGCTTTGTCCTAAGAATCGTTTCCAACCTGTTTCCCTTCTGATTGGTTGTTTTTTTTTTGTCTAGGTAAACTAGCGTAACCTGATTGGAGTTAATATCTCTGTTGCACTGTTCTTTTTTTAGTGAGGTTTCATTTGCGTCGACTTTTAATCTAAGGATAAGATACTTAAGTAAGCAATATAATGGAATTAAATTAATAAAATTACGAGATTTTTTTATTGCAATCCAAACGCATAAAAACACATAATACAGAAACTCAAAACAGAAAAATCTCATAAAGAAATGGAAAAATACATGGTCCTTACAAAAGTACACGTTTTAAATAGTGTCTCTACCGCCAAGAGAGTACAGTGCAAAAAAAAGTTTTAAGGTGACAAAAGATATAGGCCAACATAGAGCGATATAGTCTGAATAACCTCTGGGAAGTCGGATATGTCAATAAAATATGAACCTTATTGTAACCAGCGGTTTCAGTCCGTTTTTTATATATATTGACGGCAATGGATACAAGTCCTTAAGGGTGTTACCACACCAATCGATCGTCCGTCGATGGATGGCAGAATAGACCAGTCGACGTCGATTGATGGTATCTACCACACCAATCGATCAACGTCGATCGACGGACGATCGATTGGTGTGGTAACACCCTAAGGTTTCAGATCGTAACCCCTGGGGCCTTTTTTAAATGTGGCTAGGGCTATACATCCCACATAATGGAAAACTTTCTAATGGTTACAAAATTATTATACCGGTTATTTAGTCTGTGTCTTTGTAAATTATCAGAACTAAGCAAGTAAAGAAATCCATGCGAGTACAAATGATGTAAACATTAAGATGTTCTTTGAAGCTGTTGCAAAAAACGGACGGTGGGAAATTAATTCTTCTTAAAGTGGGAGTCAATGAGATGACTTTAGCTCTTGTAGGATTTCCAAGGGCTTAATCAACTTCGGTGCTAGAGGTTGCCACTCCCTTACAAAATAACTATATTTTTTTTTTGAGCCGCCTAAGCAGCGCCCTCACGGGAGGGAGATGGAAGATGCGTCATGCATACCGCCGCAGGAAATTACCAGCCTCTGCGGGGTGATGTGGGACTCACCAGATAGCTGTGCATGCTGTCAGCGTTCATCGGAGCGACACCCGGTAGGGAGGTGTGTGCGCACATGTACATTCTTGCCTCGTGGTAGTAACCAGCTTGCTTGATGGATGTACCTACAAGAGGTACCTACGGAAAGGGTGGGCTAGTTATTGAATAGTACATAGTTAGACCCATTTTACCGGGATTTAGAACTCTATAGCTTATGGTATTGGAGTTTGAAAATTGGTTCCTTACAACTTAAGAATAACATTAACATTACAAAAAAATGTTTTTAATTGTATTTTGTATTTGTTTATTTTTTTCTAATGGCAATAAAAAGTTTTATTTTTATTAATGACGAGTGACCCATGCGACCCGCTGTGTGTCGTACTGAAAAGTTGTATGTTTGTGCCTCAATTTCATCCAAGTACATAAAAAATCATTTAATCCATCTTTGATTTTTGATGTACACTTGATTTTAATTTAATTATTTTTAAGGGCGCGGACTGTCGTAATATATTTGTATTTTAAATAGTTTTTGCTAGCGATATCCATTTTGACAACAATTTATTTTAAATGGGTTGTTATAAATTTTTGGGGCATGTTGTTACATATAACGACTAATATAGTCTTGTTTCATTTGGGCTTGATTATCTAACCAGTTTGTCAGCTGTTGAGAAAAAAAGAAAGACAGTTTTTAACAAACTTCTTTGGTAAGATTCTATTCTGTTTTTTTAAATTTTTTTTTATTAATAATTAGCAGGCGTTTGTTTTCCATCACACCTGATGGAAAGTGACGATAAAGACGAGGATCATACACGCTTGTCCAAGGGGTAGCTATTCACTCTACACTTAAAAGCTCCAGGGTTATATTTGTCTGGAAAAATAGACGCAGGGAAATCATTCCACTCTTTGGCAACACGAACCCAAAATGAGCTATCGAACCGTTTAGTTCGGCTCTTCGGCACGCTAATTACAAACGGGTGAAACTTCTGTCTACGTCTGGTTGATCGGTGGAGAAAGGGGGAAGGTTCGATCAGCTGAAAAAGAGCATTTGCACACTCTCCAAAGTGCAATCTGTAAAAAACCGATAGACTAGCAACTTTTCGACGATGTTCGAGACTTTGCAGTCTCGAAGAAGTAAGTTTGTCGTCACTTATGAGTCTACGGGCCCTTCGGTCGACAGAATCCAACGCTTCAAGATGGTTCTTAGCGTAATCATGCCAAAGGTGGCTGCAGTACTCCATACAGGATCAAACCTGTATCTTATGACTTCCTATAAAAAAACTGAGAGAGATTTAAACAGTCAAGAAGTTTACGACTTTAAAAAAACTAATTTCAACAGTTATGTTACTGTTTAAATAGTTTAGAATTGGGTATATGACAATTTTTTTTATTTCATATTTAAATAGTTTATCAACAGTAAATAAATATTGCAAAAGTAACAGTATGTTTACAATCAATAGTCCTCTAGATACAGCGATGTGTTCGAGGAGCCGCTGCGAGTCGCCGAAAAATTCTCCATACAAAACGGTACTGAGCTGTGACGTCACGACTTGTGAATCATACTAAAATTGTATGGGCGTTTGGATAAAATATATAATAGCTACGTAGATAATGCGTTTACATGCACACTGTCATAGTAAAAATTGTTATATTTAATGTCAGTAGGCTAATGATATTTAAAAATTTAACATATACTATAATAAGTTTTTGCTTCTTTTTTTAAGTTTTCACATCTATATAATTTCGATATTAAATTCAAAACTATATTTTCAAAACATTGTACCTGTCATAATAACTAATATTATATAAATAAATTATAAAAACTTGCATTTTTAAATGGTGTCATCTACCCAATTAAATTAAATGCTTTGACTACAGACGATAAAAATAAAGATTACATTTTGATTTATCCGTAATGACTAATAATTTATTGGCTGTGACAACGTGCCCCACAGTTGTAACAACTTGGCCCTGAGTTCGGGCAGTTCAACTTTTTCTTTTTAAATAGCCATTGTGACAAAATAAGGCCAATATTAATAAACTTTTCTTATAATAGAATAGTTATATTATCGATAAAAACAATCAGATGCCTAAATTATGTGATAGCCTTTGATATATTGACAATTATCTAAAAAATTTAACAACGTGCCACCCTTTCCTCTACATGATAATAATAATAATAAATCCCCAGACAAACACACCAACTGTTTGACCCCAAAGTAAGTAGAGCTCGTGTTATGGATGGCCATACAACGAACTGGGGGAACCCAGAATAAACATACATATATAAATACAAACAACCATGACCCGAGAACAAACATCTGTCGACATCACACAAATGAATGCCCCGGCCAGGACTCGAACCTGGGACCTTCGGCGTATGAGGCAGGGCTACTTACCACTACAGCACTCGATCGATAGAGATAGAAGTTGTGTAATGAAAGTGGATTGATTTGATATTTGCATTTACAATTTTATTATTGTGTTTCCCCTTAGTAGGTACCATCGCGGAACTTGCTGCGGGCTCAGATTCGTACCTATGTGAATGTAGTATTGTAACCTTAGCACGCGGAGCGCCTAGAAAAGACCGAACGCAAGCGAGTCTTGACTTAGCCTGAACTACGCGAGTGTAAGATGTTTACTGCCTTCTTGGTGCGGGTACCTACTTTTATCGGTAATAATATAATTAAAAAAAAGGATTCAACAAGTGGTAATTACGGTAAATAAACGGGTAATTAGTTGGCTTAATTTTTAATAGGTACACTAAGGCCCGATTTCATCGAACTTCCATATCCCGGAATAACGTTATTCCAACAAAATATTCACAGACTTATATTAAAACTATTTCTTCAAACAAATCTTGGAATAACTTATCCTTTGGCTAAATATTCCATCATCGTGAATGAGCGCAACGAATGACAATGTAATTGACGAGTGGCGAAGTTACCAACATTAAAATCAATGAGGAACAATAGATATCTTTTAAAATTTATCAGCTGATTGACAGTTCATCCGTCATGTTGTATTAATAGGTACCATGGGTAACTCCGAAATACCACAGAAATCGGCAGTATAAATACAATACCAGGCATAGTTTTTTTATTTCTAGAATTACAAATGAAATAGAAAACTTGTTTATCCCGAGGATAATATTCACTTCTCTTTAGGATTTTATCTATTCTAGTTTGCTGAAATTCGGTCTAATTCTGATAACTTAGAAACCCATCTACCTATATACGTACACATTGCACGAGTCTAACAAATTCTCGTAAGAATTTAGTTGTTCTGAAGACTCTAGCAGATCTATTTTTGCCATCTATCAGGTCTTAAGCAAGGCTGTTTTCAAAGTAAGTGAAGGGGCGTGGCCTGCAGGGCGTAGTTTAAGTTATCCCCGCCCGTAGCACCCAGCGCTGCACCCAAATGAACCCCGCCCACTTTAAGGTATACCTACCGTAGTTTTTAATAATAGAACTTGTGTTTTGTTTCATTAACGATTTCATGTATGTTTTTTCATGATATCATAATTAAAATTAGCTTTAATTGAGCCAAAAAGTAAAGCAAACTTTAATATAGAACCCCAAGAAGTCATTAGGGTAGGTACCTAAGTATGACAATCATTATAATATACAATGTATTTGAAGATAATATTTAAAATGATTTAGGTAAGTTACTAAGTAAGTATACTTAGAGTTTGTGTGAACTTCGTTAATTGTTGGTACATATTTCATCCTCTGCGCCATCTGTGCACTAAGTACTGAATATTTAATTTAGTTTTAGGGCTGATCTTTTAATGCGTAAATAAATTTAACTTAGAGACAAATTAATTTTATCAGTAGAATATTTTGACACTTGACAAGACTCTCTATAGAAATTATGTCAAATTCTCAAAATTATTACACTGATAAACTTTATCTTAATATACATATAAACCCTAATCAACTTGCTTCAATTCAACTACCTCTCCTCTCCTCTCCATTTTGGGTGGTCGCGCTAAAAGTTCATTTCACGCTCATTATGGTCGTTTGATCAGATCGCTACCGGACTGCTTTGCTTTGATCATCATTGGTCAACAGACACTATCAGATCACCGTGGGGTAATCGTCGTTATTTGTCAAATTCTTTTAGACTAAGGGGTTCGTGGGTAAATGGCGAAATCTTTGACCTAATAGATACCTACCTACGTCTTGTGTCTACGACTAAGGGTAATTCTGGAAGGCCAGGCTTTAATACCTACATGTTGTTAAGGTGACGTTGCTTTCCATTGATTTGATGATCAAAGTGTGCGAGGGAGAAGAGTTTCTTTTTTGGAAAACCAAGACAGAAAGGTAGAGCAAATCTAACGCAATAGGGTATTTTACTCTTAATAAGAAAACATCTAAAAATATACAAAAATATACAAATATATAAAAATTAGCTTAGGCATCAAGCATGCGTAGTTTTATTTCATAAAATGACAAAATTAATCTGAAAATTAACTCCAAAGTTTTTACATGTTTACTTTTATAATTTTATTGTTTACTTAAATAGAACGTAATTTTTATCTAAATATCACCATCAAAGATGGTTTTTTAATGGGAGACAGCACAAATTTACCGATAATAAACGCCTTAATGATCGGGAAATTCTTTGCTACAAATCCCGATTTTTGATCTGCTGAGTTAAGGAATGTTCAAACATCGCTCATCTTATATTAATCCTCTTATATTATAACAAACTCATAACTCATTTTTGAAATTATAATAATTTATAACTTCAAAAGAGACCAATATCAGCGCATTTTCTTTTATGACCACAGAGCAACATGGCATCCAACGTTTTCGTCAAATTACACACATTTATGGCAGTTATAGATTAATTACGAATTTTGTGTTAATTTTTAGTCGTTTGTTAGCATCTAAGGATCGAATTGAGACAGTTTTCAAAAATGGGTGTAAAGCCTTATTGTAACCGATTTATTTGAGTGATAGTTTGTCACAAGTTGGCACCACGACCTAATTATCTATGCAGCCAAATGCGGCGCTGCCTTTTCAAGTTTCTTTTTAATTAGATTTTATACATTTCTTTTTTTCTTATTGTACATTTACTCAATAACTCGATATCACAATGACAAATCAAAATGGTCACGCATTATTATGCCATCATGTATTCTTTACGGAGTAATATACTAGGCCTATGTATTTTTCCTATAAAATTGTTATATTTTAATTTTTTGACCACCTCACTCCACTAAATGATTTTAGCGCTTATTGCTAATTAGTGGAATCTTTCAAACGTAACAAAATTGCCAATAAAAAAAACGCCATGCATTTTATCCATGTCACTTACATAACTACAACAGAAAATTAGGGTGTACCTTCGCAGATAGAGATAGAGAGAGATAATATATACATTATATAGAAATTAGCATAATACAATAGCATAACTCCTGAAGTTATTATTACCAAATATATTAATCTTCGATCGCGAAATTTCTCATTAAATATGAGAAATGTATCTTAAAACACAGTGTGGTTACAAATATTTAAATTACTTAATTCCGTTTTAGACCACTCTTTGCCATTCTAGCTAAGGCCATAAGATGAGTTACATTACTCGACCGAGAAATTGGATTCAATGTGAAGGTCTTCAAAGCAATCAATAATTCGTCTCGATATAAATTGCATAAATGTCACAAGCTGTTGATAATTTATTGATTAGTTAAAATCGCGGGTTAATGTCGTAGTACGTATGTAAATCTTGTGTTTCACCAGAATAGATACAAGCACAAACCAACTAGCGATGCTATGTATCAGACGAACGTCTTCCTAGCTGCAACACTAGGAACCCACGTTTTCATTTTGACAACTTTTTTTTTTTTAATTAGATTGTCCTTCGTTTCTTAATTTTAAAATGACTGCATTGGATTTTGGCGTAATGCCATTGTGGCAGCGCGAAAGCCCCTCTTCTATTCTACAAGATGTTTTAACAATCTTAAGGATAAAGACGGTAAAATAAATAAAAGACTTGTATATTCAGGAATTTGTTTATTTCAAAACTTTGTTTGTATTGCATGGGAGGCAAATTTTTACTTTCTAGACGCGATACATTAGTACCTTTTAATATTCTGTTCATTATGTAACACCAATTAAACACCGTTATTCTTATTGAGTAACCCAGAAAACATTTCTTCTCAAAATGTTTGTGGCTTACAAACAATTTACGAAGTTCTACCACACTAGAACACAAACCTTGTAAGATAACACTATTAGCACAAAGACACGGTAACAGTTCTTGGAAAATGACGTCATTTCGCCTACTTTATATTTACTACCAGCACTCGTTGTACATTGTGAAACACCATAAACGCAAATTAATTACTATATTTGGGAATTGAGAGGTTATGTTAGGGAAATTATTGATCAATGTAAACTCTTCACTCGTCAAACATTGAAACCGTAATGCCAAATCGAGCTGATTGATTGAAAATGAAATTAAATTTTGCGTTTTATGGCAATTAGTTGTAGTTACTACACAATAACTATTTCTGCCAATTTCAAACATTGATATAATAAAAGTAGTTTTAACATAATTAAAATATTGAAAGATAACCGAAAACCGTACATCACTGATTGAACATTGTGTTATCATTCAACATTTTTGCCGTTAGCCTTCATCGGAAGCGACACCCATACTTGAATACTGAATAGTCAGTGCCTTAACCCTTTTACGAAGTGGCGCCCTCTACGTTTTTGATCTATAGTCGCACACAACGATGTATCTATGGACCAAACAAAGAAATAAAGTTCTATTCTAAAATTATTTTGACATTTGTTGGTTTTTAATTCTTCTGTAAGATATTTACTTGTAGTTTAAGCAGGAGCGGTGCCTCTAGAGAGATGCAGCATAAAATGAGAAGATGAACTCGCACTGTAGCCAGTTTCAAAGGATTCACTGTATCAATGAAATGAATATAATTAATACAATTTATGCTCATAACAGAAATTTATTTTTTACTATGATTTGAACCCAGGATGTCCATTACGACCAACGACACCATAAGTTAAAATAAATGAACAACGATTTTTAATACCGGTAAAAAACGATTACTCACCTATTATTACATGCAGATTGATTCGTAACGAATTTAGAGGATTTTACGAACTCACAATGTTTTATATTTGTATCGTCACAAATATTAAAAATGGTCACACCAAATGGTATGAGTTATTTTGTGATCAGTAGGTATCTTATAGTGATTCACATTCGTGGGAATTTAATTTATTTCGTTTTTTGTCTGAATAACGCTACAAAAGATATATATATATATATTTTATTATATATATTTCATACAAATTTTATATAACTTATCTTCAAAGATACTGGAAAGCTTTTAAAAATAGTATCTATGTGCACTAAATATGTGTGTAGGCCATTCAATTATGTAGTAATAGTAAATAAATAAATAAATATTTCTAACAATCACACCACATTATCTAGCCCAAATTAAGTATCATTAAGAACTTGTGTTATGGATACTAGATAACGGATAAATAAACTTAAGAAATATATAAGTACACATAGATTTTTTTTTCATATATAAATATTAGAAATAAACTTGAATAAACATACATACACATACATGACTAAAAGCAAATATAATAAAATATCTGCCTCTACCAGGATTCGAACCCAGGACCTCTGGCGTGGAAGGTAAGGGTACTTACCTCCATACCAAACAGGCCGTCAAAACCTTTTTTTGATCGATAAACACGCCTCTGCCCTACCATTTTGCTTGTTGACCTAAGATTTTCGCATACCTACATACCCAAGATTAGGATCTTTGTTTAACCGATAAATGTTTGTCCCGACTAGGATTGGAATCTCTGACGTTCTGTGTACGAGTCAGAGCCACTAGCCAGTCTAAAAACAACTTAATTACCAATTGACACCATCATCACATAAGCCGTCTAAAATACCAAGAACCCTCCACGCTTACAAGTTAATAGGCATTGTTACAAAGTCAAATTTTCTGGCAAATTAGGTATATTTTTTCTTGCGTTACAGTAATCGATGAAAGCCGCAACAGCGTCAATAGCCAGGTGATCTTAAAGACAGGTGATGAATACAACTCCAACTTTTCAACGCTTGCGCATCGACCTGTCAGTTTCACTCGCAAGTGAGCGGGACAGGCTAACATAAACGACAGTTTCTATCCCTTTTTCTCTTTAGATGAATGAAGTTGTTTGTATGTTGTTGTTAAGGTTGACAGCTCAAATCATTTGGATAATCAAGGCCCCCGGTAGCCTCGACGGCCGAGTGGCAATCACACTGGATTATGTAAAATCAGACAATCGATGGTGTTAAATTGATCATTTAGGGTTGATGTGTTTTTGTTTTTGCCTATTTAAATTCACCGGTTAATAGCTTTTTCAGATTAAGTCATTAGGCATGTTGATTAAAGGCCTATAATTGGTTTTTTAAACTAGTTTTGACGAAAACAATAATACTTTTTTAAAATATCGAGTGTTTTAGTGCACGAGCCAAGAATATTCTCAATAATAATCACAAAGTGATTTTTATTTGCCTAATCTTTATGAAAATAATAACGGTCACAGAGCTATTAGAAATATTTTACCACTCTTCAGATATGTTTAAAATTATCAAAAATCTCACATGACATATTTAGGTATTTCTGTTAACTATCAAAGGTTTTTAGGCACAATTTATAACCTAGAAAATACAAAACCAAACTGCGCTCGTTTCACAGATTAGTTTTGCATAATTAAATTCGGAAGTATTAAATTATCTTACGTATTGTTCGATTTAGGATGCGGCTGTTTGGTAAACTATGATTTACGCACACTAGGTGCATTCTCGACTAGTTTGTTAGTATAGGCAGCGGAAACAATGGGATTGCGCACGTAGACGAACAATAGGATGCAAGAATGTAGGCATTTCAGTCAGCATACCTGTAGGTTCTTGTACGTAGCCTGCACAATTGTAAACTAAGTAATTGGTTCGATAAAATAATTCCCTTTACATGTTTTAGATTGCGTAGGTTACGATGCAGAAAGATACTGTAGAGGTAACCTTATGTAGTGAGCGTCCAGTTTATCTTGTTTTTGCGTGGCTTCCAAATAAAACACAGTAATTAACCGAACTGATTATAACAAGTGCCACACAAGTGCACAAGTCCAGTTGAGAGAAAAAAATCTGGTGTTGCCACCATACAAACAAAAACATAAAAAATTGCCATTCCAAATACGTAATATGTACTGAACATTTTATATTTTCGGCCACTCAATGACGTCCATGGTTCCTTAAGACGCTCCATATTATATTTTAAAACTACAGCTTAGCGTGCCTCGCTGAGGCACAGCCGTGACTGTACTCGGCCCTGATGATGGACTCCATACGAGTCCGAAACTAGTGGGACCTTTCCGACAATAACGCGTGAGTATAAGCTGTAGTTTTAAAATTTATCAAAATGACTCACTTAACGCTCCTTAGTATACATTTTGCTTAGTGAACTTATACTTTATCTTTGCTTAATCTAAGTCAATATTTGCTAAGCGAAATCTTTAATTAAGAGTGATGTTTGATGTTTTTGAGCGCGGCCGTTAGACTCCTTTATAAATATTATACTGACATATTAACATTAATTTTCTTTGCTGTGCATAGCAAAGCATAAACTAAGATTTCAATTAAACCAACGGCAACTCTCTTTACTTAAATTCAAATTTACATTTACTTTATACTAAAATCTTCACCCTTAAGACTACCCTAACAATAAATCTTCTGGTCTCTAGCAGAAGTAGTTAAAAGGCGGAAGTCCATCTAAGTCGCATGCTGAGGAAAGCGTTTCCGGTGATGGCTGCAACCGGATATCCTCGGGGGCGAGGCTTCCGGTCAGTTACTTGGGGGCTAGATGATGGTATTGTTTTATGCAAATTTTGTTGATTGTTCTGTGGTAAGAAGACATGTAAGATATGGAGACAATGGTCACTGAAAAATTTATTAATTTATGCACGTCGTAATTTCTAAGAAGTTTGGGGAACATTTGTTTTGAATATTGTTATGATTGATTTACGATTGAGTGTTAACTCTTACAAATATACGATTCCAAATCTATTCTTGCATTTCTTGCATTGAACACAGCAGCTCAAATTAAAATTAATAACAGAGATATGCACAATCATGTGTTTTATACGTTGGCACCCTTCATAACTTGGTAATCAAAATGGTACATCATTAAAATACAAATGGAACCAAAAAAAGTTGCCATAACAACAATCTTTCCACAACCATGAAAATTGGACAATCAATGTACAGTATCTTTCTGCAGAACGTATTGCATGTTCGACCAATTAAAAACATGGCAGATTTGCAATTTAATCCTTTCACAATTCTTGTTACGAGCACAAAAGGTTTTGTTTCCCTCATCATACGCGTTTTATATTATTATTCGTATAACAACCTGAATAACCTTTAATTTACTTGCTCCAAAGCGACGATCAAGCTAACAGGACACCCTGTCCAATTAACATGCAATCCAATGCCAAAATTTCGAAAAGGAGTTTGCAATTTTAGATTAGCCCCAATATAAAAACGAAAATCGGCTGACAGTGATAAAAATTGGAAGTAAACAGCCAATGTATAAATGTCCTTATCTGTTTTATAATTGCATAGAAAGCAACGCCACTCCCAACTGTGTTTGAAGTTGGTCGTTGTGTGTCAAGCTGCGTCGGCGCAGGTGTGCGAGACCGCAGCAGAGCCACCTGCCTGCGCGTGCGCGCATGATTGCACGGAGAATACGTACCTACAGTTTAACGGTGATTTTAATTTTATGCTCCCGGAACGAGATAATGGCTGGGCTACTTATTTTGGTCAGTGGTATGCTGGGGTTTCAAAAGTTACTTACGAGTTTGGGCCATTGAAATTAAGTTTGAAGGCCTTGTGCCGTGTGTTGTAGCAACCCTATGTAACATCAATGACCCTAGGTTGGCAAGTTGACAGTGACTAATATTAGTCTATTATATTAGCTAAGGTGAAAGCAGAACATGTATTTGGGGTCCGCACTAGTTGAATGGTGTTCATACATAACACCTTACTTAGCTTACTTCCGGCCAATATTCTCGGCATACAAAGCAATAATAGAACTATATTTTTACGATGAATAAGTCTTTATAATTTGCTATCTAATATAACCACCGATGTTAACGTGTAGGTGCTACGTTAAAGGGCCTTAAAGTTACTACCATCTTCCTTTGTCAACCCTTCTCATATCGGCCGCTTAAGCTACGATAAAATTTAAAAATACCTAATTGTCAAAATCTGTATAATCATTTATAGTATACATATAATACATATTAATGTTATACAGTGGTACTCATAAAGAAACGATTTAACAAACTAGTTGTCACGACGCAAAGCTATTCTCTAAGTAATTTTATATATCACGCGTATGTTCAACTTTAATATGAGTAATCATCACTGACTCAAGAGAATTAAGTATAACTTGAGCAATTAAAACCTTTTTCACACGGACCTTAAAACTTATTAATATCAAGGTTACATCTAATGCTCGTTCAGCTCATTTAATGTTTCGGCGTACTCAGAAAGGGACAGACGGGAGCGGTAGTGCAGGCAGAGATATGCATTCAAATCCCCTGCAGTGTTGTAGTCCTTTAGTTAGCGAGTCGCCTACAAAAGACCGAACAAGGCGCAAGCGATTCTCGCCAATAGCCTGGCCCTCCCACTTCCTCCATGTAGCCTAGATTTTTTGTTTTTCTGTCGAAACACCAATATCTCCCGCACAGGGTCACAGCGTATAATCTCCGAGAGGTGGTAAAAACGATGAGAAGTAGTCTTCTGGTAATCGGAGATCACGATTTTGATGGCTGATTTAAGAAACTGTGGCAAATTATGGTGATTCACAGGGACTTAGGGTGACACTGAGTTATGATTTAGTTGATGAGATTTCTTTTGAACGAAACATTTTCATTTTTATATACAGTAAATACAAATGAATATATTTTTTTCCCTAAAAAGCTAGTAAAAAGCTAATTGTAGAACCCAAAAATATTTTGAAAAAACATTATCCAACAACATTTAAGATTTTTAAACTTTTCATATGTTTTGACTAGTAATTGTTAGGTTTATAGAACCTAACATATCAGTTAAAAAAAAATCAACGAATGTAAATTCTATAGCTCAAACGTCCAGAAATGATGCAGGCCCTACACATCAGTTTGACAAATGACCCTAACGTCTTAGGCGCGCAGTCACAGTATTGTCACCAAGCGAACGAGCATGCGCCTTCTTTTGTCTCGCTCTTGACGTGCGTATGCGCACGCTATGACGCTCGACATGGATAAATCGCTTGTTCTTTGTTTTTAACTAAGATAGGTGTGAAAGGTGGAATTAAAGGTTTGAATTTCTTTACTATTTTCTATTCAAAGAAGTTGAACTATACTTTTAACCCAAATCGTTTTATATTCTTGAATTTATTTTCATTATTTGCTTAAAAATAATAAGCTAATAATAAGCAACTCTAAGAAAGTAATGATGCTTGTCGAAGCAGTTGTCTTTAAGATTACGCCTTTTATGGTAGTTATTTCGTGATATCTATGAAAACCTTTTTTGAATAATTTTAAAGAAAGTTTTAGTTCGAATAGATTTGTAAACTATGACTTAGGTCTTCCGTTCACTAGCGTTTCGAAGTAAAACAATTTGAATTGACTCACGACTTATTTTTTTTAAATTGAAATTAAATATTAATATTTTAATATTTAATTTCTTTTCTTTTCTTTTAATTTCTTAAATAATAAAATTTTGATATTTACGCCATGTTTGAAGCATATAAATATGTGAAATAAATATTATTTAAGAAGTAGTCGTCGAAATCAAGATCAAACAATTACAAAATGGTATTCACTCGTGCAAGATTTCCTGAGGGTGTGAACATCACGCCCCTCGGAAACAACCCCTCTTTCAAACTCAATTGTTCATGAACTGATTAATATCTAATTGACTCTTTTTATTCCCCATTTAACTCAAGTAAACAATGATGTTGGTAAACACAAAAGTGTTTTTGGCAATGTTGGATTATTATTTGATAATAGGTGATAATAAATATCACCTTCCTTCTAAAACGGGTCTAAAAGTCCTTTAAAATATTTTTGAAGGTCACTTTTGGAACAAAATTAGATCTATTTTTATTTGGTATTTATAGTTATTTTGAAGTAAGTATCTTTTTAAAAATTTTTTAGATAAGAATTAGGTATTTTAAGAATTAATTTATATATTTCTGGTATTTAATTGTAAATTATATTTTAAAGAACGTCGCGGAGTATCTTCCTTTTTAAAATCATACTACTAAGTTTATATATTATACCTGGAATGAGCGACTCTACAATTTTCTATGGACTCTTCTGACAGATATTCTTTGTAAGCATTGACATGACAGTTCAAGCAAAGAGTAAATAGAAGTTGAAGCTACTCTATGTTGGAATATAGATGTTGAATGAGAGTTAACTTATTTCGCTTATTATCGTTAAAATAAGTTCAATTGCATTATTCTGCGATTTGTTCATGACAAAATATATTATAGAAAAGTGATATCTCAAAACGGTTTTCGATTTAAAATAAAAAAACGTTTTCTTTTCATACCGAATTAGAAATAACATGACAGCTTCAAGCACAACATTATACAATATACTCAGAAGACAAGCCATTAAAAACACACAAACAAAATTAGACACCAACAGAAAACTATCAACAAAGGTGACAAAAGCTTATATCTCTAGCATCAAAGGGAGAAACTCACGGACTACTAATAACGACACAGATATGCTGACTCATTATCAGAGTTACATCACACACTTTTAAGAAGCAGAATAAGAAATGATCACATCAAGGCGATGTGGTGGGAACGGAGTAACAGGGCCTTTTTACACGCGGGCGGTCGTTTTTTGAGAAAGGCGTAAAATGCGTCTTATCGTGTAAGATCTCGGGAGGTCGCGCTACGGTCACGCACACCGTTTGCTCTGGTTTTGAGACACGTAAAGGGTTAAAGTTTACACCGTGTTAAATGTGTAGGTAGGAAGTGTGTTAGCGGCTTTAATTGAGTTTTTTTCTTTGCATTAAAGCTTGTGATTTTTACTATAGAATTAAATAGTTCTGGAGACATATCAAGTGTATCGGTATTTTTGTTTGTGGCATCGCAACTCCTAAATGGACGAACCGAAACGACTATGACTTAGCTTTTTACTGTTCAAAAAGTACAAAAGGTTGACCATTCAGTCAATAAGTAACAATAGATAACAGACTAGAAATCCAAAACAGATTTTAAAATTACATCAGAGTCTCTAATTTAACTAAATGTTGTTGCATTGTCATAAAAAGTATATGTTTTCTACAGGCGTTAAAACCCACACACTCCCCTATTTATGGCTCCCATGCGCATACGCAGTTTTGGAGTAACTTATAGTAATCTTTGCTTTTGGATAGCATCGCCGCTCCATGCGCGGGCGGCTTTGCCTTCCCCCCTTCACACACGAGACGTGACAGTCGCGGTGCCCAGGAAATGCCTTTTATGTATTTATGAATAGCTGTGTAGAAGCCCCGCTAAAGAGACTCTGGGCTAAAAGAGAGTTCTGTTCTGTCTTCGTTTATAAATCTATGCCACTATCAATTTCAGGGAAATGTGTAAAGCAGAAGTGCAGGCCGGGTGGCGTAGAAGTTAGTATCGCGGCGATGGTCCCAGGTTCGAGTCCTAGTCGTTATTCATTTGTGTGATGAACACACATGTTTAGTCTTAGTTTAAAATATATACGTAATTTTACTCTGCCTCCCCCCGCCCCGTTCGCTGTATGGTCATCCACACACAATCTCTGCTTAGTTTGGAGTCAGGAGCTGGCGTGGTTTATCTGGGGATGAAAAAAAAGTTTGACGATTGGGTTTCTCTTTATACACCGTTTAAAAGGACTCCCAAACTTCAAACCATCTAAATAAAACTGTTTATTTGAAACTGCTATGTACAATAATTACAAACATTTTGTAGCAAACCTTGCTCAGCTTCATCCTATCAGCTGTATTTATTGAAACATGTGAATCTTTAAAAGTAAATCTTTATTGATAAGAACAACGAATCGGATGTGCTTTCTTATTGACTAAGCAACAAAAAATACATCACGTTCTTCGATGGTGCATTACGGTCTGTCTAATATATGTGAACATCCCACGTACGCGGACGCAAGCACGCTTTGTGCATGATGAAATGTATTTATTAAACCTAGGGTTAACATTGCTTTGAATATAGAATGTATAACTATAAAAATAATGGGTATACTTTTAAGGGTACTATTTATTAGGAATCCTTCTACGAGTAGGAGGCGTTTGTTGTATGAGTCGTCTATCAGTCTAGCTAAAACAATTTTTTTTTATCGGATAATATCGTGTTTAATAATATTATTACACTTTACTTTTACGTTTTGGAGCCTTTATTGACACCGTGGTCACATGGTATTTTCGCCTGATAAAGAAATATGGTAAATCATGGCTGCATACCAGTGGCGGATTTATCAGCAGACTGAGTAGGCTGGAGCCCAGGGCGGCAGGTTTTAGGGGTGGCAAATTTAGCCTAAAAATTTCTTTGTTCCAATTAAAATAAAAAAAACCCATGATTACACACGGAGAAAATGAGTATCGAGAATTTTTGTAAGGGTGGCAAAATTTAAATGACCTACTGGCGACAAATGTGTAAATCCGCCACTGTTGGGTACATTAAAAACTTGGTAAATTATACTAATTCTTACATAGATAGAATTAGCAGCAACAATCTGAAAGCTGTAGATAATATCACTGAACTCCGCATTTAGTCTCAGAAAGTGTTTTAAACAGAATTACATTCATTTACACGTCCCTAACGTTTTCTGTGGTCACATTGCGCAGTAATTACCATGTGACTTGTGCAGGTAAGTACCGTATGCCGGCTAAAGTGGCCATGTGGGGTAATTCGGTCACCCTTCACTTAAACCTAATGGCTTTTTATTGTGTTTAAAATGATATTGTAAGTTATTGTACTGAGGTTGCGTAGAATATTATAATTGGCGGGATGACCTTAGTAGTTAAGCAATGAAAAGCCTTTGCTAGGGACCACATTAGTTCGGGTCATTGTAATGATTGAGTTCAGTGGAAGACATAAATGTTAAAATAAATGTAATGAGAGTGTCGGTTACTCCTATTTGGCTGTAAGAGGTCCACAGTTTGCAACAATATTTTGTTCGGCAAAATGGTTTCTGTTATTGTTATATATCAAGGAATAATTTGTAGTTTGGGAAAAAAGTCTAAAAATGTTGAAAATAGTGACGGGTCTTTAGAAATTAGGAATCCATTAATAAAGTTTCCCCCTGAGGTGAGAACGGTAGAACATGCTAAACACTTATATAAATAAAAAAAATCTAAGATCAGTTGACTTCTTCTATGTATATTTCACAATAAAACTTCTATTTATATTTTACCTTTCTCTTTATTAGCCTATTACATAAAACAAAGAATACTCGAATATGACGCTCGACTGGAAATCTTATTGTGTATGCCACTCACTTATGGAGGTCACTTGGAAGGTCACGGTGAAGCTATAGCTGTCCTTAGACATTTCCAAGGCTTTTGATAGGGACTGGCATGATGGACTCTTGAGTAAGCTTCCAGTATACGGAATACCTAATGGGCTCTGCGACTGGATTTCTGATTTTCTGAGGGAACGGTCACTTCGAGTAGTCTTAGACGGCTGCTCTTCTGACCTAATGGCATTAATGCCGGGGTACCTCAGGGATCTGTTCTCTCTGCAACGTTATTCTTGCTGCACATTAATGACCTGCTAACCCCAAATATTATTGGTTACGCTGATGACAGAACCGTTGTAGAGAGATACATGGCCAATGCGCGAGCGAGTCCTCAAGAAATCCGGGCTTTGAGAGAATCCAGGATTGAGCGGGTGGAATGGGCCTTAGAAAGTGTCCGATTGTGGCAAGTCCAACTTGGTCAAAATTAACCCGTCAAAATCACAGGCGTGTTTATTCTCCGCCAAAAAGAGCAGTTTCAACCTAAAGCCCACTTTCTAAAATGTTTCTGTACCCTTAACCGACCACCTAGGGCTTCTTGTCGTAACTATATTGTCCCTACTAAACTTCGGGCAACAAATTGTGTCCATGGCTCAAACTGCTTCAAAGGAGTTGGGAATCATCTCGAAGGTCCGACGGTACTTCAGCCCTGAACGGCTACTTAATTTGTACACAGCTCAAGTTCGATCTTGTATGGAGTACTGTAGCCACCTTTGGGATGGTTCTGCAAAGTACCAACTAGACGCGATGGACGCAGTTGACCGAAGAGCCCGAAAAATTAATTACAACTTTGACCTCACCACTAAAAAACTGCAAAGGCTCGATCATCGTCGGAGCATGCCTGCGTCTGTTTTTCCAGAAAACTATAGTCCCAGTTCTTTCAAGCGTCGAGTGAATAGGTATCTCGTGGATAGATGTGCAACACCTTCGTCTTCATCGTCACTTTCCATAAGGTGAGATAGAAGACCAACTTCTCAACCTTTGACAATACAAAAAAAATGTCCCGCCAAAAAATTTTAAACAGAATTAAACTCCTGCATAAATATTTCACAAAAAACTTTAAGCCTATAAAAAGTACCAAATTGAGATATCCCAAAAGTTACGTAGCCATTGTATTATCTTAAAATTTCACGCACCCAATCTGACACGACGTCAAAACAATTTCACGAGGGTGCCCGCGGACCACCCCGGGGTTTATCTTACAGGATTAGCCAAAAAACTGCTTTTTTGTCCATTTTTTGTTTACTTTTTGTGCCCTTAGTTTTAGGGTGTACTTTAAATTATTTTATATAAAGATTAAGTTCGAATTGTGTTTATTTTTATAACCGACTTCATAGTAGGAGAGATTTGCGTTTTTTACTTGTCAATTCGAGTACCTACACTAAGATAAACTATATTTTATATGAAAGCTGTAATACAGCACCTAGTTATAATTAATTACAAAAATTCAATAAGAAATAAGTGTAGTCTACTTACTTTTATTTTAAACAAAAATTTTTTTTTAAAGTACCTTTAACACTTATTTTCAAATTGTTTATTTTCAAAACGATAACGATGGCCACAAACATGATAGAAAAAAAAACACTTAATCTGTCAAATTGACAGTTGTAATGTTGATGGCGTTGATGCATTAGGTCGTGTGTCAGCCAGTCAGGTAGAATTAAAAAAAAACTGGGTGAGTGTTGACAAAGTGTGTTCGACACGGTTAAATATACAACTTGAGATGTTCGTATTAGATTAAGATATGTTTCGGCGAGGGGTGCTTTTGTGAAATCACTTGTAGCATATCTTTTTCGATAAAATAATATGTAGTTCGCTATTTAATATTTTGCAAAAAGTATCGCGTGTGTTATCTTTTATGCTGCGATTTGTTTGTAATATAATTTAATTTTTTTTAAATTCTGATTTGGATTTGAGTTTCTCCTCCATTGCCCCTCATAAAAAATGATGATGACGAATGTTTGACTTTGATTCCATTTTAGTGGGAGTTTCGCTGAGATCTCGTGCACAGCACTACAGTCCTTTCTACTTTTCCCGCCATAATATTCCATTGAGTTGACGGTCGACAACGTATCATTATCAAAAGCAATATAAGCAAATACTTAGCACACTATCGATAAATGTTGTCATCATTCCTACTTCATTGCCTAGATTTTGCTTGCCAGTAGCAATTTTCTAGTAGCAATAACATTTTTTTTCGTGGTAACGATAACCTATTTGTTCTTCTAAGTAATGATACCTATCTGTGCAGGTTGAGAAGCTGTTAAATGAAAAAGTGCCAAGAATTATTGAAATTTTATCCCAGTTTCAGGAATTAACGCAAATAAATAAACTCTTTATCTATATTCTATTGCTGCAGAGCTTATAATTATAATTTAGAAAGTTAGGTTTCATGACAAAGACTACTATATAACCTTTGCGACAAAAAATAAATATAAATCACAATATAACAACTGCACAGCTTTTCTTTCTTCTCAGTTTGTTAATTCCTTTAATAGGCTCACCTCCTTACTTCATGCCTTCCACCAAAGCAGACAGAAGTACAAGAGCAACAAGACTGTCAGTGAGGAGACGCCAGCTCTAAAATGTTATTGTCCTCGGTTCGAGTCCCGATTTCTAAACATCTAACTTATTCGGATTCAACCTACAGATATCTGTAAGTTCTTGGAAATAATTTAAAAGTTTTATGTTGGTGTCACACTCGTATTTTGTTTGAACAACTTTTAATACTTACTAAAATATAAGAAATTAATTTAAGGGTTGATTTTTCAATCGTCCGATAATTTTTATCTGGACAATAACTTTGACAATTGACGTTATTATAGAAATAGAATTCATAGAAATTATGTCCAATAATCAATATTATTCTACGGATAAAAGTTAACTAAGCATTGAAAAATCAGCCCTCAAAGAATTTAATTTCATTGATAATGATCCAGTCCCCGTTTGCTTCATCAAAGTTTAGCCATAACTGAGAAAATGACAAGTGACTGCGCTTAAAATAATTAACAAATTTATTTAAAATTAACTGAATATTAAAATAGAAATGCAAATATATTTTCATTTTTAATTGTTCATTCAATAATCACCTTCGCCGTCTGTATTAAAAGAAAAAATACAATCCTCATTTCACAAACAAAAACATCCTAACAAAGAATATTTAATTAAAACCCCTAAGATTATCCCATTCGTTTGTTCTCCCAAAGGGCATCCCAGCATTTTTAAAGAAACCCTCATCAAGTGCGGGTCGATTTGGCAATACTTTTATGATTCTTTATTCAGCAGCGGCTGACAATTGTGCCCGGCCAATTTATTTGTTCAGTAAAGGGTGGCGCTTCTACGTGTAATTAAAGTTAAAATTAAGTTTGGAAAGCGCACGAATGCGACTCGAGCGTCGAGCGTCGAGTGAATAGGTAACTCATAGATAGACGTGTAACACCTTTGTCCATCTTCACTTTCCATCAGGTGAGATAGAAGACAAACGTCATATTTTTTTTTCAATTAAAAAAAAAGATTTAGTCAGCTAAAAAAAAGAACTAAAGTATATCGCATCGCAACGAATACTTTAGTTCTAGTTTTTGTTACTGAATAGATAAGTTGGTGGCACTCTAATCGTCATTTGGGAGATTTTAGGAGATTGTAGGAGAAAGGCCGACATTACGAATTCATGCTCAACCCTTGCTTTGGCACCCGTTGTCTGACATTCGAAATGTACAGTAGAAAGTTATCTATTCAGTAGCAAAATCTGAAACTAGCATTTGTTACTAACTAAACGTTTTAACACATAGAATACAGCGTCACCCTCTACTGAATATATAAGCTTGTCGGCCCGTATGCTCAACCCCTGCTTTGGCACCCGTCGTCCTGTCACTCGGAATGTACCTTGAATAAATTATGCCATTAATTTGCTGGAGTTTCTAATGTCTAACATACGCAATAGAGACGCGAAGTGAGTCAATATTATATGAGAATTAAGTTTGAATTATTTGTGTGTATGTGTGTTTATCGTAAAATGGAATGTTTGGTTTAAGATGGTCGTTGTTTAGTATCGGAACGGTTCTGTGAATTGTTACTGATAGAGATGCTTGTTTGTGTTGGCAGGGTTTGATGTTTAGCTAATAATGTTTTGTAGTATTATTGTCAGAAATGACTCTATAGCTAGTAGTATGTCCACGCATTAATTTAAAATGTAATATTTTAGTGAAAGTAAATAAAAAGCAGTTATCTAATCTTAGTTAAATTATTAATACTTATTTTACTTACCTCTTATTAATTTTTATTATTAATTAAGTAATTACCATGGATATACCCATAAAAACTTGGACGGTGGATCGAATACAAAGTTGACCTAAAAAGTGTCCAAAGTGAACTCACATATATACAGGATTATGAACTAATTAAATCACTTGAAATTTACATCGAATTTTGTTCCGTTACAGCTGATTATTGCTTGCCACAACTTTCCACCTTATGTAGCTGCGACTAGGAAATTGACAATGAAATTACCCTATGCAGCTTCGACTACTTGGAGCTATCGAATTTTGACAGTTTTCACCAAGCAATATGTCATTTTAGACGTTTTCTCAGGAGACCGATCAAAGCTAGACTGGTTTGACATTTACACCATTTCTGCATTTTCAATGCATTTGCAATGGTAATTAATGACAACATATAAAACTTTTGTGTGTACCTGTATCTACAAATGCAAAATTCTTCTAGCTAAACAAGCAATCATTCGGTAAATTCCGTTCGTTATTATTATTTATTTACTCTTTTTAAATACTTACAACATGTAGGTAATAGTGTAGATAGGCGCACCACAAGCTTACCTAGTAAATAAATATGAAAAGATTTACAAAGAATTAAAGGAGGATTTCAAAATAGTCTAAATTGTCACCACGAAAAGTTTATTCCCAGTTTTAAAATCCATGCAATAATCCTTAAACCAAATAAGCATATGAAACAAAGGATCCAAATCTCGAAGGGGCACTTCCTAATATTATGTGTCGCAGTTTATCCTTAAAATTGGGGGTTGGAGTCCAGAACTAATCCTGTAATATATTCACAACTAAAAGGCTGCAGTGACCGACGGCCAAGATTGTTCCCGGAGGCGCTATTGAGGACAACCGGGTGTTTAGGGACTTCTACACTTTAGGTATTACCTACTTTATAACGCATGTGAAGTTTAGGGACTTTTTGGTGTAGGAGTGATTTTTGTGAGGAAATTTTGAATATTGGGCGTCTATGTTAGTTGCATCTGATGACAAACTGGTAATGTAGAAGAATATACGATTATCCAAGAGGCACCCGGTGACTTTCTTCTTAAAGTTTTTTTTTAAATAGACCCTGAACGGCTGGATAACCTATGCAGCCTTCAGGTGAAGAATACTTGAGATAAATTTTATTATGATTCAATCAAGGAATACTTTAATGCCACTGAATTATAATCAAAAACACTTTTGTCTTTTATTTCCGCGGTTTATTAATATTTTATTTAGGTAAATTGTTATAAAATTCCGTTTATTACACATTTAAATAATATTGAATTTTTTGTATAACTTATGATTTCACGACAAATAAGGTTTTATAAAAAGAAAATTTTAACGTATTATTTACATATTTAATATCAATTGTCCATTTTTTCGCGCGATTTTTTATTTCTGAACCGTTTTTTCTAGAGTTTGGGTACCCCAACTAAGAAAATTTCATTACTTAGAACTTTTACTATACATTGCTTCCATTAGGCGATATTGTATCTGTTCTATAACTCAAACATTTCAAAAACCAAAAATTGCTCAATTTAAGTATCGCGGTACTTTTTAAAATAGAATAAAAACCTTAAAATTACATCAAGATCCAAGCAAGACGTATCTATTTAAAAATAAAGCACTAATTACCTGCTAACAAAAACTACCTACTTAATTATCAAACAAACACAGTCAATAAAATAAAAGGCAATAAAAAAATCAAGGTTAGTAACATCGAAAGAGACCGTCTGAAGCGAGCCGCAGCTCCGTGGAAAGGGAGGCCGGCGCCCATTGGCCGCGCCTAGCGGTGGGAGGAACAGCGCCGATCCTTTGCCGAATTCCCTTACCCGTTCCAAATTTGAAAAGCTTTTAACGTCACTCGCTTTCATCTGAGTTTCAAACAGTTTCCCGCTAATTTGTGAAGGCTTTATTTTTGGAGGTGTTTTTGTTTGTTGACGTGGATTGCTTCAACACTTATTTTTGAAGGTTACTTATTTATTCATTTTGACAAATTTTTTTCTGTTCTATGACAGATACGCAAAACGTGAAGAATTCAAACTGCCTTAAGGTTTACCTACTTGTACAAAAGCACCGAATACACTTAAAAAATAACTTTTCCCTTATCTTCAACCGATTCCTACAAAACTCAACCCAAAAACTAACTACAAACAGAACAAAACACTAACTAACGACCACCTAAATGACATTAAAAGCTATCAATAGTCCGCCACTTAACGACACAGCAACTTTTTGGTCTAGGTGTTTAACCGAGAGAGGGGCAGGTAGGTGCGAAGAGGGGAGTGGGCGGGGCGGGGCGGGGTGCCAGCTCGCCCATCGGTGGCCCGACACCTCAGTTGCATCCCGACCTCGATCGGGACAGCACGCCAGCGTCTGCTGAGCTGAACCAACCGCCCGCGATCGTCTTATATTTCGGCTCGTCATTCTGACGCGATTCGCGACCGTCACGTGTCTCGCTATGTCGACCTGTAGCGCGCGCTATTCGTAGCGGCTTTTATTTACTGGCACCTGTCGAATTTAAGTGGGTTTTTGAAAAACTTGGCGCCGCGGCCCCTGAGGCACTACGCCATGATAATGCTGTTCAAAGGGAACAGCAGCCGTCTGGAGCACCTCATAGAGAAGATCCAGGCTAATAAAGAGAACCATGATGGCTCTGGGGATGATCTGAAAGGTAAATTTAAATAATTAAACCGAGATTATTGATTTCTGTCAAAGTATTCTATCTGCAGTATATTACCTGTATTTAATTTGTTTTCCAGAAGGACATCAGTCTTAAATATTAAGAGTACATTTGTATTATTAAAATACAAAATACAATATTTTATAACAATTAAGTAGCAGAACATTACGAAAAAACCTTCCTAATTATAAAATCTACATATGTATTTAGTATGATGATACTTAAAAAATATAAAACTTTATTTATTTCTGACTTCCGTGAAAAAATGGAGTTACATTTTCCCATGCGCGTTGAAATCTTAAGCGTGACTTTTTTTCGTTTTCAGTTTTTTAAAACCGTCGTACAAGTAATTATGTTCCAACCTACGTGATGTATATTTAAATGGTATATAATATTATAGATCATTACTTATTTAATTAAAGCAGATTTATAAATAAGATTTGATTAGGTTCATTTGAGTTTGATTACTTAAGTGATTACTTTATCGTAACTGCTCAATGGGACCATATCCCATGAAACGAATAGTTATTAATTTCATTTATTTGACAGGGGCACTAAAAGAACCAACGTGTCAACGATATAATTGCACTGTTCTATATATTTCTTATATGTACTTTGAAATCAAGTTCACATTTTACCTTCCATACCGATTAGCGATTTTTAAAACTCAACCTTCTGCCTAAGCAAATTTTAGGGTTCTAAACAGAGCTGATTCTAAATATTAAAGTGATTATTATATATGACAACCATATACTTACAGAATCACGTCCGACATTGTTCCGCTAGTAATTTAACTATAGAACTAGAAAAACACTAGCAAGTATTCACAAAACTGATAATTTAAAACCATTTTACAAACTATTAAATCTTTCTTAAAAAGTTAATTAAAAAAAAATTTTGAATTAAAATTACTGAAAACTTCTCGGTTGAAAATCGAGCCAACTTAACCTATTGCAATTAATAATTAATAGAAAGGTGCATTTGATCATTTGCCTAAATATATTAAAAACTAAATGAAATTATAAATGCGATGAAAAAAGAAATCAACTTAGTAGTAGATTTTAGAAAAAAGCATCTTTTTTATTTAATTTATAATTAATGTACCTACAGTTTTTTAATTAAAGTATAAAAAGTAGTTACTAAATAATGTTCAATGGTTCTGCTTTTTTCTAAAAGAAGTCTCTTCCAATATACTGGAGAGTGTGAACAATAGCAAATATATCTTAGTATTGCTGTGGCAAAAATAGGCATATAAAGTCTGTATATGTATGCAAATCAAAGTATCCATCAGCTGACTGACATTCGCGCTCGCCACCGCCCACCCCTAGACACAGACGCAATTTTTCACGAAGGCTTTATATTTAAAAAAATACTTTGATAATCAAACAAAAATTAAAAATAATTTTAGTGAAACTCGTGACCCTAATGGCCGGTTTACGAGCGTTAAGTAGTGAAGTTGGTAACTAAACTTTAAGTTAAAAACTACGTGTAAGCAGTCAGTTAAGTGACAAGTGGTAAGTTAAAATTTAGTACGCAAGTGATTAAGTATATTAGGATTCGTTCTATTTTTCGTATAAGGCATATTACCTAGGGCGGGGCTTCTCACTTAACACGTTTGGACGTGATTTTTTAGTTAAGTGCATAAGTTGACAAAGCGGGTAGCGGCAAGAGCTCCTATTTATTTTGCATTTTCCCTTTTTTTTATTAATGTCGGAGTGGAGTTTAGTTTGAACTTTAAAATTTGTTGAAGAATATTTAAAATAGGTATGCTTGTAGAATAAATGAGGTAAACAATTTTGAAAAAAACATATTCTCGTAAAGATTTCAATATCCGAATAAAAATCGACTCTGAATTTGTCCAAAATCACGTTTACCACATATCTAAGTACAGAATTGACGAATTCATTGTACTTATGAGCTTAACTACTTAACGCATGGTTTACATGTATTAAGTAGTTAAGTTGGTAGGTAAATTTTAACTTTTTAAGTTACTCCATGTCACTCGTGTGTCCAAACGGATTAAGTAGTTAAGCTCATAAGTTCAATGAAGATCATCAGTGATGAATGTCAAGTAATTCGTCAATTCTGTACCTAGATATGTGGTAAACGAGATTTTGGACTAATTCAGTAAATCATTTGTTTCGGAAATTGAAATCTATAAGAATATATTTTAATCCACAAGCATTCCTATTTTAAATATTCTTCAACAAATTTTTAAGTTGAAACTAAACTCCACCGCCATTTTGGAAAAAATAGAAATAAATACGAGCTCTTGCCGCCACCCGCTTTGTCAACTTATGCACTTAAATAAAAAAATCACGTCCAAACGTGTGAAGTGACAAGCCCCGCCCACCTACTTATACGAAAAATTTAACGAATCCTAATCTACTTAATCATTTGCGTACTAAATTTTAAGTTACCATTGTCACTTAACTGACTGTTTACACGTAGTTTTTAACTTAAAATTTAGTTACCAACTTAACCACTTATCGCGTGTGAACCAGCCATAAGGCAGGCAATATTATGCGAAACGTTTGTCGCGAGCGATCCAACACGGCGAATCAGTCAGGCTTTTGGCGACTTCGCCTTGTGTACAAAGTAATATAGACGTTGCATTCTACCTTTATTTCTTTTTCTTTTCTTTTTCCTCCTTTTCATTTGTGAATATAGCTTTGCGCATCTATAAAATTACTTGATGTTTTTCGTTTTAACAGAATAAATAACGTTTCTGGGTAGAGGGGGGTGAGATGGGGCAGTATTTTTACTTAAAGTACCGTTAGTACATTTACAAACGACAGCGAAGACGATAAATATAAGCGAACGAAGTTGAATGCTAAAGCAATATTTATAATTTTTTCATAATTTGTACTTCTTCGTTTGTTTTGTACGTGCAAGTTGTTTAGAAAATCGATTATTGATCTGTATTTTTTTTTGTTTTGCGCCTAAGCAAAAAAAAAAATGCGTTACGCATACCCCGCAGCCGGTCTGCAGGGTGATGTGGGACTCACCACAGTGGCACCTACCCACTAAAAACCACTTTCACGGCTGTGGCATGGAAATGCTTTGCAGCCTTTTTCGGAGCGACACCCGATTAGGGAAGGGGCTGCGTGACAGGATATTATAAAACCTAGCACCTTCTGTCAAACTTTCCGCTTTCAGTGAGAGAAAAGTTCCCTCTGTGTACCTAATGAACCCTATTGATTCGTCGTTATTTCTATGTTGCTTGTTATTTAAATATTCATTTCATACATACTTTAACAAGACTATAAGTTATTAAGTAAATCAAAACATCTGTTTTTTAAACTTTTTAAACTCTAAAAAGCTTGCAGTTAAACATTTTCAAATTATAATCGATAAAATGTGTACAAATTATGTCATCTGAGTCAATGGAAACTTGTAATTGTGTGGAAATGGGTTCGAAGCTGTTCACGAAAGCAGTTGCATATTTTGTTCAAATGTTGTGTTGTAAATATTACATTTTTAAGATTAAAGCTATTTAAAGGTTCCATCCAGAATTTGATCAGTAATCGAATAGAATGAAAGTACCAAATAACGGATGAAAATATAAACAGATATGACGAATTAATATTTACTTCACTTTTAGAAAGTTTAAAATTGATGAATTTTTGTTAACAATATTAAAAAAAAAATTTTAATAAGGAAATAAAATATGGACGGCTTTTTCATTTATACAAGTTTACTAGATTGTGACGACACGTTCTACTGAAAATACTATTAATGACTACTTTTTGTTTTTGTGCTAAGTTGTACATACCCTTGTACAGTTGAATAGGTGTAAGGTTCTAGATTATGATCATAAAAATATTGATAATTTGGTGTGTGCTAAAGATCAAACACATTTTTGCCGTGAATACTTTTCACTCTTTCACTTTTCAATCAGGTACTGATTGTATTTAAATTTTGCAAAAGTATCAGTTTTCAGACATAATGATTAGCGCAATTATTTGATAGCGCCAACAGTAGTGCAGTAATTTAAGATATTTAAAAAATATATTTTTAAAAGGCGCTTGTTGTTTTACAGTAACTACGCTGCATTTTCCGAAACATCCCTTATCGAATAATGACTATTTATATGAATATGTATATTAAATTATATAATTAATAAAAGGTTAAAATTATTTATTTTATTTATTAAGAGAATATATTTACGATATTGACAAATTTAAAAATTAAATTAAATAAATAATTATACGTTAAAATTATACTACAAATAAAACACTAAATCTAAACTTGAATGCATTGAGGGCAACGTAGCCAAAAGGCTGGGTGAATTACCACGCTGGATCGCAATAGAAATTCGTTGTGCAAGGTAGGTGCCAGCCTTCGGGTCACGAGTTTCACTCACCAATCGCCTCGCTAGGTCCAAAAAAAGACGATGAGCCCCTTGTCCCCAGGACCCCATGGTTTCAACGCCAAAAGCCTCAAAAATATACCCGCTACCCAAATTCTGATATTTTCTACGTTTAAGGCTTTCAGCGTTATTAGCAGCAGAGCCAGATTGTATACTAGTTGTGGAAAGATGGGAAGCCGCGAGAGTGTCTACGCAGGTTGCATCCCACACCAGCGGCCTACCCATCCTCCACGGGACCAGAGTCATACCATCAGGTCGCTTGCCATCATCACGCAACAATCCTGACGGTTCAAGAACCGAGGGAGTATTGCAGGTAACAAGAGCCCGATGGATGATGTCATTTAGACTGGCATGGCGAGATATTCTGCCACCGCTGCGAGAACATGAAAGGCCATGGCAACCGAGCTCATCGACCAACACGCCGCAGCGGCAGCGGTGTCGAGCACATAATTTTAATAAAATAAAAACAAATTTAAATTTAATTTAATTAAATTTTTTATGTTATTTATAAAAAATCATTTATGTTTATGATGTTATGTATGATGTTATAAATTATATTTATTTTTACTACACCATCACTTAAATTACGGATACATTATAACAAAAAATAAACTTCTATAATTCTTGAAAAAGATGCTGAAATTAACGATATCTGCTACAGTTCACACAATATTACAATTTTCTTATCATTGTACTCAATGTCCCTGGTTCATGTGTCTTTTACAATTCATTCAGATTTTCAAATAGTACAAATATGCTTGTACGATCCCCTAAGAAACAACCGTAAGCGTGGCGAACCTTACGTAAGGAATGAATGGAATATATCCGTAAACGAAGGGCCACAGTCATCACACGCATTATCTGTGTCACACACACAACGAGTCCTCGTCAATTGTGCACAATAACTTGGGCACTCAGAAAATATTGTAAAGACCATATATTCTATACGTAAAATTTTTTTATTAAATATTTTCAAAAAACTCTTTACCAGCGTCTCAACAAAGTTTATTGAGTCTGAATCAATTTTCAATGCACATTCAACAATCCAGTCTGCAACGGATGCTTCCTCAACAGCATCTCTTCTGGAGATGAAAACTGTATCCCCTTGAGTTGGTTTTTAACTGTAGGGAACAAGCAGGAGTTACACTGTGCCAAATTAGGGCTGAACGGTGAATGACCCAAAAATTTTACCGGTGTGGTGTTTAGGAACTTGTCGTTAGATCGAGATCGTTCGTAAGATCGGTTCGTTAGATCGGTGGAGCGAAAGGCCTCGGAGTCCCGTTTACCCTGATTTACGGTATAATCTGAGGAGAAGGAACGGATTGATTAAACTTTTTCCTTTTAACCCTAAACTATAATTACAGAAACGTGTGTTTTCGCATAAAAAAAAAATTTGCAAACTTTTAAAGAGCATTAAATAAACCCTTTTTTAATTGATATGATTGCAAATAAAGTAAAAAAAAGTAAAAAAAATTGTTTTATGAAAATTAAATTAAATAAAAATAAATTTATGGTTAAAGAAAATGATAACATATTTTATATTTACACACACTGTTGTTCTTTTTTTCCTCTGCCACATTATTTTAAGTTTCTTTTTTAAAATATTGTACTATTGCATACCTATTTTTTAAATTATAATATAAAGAATAATATACTAACAAACAAAAAAATTATGGGGTACTAAATATTAATAACAAAGTATTTGGGTTTCATTGACCTATCTTTGTTTACATGCTTCATACGCGCTTATGAAACGCCCATAGGTTAAGATTTTTTATAGTTTTTTTTTAGTGGAAAACTGAATTTTTTTTTTAAAAGTAAAACACTACATGATTCACACCGTAATAATTTGTTAATTAGAATGTTTCATCTTGTTTCATCACTGTCCGAAAAAATCAAGATTCTTTAAAATGGTGGTCTGTAGATTTCCAACACAAAAACTTTAGAACCCCTTCGATTAATTCGACTTTATTTTACTTTATATTACACTTAATATTTTTGAGTAAAGTGAATTGGTTTTTGGTTTCAAAGCTCGTTAAGCATTTCGCATTTCAATAAAATTTAATTATTATTTATCAAAACCGGCCAATGAGTACGCGTTCCAAATAATGGTAAGTGGCTTTTTTCCAGTCGATGTTCCAGTTATTACACTGGCTGTTCTTTCCCTTCATCCAGAAAACAACCCCTTAAGCGTCGATATAATGGTGGTAAAAATACAAAGCACTGTAGTACCGCCCGGACGAGATATCAACGTTAAATGCTGTACTATCGATAAAGCCGAATTGCGCGAAACTGAGTTAAGAATTAAAGCTAACTCGGGTTAAAATACCGCTGTATGTCTTTGTTAGTACTATACAAATTGACAGTGATGGAGGGACATTTTAACTGACTAATCTGCTGATTCCGAGTTCAGTTGTTGACTCCGGTTGGCGCAAGTAAGTCTAGCGGTTGTATTCTAGGTAGTAACAGTTTCTTGGTGTTCTAGGCGGTTTTACTATCTTATAAAATGAATAACCAACTTTCTTTACGTGAGGCAAGCAGAAAATCAGAAAATGTAAAGTTAATTGAACTCTTACTAGGAAATTTCCTAAAGACAACAAATTATCAAATCAAATCAAATCATTTATTCATAATCACAGGAAGATTTTACAGGTGGTGAGACGTTATTATTTGTGCAGCCATGATTCGCCTTAATGACATATGAATTCTAATAGGTATAAAAAATTAAATGTATTCCAATTTCATTAATGAATAAGAATAACAATAATAATAATATAAAAAAATAGGAATAAAAGACAATAACGATAATAACAATGTATAAATTATGTCAAAAAATGAGATCATTAATGTCAAATAAATAGGCAAATTAATTACATAACAGTCAACTTATTATGAATTTCAAATGTAATACAATGTCATTATTTAGAATGAAAAGAGAATAAAAATTTAATATCAATTTTAATTATATATAGGTCAATTATATTACGCGTCTAACCATTTCGATGCCATTCGTACTCACAGTGAGATTTCTTGTCTGTTTTGCATATTTATTAAATTTTGAGTACAAATAATGTGAGTCTGGATAGCGTGTGAATCCTCGCACTGCCCGTTCCTTTTCATAAGATGAGATGGAAGAAAAATGCGTACCTTTCTAGTGAAAAGACCTTAACAGTCTTACCACAAAAAAGTTGAACGGTTATTTATCTTTAGTCACTGTCTAAATTATAAATTTACCCAGCTAAATAAAAATGCCAGTCCGTGCTGACTCTTCCGAAGGGTTGACATATTTTTAACAAACCTGTGTAAAAGATTAACATCGTTAAAATGTTATTTTAATATAATTTTGGAAATATTCTTACAAAAAACGTATAATACTATCAACATTATTATCAATGTTATTAGCGTGACAGCATTAAAATTATTTACAACGTAACATTTTCAAGTCACAAGCTTACACGCATCAAATAAATATCTGAAATGGCGAATATATTCGGTTTAACGTCGGTATATCTTAGCCGGTATATCGTTGCAGGAGTATAAACAAATTGAATGGCTGTGATGATGAGGGCAGCAAATGATGAGTAATGACAATGGCAAGGAGATGGAAAATAGGTGTAGCTGAGTTATGGCGTAATAAGAGCTTTATAGCCGCGTCTGCGATAAGGGCTGCGTGTGCTCCTTCTGCGATTTATTTTTCTTAACAATTTAGTGTTATGTCATTTGGGGATTCTGTAGATTTGAAATTGATTTTACTTGAATTGCAATGTTTGACGTTATCTTTTTTAACAATAAGTTTTTTTGATAGTTATAATCTTAAACTCGTTCAACTGGGTTCTTTGTCAAAGCAATTTTATAACATAATTTAAAATTGAAACTTTTATATCTCAGATAATATTAATAAACGTTTGACTAATAGTCTTTCAAGGGAAATTAATGATTAGAAAATCTGGGAAATACTATGCAGGTGTGTACAATGCTTTTGGGATATAAACGTTAGTGATTGTCAATCACATCCCAGGTGTAGGTAAGGTACTTGAATTTCGGAACGATTATTTTGCGTTTTATTTTAACTTATAAATAAAAGCAGAGACTCCAAGCGTTCCTGGAGCTATTCCAAAAACTTAAACAAACACTTTTTTAATCCAGTGCCAAATTTTAGGACTTAACTTACTAATTACATGCTGAGTAAGTATATTAGTTATATCTTGTTTTTACCAAGTGAAATACAATCCAAACCTATACTGTTTCAAACAAAAACCTCCAGACAGTCTCATCACATGATGTGTGGGTGCAAAGTGGAGCATAGCGTAGCGATCAGCGTTGATTGGTAAGGCGCCGGTAAGCGTCTACGCAATTAGGAAGTTGGCTTCCTCCGCCCACTGTGCGGCGCCACTGACACCCGAGCAATTGCAGACGTTGATTTGGCTAATTATTGTTGCGTGTCTGTGCCGTTGATGGTCATTTCCTGGGGAACTAGGAAAGTGTTAGATGTGTGTAGTCCGCCAATCAAATGAGCTGCGATGATGAAATATATGTTAGGCTTTACGAGAATCTACTGCAGGCTTTAAGCAGTATTGAATGTTAAATGATTAAAAACAATTTTTCTAACCTATTTGAGTTACATTGTAGAGCAATGTAAAATCGTTTCATAAAAATTACGTAGTAATCCTTCAGGTGTTTCAGAAGAGAAAACATAAGCCAGTAAAGTTTTAGGATTAAGACTACTCTGACTTTTAAATAATTCAAATCTAAAGATTTAATCATTACTAAATTGCCAATTCCGGGGCCCCCGAAAAATTCTTATCAAATCTTCAAAGTATTAAAATCTCACGTCTCATCTAGATTTACGCAACGAATCGTCGTAAAGCATACATCGTGGTGCCTGTGTTAGAAATGATGTGATTGGTTGAAATTATTTCAACGACCGAGTGGTGTAGTGGTAAGTAGCCTTGCCTCATACGACGAAGGTCCCAGGTTCGAGTCCTGGCCGGGGCATGCATTTGTGTGATGAACACAGATGTTTGTTTTCGGGTCATGGTTGTTTGTATTTATATATGTAGGTTTATTCTGGGTTCTCACCCAGTTCGCCGTATGGTCATCTATAACACAAGCTCTGCTTACTTTGGGGCCCTACAGTTGGTGTGTTTGTCTGGGGATTTTTTATTATTATTATTATATTATTTGCGCGTGTTAGCTATTGGCAAGAAGTAGGGAGCAATGTGGCATCATCAGTGGCTCCACAAATAAATTCAAACAAAAGCATTTCTATTTATTTCTATTATGAGAATGAACCTAATCATTTCATTGAATATCTCTTCTATCTCCAGAAGCCCTGGGCAGCGTGGGCAGCGCAGCTGGCAGCTCGTGGCGCTCGTCCACTCCTGAGCCTTCACCAGCATCCACCCCCACATCAGCCTGTGTGGACGAACCGCCCTTCACCCTGGGAGTAACGGAACACACCCCCTACGAGTGCCAGTTCTGTGACAAGGCCTTCCCGAGGCAGTCTTACTTGAAGAAGCATGAGCAGGTTAGTCTTTTGTTTCCTGATTCTGTTCGTATCTATGTCGTGATTATGACTGTTTGCATGTTCGTACGTTTGTTACACAACCACGCGTAATCAGTCCGACGGTTCGGAAGAAATTTGATACGCAGATAGAAACGACTTTGAATAACATATAAGCTAACTTTAACTACGATTATAATACTAAATAATAATAAATTAACACTAAATGCCTTTCAGTGGGGTCTTGAAGTCTTTGGTAGCAGGTCTGTTTCCTACTCATAACATGCTGAGTCTGAGTAATCTTAGACTCAGATTATAGCAAAGAACACAGGGGTCGCTTTAGGATTCAAAAATATTTTCAGTTTATTTGATTCGCTGTGTGGTTATCCATACAACAAGCATTGCTTTCTTTCTCCCGTAAAGTTGGTGTGGGGATTTTATGGTTACATGCAATTACACACCGAAACCAGCTCTGGCTAAGCATAGGTATATGAAACATTTTTTTTCATGAAAAAATATTTTGAGTGAAACATAAATAAATATCACTACATAGTATAAAACAAAGTCGCTTCCGCTGTTTGTCTGTCCCTATGTATGCTTAGATCTTTAAAACTACGCAACGGATTTTGATGCCGTTTTTTGTAAGAGATCTTTTTATTTTATTTTTTGTAATAGGACGATTGTCTTCTATCGCACCTGATGGAAAGTGACGATCTGTGTATAATCTAATTCTATCTATCTATTAAAATAATGTAGTACAGTATTGTACACATTCAAAAGGTATACAAAAAAGTCCGCGATGGTATATGTATATATATCTTGGGGATAACCCACAATATCCATTTTTTATCCTTTACTTTTTACGACAAATAATGGCTTATTTACGAAGCGATTTTTAAGCAATACAGCATTAATCCTTATCCAATCAAAATACATTGTGCATACATATAGATCAATATGGCTCTTTACAGCATGTAATTTAAATAAATATTTTTGAAGATATTACAGATTTAAAAGGCAGGGACATAGGACGTGCGAAGCCGGGGCGGGTCGCTAGTTAACTATATTAAAAATTTTAATCTGTGAATTTGAATGGTAGCTAATCTATTAAAATAAGTTTTTGTTACGCCGAAAATACGTTTTGATACAAAAGGGCCCTGTTTTTAGAAAAGATTAGAAGAATGATGAGAAGACCAGGAAGCAACTTTAGGTATTCGAGTGTCATACACAAAAAACAACTAGCTTACCATATTTCATATGCGCAAGATTTAAGCAGTTCTATAATGTTTAGACGCGAATAATGTTTTTAAACAGGTCTATCTATAGTTTATATAAAACAAGTTCTTACAATATATCTGATTAATTTAACCACAAAAATTAGAGAACAAGCATTAAGGCATGCTTACATAACAAGAAAACAGTTGTAAATATAACATAAGTTAGGTGAAATAACTTGAATTATAATATTACAATTTCGAAATTATTTTATGGAGCAGCTTACTTAGAACGCACCTGAATCAAGATAAGATCTCGCACAATGTTTAGTAATAACAGTTGTAAATGCAAAGTACAATAACGTGGCGCACACGCGACTATAAAGCAACTGGATGGACGAGACCCAGTGAACAATGGGACAGTTACTGCGCTCGTATCTATGAACTCACAGTCCAGTTTCGCCATGCGGGTCCGCGCTTCATTAGCAAGTAGATACCCAAAATGGCCCATTTACAGAGCCGGTGCGGCAGATATGCATCAGCGAGTTGCACCGCCGCCGGTGTGACGTGCACGCCATTACGCATCTCTGGGCCTTTGTGGTCCGAGCCGCCGCCTCGCGGTTGCGACACGCCGCCGCGACAGATCTAACTCAGATATCACAAATAGAAACGTCACTTTGCATGCCGCCGCACACTCGGACCCCAGATTCTAATCGGCACGTACCTCTAAACGTGGCAAACCCCTCACCTCACTCAAACACCGAAATAAACACGGAGAAATCGAGAAACTCCATCAATTAAGGATTTTCAATTAGATTATCGAGTGCGCAGTGACCGCTGCAGGTTTGTAGATATGTATCGGCGGCGGTGGCTGGTCGCGTGGTCGCCGACAAATGTATCGGAGATGATCGCACGACGGCCGGAAATAGGGCTTCGATAACGACCCCTCGCCGCACCTTGATCTCCGCTGCTTGGGAATGCCGATCATTATAAGAATCGCGAGTCTCGTTACGTCGACGTGAGCCTTCAACAAGATGTATCAGCGACGGCGTGTTCGATCATTGAGCGTGTACAAACAAGTTTCAAAAAAAAATCTATCTAATTAATGCAGTTAAACTAACTAGCGGGCGTTAGAGCAATTACATTACGGATATGGAGATTGCACACAGGACAGTTGCAAACCTGTCGCGCCCCCGCCTGTCTGTCTCGAAGCAGCTTCCCTTGTCTTATAATTACCCGGAGCTACTCTAATTAACTTTATCAAGGCACCGTATTTATAGCGTCTTGATTGTCTTGTTCTTGATTATGTTTACAGAAACAATCAGCATTCTACAAGCGAGCTGGTGACATCTAAGGCATTTCTTAGAACATACAATAACGTAAGTAAATTCTGTGGTTGACGAGATTTGCATCTTTAGTGTTTTAATGGATGGGTGTAAGCTTATCGTCACATGATTCGAAGAAACGGCCATAAAATCATTTTCGTTCTAGTTTTTGTGATGTTGGGTGATTAGTAGGGTTTCAGACGAGTGAGTCAGCAAAGCAATTAAGAAATCCACAGTTCTGAGTTTCGGGTGTCACAGTGGTGACCCGGCGACTGTGAGAATATCACGCAGTAGTTACAGCACCTGGGAAAGCCACTCGGTAGCCGCCCGCTGGCCGTTTTCAACTTTTTATTGACAATCAAGTCCGCTCCAAACTAGTTTTAAATGGTCTTTGGTGCGCTTACTCGGAAGATATTTATGAGTTTAGTGTTATGATGGCGAGCGGTCTCACGATGTTTGTCGTGGTTGAAATTTAATGTGGATAAAGTCGCGTGTGTTTTAGCCATAAGGAGTAGCGGTGTCATGGGGGCTCCGGAGCCCCGCGGCGGCGTCCGCGGCGCGCCTTATTGAATTCTCGCACGAACCGCGCCGCTTGCTGACAGCTCTCAATATTTCGCTGGAAATAACGTGTGTCTTCTTACATACAGAGATTACGTTGATCGTTAATCTACAGTTTTTGATGTTGTATTGTGCAATTGCAACTTTCTTTCAAAGGAGTCAGGCATTTTTTGTAGAAAGCAGGTGGTAATCTTGCTGTTTAGCAATTTGTAATTGAACGTTGAATAAGTATTTCAACATCTGTATTAAACAGTGAACAGTGCCCCATCGCCAAAAATACAAATATCAACCATAAAATTGTCCTGCGCAGACGCGCGTCGAATTGATGTTTGCGCGTGGGCCAGGGCGCTCCCGGCGATTTATCACTCTCCTGCGATCAGATTTATTAATTCTGTCTGTCGGCCGATTGCTCCAATTAAGAAGGGGAAAGCCGCCATATTTACGACCTGCGCCTGCGCTGGCTCATCACTCATGCCGATAGCGAGTTGCGGATAAGCTAGGTTTCTTTGCACTTGTTAGAACTTACTATTTAATTAAAAATGCACTCAAATACCTTTTGGAAAGCAAACTATTATTAAGCCACTCTTAAAGCAACACTTATCGATAAACAACACAATACTCGTAATCTAATCAATATCAATTTGAACTTAAAAACAAGAGGTCCCATAAATCGCTTTTTATCCGCTTAATTGGTGCAGTCGCTTTTTTGTAATGCTCTGAAGGCCACTGGACAAGATTAAATTGAAAGCGGAAGAACATTACTTAGCACAATTACTGAGACCTCAGCAGTTATTTCACTCAAAGGAAACGAGGTTTAATGCACCCACCGCGGACCCCAAAAAACTTACTCAAGAATTAAAGTAGGAAGACATCTGCTGCGCCCGCGTCTCGCAACAAAGACGTCGATTTATTGCATTCCGTACGTTTTGTAGCATACAAGTTATCCTGCTAACAAACCTGCACCCAGTGATTTGATTCCATTTGAATGGCAGAGAGGAAATGGTCTAACGACTTCATTACGCTGCGGGTTTCATGCTGGTAGTTCTATGGGGATAATCATGATGTTACAAGTTTGCAGTTTGACGATGATAACAAATTGAGATTGGATGCTCAGGAGGCGTGGCCACCGGTAATTGTTACCGATATATGCCGGCGGATTTTTGCATTAGATGGGTAATCTCTTATGTTTCTTAGGAGTCGGGATTTTGTAAATATTAGGTCTTTACCCATGAAATTGCCGTTTTTCACGAAATAAATGAAGCGTAATTTTTTGATATATTTTTTATTTCTATTAATCAAAATAATCACCCATGCAATCAATGCATCTTTGCCAACGCATTGGTAGCTTATTGATGCCTTTCTTGAAGAAATCAGCTGGACGGGAGGCAACAAATTCTTCAAAGGCATTTTGTACTGCCTCTCGGGTATTGAATTTTTTTCCCCCCAAGAAGTTATCCAAATTCTGGAAAAAGTAGAAGTCTGTAGGCGCAAGGTCTGGTGAGTACGGCGGATGACGGAGAACTTCCAACCCCAACTCTTGTAGCTTGGAGACCGTCTGCTGTGCAGTATGAGGTCGCGCGTTGTCGTGCAGGAGCAGTGGAGCCGAACGATTGACCAAAGCTGGTTGGAGAAGTGTGAGCTTCTCCATCATTGTGTTCAGTTCTTCACAGTACACATCTGTAGTAATGCTTGTCCCGTTTGGCAAGAAGCTGTGATGAATTACACCCGCGTTAGACCAGACCATCAAACAGTGACCATCACTTTTCTAGCGGTAAGTTTTCGTTTAGGGCATTGTTTGGGGCTGAACCAGGGTCCAACCAACTTGCTGAGCGCTTACGATTGTCAAACAGGATCCATTTCTCGTCACAAGTAACAATGCGGTTCAGAATTCCTTCATTTGTATGCCTGCTGAGCAGTGCAAGGCACGTCTCCACGCGTACTTCGCGCTGGCGGTCATTGAGTTCGTGGGGTACCCATTTGTCAAGCTTTTTTACCTTGCCAATTTGACGCAATTGGACCAATATTGTTTTGATGCTAACGTCGAAAGCTGCTGCAAATTCAGCCGTGGATTGAGTTTCATCATCCACAATTGCCTTTAATTCGTCATTGTCGACCAAAGTTTTCGGACGACCACGGGGTTCATTTTTCAGGTCAAAATTTTCAGAACGGAAGCGGGTAAACCAATAACGGGTGGTGCGTTCGTTTGTAGTGTTCGCTCCGTAAACGTCGTTGATGTTGCGTGCCGCTTGTGCCGCTTTGCTGCCACGACGGTACTCATACTCCATAACTACTCGAATTTTTAACTTATCCATGATGACGAAAAATGTTCGAATGCGTTGAAAACAAAACACTAACTATTAAACAAATGACGATTTTAGAAAAAGAATTCCATGTTTGTCAAATAAAATTAATTTGAAATTAGAATTATCAGTCAAAAAAAAGATATATTTTCATTTGAAATGGCCAGTACGGCAAAACGCAGTTTCATAGGTAAAGACCTATTATGAGTACAAAAATTTCAAAAAAGTTAAGGAAAAAATATTTATTCTCACTTTAATTAATTATTCTAAAGAAAGAACAAAGGTTTCTTTTGTTTAATGTATGTAGGTAATTGATAAATTTTAAAGCGTCTGAACTGTTCTTAATAATGATTTCACCGTAGTAGGTAGTACCCCTTACGCCGGAGGTACTAAGTTCTAGTCCTGGTCGGGGCTTTTATTTGTGTGTTGCTATTTATAAATGTATGGTTATTCTGGGTTTCCCCCCTAATTCGTTGTGAAGTCTGCTGACTTTGGAGCCATATAGTTGATGTTTTGTTTGGGGATTAAAAAAAAACAAATGTAGAAGTACAGTGAATCTGGATAACTTTGGCCAACTATTAGACAATTTTACAAATGTCGATCTATTGAATAGACGTAGTACATTTTGGCCAGTTTTTGTTGACTTTTTACTTTAAATAACGACATAATAAGTTTAATTGACCTGCACTCTGCATTGAAGTATGGCAAATCATGAAAAAATGGTGGACCAGTGGTTAGGAACAGTGGTTTCTACCCAAAATTAAATCTTATTCAGATCCAACTTTGGAACAATTTTGTAGTTAGACAAAAATAGTTTGAAAAATAGTTTGAAAAAAAAAACGACAATGATTGTTTTATTTACCGGGGTGTATGCTAAAGTAAAAACAGCATCCGATAAAATCGGACCAGGGGTCAACTTTAGACAGAACTAACAAGTGAGTAAGGGTGTTCAAATTCAAATTCAAATTCAAATATTTATTTCTCAACATTGACAATTACTTGTTCTTATTGACGTCAAATAAAACATGATTCTACCACCAGTTCGAAAAAAACCTTCGTGAAGAAGAACTGGCAAGAAACTTCACGGGTATATTTTTTTTCAAAATAAATTTACAGAGTCTCTTTATGTCTATACAAAAATTATTCTTTTCTGCATCTGTTAGCTCGGCAAGTGTCCCCCCAAGTATCCAAACGACGAACACCCTCAAACGGCACCCGTTCACGAGTTAACGCGGGATCCAGCCATCGCCCTCCTCAACCATATTAGAGGGAAGTGAGCGACCCGTCACCACTCCACTCCACAATCGATCGATGTAGATTGGTCTGGCAAAACTGTCGATCGACTTCGACTGTTCCATTCTACCACCGATCGATTGGTGTGGAAACAACCTAACACGAGTAAAATCCGGCGCTCGAGCTTTTAGTCAATAATACTTCAAAACCAACCCGCAAACGCTTATGCGAAGCTTAAATAAAATACTCTCGTGAATGCCGAATCAATCACAATAACAAACATGTATAAATATATACTCTTCATAAATCCTAAGAAGTGTAGGTACATCCTGCATAAATATGTGTATAAGCAGCAGAACTTCTAACAAAGCCTTAGCAGTTATTTGATTTGGACCGTAAAGCAATGTTCTACAGCATATTTACAAATCAATGAATGACGCCCAAATACAGCTGAACGAGAAATCTGCCATCCATCTACCTTTAAGACAGTGACGTGTGTCGAAAATTGGAATCACGCTTCTACGGGTGGGCAATTAGGAAAAGCGTGAAGTGTAATTTTTTAAAGCGCATTGTGTACGAAGACGGGTGTCCTCAATGCTCAGCTGACGGCAGTTGTTGTTTCACTTCCAAAACCTAATTAGCATTAATGTCATGAGACTATGAATAATAATTTTGTTCCTTATTTAAAAACGTCGACTAATGGCCTATGTAACTTATTGAACTGAGTAACTATTTGAAAACACCTGATTTAATGAATATGTGTAACGTGGTGCAAAATTGTGTTGGTCCGTTTCGAACACAAAGGTTTCAAGTCCAGTTCTGGTAGGCAATGCACTTGTGATATTTAAATAGATAAATGATTTATATAATATGTCAGAAACGAATACCCACCTTGATGAGTTGTCTTAGGAATGAGGGCTTTTTTTCTTTTTTTAAAAAAGACATTTCATTCAAAACTAGATGGCGTTGAAAAAAAACTCAAGAGTCAACGTCAATCTCTCTGTTAGTTGACAGAGCGTATGTTTATATTAAGTTTATATATATATATATATATATATATATAAACCAGTTAAATATTTATCATATATTTATTTTCAATCACACACAGACATATTATAAAAGATTAATAATATAGTGTTCCTTGAGGTAGATATTAGATTATTATTTAATTAACTCGTTTTTTTTATTTACGTAAAGTTTACTGAAATTGATACCTATGGCTCCTTCACCTTGCAGCCGTACACACAGCAAGAACCCGTGACGAATGATTCATATTCAAAAGAAGCCCTCTCGGGCGCATACGTTTTTTTGTCTACCACTCACTCAGTCATTGCTGTCTTGTCATACTTTTTTTGACTCTTTAGTTTTGACCAGCGCCATCTAATGTTGAAAAAAGAACTATTTTTTTATTTTTATTCGTAGAATGAAAGCCCCTCATTGTCACTCACCTATATTAAGCCGTCTGGTTCATTGACGAACATATAAATAGAAAAAAAACAATAGAATTTTTCAAATTTGTTGCAACATTTTCTTCATGTTATTTGCAACCTAAAATCACATAGCAGTAGCTGAGGATTTTGCTGAATGCTCTCGGTCAAACCAATACAAGTAATATTTCAGTGCGAGGCAGTGGTGCCGTGCGATCGACGATCTATTGATCTATCTCAAAGATCTATAAGACATGCTTCTGCGCAAGTATGTTATCGCGGTCGTATCGCTTCGTTACGATTCAATGATGCGAACAATACTCCAAGCTCGAAGTAGATTTTATTGTCCAACTATGATTTATCTCCAAGTGAGTACCTTAAAAAGAATGAAATAATTATTTGATGTGAGAATTTGGTGATCATGACGCTGAAGTTGTCGATAGTGATCGGACAATCCTCAGTCTAGCTGCCGTGGGCTTTGTGGTACTTTGATATCTTACTGTAAAGTCACGACCACCCTTTGCTCCCAGTTTTTGTTATCGCTTGTCTTCGATTTGGCCACTCACGCGCACTCAGCAGTCGTCGCATTGTCGGCACATTGTTCTCACGGTGGTTTTTGTGAATGTTCCGAGTTATGTAGGCGCAGTTCAAGAATTTGTCAATCAATTTTGTACGATTGAATGTAGATTTGAGTTTTTGTTGCTGTTTTTTAAGAAATGTTTACTTTTTTCACCTAAGTATTATTGTTTTTTAGTAAACGCTAGGTGTATTATTATAATTCTTAATTTAAGAAATTTAATAATCGCCATATCTAATCAAAAAATATATTCATCTTTATAGGTTCTTACTCACTTTGGTAGATTTCATCTTAAATCAAAATTATTACATTATACTATTATAAAAAATGATAAGGTATCTCTGCACCTTACATTATTTTACAATGTTAACCACAGACTGTATGTGTAGGTATATCTTGACCGGATTTGTGCTATCTTAGTAATTTGATCAGGTTAGATGGAAGATACACAATCGATCTTGAATTGAAAACAATCAAAGCAAACGTGAAACTCAGCGATGCTTTAGGACATTAAAAATTAATTATCTTTGTATGTATGTTGATATATGGAAATATTGGTATGGATTTTAAAATTATAACAATCGAGACATCCAAAGTTGGAAGCTTTTCCTAACCATTGAAGAGCCAGGTAGACACCAGCCTTCTCATCATTAACTTGTGTTTCTCTCCGTCCGCAGACGCACTCGGACCAGATGCCGTTCCGTTGCGAGTTCTGTTCGCGCCTGTTCAAGCACAAGCGGTCACGTGACCGCCACGTCAAGCTCCACACAGGCGATAGGAAGTACCGCTGCGAGCATTGCGAATCCGCCTTCTCCAGGAGGTAAGAGGATACAGATCGTGTACAAACAATTTTAAATTACAAAAAGTTTAATTTTGATAGAACTCTAGGTATAACGCTGGTCATTTATAGCTCAATAAAATAAACTTGCATAGTTTTATGCACGTTTATGCTACTTGATAGCCGTTTGCAGTAAACTTAAGACTGTTTATACCCATGCTATTTTATAATTAATACAAATTATAAATATTATCGGTCTAACCACAAAATAGTTAAAAACTTTGTACACAGGTAAAAAAAATGTTAACTATTGGGATTGTCACCAGGGACTGACTTTTTAATTTAGCTGGGTTATACGTTTAGGTAATGTCAAAAGATCAATGAGAGATTAACTTAAACTGAAACAAAATGTAGAAAAACCGTATATGTTTAGTTTAAAGCCTTATTAAGTAGGATGTAAGTTTGTGTGAGTTTTAAAGATACACATTAAGGAAAGGATTCGCATAAAGGCCTTCGCGCTTTAATTATTTCATCTATAATAACATTACTTTTCTCATTTAAGGGAATACGACTTATGTGTATTAAAAAATATCTATGTAGAGTTTTATTAAGCAACACAAATAATGGAAATGGAAAAGGTTTTGGTATTTAGATATAATTTTTAAACCTTTTTAATCCAAGTTTTTATTCAACATCAAACAAAAAGCAATCGAAATATCTACATTAGAATTAAGATTAAAATCCTCATTTCCATACCTTTATATTCAAACATAAAGTTGTCTTAACGTTCAATACAAAACGCATTCTAACAGAATCCCGAGCTAAGATCCTCACAAAGAGGGCTCACAAGATTGATCACCACAAGTCAGTGACTGCAGCAACAGGCGACACCTCGCCACCTTCTCTTGACGTTACCGTGGTCACGTGAATAATTCACGCAATTTGTCGCCTTAACCCTCCGACAGCCTCTGAAAGACGTTGATGCGCTAACAAATGACGCCGAGCCTCACAAAAATGAGATAATGGCCGTGCCTAAACTCGAGTCTCCATTAGTGACTGTTTGGGCGAACGCCTCCATTTTGTAGTCGCGGAGAAAAGACTCTTTGTCACTCATATTTGGTTCGTGCTTTATGTGTCACTTATGTCCCAGATGACAAATTGTCGTCTGCGGTCAGTAAAGTAACGATTTATCTTATTTTAATAACAAATTCTTGGGTTTAGCATTTATTCTTCGACGTCTTCTTTATGTTTCGTGTTGAGGAGTAACGTCCGCTTGTTGTGGGATTTTAAATATCTTGGTATACCTACTTATTGCTTGTATAGTTTAACTCATTGTTTTTTCGTTTTGTTATTGAGCTATATTTACATAATTTGGTCATAAAAAATCACCAATATGACATGACAAACTTGTCTATTTAAATAGTTTCTCGAACGAACAGAGAGGTATGCATAATTCAATTTGCGATAGCTACTGAATCATTAATTAAGGTTCAAGTCCAAATAGTGTCATAAATGTTCAAAGCTGTCGTTGCAAACTCTGACTTACGACCGCACCCAGGGATGGTCAATAATTGAGGCTTTTTTGCTAAGTAAATATATACTTAAGAGGGCCTTCATTATTCAGTTGACGCCTCAGCGCGGCCGTTACTTTACGAACCGACAATGATATAAAATAAATTGAGTTTGAAGTGTCGAAATTTAATTCGATATTTTTACATTGTATTTTCTTTTCTTCTTTAATTGTTTCTTCGGATATTACACACAAAAACATACCTCTTCGCCTTACATCAAAGCTCACAATTCTCTAACCTTTCAGTGACCACCTGAAGATCCATATGAAGACGCACGACAACCAGAAACCCTTCCAATGCACGGTGTGCAACCGTGGCTACAACACCGCCGCCGCGCTGACGGGGCACATGCAGGGGCACAAGAGGGACAGGGAGGGCAGGGAACCGGACAGGAAGAGGATCCGGTGTCTGCATTGCGGAGATGTGTACAGGCGGCATGAGTTGCAGGTGGGTTGGTCAAGCAGACAATAATCCATGTTTTTAGGAACATACATTACGTATCATAATGTTAGATTTGAGACCTACTTAGTACCTAGACTCACAGTAATACCACAGTAATTTTACAGCTCTTACTCGATCGCTCAAAACTTTATTTACAAATTAACTCCATTAATATCTGGTTTATTAATTTCTTACATTCAAGCCACTTTCTTAATGACATAGTTCCGTCGCTTGTACTTACCAAGATTTGAACTTAAAGTATCAAAATTGGATTTTTTCAACAATTGGAAACAATATGGCACAAACTTGTGTATTTTAAAACTGTATTATCTACTATAAGAGCGATGGTGCAATGGCGTTGTATACTAAACTACTTTGGAAGCCACCATTTGTCAAATAAGTGATCATTATTTTTAGTTTAACGAATAAACACAGATATATATTTCTACAGATATCTGCAATGTATTTATTAATTAGAGAGAGAACACACAGAGAATAAATAAAATCATTCACAAATTAAGTCTTTATTAAAAAAAACAAAATATTTACATTAAAATCATATTGCTGTACTCTCCTTTCCAGGCCCACATGGTTAGCGCACACGGCATCGACCCTGCAACTTTAACTCCACCGCGAAGAGTGGCTTCCCAGCCTCCCCCCACTCTTCTCGCCTGCATCTACTGCACCAGAGACACCTTCACTAGCATCGAACAGCTCCAACTCCACGTCCGAGAAGCTCATTCCGCCCTACTCAACGGAGAAGGAATCACAATCGAGCAACCTCTACCTACAGACCTCAGCAAGAGATCAGAAGATACGCCTCCAATAAAGAAACCAAAGCGACCCGCCTCCGGCTCGGCGACGCCTCAAACTTCGCTCTCCCCAAGCACGTTACTCTGCAATCAATGCAATGCTGCATTACCAGACTTCGAAGCGTTTAGAGCGCATGTAAAAGCGCATTTAGAAGAAGGAGGAGACTTGAAACGCTCAAGTCCTTGCTTGCATTGCGGAACCACTTCTACCGACGCAGCAGTCTCGGAAAGGCAGCTGACGGCGCATTATTTGGCGATGTCCTGTGAATACTCTTGTCACAGCTGTTCGAGGAGTTTCTCTGCTCCGGATGACTTGCAGAAGCATTTGCTGGATTTGCACGCTCATCACCTGTACCGGTGCTCACTTTGTAAAGAGATTTTTGATTCGAAAGTTGCCATTCAGGTAAGCAAGGTTCATTTTAAATTGTATAGCTATATTAGCATAGAAATATGTTTTTGAATAAAGTGTTTTAACAAATGCCTTATACACATGTTTTCATTGTATGTAATCAGCTAGTAAAATTGAAAATGATAATTGAAAATCATGTATTTCAAAAGCTGCTTAAAACAAATATTACATTGTAGGTGTGCTCTTTTAGTGGGCAGTTTTAGGTAACCTATATTAAGAGGACCTGCTCATTTGTTTACATTCTGAATTTACCTTATATCTGTTTTTTTATCTCGCTGTGTGATATTGTTGATTAATTAAAAATAAAATTACAGATTATTCGTCTATATCTTGGATCACACATTAAAACTCGATACACAATTTCTATCATGATTTAGAAGTGACAAATTTTCAAATATTCTGTATTTTTTTCTGAAAGACTGAGGTAATGTCAGGAAACCAGTTTGATATTCACTTACCACTACTTACTACGCTGGATAGTACGCTTTTCTTCCGGTCTCACATTGTCAGAGTTGCCAAACTCGCCTGTCCCTCTCTACCTGGCCGGCCTAAACAGTATGTTAACTACACCTAAACAAGCAGGATACATACAAATGTCTCTTAGGAACAATCGAACGCTATTTACAGTATAGTATTCCTCCCAAATCTTCGCCCATGCCAAATCCTCCGATTTGTATAATCTGCAGGTAGTCCAGAATCTCTTTTGCCGCAGGGCCACGGGTGCACCGTGGTACGTGCGTAACGCAGGCCTGCACAGGGAACTCGGCCTACCTAGAATACAACAACACCTAAGGATGCTCTCGACCACTTTCTTCAAGCGATCCGAAGAGCATCCAAACCCCCTCATTCGCGAGACAGTCTCTTACTTTGCTCTTCCCTGCCGTTGAGGTACAAAGTCCGTAGATCGAGAAATGCTCTCTCGGATCACCCCGATCGGCTACCGGCAAATCTGGACTAGCTTTTGGCTGCCCTGGCCGAATTAACCTCCAACCTGTCATTAGCACCATAAGTGACAATTAATCCTCAGCGGCTGACCCGCTAGCGCGCCCCCTTCCCTTATCGGTTGTTGCTGCGAAGAAGGCTGCATAGCATTCCCATGCCACAGCCGTGAAGGTGGTTTTAGTGGGTAGGTGTCACTCTGGTGAGTCCCACATCACCCTGCAGACCGTCTGCGGGGTATGCATGATTCATTTACCACCTCCCTCCCCGCGGAGGGTGCCTGTTTAGGCGCAAAACAAAAAAAACTACTATTTTTCTGTTCAAGAATACTATGATGTATGTACCTTAGTTTATATACTATCTAGATCTATGTAAGCTCTAACAAAGGAAATAAATATATTAAATTGATAAATAAATAGTGATTTTTTTTCTTAAGTGTTGTGTAGTATATAGTTTGTGCCCTAACAGCGATATTGATTTAAATTAAAACTTATTAGGCGCAGGAGTGATTTCTTATTAGTGTAGTGACAAAGGGCGCGGCGCGGCGGGTCGAGATTGTACCACGTGCGATCCTGTGCGAAGGCGAGTCCACCGGCGGACTTGTCGTTCTAGTCATAGTGTTTGTTATATTGAATGATGATGCGCTGCCGACCGTAGCTTTCAGTTGAAGTTGCCTTTGTTCTGTAGCAGTGTGCAGCAGTTGCAGCGGCGGTGCCTTCCCTCGGACCGGAACACAACCACGTCAACGTGGTTATTATGGCGGCCAAAATAGGAAGGACTGTGGTACAGTCAAACAATACATAACATTGTATACATGTTATTGAAAATTGTGTAGCGTGTCAAATCGGTTGAATGCTAACTACCTAACTGAAAGAAAAACTAAATACTCATTTGTTGAGGATGTTTTTTTTAATCAATTGAATTATATTATATATATTAATGATATTTATTTCTCAACATTGACAATTAGGTACTTGACCTTGTTGACGGTATATAAAGCATAGTTTGGAAAAACCTTCGAGAAGAAGAACTGGAAACAACCTCAAAACCTCTCATTCTTATTTAAATTTCATTTGTAAACAACACTAACTCAAAACCCTTATCGAAATTCCAGGTCCACTTCGCAGTAGCTCACAGCGGCGAGTCAAAACTGTGGCTGTGCCGGTCCTGCGGCCCCTCCGCCGGGCCGCTGCGCTCCGAGGCCGAGGGCGTCGCCCACGTGCGCGCCAGGCACTCCGCCCGCTGCGCCTGCGGCACGGCGCGGCCCCCCGCGCACCCCGCCGCGCGCGTGCAACTGTACCGGTGCCCCGCGCCCGCCTGCGCGGAGGCCTTCGCCGTGCAGTACCTACTGGAGCGACACGTGCAGATGGTGCACTCGGTGCCGCCGCAGGTGAGCTGGACATAAACAAATGAGCGTCGCTTGTCATGAGCTCGTTCTTTATTTGAATCAGTTAAACGTCGGAAACAAATGAGCATCGCAAATGATTGTAAGCTCTGCTTTTGACGCACCTACCGGGTCTTAATTGGAGTCATGCATACCATCCCCCTACCAAATTTTCTATCGGTATGTAAGAAACTATTTTTTTTTCATATTTAGCCCAGTCTTTTTATCATATGTCGCTATGAATTTTTAACCAGGATTCATACTTTTTAGACTTATATGAAAATACTCCTAGTATCATAGTTTTGTAAGTTATAACATCAACGAAAACCTACAACAATACTAAGTATCGATACCTGCTCGCGCCAGCCGTACAACGCCGACCGCCCGCGCAAGCTGGAGAACAACAACGCGATAGAGCACGAGAACGGCCACTGCTCCCCCTGCGAGCACGCGCCCGACGAGCGCAAGCGCAAGAACGGCAGCGTGGCGCTGACGTGCGCGTACTGCGGCGAGCGCGCGCGCAGCCGCGCCGAGCTCGAGGCGCACACGCGCGCGCACTCCGCCGCCGGCGCGCGCCACAAGTGCCTCATCTGCGACGAGGTGCTGCCCTCCGCGGCGGTGCTGGCCGAGCACAAGCTGACGCATTGCAAGGTAAGGCGTGGCGTGCAAGAAATGCCCGTATTCGTTAGAGTGTTACCACACCAATCGATCGATGGTAGAATGGAACAGTCGACGTCGATCGACAGTTTCTACCGACATTGATCGACGATCGATCGATTCGTGTGGTAACAACATCCACTAGCAATGGCATTTGACTATTTTTTTTTATTTTCAAATTTAAATAGTTTATCAACAGTAAATAAATATTGCAGAAGTAACAGTATGTTTACAAAGAATAGTTTTCTAGGTACAGCGATGTGTTTGAGGAGCTGCTCCAAGTCGCCGAAAAAAAGCTCCATACAAAACGGTACCGAGTTGTGACGTCACAACGTGTAAATCATACTAAAATTTGTAAAAATATATAATAGCTACGTCAATAATGTCGTCATACATATTGTCGCAATAAAAATTTTAATAGAATTAATTTTATATTTAAAAAAAATACATATTTTATAATAAGGTGTTTGCTTTTTTTTAAAGTTTTCTAATCTATATAGGTAATTTCGATATTATATTCAAAACTCAAACCTTAATCTTCAAAACATTTTTTGGGTCAAAATACAATGACATATTACATATAGACAAGTTGTCCACTCTCAATACTGGCAACGCAAATACAAGGCAATTGCCCGCATTTCAGTTAGTCTTGTGCAACCCAGTGTCACGGCTGAACGTCTAACAAAACTTTTTATCAATTCTGTGTTTTTAATACAATGCTTTCTTGTGTGTTAAGTCAATGTACTAATTACACTCTTACTGTTAAAGACGGAAAAAATGTTTCTTTTCATGCGTATTTTTTTAAAGCTATCTTATTTATTATTTTATTTTGCTATATAAAATGACTTTATAAAATTGATATGGTTATACATATTGACAAACTCAAAGAGCGAGATGTAATATGATTTTGTATGTGGGAGTAAAAGAGACAACGCTATATACTGCGACAATTTACGCGGGAAGCAACGTCACGAAGTATGTACAAAGATATCACTTTCCTACAACAAGTGAACCGTATTATTCTTTCCTTCTCCCACAAATTTATATCATGCGTTCCGTTTGCCGATTACAGCGCTCACAGAGCTAAAAGTACTCAAAACCGTTCCGATTCGTTTGAGCGCGCTAAAAGTGTTATTAGTGCTATTGCAATCGGAACGGCAAATATCGCGCTAACATTCTGATTGTTCGTCGCTTAAGTCTAAAGTTACAATTTCATTAAGATGTTTGACCCTGAATGAAGCAGGAGCCATTTTTTTTATATTATTACAAAATAATATTAATAAGCAAGCTTTTAAAATCTTTAATCGACTAATAAAAACATCAACACAGTAACGTCATGTGTCAGTTTTGACAGGCCGCTCACAGCGACCATGCTCCGTAGTTGGGAACATGGCGGCGTTTATGACGTCATTGATAACGTATCGATATCGCTGTGAGCGCGCTCACAGGCAATCGGAACGGGTATATTGCCGCTGTGAGCGCTGTAGTCGGCAAACGGAACTCAGCACAAATTTCTTGGCTGAGAATTCTAACTTTTGACATTTACTTCAGAAATAAAAATAAATGCTCGACTCATTACTTTTGCTTAAGTAATCACTTAAGTAATTACTCGTTTATGAATATTAGTTTAGTTGCGGGTTCAAGACACGGATTTAATTGCCGCTAGTTTCATTGTTTAGCTGAAAGATTTCAAATGCAGAACTAAGGCCGGGTATGGTCTTGTGCGGTTTCATTGCCTTATGATAACTTTGACCACATTGTCAATAAATTCCTCATCTAGAACTAATAAGTTATGGAAAATGTATTTTCGTATTTTGTATCTAATATTTTGTAATTATATCTCTTTCGTTGTTAACGATAACGCGAAAAAAGTTTTGACTTTAATGGACATCGACATGAAAGGTCGAGTTAAAATGTAAAAACAGAATTAAGCGCAGTAATATCCGTTAAATAATTGTTTAATGTATTTAAACATAGAATGCAGCGCCACCCTCTACTCAACAGATACTGTGCGTATTAAATAGAATAGATATAGCTAAAGACTTTAATATTGACAATACGAAAATTTTAAGGAAAAAATATCTTTTGTTGTATGTAGAATGTAAAGAAACTTTATCCCTGGTCTTATAGATCTTTCAGCAAACAATCCGTAGGTGTATATTCCGTATGCAGTCGCTTGTTTAGCAAAATTTTCTACGATATAGACCCGCAAAGAAGATCTTTTTTACAATTATAAAAACTTGAATCTTACCAATGTTCGTTGTCAAAATAATTCATTCAAATTCAAATCTTTTATTCATAATCACTTTTTTCTCAATACATTTTTGCTTCTTCACATTTGATTTGTAAAGTTTGCCATCTACGACTAATTTCATAAATGCGTGATGTAAATAATTAAAGTCATGTGTGGGAAAAAAGAAAACAATATGCTTAATTATTTCTTCAAAATGATTTTATTTGCTGTGTTTACTAAAATGTACATACATTTTTATATGTTAATATCGACGATTGTGGCGATAAAATGAAAATGTTATTTTCTTGATTAAATATTTTAATTTATTAAATTATAATTAAAACAACTGCTCATATATAAAATTACTGTTTTAATTTTCCAAGCAAACAAACGTTAAACGCAAATCAACAAACTAAAACAAAATTATTTCGTCAGGTTGTAGCCGGCGACACTTGTGCTCGGTGCCGCGTCCGGCTTCCGTCCGAAGACGTGTTCCTCACCCACATGGCGAGACACAACCCCACGCTGCCCGCGCCCTGCATCATCTGCCGACAAACCCTCGCCTCCGAAGCAGAAGCCAGGCTCCACGCGAGATTCCACCTCAGGACCTCCGAAGACGAACAAAGATGCGCCATCTGTTTAAGAATCCTCCCGGAAAATGAAACGGGCGACGGCCCCAGAGCGTGTTCCACTTGCTACGCGCGCCACGCGGCGCCGAGACCGTCCACAGCGATAGAGCACGACTGTCGTCTTTGCCGACGAGCTCTGGGATCCCCCACGAGGCTACAAGCGCACCTCATTGAACATACTTTTGCGGGCATCGGGGCGTTTACGTGTTATTTATGTAACGCGGTGTTCACGAGCGCAGCCGGCCTGCAGCGTCACTTACCTGACCACGCCTCAGCCCCTAGACCCTACGACTGCGCACGATGCGGGATGAAGTTCTTCTTCCGAGCTGAGTTAGATAACCATTCGTTTGTTCATTTAGAAGAAGCTGAGTTAGCTCAAAGAGCTTTTTATGATGCTTATGCGAGAGGAGCGGCGTCCGCTTGGGCGGCTTTAGCGCCCCCTGAAGCTACTCCCAGTATTGAAGTTCCAATAAAAACTGAAATTAAAGAAGAAAAGAATACTGAGGAGTATATAGAAGTTTCATCGCCGAATCCACCTCCGAGCCAGTCGCCGGTCGTGAAGCAAGAAGCACCCGATGATAGCTAATTATTTCTTCATCAATGTAAGGAGTAACGTAGGAAGTAACCGGCTAAATGACGTCCGAACCACCCGCTGCAATACTACATCACGTCCCAGTTAATTATACTAACTAGTAACTGTTAATGTATCGTTGATTTTAAGCGTTTAGAACGCCTATTTTTCTGTAATTACTAGTGTATAGAAAGTTTATGTTGATTAGCGTTAGTAAATACCTATGTTTTATAATGTTTACATGACTCTTTGTATTCGATAACTGTTAAGTTAATAAATTATTGGTTTAAGCTTAATACGGTGTTTTATTTATTCTGAATCTATATAAAATAAATATAACATATAAATATATTTTTATGTGTGAACTATGATTAATAATGCACCCTATACCCTTTAATACATAATGAGGATTTTGTGGTTCACGGAAGTTGCATACTTTAACTTCACATTAATCATATAAATCATAGTTCAAAGACCCTCTCGACTAGGCTGCAATCTTCGTAAGTACTCCATTTTAAGCAGTAGCTTGTATCTGCTGAATCCACGGCAGCAGCGCAGCAATATTGACATAAACGCCCGGCACATTGGCCGTGGCACAGCCAAGCCCCCAAGCCACTAGGCCAACCACTTGCCATTGGCCGTTCACTTGGCAAACTAGGCCTGAACCACCGTCGCCCTGCGAACAAAATGTAAGTTGGTTATTTGGAGAACAAAATGTAAGTGAGCAACGGAACGCCGCCGCGCCGTGACCGCTCATTCCCTGAAGAAGGGCTCCATACGAGTCCGAAACTAGTCGGACTAATCCGACCATAGACCGTGAGTTAGCCGAGTTTATAATACATAAATAATATGTCTCACGTTAGTTTTATTAATTTAATGTAGGTTGGTTAGTTAATTTTAAAATTAACTAAAATATACGCGATAATATCCGGTAAAAAGTGTTTTATTTAAAACAAAATGTAAGTTGGTTATTTGGAGAGCAAAATTTAGGTTGGTTATTTGGAGAACAAAATGTACCTAAGTTGGTTATTTGGAGAACAAAATGTAAGTTGGTTATTTGAATAACAAAATGTAAGTTGGTTATTTGGCGAACAAAATGTAAGTTGGTTATTTGGATAACAAAATGTAAGTTGGTTATTTGGATAACAAAATGTAAGTTGGTTATTTGTGTAACAAAATCTGAGTTGGTTATTTGGATAACAAAATGCACCTAAGTTGGTTATTTGGAGAGCAAAATGCAAGTTTAAATAAAACACTTTTTACCGGATATTATCGCGTATATTTTAGTTAATTTTAAAATTATTTCGACGTTTCGGCATCTTTGCAGTTGCCACGGCCAAAAGTGTTTTATTTAAAGTATGAATCGTGAAAATTTAAGAAAATATAAAATGCAAGTTGGTTATTTGGACTTTATTAAAATACAACCTATGAAACCTATACAGGGTTTCCACCTGATGCCACCCGGATGGAAAGTACATGACAACTTTTACTCTAAGGAAACATTCCTTTATTTTTTTAATTAAAAAACTGCAATTAAAGAAGTTTTAGAATAAGGTAACCACGCCCGGGAATCGAATCGACTCAAATTCAAAAAATAAACAACCTGCCTTTTGTTGGCTTTCATCACTGGATTCAATCATAAGGATCAAAATTCGACCCTGTATAATGGATGTTAAAAATCAGGTAAAAGCAAATATTAAGACGTGAGTGCTCCGAAATTATTCGGATTTCAACTTGCATTCATTACCAATACTATATAGGGCAGTATAGGAAATTCTGAAATTATAAGAGATATAGATATTTGTTGTTTTATGGGCTACGTCATCGATTTGATAGTTAAGGCTCTGGCAGTGATTTTATATTTTTCTTGAAATATTCATCATCTCATACCATATCTCTAGTTTTGGTTTACTAAAATAAAATAGACACTGAGGCAAATGTATTTTCGTAAAGAGCATTCAAAGGCTGTTTATAAACGCGCTCGTTTCTTTAGTATAGATACCAGATCAGAGCGACGGTCGACTCTAAAGTTTAGTGTATTTGTGTACTAAACAATGATTGTAGTAAATCGCTAATTGTAATAATATATGTACGGAAGCTGCAAACATCGAATTTTCTGATCGAGCCAGTTGAGTTTTTAAACCATTATCGCCAGTGTTTGGGCTCGAAGAGCACTTTCAGGAGCAGGTTTCATATTTCTAATAACTTGTATAGTTAATGTAAATACGCTGTATGATATTTCAGTCAACGTTATCTGTGATATTATAACAAAGAGAGGCGATTTATTCGTCTATTTGTAATCAAATAATTCTGAAACCAAATCTTTTACCATTAGAAAGGTAAATAACCCAGACAAAGCCTATATATGAAATTGAAATTCCCACAGGATCAGGGTCTATCCGGGTGATACCACGGCACTTTAAGTTTCATTTGCTGTATGTATGTACACCACGTGTACCCACCGTGCAAGCATCCTTATTTGGCTCTCCACCGGCGCAGACAAACGACGTTGTGTCGAGCACGTAGCTAGGGCCAAGCCGAGCCGTCTGCAGCTGCGTCTGGCACGTCGCTGGAGCAACCATCGTGACATCCACCTCCTTCAGGATCTGCTGATACTGCCCCGCCGCACCGAACATGTCCTTGCCCCACCCGGATACCCAACATCTGAGTTTTGAGAGGGTAAAAAAGTTAGAGTTATTGTTAGTATTGCTTGTATAAAAAACAAGTACACATTCACCTAAAATTTAAAAAAGAAAAATTCTGACAGCCCATTAAAAACATAATTTAAAACTGATGTGAATATCCGTCGTTAAAACGGGATAGGATATTACCGCCAGTGTCACGTATTGGAAAAGTCACAGTTTGAGGAAGATGCACTAATTTTATCATACTTATGCCTTACAGAACCCACAAAAATAGTTAAAACAGAAACCTGTTATATAGTGTACTTAATAATTATTAGTATTAGTGGGAACTTTAACATGTACAAATCCACTTTTGTCAGATATACTTATATTATATTTTAGGATTTGTGTGATTTCAAAATTTGAGAGGGAAGTCTTATTTTATTTATTGAAAAAGGATGAGACGTTTGTCTTCTATCTCACCTGATGGAAAGTCACGATGAAGACGAAGGTGTTACACGTCTATCCACGAGATACCTATTCATTCGACATTTAAAAGAACTGGGACCATAGTTTTCTGGAAAAACAGACGCAGGCAGTTCATTCCACACCTTGGCGACCCGCACTAAAATGGGACTATCGAAGGGTTTGGTTCGACTTCTTGGGACATCTACAAGTATTTTAATATAAATATTCTACAAAATAGTGATAATATTGACCAAAATTGTAATAAATACCTAAATCTACTTGCTTTCCATGGGCTTCTATCTTGCCATTGTTTTGTAACAAGAGATGAAAGTAATACGTGCTTAGCCACGTTTGCCTAAAATCAAATTGCTCCTCGTCAATCATTGTACTACAGACTAACATTACTGATCATAAACCAGTTCTTTTGGAATTACTTACTAAAAAAACATATAGTCCAACCTGCAAAGTAAATACCAAAATTGACTACCACGGTATTAAAAACGAGCTTGAATCTCTTGATTTTCAAGATATAATGTTGAGTTCCTTAGTCCCACTTTTGCAATTGATTCCTTCATTTCTACCCTGCAACAGGTAATTGAAAACAATTATTCAACTGGTCAAAGGAGATCTAGGAAAATTATAAAAAAGCCTTGGATGACTGAAGGGTTACTTAGATGTCAAAAAAATAAGGATAATTTGTACGCAAAATGTAAACTCGATCCTACAAATAAATCCATTGCTTTTAATAAACCTACGGATAATTCTGCGCATCAACTGCTTATAGACGGATCGGAACAGGAATCTATAAATGATATAAATAACTATTTTGCGAATGTGGGTAGTTCCTTAGCTGAAAACATTCCTCGTAGCTTGTTGCCACGATCGGAACTAGATCGCACTTGTAAAGAAGTATGTGACAATCAGCCTAATTCTTTTACGTTAATTCCTACTTACATTACTGAGCTAAATGAAATTATTTCCGGATTAAAAAGCGACTGTTCTGTAGGAAGGGATAAGATTCCAACCGATGTATTAAAAAGGTTCAAGTCAACTTTACACCTGTTTAGTACACTCTTTATTCTCTGCCTCAAGAAAGGCGTCTTTCCAAACAAGTTAAAAGGCCATTGTGATTCCAATACACAAGGGTGGGAGTCGGGACAGTGTCAGTAATTATCGAACTATTTAAATTTTGCCTGTTTTGTCTAAATTATTAAAAAAAATTATCAATAAAAGACTTGTTGGGTACCTTGGAAAATATTCCTTACTTTCTACAAAAATCAATTTGGTTTCCGCAGAGGCAAATCCACTGAAGACGCAGTTTTAAAATTGACTACATTTATTGCAAAAAATCTAGACAAACATAAAAAAGTAATTGCAGTCTTGTTCGATTTAGCAAAGGCGTTTGACGCTGTTTCGATCCCCATCTTACTACATAGGTTGGAACACATTGGTATACGTGGCATCCCATTAAATCTGTTCAGAGATTACTTATCTAATAGACGACAACTGGCTAGAATAGGGGACTGTGTCAGCGAGGACCTACCTGTATCCTACGGCGTCCCACAGGGTAGCATACTAGGTCCCACCCTGTTTCTAATTTACATAAATAATTTATGCTCTTTAAATACAGATGGGGAGGTGATATCGTATGCTGACGATACCGTTTTACTGTTCTCTGATGATACCTGGGCGCTGCCTTCTTGCGGGCTCAGTGTGGGCTAAGCAAAGTGGTACTTTGGTTACAACACAATCTTTTAACTTTAAACGTTTCGAAAACCAAATACCTAACATTTTCAATATTAAACTCTAGCCAATCTTTTGATGACATCACTCTGACTGCTCATCTACCCCAGTGCACCAGCGCAGAAATGTCTTGCCATTGTACACCGCTTAAACGAACCCCACAAATTAAATATTTAGGAATAGTCATAGACCAAAATTTAAATTTCAAACCTCATATAGCACAATTTAGCTCTAGAATAAGAAAACTTATTTATACATTTAAAATACTTCGACACGTTATGGATTCCCTTCGGCTTAGGAGAATATACTATGCTCTCTGCCAGTCCCTCCTAACATACTGTGTAACATCTTGCGGTGGCGCTCACAAAACCGTTATTATCGATCTTGAGATTTCTCAACGAATGCTCCTAAAAGTCTGCACTTTTAGGCCTTACCGCGTTCCCACTTCCTACTGTATAAAACTTGTGAAGTACTCTCAGTGAGGCAACTATTTATAATGTCAATAATTCTACATTTATCATTATCACATATACAACTGCACAATCAGTGTCAAAAAAATGTCATAAGAATAAGAGTACCCACATGATTATTTGGATTATCTCTCAATTTAGTTGCGTTCCGTTACTTCAACAGTAAACATGTCAACAAATTGTAAAATTATACGTATATTCGTCTAGAAAAGAATGAGTTATAAATAAATCAGAGGAAGTAGAGTCGTCTGGTTGTGCTACAGACCTTCCTATTTTGACGGACATGATAATGACGTTTACGTGGCTAGTCAAAGGGAAGGCACAACCAGGGTTATTACTGGAACAAAAGCAGTTTCATTTGAAGCCTACAGCCGGCAAGGCATCATAAGTCGAGGTAATTATCACAATCACTATAAATAAATAAAATGCCTACGACTAATCATGTCCATGGGTGTGGATGCCACTTACCATCAGGTGGGTCTCGTGATCGTTTAGCGACTTTGAGTATAGTAAAACTAGATTCCTAGACAAATACACCAACAATATGGCACTAAGTGAGCAGAGCTCGCGTTATGACAATGACACCGAACTGGGAGTCTGCGTTCATCACACAAATTAATGCCGCGACCAGGACTCGTACCTGGGATCTCCGGCGCATGAATTAGGGCTACTAAAGGTAGGTTTAAAATTGTTTGAACACTCAATTGAAAATGTTCTGAAAAAGTAACCTTAAGCATTATATAAAAGTTGCATATACATGTTTAACAATACATATTCTAAGAAATATTCAAATGTATAATTTACAAGTATATACCGACATAGAGTTCGTTATTCCGATTTCCCGCTTCAAAATATAAAAAAAAACCAATAGAGGCTTAATAATTTATTTCCTGTTTAAACAGTAGAAATGTCATTATTGTTTAGTTCTACATAGATGACAAAAATACAGCTTTCAATCCAAATCTACTTCGCAAACGCAAAATAGACATTGTGTGCAGTAAAGAGAAATTAAACACCAAATTTATCAACAAATTTTACTTATTGCTTGGCCCGTATCTTTATAATAATATTAATAAGTCTTTACATTTATACAGTTTAACTAGATTTGAGTGCAAACAAAAGGTTTTATCCTGGCTTCTATCTAAAAATTATGAATATACTGAATCCATGCTGTCGCCATTAGAATAACTCATAACAACAACTACGCAGTACACTAACAAACACGCCAAATTCACACATACACTTACTCCTACAATTAATCAAATCACACAAACCCCTTCGCGCTTAAAATCTATTTAGTAAATCTAAAAATTTTAAACTAGGTTATATTTTTCCATCGAAACTTCACTGATTTATCTTTGTTCTTTTTATGTGTATATTTTATTTTATTTCGCATCTTAAAACTAATTAACTAATGTAAAAACATTTTAGGGTTGAGCAATCTACTTATCCTGAGCTAACGGGGCTCTGCCCTTTATTAGGGAGTAGAGAATATTAGCTTTAAGATTAAAATATGTAAAACTTTTACTGATGTAAGTGTCTTTAAACATTTTTGAAATAAACCTTTTTATTATTATTTATTATTATTACTAAGCGTTCGGACATAGCATCAAAGTATGCTCTTAGACCATCTAGAAAGAACCAAATTGTGCAACAGATATCAAATCTAAATATGCATTCACCATCACCTTCCTAATTACATAAAAAACATTAAAAAAAACAAATTTATTTAGTAAAAAACTAAAATAATTCCTATTATAAGGTAAGTGAATGCATGAACGACAAATTTGTAGTTTAATTAAGTTGATATTCGTGTAATAATAATATCTTGGTTATGTGTTCTTTGATTTTATGTATTCCTTCTTTTTATAAGCCCCCTTATGTATGTTGCAGTGCCTACATTAGGCCTATAGTGTTGCATGTTTTATGTGTTTATATGTAAGCTCCTCCACTGTAAAAATAGATTTAAAACTTTGTGACATTATGGAAGCAATAAATGATTGAGTATTGAGTATTGGGTTCAGCCGTAGTCGATTACACTCCTGATCTATAATAGAGGAGTCTTTGGGTATTTCTATGAGAACCCCAATGTATCCCCCGGATTGCTCGAATAACATTTATGCAAAGTCCACAACTTTTGGCCAGATATTGATTGTTTGCTATCATAAACCACGTTAGAAATTTACTTAATTGCAAGTTCACTGTTCGGATTGACTTGATCTTTGGTTACAAAAAATCATGCACTTAAGTCAAGTGTTATATGGCTTGTAAAATTATTAAATAGACTAATACCTCTGTCCAGTATAAGTGGAAGTTGACGACGGTGGCAAACACGCTCTGTTGATCGAAGGAAGAGACCCAGTAGCCGGGGAGAGAGGCACCGCAGAACGCAGTCTTAGCACCGTCAGGTCATACTGCAGAGTGTTTTGGTTGTAGGACGGATGGGAGAACACCTTCGCGATGGTGTATTCCTGGAACGGCAAAGGCTCGTACGTCCCTGCGGCGTCCCATTCTCCTAAACGCACTTTTGCGTTGGGTGCTGTGTTGCCTGAAACACTGTAATAAGTTTGTAGTTTTAAAGGTATGCTTTTATTTAATTACAATAGTGGAACATAGATAACGTTCACCAAATTAAGTAATGGATTTGGCTCTCAAACAAACTACGTTATACAAATATATATTACATTGTTGAAACTTTAAATTAATGAAACAGAGAAAGATATAGATCGTCTGAGGCGGTACAACAGTCCTTCCCATTTTGACCGTCATAACAATCACGTTTACGTGGTTCCGGTTAACACGCAGACATGCCTTCCACCCCTTTACAGCAGATATCCCAAGAAGTCGAACCAAAAGCTTCGATAGATCCTTTTTGGTGCAGGTCGCCAAGGTGTGGAATGAACTGCCTGCGTCTGTTTTTTCAGAAAACTATAGTCCTAGATCTTTCAAGCGTCTAGTGAATAGGTATCTCGTGGATAGACGTGTAACACCTTCGTCTTCATCGCCACTTTTATCAGGTGAGATAGTAGACAACAGTCTCATCATTTTTCAATAAAAAAAAAGAAGGGACAGCCAGGTAAAAGTGACAGGGAATTTCAACTGGAGCCTACGGTCGGGAACACCTTCGACTTCCACGGGTGCGGGTGCGAATTATGGTCAGGTGGGCCACGTAAGCATAAAAATATTTATATATGGTATGGTATAAGACAGAATCTTACGTGATCATAAACGACAAGTATGGATGACCGACGAAATTATAACACTGATAAAGCAGCGACGTCAGTACAAAAGTTCAGACGCCACAAATACCAAGAAGTGGATAAAGAAATCAGACTAATTTCGCGAAAAGCGAAATGTGAATGTGAACATGTTGAGTCTCTGATGAAGAAATACGACACGTTCGGTCTTCATAAAGAAATCAAAGATATGTCACGCGTACACTTCAAGAGCCAACATTCGTTTATCGTCGATAGTAATGGAAAGGTAATCCTTAATCAGCAAAAGCACATTGAGCACTGGGCTAATTATCTCAAAGAACTATTTCACGATGACAGTCGTGAATTAATTGACAATGAGAATGCAACCGTCGATGGTCCTGCTATATTGAAATCTGAAGTTCTCAATGCCATAAAAAATGCGAAATCGGGTAAATCACCGGGCCCTGACAACCTTCGAGTGGAGATAGTAAAGCTGCTTGAACCAGAGAACATTTCGGTGCTGGTAAATCTTTTTTATAACATGTATGATACTGGGGAGATACCCGAAGATTGGCTTAAGTCTATGTTTATCACGTTACCAAAAAAGAGTAACGCTAGAAGATGCCAGGACTTTCACACAATCAGCCTAATGAGCCACCTATTGAAGATATTTCTGTCTATGATACACATGCGCATTAGAGCTAAAGCAGAGCAGCAGATTGGAGAGAGCCAGTTTAGATTCCGACCAGGTGTGGGTATTAAAGAGGCCCAGTTCGCGTTGAATGTCTTGGTTCAGAAGTGCAGAGATACCTATGCAGTAAAATGTGTTCCTCTGCTTTATAGGTTATGAGAAGGCGTTTGATCGGGTTAAACATACAATCCTCATGAAACAACTGCAAAAGATCGGGCTAGACACTAAGGATACGCGGATTATTAAGAACTTGTATCTGAACCTGAGAAACGGTAAGATTCGGAGATGAAGAAACTGAAGCGATAGACATCCAACGAGGCGTCAGACAAGGATGCATTTTATCTCCTACTCTCTTTAATCTTTGCTCGGAAACGATCATTGAAGATGCATTAGATAACATTAATGTCGGCATCGCTGTCAATGGAGTAACCTTGAACAATATAAGGTACGCGGACTGATACCGTTCTCCTAGCGTCAACTCAGGATGGTCTTCAAAGGATTGTTAGCAGAGTGTATGAGAGTAGCAAAAGGGCCGGACTCAACATGAATGTAGCCAAAACAAAGTACATGGTAATTGCAAATGACAGAACTGATTTGTCTCAAACGTGCATAACAATAGGAATAACAACTTGGAGAGAGTTGCTAAATACAAATATCTCGGCGCGTGGCTAACGGAATCCTGGGATAGCTACACTGAAATCAGGACAAGCATCGAGATCGCTCGGGCGTCTTTTATGAAGATGAAGAATGTTCTATGTAGCAAACAACTCTCTCTTAAGCTCCGTACCCGATTTGTACAATGCTACATTTGGCCCGTTGTCCTCTAAGGGTGTGAAGCCTGGATCATAAAGGAGGATCTCCGCTAGCGACTCGAAGGATTGGAAATGTGGACATACCGCCGTATGTTGCGCATCAAATGGACGGATAGAGTAACGAATGTGGAGGTTCTCCACCGTATGAACAAAAATGTGGAGCTCGATAAGGCTATCAAACAGCTGAAGGTAGCATACTTGGGTCATTTACTACGTCATGATAGATACCAACTGCTGAGAACCATCATGATGGGTAAAATAGAGGGGAAGAGAAGGGCTGGTAGGAGGAAGATGTCATGGCTAAGAACCATCAGAGAATGGACCGGTATCAAAACCGTGGAACAACTTTTTACACTAGCCAGGGACAGAGACAGGTTCAGAAGGTTGACTGCTAACCTTCAATAATGGAGAGGCGCTTAAAGAAGAAGAAGAATAAGACAGAAAGTAAGTTTAGTATTGTTTTGAATATGGTCATTTGTTGCAGTGCCCATCAGACTCCTGTTTTTATCATAACACTTGCTTCTATTGTTAATGTTAAAAAGTAATGTTGTTTGTTGGCTAATTCTACTTGATAGTCATATTTGAGTGGCACTTGTTAATCTACAACATCTACGTGTTAATATACAGGGTGGCCAGAAAAGTTAAGTCCAAAAATTTTTTTAGGTGCCTCGTGTTGAGAGGTATCTGAATCACCCCTATGTATGTTATACGATTTTTCATAGTTTACGAGTTACGACTTTTTTTATGAGTTTTCGTCAAATTGCGACCGAATCAGTTTCAAAAATTTCTAAAAAAAGAAGTAGAAGGTTTCTCTAAGCTTTCATAATAATAATAATAAAGTAGTACTTCATAGGCTATCAATTGCTTAAATCAGCCATCAAAAACAGCGAGGTACTTTTCAACACACTTTTCTGGCCACCCTGTATAGTGTAGGCACGATTTTCTCCGGAAGTAAAAAGTTTTTTTTTTATAAATGTAACCAAGTTTGTTATAAATTTTTATAATTTAATACCTACAAGATTCAGAGACGAAAAAAAAACCTTAATCTTATCTAGTATAACAATAAGTAACAAATTTTTAATTGTATCTCATTTTAAGTAAACTGTGTATTTGTTCTTATGAGCAATAAAGTTATTTTAACCTTAAGTAGATATTTTTCTTATTAAATTATATTAGCAAAATTATATTAACTTAGGAAACTGTAAGTTTATTTTTTCAGTTTATGTACTGTAAGTTAATATATATCAATGTGGGCTCAGATTCCGAATATTTCGCTGCTGTAAATACCAATAAGCCTAAACAAGTGCTGTGACAAAGATAACGTTTTCCACACTACATTTGAATCATATAATATTTAGATAATTAAGCCAAGTGTGAAGGTCGTGAAGCATTAAATTTTTGGTCAAGCGTTGGTGACCATGAATTATTTCAATACAATATATTATTTTGTCAGCATACTTACATGTATGACGCCAAGCGGTGCGTAACTGTCAACACGTTTAATTGGTCTACTAGCACTCCACCCGCAATGTAATCATTTTGAACTGTCAAAATCAGTGCCTGAAACAAGAAAATCATGGTGAAACCGATGACTGGCCGGCAGAGACAGAAACTGCAGCTTGTGAAATTGGGTTATTTAATTAATCAACAGTTATCTATTATGCATGTTTCTTTGTTCGTTTAAAAGGCGGAGGGCAGTAAGAAACCTTCTTTAATGTGTTGATGCTAATGTTTGTGTGGTGTAACGTGTCACTAAAACACGCATAACCGCTTGTTATTTAAATACTGCAGCTTAAAGGCATAAACCTCACTAAACTAAGGCAATTGAAGTCCACCACGCTTGTCTACTACGTGAAACTCCAATGTTGAAACTGTAATTTGTTGGGTAGGTATGTTAGTTGCCTCATTGTAAATAAAAAACTACAAAATCCCCAACCACACGAACTGTATGGCCCCAAAATAAGCAGAGCTTGTTTTACGGATGATCTTATAGCGAACTAGGGGGGGAACAGAATAAATAAACAACCATGACCTGATCACTAACATTCCTGTTGTTCACACTCGAACCTGGGATCTGCGGTGTATGAGGCAAGTCCACTACCGCTGACGTCAGTCAGCCGTCGTTTTTTGTTTTTCTTAACCAATGGAACAATCGACTTAATATGTTTAGGAACAAAAGATGTGAAAACGTTTATTTGTTAGGGTCGAAACTAAAGCTCTGTCTTTTTTTCTATAATAGTAAAAGTGCAAAGAACGGTTGCTTGCAATCATCTTGGGACTGCAAAAATCTGCGGTTTCGTGAGCTTTAAAAACCGGGTGAAAACCACTCTGTGACTTTGTCGCCTATATAAGTTGTATGTCTTGAATATTTTGAATCGCTACACAACTGCCAGGTGACAGTAGGCGTCCATCTACGAAGACATACCGACACTCTACATTGAATTAGCTCTAGATTTAAGTAATGGATAGGATTTATGTAACTGAAACAATCTTATTACTCCCATTTTTATAAGATATCTTTTAACCACGGTGCAACCATGAAAGAAATATCGTAGTCGATTAGTTTTATACGAGCATATTCAACACCAAACTGACAAGAAAAATTAGTAGCTTACTACATATAAAGAAAAATTGTATAAAAATAAATCACTCATGTTGGAAGAACAGTACTAAATACATTAACTCCAAAGAAAATGCCTCTGACAGTCGGTACAGTGTTCTCACAGCTTCTGTCGAAGATATTATTCAAGTTCTCTAGTCGTTGAGTCGGTCTGTTCACAAAGCTACAAGACCGTACATACAAGTCGTGTGTTTGAGACTGGTAACAATCTACACAAAAAGAAAAAATTCGAAATGAAAATTGTTAAGTCTACCTTTAGACCCATCCATGTGTCTCGACTTTGAGTCCTGATCGTGGTGAATAGACACGCTGCCAAGGGTACTTGGATCTACCACCTCACCTGCCAAGGGTACTTGGATCTACCACCTCACCTGCCAAGGATATTCACCGAAGCTGGCCTGCCCGGCGGCCGGCGCGACCGACGTTGCCGGCACGGTCTGCAGCTTGCCGCAAGCCACCTGGGACTGGGAGTTGGTGCAACAGTACACCTGCCCTGACGGACATTGGCTGCCACCCTGGAAATTGAACGTGGAAGATACGATACTATATCCACTATAAGCTGCGAAAAATTTTAGGCATTGCAATAATGTAAAGTTATTGGAACGGACAAGTGACAACGGGCACACGTAGTTACGCGTTAAGGCAAAGCTTTGCGACTTAAAATACGAGAATAAAAGCAATTCCAATGTTTCGTTTGCGATTGACAATGCGATAAATAAGACGTTTAATGTTGTCCATCAACATGTGCGTCCAATAGCTTACCGATAGTGATGTAGTACACGCGTTGTGGATAGTCGGTTGAGTAGCGCGTCACCACTACAAGTACATAAACAGATTCTCTTAATTCAATATACTTACAGGTGTGACGATCCTAAAATCTATATTGGGTGTAGCAGTTGGACAGGTGCCAGCTGCCACACAGGAGCACGACGTCTGCCGCTTACTCCGGCGCAGGTTTATATTGCGCATCTTCTTCCAGAATTTTTTGCTCCTTGTAGACTTGTACCGAGAACTTCTCTTCTGCCGGGGAAACTTGACCGCCATATCGTAGTTCTGTTGTTGCAAGTTCGCGGACGCCGAGGGAGTCGTGCCCAGTCGAGGATCAATGAGAAGGGCTCCTGTATCGTATTCGTCAAGATTAGATATACACACAATGTCAGGGTTTTCACAAAGTACGAGATTTAAAAGTTCTAGACCTGAGGCGGTCGTCGGAGGCATGGTTGGCGGCATGGTAGGCGGCAAGGTAGGCGGCATGGTTGGCGGCATGGTAGGCGGCATGGTAGGCGGCATGGTTGGTGGAGGGGTGACAGTCGTGGCAGCAGCGGTCGTGGGTTGCAGGATGGGAGCCGGCACCGCCTGGTTCACCACCACTATCGTGTTCTGCGTGGGATTCGTCGGGAGCACCCCGAGACATGCCGTCAGGAGCCACAAACACATGGCTGTGGGATTGGCGACCACCAGAGCTCACGACCTCACCGCTTGTGAAGCGAAGGTGTTGATGCTCCAGTATTTAATATGAATCTACTAGTTGATGGTATTTCCCAAGCGATTACAGCCTTCATGCCGTAATGCCCGTGATCACGGAGCGATAAATCATCGCAATCATTAGATGTGCATAGCTAATATGCTCTGGTAAAATATTCACCTTTGTGACGATCAACCTCATTTGTGATTTGTTAGCGATTACTTATTCTACAGATAATTATGTAGATGAAAATAAATGTGGTGTTTACTGCTGAAAAATCAATGTCAAATCCGTTTTCCTGCTTATACTACAATTTTATTAAAATTTTTACTGCGTTATAGTCAACATGACTGAAAATTGTTATTGTGGTCATTTAAATTTGCTTACAAAGTCCTCGATAAACGTAGAAAATTGTTGTTTTGATATTTTAAAATCATAGGGCTGCATTTATTGTTGCCGAAAAGACCATGACCCGGGAATCTAAATAAACGCCAACGAGGACTTTTCCATGAGCCCGTGATGGTGATTATTACAATCATTGGGTTACGAATGACAAAGAGGATCATTACAAGTTTTAGGTCAACTGCAGTAGTTTATATCATTGGTGCACATAATAGTCATTAGGATCCTTCCATTTTAAACAGCTTATTAGGGTTGTCCATTGTAATAGGCAGATCCCGTTTATTTGCTGATTATATGGAAATAATTATTTACATATTTATTATGTTCCATATTGTGCACCGTTATGATTTTGAAATTTGTTAGCCTTTATAGAAATAGCCTAAATTGTCTCATGCTTGTGTTATTTTGTTATTACTATTTTATTTTAATATGTTTATGTTTTGATGGCAATGAAGAATTTTGGTATTGTATTGTATAGCTTATTAATATATTTTCTATTCTCAGTGCCCTTCACTGACCTCATGTTAGTCAATTCGGAGAACCGCAAACACAAATTGAACGACTTGTTTCAACTGAAGGCGACAAGTTTCGTAAAAAATATGGCTGTCATTAAAGAGTCTTTAGCAAAGGGAAATTTAATTTTTAAATACAATAATCTTCGATTGCTCATATTCGTTGCATCCCCACGGTTCCACATGGGTCCGCACTAACTTGTTGATATGTTACTGCTCTTTTGGTATGACCATTTTATGTTTCTACGACTGTTATTCCGATTGCTTACATAACCATCATAAACTTCTTAATACTTTTGTATGAACAATTATTTTATCACAGAGTAGATAGCTGTAAAAATCAGTAATTTGCGAAGATCCAGTGCAACAGTAGTAATGCAAAGTGCACAAATAGGATTGGAGACTTGAACCCATAAATCACCAGTATCTTGGACTAATAAAAAATTACACCTTGAATATATTAACAGTCGACTTACTTATAGCCGTTCATGAGATACAATTCGCCGACGTACTCACAGCCAAGGCACAGTACTTATACTATTTCCATTTCTTTATTTTACTCGATGACAGCTCCTGTGTAACCTTGTGCGAGCGTTTTACATTATGTATGCATTATTTTATAAAAAATATGTCGTTTACACATGTACAAGGTTATATAATACCAGAGTCGGAGAAACTGATAGGGATGGAGCTATATCGATAAACGTAACATAACAAACCCGATATTTTTTTACAAAATGTAAGAAACTAAACTACTGCCGGATACTTTTGTACAAATTTATTAACTAAGATTATATTACATTACAAGATGTTACACGTATTAATTCTTGAATGATAATGCCAACTTCTTTAAAATTTTCGAAGCTGTTGTAAAATAAGTAGGTATAGGTACTCGACAATGAAACGAAATAATTATAACGACAGGTAATCTTAGTTTTATTTATTTTAATCAAAATCTGATGAATCGTCACTGTCACTCGATGAGCTCTCCCCAACATTTATTATAAGTTCCTGTACTTGTATATTATCGAATGCCACATGAATTTCCCAATCCGACATAGCATTGTAGATACTGGCAATGATACGGCGGAAGTCGAAGAACCCAATGACCACATTCGGCAGCTATTTCATCGATAACATATCTTTTAGGGAGGCTTTTTTTCGATTTTAAAATAATTACTAATTGTACTTTTAATAAAGCATTTTCGCCATGACGTTGTAGCCAGTCAATTATCTCTTGTTTTTGATTGGCCTGCGTCGACATTTTATCAATTTGTCTGGAGTGATATGTACCGTGGTCCATAATAATTATGGATGGTTCTTCCAGAGATTGCGCCATTTCTTTAAACCATCCTTCGAAAATCTCCGCGTTCAATTTTTCGTGGTAGTCCACTGTTGTCTTGGATTTAAAGTCCAGTAAAGCATCTGACATGAATCCTTTCGTAGACCCTGCATGGCATATGATAAGGCGTTCACCTTTTCCCATTGGCACTGAACTAGTGGAAGCGGCGGTGTCGTTAGTGCAGTTCTGAGATATAATAATAATAATATATAATAATAATATTTGAACAATATGATATCTTTTTGGCTTCGCTCAAAAATTGGCAGCGAGCCATAGCAACGTCGGTACGGTCTATCATTATTTTACGTTTGTCCGATTTTTTATACGAAAATCCAATTTCTTTGAAAACTAAGCTTAATGACGATTTTTGGCCATGGAACAAACCACATTCACGTAAAGAAACAACAAGTATTGGTCATATATATGACGGCGAATGCAGTTGTCAACCGATGTCACAAGACGTGGTTGGCGTTTTTTCTTCGGCGTACGAAGCTTATTTTCCGCTTGCACCGTAAGCTTCGGTAGTAATTTTTGAAACAGTCCACGAATTCCTAATGCGGCCGCAACACAAAATGGCGGCGGGCCATTGAGTGTTCCCACCTTGAAAAAAATATATTTGAATGTTTTGTTGTATTTGTCTTTGTTCAAAATATAATAAATACATAATATCAAATCAGAACTGTCATCGAGAAAATAAAGAAATGGAAATGGAAATATATATTATTTCGTAACATTAGGGTAAATCGTAATTTGCGTTTTACCTTGAATAAATATAGTAGGAAATATACTATCATAAGCTACAAATTTTAAACGTAATTGGTGTAAAACTTCAAAAAACAGTTATGTTACAACACCCAAGTCAAAAATGAAACGGTTTGATCAAATATATATATATATATATATATATATATATATATATATATATATATATATATATATTATCAAAAACCGAATTTAATTTATACTATAGCTGTTGGTATTCGGTAACAACACACATAAAGAAACTGTAAACTTCTGTAAGTATAGCATGTTTTACTCAAACGAAATCTTTATTTTTAAAACAAGATCGAAAATTCGCATTCAACAATAAAAATAACGAGATTTGAAAGTGCGCTTCCCACACCTGGGAATAATGAAACCCTGTTTAAGTAAACCCTATGAAATCTATATTTGCCTTCGTCGAACTCCTTAGATATGGTTTTCAACGTGCGCACAAGAAGGCATGTATCGGGCCGATTTTGTGGGATCCGTAGTAAACGTGTTAAATATAACAGATAAGTTTAGCGCCGTGTTCAGGCGCAAAATACCTTTTGCTCATTTTACATAATAAAATATTGTTACCCAATTTTATATTTTTATATGTATGTTTTTGCTGAGTGGTCGTTATATGCGATCATCCCAAACACATGCTCTGCTTACTTTGAAGCCATACAGTTGGTGTGTTTGTCACCGTATTTTATTTATTTATTTTTTACAAGGACATTTCATATTTCAATTATCTACTCATGTGTCGCACGACAATTCATCGCATCGTGTAAAAAGTCTAAATTAAAAAACACGTGTTAAAACAATGACAGTTTTCTTTTCTTAATATTTATACCTTATTAGTAGTTTATTAAAAACATAAATTACGAAAGATAATCTCGTACCAATATGATAAATAAAACAACATATATTTTACAATCTACATTAAAAATTTTGACACAGCAATAATTTTAGCTCTATTTAATATCACAGAAGCCTTAATGGTTCCGCTGCGTAGATGAAAGTGGTTCTCGCCCTACTAAAGGTAACAGGAAAATATTCCTACAGACGCAGCATGGCGTGCCAAGAGAAGTGTTGTCAAGGGTAATCTGTGTAAATCACAATTGGTCGATATAATTGATATATAATTATGATCACATTCATTCGTTCATTTTTACATCACGCCAAGACAGCCTATTGTCACAGCAAAAGATTGAGACCCGTGCTACCACTTGAACTTAATTTAATGGCTGGGAATGGGCTACGCCTGCAACCTGCCTATAACGCGTTGACTCACCTTACACACAACTTTCAACTAATTTTTTACGACTATGGGTTCGCTCAGGACTTTCCTTCGTCGATAAAGTCATTTCATAGCACATTTAACAGTTACCGATATCAAACTGAATTAATTTTTAACGCCCTGACTTAAAATAATGAACGAATAATTGACTTTAAAAAACTAATTATTTTTATACGAATTATAGGTACCTACAGTCGGGGAACTTGGAGCTGGCTCAAATTAGCATTGGAAGCCCCTGTAGTGTTGTCAACCGTTAGTAAACAGAGAGCTTAGAAAAGACCGGACAATGCGCAAGCGATCCTTGCCTTTACCCCAGCCCCGGCGAATTTTCCGATTATACCAAATCAAAGGAAGGATGGGAACCTGCCCATCGGTTACCCTACCAAAATGAAAAAGGTAGGTATTATAAACCTACTCTTCAATCTGTTTGATCGGATCGCATTTTGTTGCGCACATTTTAAAGAACATTTTGTGATTTTGCAAATAAAAATCAGCTTATGAAATCTAAATTCTAAAATTGTAGCATCAGTGCTATCTATAGAAAAAACTGAAAACTTTTAAATCTTGACTCGGGCGTTGTTCTTATAAGGAACTTAAGTTCGTAAAGTTACATAGCATCGTATAAAGATGGCAGCACTTACTAAACAGCAGCTTGTTGTATTGAGAGGGCGCCACCGTCAAACGTCAAATATCTACTGTTACCGCGCAAGGCGCGCTTCTACGTCAATACAACCAGTCTGTATTCGAGGGCCATATGAAATAAAACATGACTTTAGCGCTCACTGAAGCGCACAGTCGCGCACGTTCGTCGTGAAACTATTTTATTTTATATTGTGGAAGCACTTTTCTAATTAATTGATAATGTCGGATTTGAGACAAACATCTCGAGTGTTAAATTCAGCCGTCAGAAGCAGCAGACCGCGCGTTGCACTGCAGTTTGTCTTGTGTTACGGATATCGCTGATAAAAATCAATCGGTTTATTTTGAAACTGATAGTGTGTTTTTGTTAAATATTTCTACGATAAAAAGTGTTGGGTGTCGTCGGGTATTGTGCTTTTATTGAATTCAAATGAAAATGTGCAAGTTTTAAAATCGGTATATGAAACTCGTAGGGTAGATAGGTTACTGAACATCAAATGACACCCGTGATATATTGAATCCGGAAAGGGTGCAAAATTATTATCAAAATGCCTTCTAATAGTCAAGAGATCAATATAGACATAAATTCAAATGACAGTGAACAAGCCAAACTCGATGAAGGGCGGGAGGAGACTCCGGAGAGTCAGTTCGGCACAGCAGTGGCGGCGCCGGCGGGGCTCAGCGCCGACCAGCGGCTGGCGTTCGCGTTGCGGGACTTCCTTGGGCAGCCGGGCCTCCTAGCCGCGGAGCCGTCGCCGCTGGAGCAGGCGCTGCCGTACATCGACGAGGGCGGGTCGGAGCGAACGTCGGACGACGAGGCGGCACGTGACACGGCGGCCGTGCTGAATAACGCGGCCAGCCGGCTGCGGCGGTGGCGCGCCGCGTCTCGGCGGCTTCGACGCCCGCGCGTCAACGATCTGGCCGGCGCCGGCGCCCGGACGGACCTGGCGGACCGGCTGGCCGCGGCCCCCCCAGGCTCGCTGGCGCCGCCGCCACCGGCCGCCACGGCACCGCCGTCGCCTGGCTGTCTGCTCTCCCCCTCGCTCGCCGACCAGACGCACCACGACTACTTCGTGAGTATGGACACTAGCTTGTCAATTGTCAGGATAAGGCAGGTTGCAGCCGTTTACCCAGACACGGTCAAACCTACGTTTATTTCTATGGTTCCTTACTGGTGGGGGTGACACTGATGTTCTGCGTTGGTAGTGAGTTACTAGGAGATGACAAAGGTTAGACCTTTATGGCGGAATAAAATGAGTTTCCCTAGCTAAAGCAAAGGGATGACAAGATTGAAAAGGACTTTAACCTCTGATCTAGTTGGTTGGTTATTTGCAGAGAATATTTGGAGTTTCATTGTAAATGTCTCTAAGCGCATCAATTTTGCAAACCTTATTACCTAATTTGTAATAATTGAGAAACAGTTACATAATTTTAACTGTTTCTTAACTGTGAACTATTCTTTTTTACCATATAGATACTTTCTTAACTATTATTTAAAATAATATACTGAGTTCACTAATCCCTAATAAAGGGCCGAGTCCTTTTAGCAAAGGATACTAAGTAGTATGCTCAACCCAAAAACGACAATAGGACAAAACAATTAAAAAATTTACAATTAGATTTTTAAAGAAAAGGAAAAAATAAAATAAAATACGTGAAATAAAGACAACATCGAAAAATATCGAAATTTACCTACACAAAATTGATCCTTAATTCGTTGCACTTCATATTATTTGTTACTCTGCGGCAAATGCGCACGATTCAGCGTTATAGTTACAGCAGAAACCTACATTATGAATATTATGTATCTAGATACACACAGCCACATTGGAATGTCTACCTTCTTATATATGAGCCACAAAGTTAATGTTAAAATGAAGTAAATACGCACAGCCGTGTAGGTATTTGTATTTACGACGTTTCTAATAATTTCCTTGCGATTGCTGAACGGTGAACGTACAGGCAGCGGGCAGGTCGCCAACGCATAAAACATACATTACATATCAACTGCTCTATTTGTTTTACATATAAACCAGTAATTAGTAACGAAAATATTGACATAAATACTACTTAAATAAAAATAATAAACAAATACTAATAGAACTCTTAAAAGTTTCTTATATTAATGGATATGAGTTAAGATTATCTACTAAGTAGATTAAAATGTAAACATGCAACACTTACAATACCTATCCATTAGAAGATTTTCAAGCGATCGTCTCCCGTGATACTTTTTCTTCGACCGTATCGATAAAGAACACAAATCGATTATCGTATGTATGTACTAGTCGACTGTCAAACGTTTATTTATATCGGTTTTTGTTACTACGATATATACCGGTATTTTATGCCTGTTACCAGTGTTAAACTTCTTTCGTAGCTCATGTTTTGCGTTTTGAAGACAAAACGGGGACAGCGGTGCATTTCGCCCACGTGCTTTCTCGGTGTTTATCACCGGGCACAAAATTGATTGATTACGTGCGTAATATTTACATAAGAATTGATTATTTTCTGTTTGGGCTGTATGAGAGCGGGTTCTAATACGACAGTCACAAGGAGGGTTACGTTGTTCGTTGAGTTCTTCGTCCCGATGAATATCTAAAGCGTCATTGTCACTAAATACGTCTTCTTGTGGTAGCGTCGGGTGACGGGTCGCTCACTTCCCTCTAATATGGTTGAGGAGGGCGATGGCTGGATCCTGCGTTATCTCGTGAACGGAAGCCGTTTGAGGGTGTTCATCGTTTGGATACTTGGGGGAGGGAGACTTGCCGAGCTAACAGATGCACATAAGAATAATTTTGAAAATAGACATAAAGAGACACTGTAAATTTATTTTGAAAAAAATATTCGTGAAGTTTCTTGCCAGTTCGTCTTCACGAAGGTTTTTCCGAACTGGTGGTAGAGTCATGTTTTATTTGACGTCAATAAGAACAAGTAATTGTCAATGTTGAGAAATAAACGTTTGAATTTGAATTCTAGTGTATGTATGTATAAGGAATGCCAAATTCGGAAAAAACGTTTGTAAACAATGAAACGTCAATGACCCTTTGGAATTTTAGCGATGTTACCCATGCTGATCTGAACGAAATATTGAATGATCGATTTATTACAATCAAATACTAGTGTTTACCCGCAATTCTGCGTTTAAAATTTACTTGAGCAGGGTGCAAATACATGAATAAATATATATTATTAAATTAAATGACAAGTTAGCACGTTCCAGCGCTGTACACCACTCCATTATGACACTAATAATATTCATACAAATTTTTAGTACGCCTGTACCCGTACTATTCTATACATTATTATTCACCAATAACTCTACGTCAGTGACTGCTACAACCGTATATCGGTTTTAGCCTATTTTCATAATAACTAGACTACACAGGTACGGCCATGCCCGTCGTACCCTAGTAACTGTACTGACATAAATAATAGACAAATAAGTAGGAATTGCGATGACATGTAACGGTTCAAACCATAGTAACGTATTAATAAGACCTGCAGTAAATGAAAAAAGGAATGCAGTAGCAGGCAAGGAACATAACTGTAATATGTATTAAATTATTTATTTCAAAATAACACAGCCCTTTATGTACAATTTGACTTTGACTTTATGTACAATTTAATTCATACTTACATCATATAGACTGCAGTGTACAGGAATGTCTGCTTCGAGGCATCTGTGAAATTTTCCACAGTAAAAATATCCTTACACAACACTAACTAACTTTTTCTGAAACTGCACAGTTGTATAGAACTCTTCTTCGACAGGAAACATGTACTTAACCCATAATGTGCTGCTAATACAAATATACATAATAACACTAAATTAAATATAAGTTGAAGTAATATTTAACAGTGCTTAAGGGCTTCTAACTTTAAAAACTATTTCAGCCTGGTTGTGTAAAACTGTTTTAATTTATTTTAATCGAGCTGAAAAATGGACATGGGGTTATTTATGTTAATACAATGATTGGCCAAAAGTACGTACTAGAATAAATTTCTTACAGCAGGTTTCGGTTACCACACTTGAAACATTTTCGCCGACTTTCAGACATTTTTATATCGCCACCAGTGAGACCACTACGTTGACAAACAAACACAACAAAACATTCGAGTCATTATCTCTTTTGGCAAAACTAAAGAGTCACTATCTCGACATATGCATAACACTGAAGCTGAGGAGCCAGAACTCTACTCGACGCAGTATTACCTCAAAAATTTTCGTAATAATTGTGGAGCAAACGACAAAATAAGCAAAAACAGTCACACCCCGATATGAACAAACGCCATATGAGTATGAGTGAGCCTCGTGTGTGGTCTATCTCAGTGAATAAGTAAACGAACACTCGCTGTTTGCAAGATTATAAAATTTGCTCTTCTAGGTAGTTTGTAATCAGGCAATAAAGCTGACCCCCCCTGCGAATGAGGGGTATGCGTACGCGCTACAGATATGGATTTGCCATCATAGGGCCAATTTCAAGTTGCCACATAAAAAAATAAAATTTGAAATTAATATAAATGTACAATGTAAGGTTTTTTTATGAATTTGAATAAAAACATAAAAATTTTATTTATTAAAAAGGATATTTTTTTGTCCCCCGAATTGGACTTATTGTACCAAAACACGACACATTCTAGTGGTACATTATTTCACGGAACTATAAGCAGAACGAATCATGCTCAACACTCATTCATAATAATTTTCCAACAGCAAAAAGTATTTGAAAACTTTAATTTTCCTACATTATACCGATAGCAGACACTGTGCCGGACGATAAGTATAATAAAGAAACATTCATTATTACATAAACATATTTATCAGAGCGATTTAGTCTTATCGGATCTTGTTGTATCGATACATCAACATGTCGATACGAATCGGGAATCGATACCTTTCATTCATTCGTTTTTATTCAATGTCAATGGGTATTCCTAATGTTTGCATTAGAAAAAAAAAAGAAATAACCTCAAAGTTTTTTATCTAATCGTAATTTTTTTAATTTTGCAAATTTTAGCTCGAATTACTACTTAAAAGTTGTTTAATAAAAGGGTGGCAGTGTTTTCTGAGTTACTGGTGTGCAATTTTAGTGTCTTGGAAATGAGATTCTTGATGAAATTGACGAAATTATATCCGGCAATGGTTTGTTTACAAAGTTTTTTTCTAAATTTGGTATTACCTATATGAATTATATTTGTTTGGCACGCTGTACCTACAGCCTAAACCGTTTGACGGAATACAACATAATATGAGATGTCATCAGATTTGTCTCAGATCTGGAAGTGACAGGTTTGCTAGAATTCGCATGGCAACAGGAATAACATCGCAAGTAAACTTTAGCAGTCGGGTTTTTTTCATCTGTCATATTCCGCAGCTTGTTGAACATATCGAACGCCCTATTACAGAATTGCGCAAACTGTAAGTAGTTAACTGCTATTTTTGCGGATCTGCATAAAAGTTAATTTAATTTTCGCGCCGTGGTTAACGTGAAATGCTCAAGTAATTTTTGCAACATTTGCGAGTAGATGGTGGCCCTTTGTAAGTATATCTGTACTTGTAAATACGCAACTTTATGGTTGTGCGTTTACAGTCAGTATCATGTAACGCAGCACAATTGCTGTATACTCGTTTATACTGTTTAGGCTGAACGGGTAAACCATCTTTATTTTATTAAAGTGTTTACCTATCCACTGTGAAACCAAATAATTTTAAAACACTGTCTAGTTACAAGAACCATATCATTAGCAAACTATTTACTTATAGGTACTCATTTTCAAAAATAACCTAAGTTTTATATAATTCACTTAGTCAAACCTGATTCCTCGAACTTTATATTAATAAGCACAGTCGGGTGATTTGGCGCAGGATCAAATTCGCATTCGTATCCCCTGCAGTGACGTCGTCCCTCAGCTTGCCTCAGCCTACAAAAGTCCGAAGAACGTGCAAGCGATTTTCGCCTTTAGCACCACCGATTGAGCGGAGTCTACGGGAAATAATCTAAAAATATTTTTGTTAACTTGATTTCTTTTAGTGAATAAAACTGCACCGCACATATAAATAGGGTTGTCAAAAATGTGCATTCCGATACGCTACGTACGTCACCGAGGCGCATTGACCTTTAGTAGTGACCATGAGGTCAAAGCCGTGAGCTCGTGACGTCATCCAAATAGCTCTTACACTAACGTATAGAAAAATAGATATAAATCTCATTTAGAGGACATCTGTTTTATTATTGCATAAAATAACTATGTACCTATGTAAAAAATTATATTTAACAGATTTTAATAACTGGTATTCAAAATGGATGATCTTGGACAAAATTTATTTGCCAGATTCCTACAGAAATTATTCCATAACATCAATGATTTTTCATGAGCATAGAAAATATAGAAAATATTTTTAAGAGAAATTCATTTTACTTTAAAATTTTTTTTTACAAGCAATACGCTTCCCAACATATTTGGGCTTTGAAGGTTTTGGCATAATTTCCGAACGTCTTTTGTTTTTTTTCAAAATCACGGTACATGATTTGATCTATGTACATCGATTAAGGACACGAGAGAAAAAAGCCTCTATGCTCTAAAGTGTCACATTTCAGAGTTATTTGCAGAAAAAGATCGTAATAGGGAAACTTTATAATCTTAGCAGCAAAGAGTTCGGCACCAGTCCGAATAGCTTAAAAATTTATTTACTTAAAGCTTTTCTACATGCGGTAGTGAGTCTAAATGGCAGTTGTTGACCTTAACCAACGTTTAACTATTAAATAAGGATACTTTTAATTTAGTTATAATTTAAAAGACTCCGTTGCAAATGTAACATGCAGACAGTTCGTACGAATTCAAAACGCGGTGCACAATAAAACCTATATTTATTGATTGGAGACACTCTGAGGAATATAAAAATATAAGCCACTATACTCTAAACCGTCATATTTCAAACTCAGGCCCAGAAAAAGATCGTAACAGAAAACATTTATAAATATAGAACTACACAACTTGTTTGAAGTTTTCCTACATGGATCTAGTTAAATTGCAGTTCTTGACCTTATCCAACATTTAACTATTAAAAAGGCATATTTCAACTTTGTTTTATTAGGAAACAATAAGTTTTGTAAGTTTACCAAGAATTCATATCGCGGCGCACCACAAAACTTATGTGTGTCGATTGGGGACACTCTGAGGAACATTTGAATATTTGATTCTATACTCTAAAGTGTCACATTGCAGAAATATGCGCAAAAAAAATTTGTTGTAAAAAAACCAATATTGCCCTACAAAAATTAGTTTAAAGCCTTTTTAAGCACTGAACTAGATTTCCTATCGATATGTACACGTTTTATTGTGCCCCACCAGTTAAATTCTTTATCAACATGCAAAGTCCCTGTGAACTTTTTGCGTTGGTCCAGTGTCGTTAGTATTACAAGTAATTTTAGATACAGTCAAAGTTGAAACTACTGTACCTAATAGTTAAATATCTAATCAAGCTTGTTATTTGAAACTACAGTGCGTACCATGCAAGTGTTTTCATACAAAAATATTCCTCTGCACATGTTTTTGAAATGTGACACTTTAAAACATAGTTGCATGCAAGTTGAGCGTTCGAATCGAATCGAGATTACTTACTACAATGCTGCGTTCCGTTTGCCGATTACAGCGCTCACAGCACTCATATACCCGTTCCGTTTGCTCGTGAGCGCGCTCACAGCGATATCGATACGTCATCAATGACGTCATAAACGCCGCCATCTTCCCGCTCACAGTGCCAACGCTACGGAGCATGGTCGCTGTGAACGGTCTGTCAAAACTGACACATGACGTTACTTTGTTGATGTTTTTATTAGTCGATTAAAGATTTTAAAAGCTTGCTTATTAATTTTATTTTGTAATAATATAAAAAAATGGCTCCTGCTTCATTCAGGGTCAAAGATCATAATGAAATTGTAACTTTAGACTTAAGCGAAGAACAATCAGAATGTTAGCGCGGTATTTACCGTTCCGATTGCAATAGCACTAATAACACTTTTAGCGCGCTCAAACGAATCGGAACGGTTTTGAGCACTTTTAGCGCTGTGAGCGCTGTAATCGGCAAACGGAACGCAGCACAAGTCTGTCGATTTGGGCGCCGCAAGTCTACGTTGTACTTTTGCAATTTAGTGTGTAGGAAAGGAAGGCTTGAAGTCCTTTTTAGGGTCATTCACATTTGTTCTATTACGATCGAATTTTTTTTATTATTTTCGGCACACAACTCTGAAATGTGATACTGGTTTCATAGCGCGCCGCTCTTTAAATAAGAAAAAACAAAAGACGATCACAGATGATGCCAAGCCCAACACAAACATCTTAAAAACCTCTGATATATTTGAATATTATTTTACTACAAATTAAAACATTGCACTAGAAAATTTTAAATTAAATAAACCATGTACATTTTTAGTATTGGAAAATTATCGAGTGTAAAAATATTTTTTGCGATATTGTTTTACTACAAACGAAACATATTGCACTATAATCTACTTATAACCTCTGCACATGCATTCCAGCCATTTCCAGCGTTTGTAGTAACCTGATTTTCTTTGAAATCGAATTTACGTGGTAAATTTAGTTTTCTCGTGTAAAAATAATTTTGTCTGTGATTATTATTTTACTATCAAAAAAATATTGCAGTACAATCCAACACTAACAACCGTGTTTATTAATAATCTAAAATGTCTGTTTAGCGGTCTAAAAATTTTTCTAAGCAAATTTAATATCTTAACATTTAGAATAAAAGAAAAATAAATGTATATTTTATTACTTTTAAAAACAACAGCCGAGAAATTGTTGCAAACAAACTTTAAGCAGCAAAATATGTATATCTATACAGGCTGTCCCAGATAAACTATTTAATAATAAAAACTCATTGTACATCTCACTAAGAGTCAGAAAAAGCTTTATAAGATTTGACCTAAAAATTGGGAAATTAACATATACGGGGTGATTTGGGTTCCCCAAAGGGTGCTCTACTTCTGGACCACTGTTTGATGTCTTTACCGGGACAAATACAGGGTACTATTAATGAGTTCATTAGTTTGGTTTCAGTCTTGACCTAGGCCCAGGGCACGGTCTGCGGAAGTGAATAAATATTACCCTGTAACAAAAGAAGTACTTTCACTTTTTTCTCTCAGAATCTTTTATCAAAAATGTACTTACACAAAAAACTATCGCTGTCAAAGTGACAGAAGGTTCTTGATGCAATGAAATGAAAGTTATTCAACCTATATGGTCAATCTTTTAATGTTCTTAACGAAAATGAACGACCGCAAGCAATCGTTTTGTAAAGGTTGGACACTATTATAAGCGATCACAGCGCGTAAATATCTTGCACCCACTTTAATAATATTGTAGGTAATAAGTTTGTTTAAAATGATTAAAAATACGTCGATACACATGTTTATTATACGCAATCATATTTTTTTTACTAGAGATAGATTTTGTTTCATTGTTTTGTTAACCTAAATTGTGATGCAATGTTACCAATACTGGTACCATTATTTAGATTTTTGATACGAGGGAGGTATAGCTTAATGCAATTTAGCGGTGATTGTTCAATGCTCAGATAACTCTTTTATCAGTTGAATTTTAGAGTTTAACATAATTTCTATGGAAAGTCTTGTCAAGAGCAAAGTTATTCTCCAGATAATCAGCCCTATCATGAAATGCCCAGAACAAACATGAAAACATTTCTTAGCTATGAACATTTTGTATTGACTTTTTATTTTCATTGAAGATAAATTATACGGAAACCAACTAAGTATGACCTTAAACTTATCTGATATCCTTCTAATGCTATGATAAAAACCAAATGTTGACTTCTGTAAGCAAATTTTTATCTAAATAAATATTTAACATATTCACGACGTGCTGGCACTGACTCTATGCACCTGGGGAGACCTAGTCACTTGAAGTGTATACGGGCGCAGAAGTATTTATATTAATAACTTATTTATTTTATTTTTATTCACTATAATATCTTACTCCGACGACGGAGCAAGTCCGAATCTCTATTCCTACCGCTCGCTGGGCCCCCGGCGGCCCTTTCCAAAGATATTCGCCTGCAGCTGTACCGCGTTTTCGTCTTTATGACTGTCTAATAATTAAATACACGCTGCAAACTTTTTTTGTATGATAGATTATTTAAAATAAAAATAAAAACTTAATAATGAAATTCTTTTAGAATGCACATATGTTTATTAAATCCTTGCATTAAAAATATATTAAAAATAATTAACATCAAAGACCCTCCCTACGCTTATTTATGGCCACGTGGCCGTGAGGTTTAAGTTGATTGAATTCGTTTAAGTTAATTTTTGCATGCAATCGTCAGCGCCCGGAGAGAGTAGGTAGTGAAAACAGTCGCTATTTCAATTTTTCAACGGAGTGTTTTATCTGTATTAAAGCAAACTTGTTAGAAAACTTCACAAAAATAGTTTTTTTCTAAAAAATATATATTTTAATGAATACTGATTTATTTTATTTAACTCAGCCTGCCTTCTATGTCTTCGTATTTACTGAACTTTGACAATACTTCGGTTTCGACGACCGAGTGGCGTGGTTAGTAGCCCTGCCTCATACGCCGGAGGTCCCAGGTTTGAGTCCTGGCCTGGCCATTCCATTGTGAAATGAACACAGATGTCAGTTCTCGGGTCATGGTTGTTGTAATTATATTTATATATATTTATATCTGGGTTCCCCCCAGTTCGCTGTATGGTCGTCCATAACACAAGCTCTGCTTATTTTGGGGCCATACAGTTGGTGTGTTTGTCTGCACCAAACAAAACAAACAAACAAAAAGCAACTTTGTTAATACCTCACAGTGATGACAATCGTATTTGACATATTTTGCAAGGATTGGTGTCACATGTTTCACGACTTATTCTTCGTAGTATTAAATGAGTATGTATCCTACGTAGTAAAAAATTAAGTACAAAATTACTCCAGGTGCGCTTTAAGTGCCTCGTGCGAGCCGGCTAGTTAGTTGACATGTCGCTTCGTCACTCTCTATTTCTATGGAACTGATAGAGACACAAAGCAATATTTAGTTTAGTGCTAGCTGATTCATTGCTGCACTATCTAACGGTGATCTGTCAAATCGCGTAGTTTACAAGAGTAACAAAAGACTAACAACTATTCGCGTACATTTCACCCAAAAACGAAATTATTGCAAGCGAAGCCATATGCACAAGCTTACACACCTACAGGTGACTATAATAATGTTTATTTAAATGTTGTTATAAAAATTACCGCTACTATTTCCGTCCATATTAATTGAATGAATTTTCTGTATTTAGAAATTGAATAGCCTTTTTTATACCATTTTAAATCAAATCTTTGTCATATTATACATGAACTTCGCATTATTTATGCTAATGAATGACGTGTGCCAGATAACATAAAACAAAATGACGTCATGGAATTAGTTTATACAGAGATAAGAGAAAAAAGTATTGATAATGGACACAGTGACGTCATCATATTTAAATAATTTAGGGAGAGACATTTGTCTTGCATAGTAACTAAATAATCTACATATTTTCTTATTTTATATATAGCTTGAGTGGAAATAAAGGCATTTGAGGTAATTTTTCAAAATAATTTTCAAATGAATGCCTGTCGAATTACGCTTAGTGTCAAATTACGCCTTATCTCCAAAACACGTCATTTTAAACAACGTATATAGATTTTAGTATCTGCGCTACAAGGATCAAGTAGTACCGCACTCCGCAGCTGCCGCCGCCCGCGCCGCTGCGCTGTGGCGGCGAGAGCGGCGGGGCCGACGCTGGTGGTGCAGTTTTTGCAAAAACAACGCAAGAAATTTATCGAAAATTTTTATTATTATGATAGTTTTCCTCAATTTCTTATAATCCGTAATTAAAACAACTTTTATTTAGTCTTTAAATATATCTATGAACGGCCGCGTGTCGTAGTGGGAAGCTGGAGGTCCCAGGTTCGAGTCGGGGCATTCATTTGTGTGATGAACACAGATGTTTGTTCTCGGGTCATAAATGTTTTTGATATGTATATAAATTCCCAGAATTCGCTTCCGCCGGTGTAAGGTCATCCATGACACAAGCACACTTACTTTGGGGCTACACAGTTGGTGTGTTTCTCTGGGGGATTATTACCCAAAGGTAAATTTTGTATAGTCTTTTCATATTTTTCATTGAAACATGCTATTGAAAGTTATTTTTATTTTCTGCGACATTGAGGGTTTCTGTTCATGGTACGGTGTATATTCTACTATTATATTAATAAAGACACTGAAACAGACTGTTGATTTTAAAAGAATTGTTAACACTCATCATCATCCATATCGAATATTCATTTAAGTCCTACACCACAGGTAATGCATGAAGCATTATTGGTTTAATGTTATAAAATATTTATACTCGTTTTTCTAACTGTTATTCAAGTTTCATAGTAACCCTTGGCCATTTTTATAAATTCTCTGTAATAATTCTTGACGGCCTGTTTGGTGTGGAGGTAAGTAGCCTTGCCTTCCATGCCAGAGGTCCCAGGTCCCTGGTTGGGGCAGATATATTATTATATTTGCTTTCTAGTCATGGATGTGTATTTAAGTTCATTTAGGTTTATTTCTAATATTTATATTTAAAAAAATATCTATGTGTGTTAATATATTTCTTAAGTTTATTTATCCGTTATCTAGTATCCATAACACAAGTTCTTAATGATACTTAACATGGGCTAGATAATGTGGTTTGATTGTTAGAAATTTTTATTATTATTATATTCAATTTTCACACACATTGTAAACAGAGAAGCCTGAAGTTTTATTGTGCAAGAATAATAAGGCTAGCGTACACTAGTGAACGCCTAACTACCATCTGAACATAGCTGCTATTTAATTACTCGGTGTTATTTACCTACGCAGCACTCTATGTGCACTAATCTTAGGAACTAACTCGTAACTTATTTGCAGATAACAATCATTTCGTATATATTTTAAAGGCTTTTTACTAACGTTTGTTGTACGTTTGGGCATCAATGGACAAATAAAAATGTATTTTTACCTTTAGTAAAGTTGAATTGACTACTCTTCATAATTATTGCTTTTCCGATTCGCTGGATGCGTAGGTGGATCTAAATTGAGATCGCCGAAGGCGGTGCCAGCGTGGGTTCGGAACTGAACAAATATTTCCGTCATTCCCGTAGGCTTATTGCGTAACTTGCAGTAGCAAAAATCGTGCAAAATTCTCTTTAATTGTTAATTGCTTAAACTACTCCTACATACGACGCCTAAGGGCACCCGAGAGGATCCGAACCTCGGCTTAGAACGTCGTATATTGAAACTACCACTGGTTCGGACTGGTCATCTACTGCCAGAGAACCAGCAAGCAACTCAGTAGGAGTGCATACGATTCGAATGCCGTGTTGCCCTATTTCTAACTGGAACGCCGGTGTTCCTTGTTGTAATAGCTTCGTCGGGATCTGTTAAGACGTTACGCGGACGCCTGTAACAAACGGCTGCGTCGGGGTTGAGATGATGGGGAGCGTTGTCGAAGTGTCATCTAAACGCCGACTTTGAACGCGGCAATGGGGGGCAGCTCGAGATCCTTGTGCAGATCTAAGTTTGCGGACATAGGGCGGGGCCCCGACGCATTTGCGTAAGAACCTATTTTGAATAACCTGCAAGTGATTGAGGTTCGACTTGCTGGCGTGAGCGAAAACCACACTGGCATATTTTGACGACCGAGTGGTGTAGTGGTAAGTAGCCTTGCCTCATACACCGAAGGTCCCAGGTTCGAGTCCTGGCCGGGGCATTAATTTGTGTGATGAAGAGAGATGTTTGTTGTCGGGGCATGGTTGTTTGTATTTACATATATATGTTTATTCTGAGTTCCCCCCTGTTAGGTCATCCATAACACAACTCTGCTTACTTTGGGGCCATACAGTTGGTGTGTTTGTCGGCGGATTTATTATTTATTATTATTATTATATATGTCATGATGGCTAGCCTTTTGGCTAGCGATGTTGTGCGCCTTCTTCGCGAATATTGGTGAAGGTTAGGCTTTCGGTAGTGCCATAGAAAAAAACATACTAAAAAGGCATGTTTTCATTAAGCTAAATAATTTCAACCTAGTTAAGCAATTTTGTTTTCCACAATAGGTATAATTAGTTACACATTCTATTATACTCGAACGCACCTGCAGTAAATTTACATAAATATATTCTTAATGATTATTTAATCAGCTATAAATCTCTGTTGAATGGACAAGTTGAAAAGCGGCCGTGTGTTCGTACAGGCAAATACACAAGTGCTTGAATACATAAATATAAATAAAGCAAACAGGGCACTCGATTATGACGTCAAGGAATTGATTTATTTCGACTGTAGTACAATCGAGTAGGTATACTCGTATGTATAATTTTTTTGGGTACTCCGACGTTTTTTTTTTAATTCGAATGGTCAGCAGCGTAATTGCTCGTCACGTGGTGCCACATAGTGCGTGTGACAAAAGACGGCTTTTTTCCATTTCACTCTTTCACCAGAGCGAGAGTAACTTATAATCGTGACCTCATTTTTCAACTTCGTCCTTATTATCACGACGGTATAGATATTGTCATGATAAACCGTAATTAGTAAATTAAATGGATACTGCTGTGTCAAAATCTGAAAATAGAAGCAATGGGAAATAAAAATTGCGTGTAACATTTTTGAATTTAGAATTTTAATACTGAGGAAGGTGGGGCACAGCAACATAAAGGAGTTTAGTAAAATAGGCAAAACATTTCTTGAATGTAAGTAAACCTAAGTTTCGTTCTCAAACTAAAAAATATTATTACTAATATTTTAACACAGATAGATATATTTTGTTCAGGCGGCCAGATATATCTTGTCGTTGTCACTTCCGTTTATTTCGTTTGTCCTGGGTTTGTTTCAAGTTACAAGATTTATATTACTTCTTTATTCAAATAGGAAGAATACTTAAAAAAACAAAGCATTTATTATTTTAGGACTTATAACTTCGTGTGATATATACGTGTAATTAAATATATTATAAATATACCGCTATCGTCTTATGTGGTTGAATCCAAGCCACAAAGTCATCGGGTGTCATACACAGGAAAATAATACGATATTCAATAACGGCGCAGTTTAAAATATCAATGTAATATTTAATTATAGCCATTTTCTGTGGTCTTTTAAGCGGTCCAACAAAAATTCCTATTGGACTGCCGCTGTAAGCTTATATCAGTCGATAACCGATTAGACTTATTTTAACGAAATTAAGTTGTTTTCGTCCGTCACCGTCACTCGACCTCTATGTGACGTCATACAGTAGCAACATTTTTGTAATTATGTACTCTTTGGTGAAAGTCTCACGTTGAATGGTTGCAATAAATAACTGACATCAAGAATCCATAGAAAATGGTAGAATTGTAATCGCGGGAATTATAATAAATTTTATTATTCGATTTAAATAAAGATAATACACATTGACGTCATAATACGAAATTCTTTATATTATTCATGGAAATTTAATTGTCATTGTCCTAATATGGTGTTGTTATATTTGTATAGGCGTGACTTGTTGTTTACTAATCCTTTTTATGTATTTTACTAACCTAAATGGATGTATCGGAGGAATAAATGATTTACTAAAAAATATTGATTCAAAGTAATCTACTGAAAAGAAATCAGAAACATTCAAATGGTCTCAAAATACCTAATTCTTTCAAAATACAATATAAAAAAGATACCTCAAAACTACAACACGCCGAATCCAAAAAAAGCTTCAACCCACCAAGAAGAAAGAGATCACTCTATTAGTGATAAGGCCACCCACGTTGTCATTCTCTCTTTTTTGTAGTTTTAATGGATGAATGAATGAAAATTATTTATTGCTCTTTACGATAACATAAATTTCTTACATAAGTTAAACATTATTAATATATACTTAAATTATTTTTATGTAAAGTAAAGCTTTGCGCAGCCGAGCCTCCCATTCTAACGCGCCTGTATTGACTCTCCTTGGAATCCGGAAAGGTCCCTAAATCCTGGAAGCTGGCTAACGTGCAACCAGTACCAAAGAAGGGAAGCCGTGCAGATCCTATCAACTACCGACCTACTGCAATCACCTCCATACTTTGCAAAGTATTGGAGCGTGTATTGAACAATCGTCTCCTGGCATGCCTTGAATCGAACGAGCTCCTTAGTGATAACCAATATGGTTTTCGCAGTGGACGCTCGACTGGAGATCTTCTTGTGTATGCCACTCAATTATGGAGCGAAGCCTTGGAGGGTCTCGATGAAGCCATAGCTGTATTCTTGGACATTTTCAAGGCTTTTGATAGGGTCTGGCATGATGGTTTCTTGAGTAAGCTTCCAGCATACGGAATACCTTATGGGCTCTGCGACTGGATATCTGATTTTCTGAGGGAACGGTCAATTCGAGTAGTCTTAGACGGCTGCTCTCGTGACCTCATGGCAATTAAATGCCGGAGTACCTCAGCGATGGAACGTTATTCTTGCTGCACATTACTGACCTGCTAACTCCAGGCATTATTGGTTACGCTGATGACAGCACCGTTGTAGAGAGATACATGTCCAATGTGCGAGCGAGTCATCAAGAAATCTGGGCTTTGAGAGAGTCCAGGATTGAGCGGGTGGATTTGGCCTTAAAGAAAGTGTCCGATTGGGACGAGTGCAACTTGGTCAAATTTAATCCGTCAAAAACACAGGCGTGTTTATTCTCCGCCAAAAAGAGCAGTTTCGACCTAACGCCCGCTTTCCAAAATGTTTCTGTACCCTTAACCGAACACCTAGGGCTACTGGGTGCAACTATAGCGTCCCAACTAAAATTTGGGCAACAAATGTGTCCATGGCTCAAACTGCTTCAAAGAAGTTGGGCATCATCTCGAAGGTCCGACGGTACTTTAGCCCTTAACTGCTACTTAATTTGTACACAGCTCAAGTTCGATCTTGTATGGAGTACTGTAGCCACCTTTGGGATGGTTCTGCAAAGTACCAACTAGAAGCGATGGACACAGTTGACCGAAGAGCCCGAAATATTATTTATAACTTTGACCTCACCACCAAAAAACTGCAAAGCCTCGACCATCGTCGGAAAGTTGCCAGTTTAGCAGTCTTCTACAGATTACATTTTGGAGAGTGCACGAATGCTCTGTTTGATCAGGTTGAACCCACACCCTTCTTACATCGGACTACTAGTCGCATACAGGCAGTCTATACCTTTATTAGTAGATATCCGAAGAAGTCGAACCAAACGCTTCGATAGTTCCTTTTTGGTGCAGGTCGCCAAGGTGTGGAATGAACAGCCTGCGTCTGTTTTTCCAGAAAACTGTAGTCCTAGATCTTTCAAGCGTCGAGTGAATAGGTATCTCGTGGATATACGTGTAACACCTTCGTCTTCATCGTCACTTTTCATCAGGTGAGATAGAAGACAATTGTCTAATCCTTTTTCAATATAAAAAAATGCTGCAAAAGGTGCCAACTCAGCTTGATGCCTTGTTACAGATTACATAATTAACAAAGCGCTGATATTCAGTAAGCGTATTTTTTTTTTGTAACTGGTTTGGCAATACAGTGTATTATTATTAGGTATTATTATTACACATAACTGTGACAGGATATTTCGGTAAATGCTACTCAAAAGCTCTGTGTGTGTTGCAGGGAGGGTTGCTACCCTGGCTACGAGTCGGTGGCCCTTGCAACCTTCCGGAAACTAAAGACGATGGAATCAATATGTGAGTTAGTAAACATTCGATTAGTAGGTTCAAGTCCTTGCATCTACTATTTTTTCTACTATATTCATGGCTGGCTAACGACCACACGACCCATCTGACGGTAAGCAGTCTCCACGCCCATGGACATAATCGTAGGTATTTTGTTAATTAATAGCGAATATGATTATTATCTCGACTAATGATGCGTTGCTGACTGTACGCTTAATTGCGTTTGTGTTGCCTTTGTTCCAGTAATCGCATTGGATGTTCTTTCCCTTGGACCGGAACACAACCACGTGAGCGTGATTATTACGGCGGCCAAAATAGGAAGGACTGTGGTACCACCCCAGAGGAATCTTTAGAAACTACTACCGCTAAAAATGACTTATTAATGCATTTGATAAATAAGCACGACCGCATGCGTTATTTTTCAAAACATACATCCAGATGAGTGGTGTATTGGGCAGAAGTCCTGCCTTATACGCCATACGTCAAAAGTTCGGGTCCTGGCATTGATAGGAGCACTTGGGTATAATCCCCTCACCAACAGGTTTTCACTAGTATTTGTAACAAAACATGTGTAATGTGTCTGTTTGTTCGTTGAGTTCTTCGTCCAGATGAATATCTAAAGCGACATTGTCACTAAAGTACGTCTTCTTATGGTAGCGTCGTCGGGTGACGGGTCACTCACTTCCCTCTAATATGGTTGAGGAGGGCGATGGCTGGATCCCGCGTTAACTCTTGAACGGGTGCCGTTTGAGGGTGTTCGTCGTTGGGATACTTGGGGGGAGGGAGACTTGCCGAGCTAACAGATGCATATAAGAATAGTTTTGTATAGAGATAAGAAGACACTGTAAATTTGTATTGAAAAAACTTTACTCCTGAAGTTTGTCTGGGGATTCATTATTATTATTATGGTGTTATTTTCACATAAGAGAACACATTACAAAGAGAAAATTTATATACTCATATGTATATAAGAATGTTTACGTATAATCATACACATAGCGCTTCCTGCGGTTTTATTGTACTGTCTTATGAACTATATGTTAGGTAAACAATATTTTTTATTTGAACTGTGGTTTGACTAGCGTCTTAACAATGGATGATTGTACAATCTGATTTTATATCAACACTTACTTGTTTTTGTTTTATACAGGTGATGACAGACCAGTTCGTACAAGAAGGAAGAATCTCATATTATAACTGATTCGCATAACTATAGCGTGACTAATAAAACTGTTACCCAATTGATATTTGTTACATCATTTAGTATGTAAACCTTTGTAGCTAATGTTATTTAGATAGATCTCAATAATATTAAGACAAATGCAAATATTTTTTGAGGTTAAATTAGTTTTTATGTCGTTTTGTTCCAGTAAACGTTACTTACGATTTTAACTATTACTTACGATTTAACTTGAATATAGACATTAAATAAAACTATACTCAAACGTTTTTCACTTATTGTTGTTAATTTGTGCCTACATTTCATAATAAGGTAACGGTGGTTGGACTATGAGTAAATTTAGTTTTTCGTAAGTTTTCTTACTATGAAGACTCGTCTGAGGCGGACCTGTCCTTTCTTGTTGCCGCCATAATAACCACTTCGTCGCACAAAGAACCGAGAACACTTCCACAGCATGCGGTGGCCAAAAATTCATTATTCGATTTTCCGTTAAACTCGTAATAATATCAAACGCGTTCGATTAATGAATCCTTATTTATTAACTTAATTCTTATTAATACTGATATAAACTATAAATATATAACAGGTCTCTCCGGCGTTTTAGCCATATGTCATAAATTATAGACTTATTTACTCCTGGAAAAACTTTCTGTCTGAATATTAAAATAATTTTATAAGTAATTGGTTAAGTAGTTCTTGAGTCCTTACAAACAAACACACACAAACAAACACATACAAACACATACAAACAAATAAAACTTAGGGAATTGGCGGTATTAAGTACAAAAGAGAAAAAAAGTTTGCAAAAAAAAAATTCTTGAGCATTGAGATAAATAAGCTAAAACAAAACAAATCACACTAATCTAAAAGCCAATGATTTAAACTAATAACATTGACTAAAATTATCTAAATGACGGATAAAAAGCTCTTCACAAACCTAAAATTAAAAAAAAAAAAACAATTTAATCAAACTTCACGTTAAGATGTCACTTGTAGACGCAATAGTGGTGGCGTGACAGAATGAGTTCCATTTGTAATGCATCTTGGACGTTCAGTCGGCGTCACGTTGTGCAGCTGGACTGTCTACGAGTCGTCTAGACGACAAGATATATTGCTTCAAATGTCTTCAACTTACTGAAAATCAATGTGGTGAAGGGATTGCTCAAATGATTTCTTTTCTTAATGTTTTAAATAAATTTTTTTGCATATTATAATTCTTTCTAACACATGGTTCAGTGGGTGTATATCAGTTGTAGATAGTAAGTTATTTCCCCAGGGTTAACTTTTGTAAGGTATTTATACGATGTGGGAACGTCCTATTTCTAATTACTCGATAAAGTAATTAGATATTCCCATAAAGATATACCAATATATATAAGTTTAAATAATGTATAAACAACAGTACCTAATTATAACACAAATGTTCGTTTGTAACAAGTTTATAAACACTACCTAAAGACATTTAGAACAAATCTACCAAGTTCTTGTTCTGTATATAAATTCTTGTCAAAATTCGAAATTTATTGCAGTTGCTACCACTTTTGACCAGATTCATTTTTCAACAAACGTAGATGTCTACACCCAGTTCAATTACATTTATGAAAAAAAAAACATCCTTTATAACCACCTCAGCATTCAATGAAAATCCAGTCAAAGGTTTCCTAATTAGGTAATTAGCTACCACTACGTATACCCTCACACGGCTGGATAGCCTGGCCTAACCTGCGCAATTTACGTCAAAGCTCACAGAAACCAATTACAGACGGACAAATGAATATCAGCGTTTTCATGCAGTATCATTCTAAAACAGCGTGGTTCGTGCACGCATAACACGCATGGCTGTGGTTGGTACGGTCAGCTACGCAAGTCCAATAATAGATACAAGTTTTCAGAAATAGCTTTAATAAATCTACTGTTTATTTAAGAACTTACAATTGGATACTTGCTTACCCGACTGTCAGTCCGAGGGTTATGTTTTTCGAGTGAATGTATGTTTGGCAGATTTCAACATATTATGAAGTGTCATTACATTCGCCTCGGTTGTGGAAGTGACAGTAGGTATATAAGTTCCCGGGATTCCTATGGGAAACCATAACACGAAAAGTTCTTTAGCAGTAGTGTTTTTAAGGCATGTATTTCAATGATCGTTATAATTTTGCAAAAAAGGCAAAGAAAAAAATCTAAATGGTCATTTTAATAATTGATCTTCTTTCGTGTCTTGCTGTTTGTTTGAACCAAATTAAACCAAAGTTGCTTTTCTTGAAAAGCTGGAAATGGTACTTTATTTGGTCCTGGCGCTTCGCCGGGTGCTGTCGCACCACGCTCTTTTCGCTCGCTCGGCTCGCGCGTGTATTTACTACATACAAACCTGACCTAAGTGTTAATGAACCATAGATCAATTAGTTTTTTAGAGGATCAAATAATATTATTCCGTATTTTAATTTGTCACATTTTGCAGCTATGTTAAAAATAACATTGAATGTACCTAAAATCCATTGTCTTGAAAAGGAAAATTTTAAAATATTTGGAAATTAGATTTAGTTAATTGTCTTTTGCTGCTGAATGTGCCTACGAGTACTAGGAGAAGTCGATTTGACGTGTGAGGGCGCCGCTGCGTAATGATGACCCGATGTGTCGATAGTACGACTAGGCATTTTGTAGTTCAAGTTGTTTGTTAGTTGAATAAACAGAAAAGTAAGTTATTGCAGGTTTTTCCTAAGCTAGACAAAAATTAACGAGAGCATTAACCACTTTCTTTAAAAAACCCAGTATTTTTAGTAAATAATGACGGCGGATTAATATAAATGCATTGTATTTTCAGTGTAATGTTAGTACAATGGCAAACAATATTTATTTCGATTAACCCAGCACTATGTTTTGAAATAATTATCGTTTTGACCATCAAATTCAAGTTATTTTACCACAAGAAATTATCAAAAAACCGATATTACCGTCGATAAATACCAGCTTAATTGATTTCGCAGTGAGCATGATGAATTAATTGAATTAAATAATCACAAAAAACTTTCCTGAAATACAGGTAAATGTGGACATTTCTCTCATTGTAAATTTTTTTGTTATAAATATCATCAGATTTGGAAGTTAAAAAACGTGCAGTGAACATATGATATTCGTGATCACCGCAATTAGTAATCCTACTGCAGGGACATCACATCAGCCTCGCTCAACCTAGGGGTCGTGACAGCCAGCTAATAGTCCAAGTTTGCCTACTGCGGGTTGGCAAACTTGTACACATGCCTTCGAAACAATTCCTAAGGGTTTTCTCACTGTTGCAGCAGTTGGCTTGATGTACTGAAGATGTTAGATATTATTGGTACTTTTGGCTGTGACAAGCCCCTACCTTGAGCGCTGCGCCACATAAAAATAAATTATACCGGATAATATTCAATGAAAATGTTCTCGATATTTAATCAATGCCAGCCATTAACCAAAGTATAAACAGAAAATTAAGGTCAAGATATATAAAAAACAAACTATAACATATTAAAAACTCGTTTATAAAAACGACTGACTCTTTAAAATATTCTTTGAAATTCGAAACTAACACCAATGTAAGATTTATAACTCAATTGTATTTCATTTTTATGTGTAACCTGAAATAGCGTATATCTTTTTATAATACTTATTATGTCCTTAAATATTTTCTTTCTGGAAAAATACACGACGCAGTATTATAATTATTTGACGACCGAGTGGTGTTGTCTTGCCTCATACGCCGAAGGTCCCTGGTTCGAATCCAGGCTTGGGCAATCATTTGATTTGAGTGATGAACACAGATGTTTGTTCTCGGTTCATGGTTGTTTGTATTTATATATGTATGTTTATTCTGGGGACCCCACTGCGCTGTGTGGTCATCCATAACACAAGCTCTGCTTACTTTGGGCCCATAAAGTCGGTGTGTTTGTCTGGGGATGTATTATTAATTATTATTATTATATAAAGGAATCACTAACTTACTATTTTCCAATCTAAATAGACTATTGCTCTGTAACCAGTGCCTTTTTCTTCCAAAATCTTATCAACCCACCTGGAGAAAGCATCTAACCTAACCTAAACCCAAAAATAAAACAAAATCCGATAAATTCATTGGAATTTGGTAACACAATATTCAATTCTCATTCCTTAACTTAAAACAGATACAGCTGAAACAAACATCTAACAGCCATCTCAACATTCGTGTATCAACTTTCCATTCACCAAACAATACCCGTAGACCCAACCTGCGACTCCCCACATTGCGGGGTCGCCCTCGTGACCCAGTTACGCTCTGACGTCATCGGGGGCTTATGGGCCATGGGGTCACGCCGATCGTGCCAATGGCCCTCAACACGCTTCCTGTGCTGAAAATACGCCGGTGCTGCAGTTCATGACTTGAACCGGTTCAGAGAAAAGTTAAATTTAGATGTTTAGTTCTGTTTATGTATATGTTGGTTGGATTTATTCGTATCATTATGGACGTAAATTCTGACCTTAAGGTTTACCTGGTTGAGATATCAATGAAAAAATAAACGGAGACTTAGTTATTAAATATTACTTTTCTAATTTGTCACCCGAGTATGAAAAAGGATGTTTTGACAGTACGTAGATGGGTTGACTGTTTGTTTTTCGTAACCACGAAAACGGTCAATGACGTCTTAGGGGGCGTTGTTTGTTCCGCCTCGTGTGCCAGAAGCGTTACCCCTAAAGGGTAGGACTTGTGCCAGAAACATGACAAGCCGAAAATATATCATATATTAAACTAGCGACCCGCCCGCCCCGGCTTCGCACGGGTCTATGTCATTGCATTTTAAATCTGTAATATCTTCAAAAATATTCATTTAATTTACACACTGCAAGGGCCATATTTATCTATATTACATGCACAGTGTATTTAAGGTACTTAATTGGATAAGGATTAATGCTGTATTGCTAAAAATCGATTCGTAAATAAGCCATTATTTCGCGTAAAAAGTAAAGGATAAGAAATGGTTATTGTGGGTTATCTCTAATAGATAGACATATACCATCGCGGACTTTTTTGTAGACCTTTTTAAGGTGTACAATACTGTAGCTTATTATTTTGATCTATCTAGCATGGTTCAGCCAGCGTTTGCAATGTAAGCAAAAACGATGTGTTTATTTACAACATCACATTAGAATCCTCTAAGATTATCAATGTTCCTCTACTATATTATGTTAGTATTATACATATAAACCTTCCTCTTGAATCATTCTAATTATTTAAAAAAAATGCATGAAAATCCGTTGTGTAGTTTTAAAGATATAAGCATACATAGGGACAGACATACAGCGGGAAGCGACTTTGTTGTATACTATGTAGTGAAGTGCTATTGGTCAAATGATTCTAGCCTGTGGTTTCTTAAAACAAATCTGTTGTTTTGAAACCAATTCGAGACTTTTTTAACTAAGTGTCAGGGTTATGTTTTTCAAGTGTATGTATGTATATATATTTGTTTGGCACGCTGTACAGCCTAAACCGTTTGACAGATTTCAACATATGAGGTGTCATTGGATTCGTGTCAGATCTGGAACTGACAGGGAATTTCCCGGAATTCACATGAGAACAACGATTACACGGAAAACAAGCTTAGCAGCCCGGTTTATTAATTTGTCAAATTCAGCAGCTTGTTCATGTCATTGCTACTTGCTCTTATTTAAAAAGAGGTTATAAAAAGAACACCTTCTAGAGATAGTTGGTCCTGCATGCAATGATTAATTTCCAAGTGTCTTTAGTACTTAAAAGATTGATGATACTGCGCAATTAATTGTCAGTTTTAATCATATTTCAACAAGTAAGAAAAATTCTTGAGTTTGAACCTGTTGTCGACAGAGTACAATGAGTCTTCGAAATTAATACCCCTCCATCATTTGGAACCAATGCTCGTTCCCCATCTAAGCTAAATAAAGATGTAGTTATAAAAAAAGACCTGCAGCCCACGTGACATTGAATCGTCAAATCAAAAACATCATCTTATCAAGACATTCAAAAACAAAAAAAGCCTCTTCTAAAGTTATGTATTTCGTGTAACTATCTAAATTTAATTTTATCTGCCGGCTATACAGCGAGCCAGGGCCATGTGTGACGTCAGCGGAGCATTTCGTATGTGCAACGCATGCCGCAGGCGCCTTCTCTTTGCTTAGCTAGCTAAGTTATATAAACTGCTTAAGTTATATAAACTACGCGGTTTTTGCCTCCGTTAAAAAATGTTGATGGCTTTAGGTTAGATTGCTAAGCATTTGCGGTTAAGTAGCAGTTGTTTCATTAATTTTTGTATTATTATTTTAGGTATAAGATTGCGTTACAAAGTATAAATGGTGGCAAAACGGTTAAATTATGCTCTGTGTTTTTTTAAAAAGATGCATTGCAATTTTTGGTTTATTATTATGAATAAAAATCAAAATATTTTCTGTTTTATCAGTGGCACGTTTTATCTTAGGAATGTGGCATGAACGACAGTTGCTATCCTACATTTACAAATCTAACAACAACGCCGCTAAGTCTATTGTATTTAAGTATTTATATAACACATTGCTTGATTATTTACTTATTATACAACGATACACATAATTTTAGATCAACTTGTATCACTAAACGTAACTAGGTTTGTCTTAATACCATATTATATAGTTTAAACAATAGTTAGGTTCAAAATTCAAATTCAAATATTTATTTCTCAACAATGACAATGACTTTTTCTTATTGATGTGAAATAAAACATTATTCTAGCACCAGTTCGGAAACCGTGAGGAAGAACTGGCAAGAAACTTCACAGGTATATTTTTTTAGAAATCAATTTCAGTATCTCTTTATGTCTATACAAAATTATTCTTATCTGCATCCGTTAGCTTGGCAAGTCTCCCTCCCCCCAAGTATCCAAACGACGAACACCCTCAAACGGCACCCGTTCACGAGTTAACGCGGGTTCCAGCCATCGCCCTCCTCAACCATATTAGAGGGAACTGAGCCACCCGTCACCCGACTCTACCATAAGAAGATTTACATTATATGTGTATTATTAGTTAGATACACACCAACCGATAACAGTGCATACTTAAAACTATCTGCACGTCGCGAGCTTGCCTTTCACATAGCAAGAGATCCATGTATTTACTAGATAAATTTCACACCTTATATTTAAAACCTTAAGCAAATTCAAAATAATTTATATATACTAATAACCAAATAGACTTGTCAAGAATGTATGTCACTAAAGTATTTACTTGGGAATCCCGCGCGAAGAGATCGCGACCCTCGCATTCTCGTAAATTCCAATATTTGAGAGTCTTTGTTTACCCACTTATTTAATCAATATGTACAAGACATTCCTAATTGCTTAGTACATAGTGATTTTTTTGTCGAAACTTAAGTATTTTTTTGGCTAGTAAACTTGGGAATTCCTACTCTGGAAAGTATACTTACTAATATTCATTCAAAGTATATTGGTGTATATTTTTATCAAAAATAACTGAATTATTATGAAAACCAATGCTATTTGTAGCTTTGTTTTATAATAATAAAACTATCTTAAATCTAATATCACTATCAGTTTAAAGCATATTGCTGAGAGTTGACAGATATGTCTGAAGAACAATCATTGCTGATATGAAAAAAATGAAATAGTACAACAGCAGTGTGATGGTGTCTATAACAACTCCAGGTATATTATCCTATGAGCGTTCTATACTTTACGGTCCTTTTTATAAAGACATCCTTTCTCCATATCCTACTTATCTACTTATGATCAAAAAACTATCGTATGAAGTCTTGCTAAAAAAAAAAATAAGCAGCTACCTCTATTTTTCTTTATTAAATGTAGTACAAAAATACAAAAATGTAAGTCACGTCAGATCTAGTTTTTGAGATAACCCAACTTTTTCGATTCTATGAAACAAACTATTTTTATATTATATATTATCTAACTCTACTATATAGTAGAGTTTAATTCGTTCTTCGCGATCGACGGTCGATCGATTGGTGTGGTAACACCCTTATTCATCCCACGAACTTAATTTTAAATCTTGAGGTCCTGAATTTTCGTCACTGTGCAAGCTTCGTGACTCTCCGTGATCGTAACCTTAACCATTAATATTTATCTTCTTTCTCAGGGCTCAAGCCCAGAATGCTGCGCCGACAACCTCGGCCTGGAAACCTCAGCACTGGGTGGGCCGGCGCCGCCACCCGGGCCTCGGTACAAGCTGGCGGCCGAGGGGCCCCTAAGGGTCTGCTGCTTCCAGCACACCAGGACCGTGGTGGACAAGATCCTGGCGGCCAAGTTCTTGAGGCGCTGGGAGACCCATGTGCTGAGTTTGAAGGAGGATCATATCGTATCAAAGACGGTTGGTGTTCGTACTTTATAGGTCCTAGCGTAAAATGTGTCTCAACTTTAATCCGGAGTTGACTAGTTTATGTGTTCAGGTCATTGATTAAACGAAAAAGAAAAAGAATTTTGGCACTCACACCAACTCATGTATATTACATTAATAAACCTTTAAAGGAATGAAACTGAGAATCATAAAAAATTATGCAATGACGTGGCGCGAGCAAGATCGACGCCGTGTCGAATCATCTCGGTTATATTTTCAATAATCAAAAGTTAATATATCGGTATAGAAATTGACAGTGATGGAGGGTCATTAACTTAAGGAAGTGAGTTTTCGTCGTTTTCAAAATCACCATATGTATGTCTTTTTTAATATTTTCAAAGTTGGCAAACGAGCACATTACCGACCTGATGGTAATGCACACCCATGAACATCAATAATGGTGTCTTATTTATTTATATTCAAATCAAATCAAATCAAATATTTATTTGCTTAAAATATGGTAAGTACAGATCTAGGTCTTAAGATTAAATAGATAGAACATACATACTTTACCACTTTTAGGGCACGCAAAAATTTTTTTTTAGTAATATATCCTATTCCGTAATACAACATATTTTTATCTAACAATTTATTTAAGATATTATCTATTATTGACATTGAGAAATTCTTTTACGTTGCAAAAATTTTTTTCAAGTAACCATTTAAAAAAAATTTTGATTGAAATATTGATTGTGGTTATTATCTTAGGATGGTGTCTGATGATGCCGATGTTCCCGTTGTTCCACTGGCTGGGCCTTCCCTTTAATGTATATTAATGTTGACTTATATTATTATTATATATAATATAAATACAATATTAACCTTATTATTTAGCGGTCAAAGTATAAAATACTGCAGTACAGCTGCAGTACAGGTCTTAACAACAGAAACTAACGATATAAACTGCCACAGCACTATCTCGATATACATGACTTGATATATTTTTGTAGCGGTAAGTAGCCCTGCCTCCTACGCCGAAGGTCCCAGGTTCGAGTCCTGTCCGGGGCAACCATTTGTGTGATGAACACAGATGTTTGTTCCCGGGTCATGGTTGTTTGTATTTAAATATGTATGTTTATTCTGGGTTCCCCCCCAGTTCGCTGTATGGTCATCCATTACACAAGTACTGCTTACCTTGGGGCCATACAGTTGGTGTGTTTGTCTGGGGATTTATTTTTATATTATTTATGATTATCTTTGTAAAAAAATTTTATACGGGGATGTTAGTTCCTTTTATAATGCGGATCAAGAAAGTAAAGCAGAATATACACATCTACATGGAAAACTTGAACTTTCTATAAAAAAAAACTTGATCTTATATAAAAAAGCTATTCTATTTGATCAACTTGATTTGTCGACGCATCTTTTTCTCAGTTTGCTTTTTGCGTCCATGTTTAATACTTACTATTTGTTTAATCATTTCCACTTAGCTTCCAAACCTATTTCGTCCATGCGTAGTCTATAAGTAAGGTAATCCAAAGAACAGTTTCTAACCTTACAGGATTATCAGCCAAGCCAAACGAGCCAACACTCTCGTGTCTTCCTACAACCCTCAAATATTACTTTAACAGCCGCGCTTAGTACAGATTTTCGACTAGAATATTTCTTTTGTCAATACTTTTATGGAGGTTTAAAAAAAAAATTTTATGTTACAAAATATACATTTAGTGGTACTATTGCTTTACTTATTTGTATTCTTCACTGAAACGAACTTAGATTCTGCATCATTGATTTTGTTACAACATGATTCAATACTCATGACTTATACTCATGATTCAATACTCATGACTTATACTCATGATTCAATACGCCAAACACGCTGGGATTAGCCGACGATAACGTGTACTTATATATGGCTTTTTCTTATTCAATGTTCAAGTTATTCTGGATCTAATTAGGATATGCAACTATCTAAAAGCCTTTGTTTATAGATCATTTGTTAATAAACTGGTGATATTAGCCAAAAGAAACGAAGTATATAACTTGCGGTGAGATGGACTGACTACAGAGAAGAGGCCAGGAGTGGATACGATTAACGCAGAGATACTTAGCGCGTTTGCTATGTTTACGGTCAGCAAATTCAAATAAATCCAAATATTTATTTTTCGACATTGACAATTACTTGTTCTTATTGACGTCAAATAAAACATGACTCTGCCACCAGTTCGGAAAAATCTTCGTGAAGAAGAACTGGCAAGAAACTTCACGGGTATATTTTTTTCAAAATAAATTTACAGAGTCTCTTTATGTCTTTACAAAATAAATCTTATCTGCATCTGTTAGCTCAGCAAGTCTTCCTCCTCCCAGGTATCCAAACGACGAACACCCTCAAACGGCATCCGTTCGCGAGTTGTCGCGGGATCCAGCTACCGCCCTCCTAAACCATATTAGAGGGAGTGAGCGGGAAGCAGCGGACGGGGATAGGCAATGTTCAGCATATCATTGATATGCAGCGACTGTTTGTAGAAAATAAAACTTAGTATTTTTATTGATACTTTGTATTGTATCTGTTGCGACTACAAATATTGCGGCGATGTAAATGGAGCAAATTGACTTTACTAATTGTATTGCATTCAGTAGCCGCCGACGCTATAACAAAAATATTTCCGTTTGTTAGGTATAGATTTTACAGATTCGACTTATAGTAAGTCGTAAGTAGTAACAATATTTAACGCCTCTTTGTATATAGTTAGTGACGTATCGCCGATTGACGTTATACGATTTACAGTTACATTCAAAGGCAATGTTTTTATAAATAATTTTATGTTTTGTTTTTACGTTGTACCAACAATTTACGCAGCTAAAGATGAACATAAAAATGCATTAAAACTCGAGGAGTATCAAGGTGAAGGCAGGCCTGGAGGATCCAGTATGCGATTTGAGCTTGAAGAACAAAACTGTGCTGCTCGTAACCAATCTGCTCGGAGATGGCAGTCAAATGCCTAGTCAAGGTGAAATTAAAAAGTTGATCTAATAAGAAGTAAACCTCGGTTTATAAGAGGTACCTAGAAATAAAAACTTAAGTTACATCATATTTATTTACGAATGGCCGACATGACATTATTTACGTTCCGTTTTATATCATTTTTAAGGTTCGTTCTAGCCAAGCCACCTAGGTATTAATGTACTCACAGGAATACCGTGAGGGTCTGGGACACTTTTAACTATAGGTTCTTTTTAACTGTTAATATTTTTCTGAACTGTAACTGCGAAATAAACTCGAGTTAGCCATGTTGTTGTGAGAACAATTTGCGTACGCAAGTTTAAATACAAAAATTATAAACTTGCGTACGCTGCCGGGAGTAAAACTGGTGCCCGCACGTAGCGAAACTGGCCTGCTTGAGTGAAAACATAAATATTTACACATATATACATTCAAAACAGTTTTCCATTGACGTCAGAGCCACGAACATTTTTATTTTACAATCCAAATTCCAGTTTCAAAAGTTCATACGAAATGTATTGTGTTTCAAAACAGGAATCAAATATTTCGTTTTGAAAGTGTATTCGAGTAGCAGAATTGAACGAAGGAAGATTCAATCAGAATTAATGTATTTAACTTAACCTTATATATATATATATATATATATATATATATATATATATATAAGGTTAAGTTACAACTTATACCGAAAATGAAAATTCGAAGTCACCTTTGGGATAGTTCTGCAAAGTATCATCCTGAGTTTTGGACTTAGTTGATAGAAGAGCCCGTGTACACCTGTCAACGACGCTGTGCTCACAAACAAAAGTCGAGCTCGAGCCCACTGCTGCATGATTGTCGGTATCTTACAGGATTTATATTGAAGGGTGTGCCAAAACTGTCTTCGAACTTCTTCGAACTTCGAATCCCACGCTACGAGATTCCACGACGGCAGAGCTTCCATTCATGGTTAATACACCTAAAAGTCGCACCAAACCTTTTGACAGCTCCTTTATGGTTCACACCATAGCTCGGTCCAAGGGTGTCACTTAGAAGTAAATTTAAGGAAATAAATATTCTTACTTTCCATTCACAATATATTTTAGAAAATTTAATGTATGTAAAAAAGAACATAACCTTGTTCAAAAGAAAAACAGATCTACACAACGTTACAACAAAAGGAAAAAATATGCTGGCAGGTCATAATAATAGGCTTCATGGGTCCAATGTATACGCTTTTATAATAAGGTTCCTGAGGATACCCAAGGTCTTCCTATTGAGAAATTCAAAGAAACTATAAAGCAGAAGTTGTGTGCTAAAGCATATTATAAACTATCCGATTATTTGGATGATAAAAACTCTTGGGTATAATCCCCTCAATAACTAGTTGTACTAGTATTTGTAACAAAACATGTGTAATGTGTCTGTATGTTCGTTGAGTTCTTCGTCCCGATGAATATCTAAAGCGTCATTGTCACTAAAGTACGTCTTCTTATGGTAGCGTCGGGTGACGGGTCGCTCACTTTCCTCTAATATGGTTGAGGAGGGCGATGGCCAGATCCCGCGTTAATTCGTGAACGGGTGCCGTTTGAGGGTGCTCGACGTTTGGATACTTGGGGGGAGAGAGACTTGCCGAGCTAACGGATGCAGATAAGAATAACTTTGTATAGACATAAAGAGACTCATAAATTGATTTTGAAAAAAAAATACCCGTGAAGTTTTTTGCCAGTTCTTCTTCACGAAGATTTTTCCGAACTGGTGGTAGAGTCGTGTTTTATTTGACATCAATAAGAACAAGTAATTGTCGATGTTGAGAAATAAATATTTCATTTCATTTCATTTCACCGCCCAATTTTTGGAATGAGTTACCAAAAATGAATAGGCATCTCTTGTGCGAATAGCGTATGACGACTTCATCTTCATAATCGCTTTTACCCAGGTTAGATGGCATGCACATTCACCAATGAAAATCCTCAAATTATATTCTTCATGTCATCAATCGACATACTTTCCCATTCATATCAAAGGAATGATGTCATTTCGCTCGTGGTTATTCAAGACAAGGTGTTCGCGCAAAACTATACGCAAGTGAATTTTGATATGCCATTGACGTATTTAGGCGGTGAATATGGAATTATATTTCTTTACTCAGATGGAGAGACTTCAAAACAGTGTGTTATCATATCTACCAAATGTGTAATGTGTGACTCATAACGGGGTGATTTGGCACAATATGGTTACAAGGAAAAGGTATTCCGAATTCCTGAAGATTTTGTTTTGAATACGAGACACTGGGTACAAGTGCATACATGTGAGGATTTTGATTGTTTAGAAATTCTACAGCCTATTGAGTATTAACTGGGTTAAACGTTTATCTATGCAGTGTGATGCTAGCCACCGCGGAATTGGGTTTAGTAAGGTGCAGCAAAAAGCCTTACGGGCACATTAGTGATGTCAAATGGTTTGTTAATGATAACTTAAGTATAGATTTTGCTAAGCGAATCTGTTCTTTACCTGCTTAAGTAAAGTAGCAGGCTGTTAAATTAATATTAATATAGTGGAAATCCATAAACAAATGGTGGATTTTTATAACTTTATCAAACGTTTCGGCACAAAGGATAGTATCCGTCTGATCAGACACGTCCAGCTATTTTCACAATTCTATACTGTTTTACTTAGATTGTTGTGGAATAAAACATTTTGAAAAATCGGATTTCAGGAATTAGAAATTATTATTACATACCTATTATAATTTTTATCAACTGGCTTTTACATACTTCAGCGCAACTTTTAATTAGTTATAATTTTGTCAATGTTACAAAACCGCTCAGTTCAGTCGTTTTATTTATTGTATACACTTCTAAGCTCTGCAATCGCATTATTGATATCAAATATTGGTTCGGAACTTGGTAAAACAACGATTTGAAATTTCTTGCGGCAGTTGCGGCTAAAGTTAGTATAATGGATCTCTAAGGGTGTTACCACACCAATCGATCGATGGTAGCATGGACCATGATAGCATGAGGGTCGCTTGCGCCTTGTTCGGTCTTCTGTAAGCGCCCGCATACTAAGGAGCGACAATACTGCAGAGGATTCGAATCCGAATTTGAGTCTGTACCATATCTATTCTAGAGATGAAGCGATACGCAGACGACCAATCACAATGCGTGATCTACAACACAATGTCAACTTTACTTAAACGTTTAGAATATATATGACTCTCCGACCGGGGCCGGTGCCTGCTCACTTGTGCTATCGGTGGAAACGCGTGGTTAAGTTCCCTAAACTACTATTCAATCAAGTGCTTGACTCACCAACAAGGTCAACACCATAAAACACGTTCTGTCACGTAATACGTCTAAATTCTGTTTTATTTCTGATAGCTACCTACTTGACCTTTAATGATTCTGTACCACGTGATACTTCAAAATGAAAAGCCGAAAATTCTTCAAGTAAAACGCTATTGATGACAGAAATGTGTTTATTTGCACGGGCGGGAAGTGCGTCGTTTATTGAGTAAACGATGGTCTAAAATTATAGCAAGGTTGAGGTTAAATAATACTTAGGAATATTAGATCAAAAATCATTAGTATATATATAATTATAAGACTATTGCGTCATTGTAGTAAAATATTAATTGGATGTTGTAAATTGTAACTTGAATGGATAATGTAATGAAAATGCTAAATTAAACCGATCGAAGGCGTACACTTTAGGCGGTCATTCATTCCAGATAAAAAAGACTATTCCCAAAGGACAAGTTAGTTTATTGAAAACTGGCCATCAGTACTATTCCGACCAGTCCAGCCACCCAGACGCGGCGCTGCACAAATGACGCACGCCCACATTATCAGACAAGCGTGCGCAGGCGCGTTATCGCACTGTACTCTCGAGTTCTAATAAAACCGATATTTATATACCACTTGGTAAAATCCGCGGCTTTGCTTTCTCGTGGTATTTTAGCCTATTACTCCTGGATGTGAAACAGTTCACTTTGTATTGGTGTTCTATAGTTGAGCTTCCTTACTGAGTAACATTAATTTTGCTAGTCCTCGAATAAACGCTCGTCATCAATCTCTTTTCTTTCGTCTTTTCCCAGTTCTAATTATGCATGTGTTTCATCAACAGATTTTGTACCCAATTTAACAAGATTTATAACAATGTTGACACTTTTCATCTCTCTCTCTCTCTCTCACGCGAACTTGAAAAAAAGAACTGTCTTTGCATTTGACTAAATAATTATTTAATTTATGTATTTATATATTTGTATGTATCTATTCTGTAAGCGTGTTTATTTTTAAGCGTGTTTTTGTTACATAGAAACTTCACTGGCCTCTGTATTACTCATATGCTTTAATTTAAATTTTATATAGTGACTGTATATATCCTGAATAAATAAAAATAAAATACGAGTAACATCTGAATCCGTGTAAATTTTGTTCTCACTTAAATCAGAAATCCATATTAAGAAATTGATAGGTAAATCCGAATTTAAATAAGAGCTGTTTCTCAAAACTCAGACGTCAATGTAATTAATAATTGTGGCAAAATATATACGCGTCTTAATGGACAATGTACAATATACATACTTTAAAAAACCTTTTGATTCAGAATGTACTTATGGAGTCCAGAGTATTGTTTTGGTTTTGTAAACATAGATATATGATAAGTAAGACACGTGTATCAAATTATTACTATTAATTAAATTTATTATTATTTAATCTTAGACAATAATAATGATGCACATCGGTATAACTGCAATTAATACAAATAATTGAAAATGATTAATTTGTAAACCACTTCAAAGTCACTACTTTTCGGTTCAAGCTTCAGATGCAAGTTGGCTTGGAACATCACAACGCTGTCTTCTTATAACTTTGTTCGGTTAATTCAAACAGAAGGTATTTTAAGCCTAATTAGTTACGCAAACGCTCAGTGAAATCAATCATAAATCTCTCGGAAAATTTAAAAATTTTTTTCAAAGAATAATAAAAATGAACGCGTTAAAGAAAAACTCTTGCTTTGTATAAGTACACTTTAAGGGTATTTTTTTAAAATTTTCTTTCTATTTTTAAACGGGGTTACGACCTGCGCCCTCATAAATATTGTTTTACATTTTTGTTTCACACTGTACCTACAGATAATGTTAAAGACGGATATTTTGTGTCACAATTCTAAGAATATTTAAACAAAGACAATAAAAACATCAATATACAAAGGAAAAGCCCATTAGTAAAATTCATAGAAACACTAAAACAACCGCACCCTGTAGCACGAGAAATTTTGTTTTTATGCCAGGAAAAACCGAAAAGTATCAGAGGAGGGAAATACCAAACAGTTTTGTATCAACGTTCTTTAGACAAATCAGCCATGCATTCTCATTACAGTCATTTACCGTTATTCCTAGTGATGTATTCGATTGAAAATTATTACAACTGTACTTTTAAATTATTGCCAGATTCGAAAAGTTATAAAATAAATTAAAAATTGTGAGATTATTCTTTGTTATGAATCGTAGACTTAATTAGATTCAGATGTTTTTCTGAAAGTTATGTTTATGTGTTTTTTTTTCTGAAAGATCTTTAATTAAAAAGATCTCAATATGGTTGGGCATAATTTGAGAAAACAATCCTTTTCTATATAAAAAATGTAAGAAGTATAAGTTAGAATAAATAAATGTAAATTTTTTATTATACAAAGTTAAAACATTGATAGATTTCAAAACTGACAAATGGCAAGCCCATCGCTGACTGCTGTGTTACAGGCGCGGCGACTCTCTACGAGACCAATATGACAGTAAAAATCACGATTACCAACTGCATAGACCAATTTTTTCCCCAAAAATCCGATTGCACGTCAAAATACCACAACACGTACAATATTAAGGTGAAAGATTATACTTTCAGACAGAATCGGTATTGATTAGGTCGCTGTTGCGATAATATTCAATACTCGACACGGAGGCGGGACAGAGTGCTGACGTCACAAGACGCCCCCTGGTTCGGGGGGCAGGGTCGTGACGTCATCGCGGGCGTACACCTACGTCAGACTTTGTCTCTTTTTAGGAAGTAGCTTACGGGTATAGTAGCCAGGAATAAATGTAAAACATTTCACGCTAATGCATCTACGAGAATAGGATCATTTTCATTTGAGCATTTTATTGGGGATTCTGACGTACTGCTGGTTATTTTGTATATCTTATCTCTGTGCTCTCAGTATTTTAACCGCCGTTGCAATAAACATAACTAAATTCATTACTTTTAATGTCGCTCAGTTTTTATGAAATGAAAGAAGCTCTACCCTAAGTAAACATAAATTTGAAATGATCGAAACAACAATTTATATTTCGACCTAGAAACATTACATTTTGGATAATACCTAGCGTCACCTAGGTAACCACTAAACAGCTTCTTTTTTAAACATTTTTTTACTGACTACCTACATATTAATGCTTGGCAAAACCTACAGTGCCGTAATCAGGCGGTCACCAACACTATAAATCCACTTAAAGAACAGGTGGCATGCTTTGCTGGCTGCAGGTGACAAGCTGGTTATCGATGCGAATAACGTGAAGTTATCGGCCAGGGACGTGAAACAACGAAATAACATCTCTATAACGGTTCTGGCTTGCATCTCAAAATTCCGTTAAGAATATTTGACATGTGATTAGGAAACATTATACTGAAAATAGCTTAGGCGACGCTCGCTTGCTTTTAGCGAGGTTTTACGGGGAATTCCTCTCGAAGCAGTTGTTCCTTGGACCATGGTGAAAAAGCTTATGTAATATTATATTTTCTTTTTGCACGTAAAGTATTCACGCCAACCCCCAGGAATGACCTAATCGACAAGTGTAAACTCTCCTGAGGCCGTCGTATAAACATATCCTCGCTTAGGTAGGTAGTTAAGATAACTTTTGTAAGAAATTTATCCATCCAACCTTCGTTTGTGTGAATAAATTTCATGCGGACGTAGTAGCTACGTAAACAATTTTTACAATTTCGTCTTTACTTTGGTCTCGTGTAAGCGCGTTGTACATGGGTGTGTTAGCATGGAATAATTGTAAAGTTTGGCTCTTGGGTTTCATTAAGAAAAGCTACACAAAAGCTTATCGGTTTGGGACAAAAGAAATATAACTAACAGTAAATTTGTAGAACTAGCGAATATTTTAGCATCTTTATTAGGTGTTAGGTTTTTTGTCCGTACCCTTAATCATATACATCTTTACTCTTTAACCTACAGTAGGTTCCTTAATCCTTAATTTTTATTTTCATTTGTAATCATTTACAACTATACTTATCTACCATCACCTATACCTACTATTACCTATACCTATAGCTACTATTATTTATATATATTATAAAGATCTGAAATTTGTTCACTCTGAAGCTACTGAACCGATTTCGAAAATTCTTTCACCATTGGAGAAGAGGTGGAAGTTTAGGCTAAGGGCGCGCTTCCCCTTGCGCGTTGTTCGGTCTGTTGAAGGCGTCCAGCATACTAGGGGACAACGGCACTGCAAGGGATTCTAATGTAAACTGAGCCATATCTCCCGACTCCACGTTCTCCAGAAGCATACTTAGGCTGATTATAACCCCCGATGTAATCACGGGTTCAGGAATTAAGAGGGAGAAACCGCACCGAAATTTGTAGTTCTTAATATTATGAAACGTTTTTGCACTCCCTCTAAACTTAGCCTCTTTGTCCACAGCCATCGGGTCTGCTGGAGAACCCGCTCTCGTACAGCCTCATGCAGGAGGTGTACTGCATCACGCGCTGGGACCCCGCCAGGAAGTACTGTCTCCGGATTGTTATGCCCCACGGGTCTATGCTACTTCAGGTAATGTTGTGAACGAATCTTAATGATTCTTGTAGGAATCGATAATGTATCCCTTGCAGCATCCTTTCCTACTTCTCTACTCAACAAAGAGTGTTCCGTTCTTTCTCCTTTAAAAATGTATTGGAAACTTCACGCCTTATAGCCCTTTACGCCAACACATGTCTCTCAAAATAAACCAATCTAACATCTAGGTATAAGAAGCGTAGTTTTTTTATTGTTATTAATATTATTTTTAATATTTTTAATACTAACAAGTGGACCAAGATGGCACATTAAACAAAAGTTTTATTAATATTAACGAGTACCTGAAAGATATCAAGTTTAATGCACAAGTAGAAAAGCTTATCTCACACAACGCCAGGAGTAAAACACGGCTTCCAAAGTTTCAAAGTTTGGTTTGTTTTTATATTTTTCTTGGCACTATAATATACAAGTTACTGCCTAAGTCGACCTCTCAGCGTGCTGCCACTTTCATCAGAGTTACCGACCTCGTTTGGTAGAAGTAGCCATCTGTGTCCATGGAGTTTGATATTAATGAAATAGAGAAAATTGAATCATAAAATGAAAACAATTAAATGAGACAAATCTTGCCTAACCAAGATGGTAATGACAACTTGAACTCTAAATCGATTAAATTTACTCAAAAAGAACAAACTGCAATGAATAAAGGCCATTCATTTAAATCTGGACCCGTTACATTCTATTTCAGCTGTCAAAAAGTGATTAACCTGTAGGACAAACCTATGGCATAGTAAATTATGTTGTAATAAAGTGTAGTAAAGTAAAAACATGTCCTCATTGTGAGCAGTAAAAACTATAATATACACGTATGAAGGTCATTCATGTAATGATTCCAATAAAAAATATTGCTCGTTGCGAAAATTAAAGCGATAAAACGCCTTGTATAAATAATGTAAATGGTTCGCGAACTAAGGGCATTGTGTGGGGACGATGTGTGTCAAAGGATTACACGGTGCATTAGTTACTGTCTCATAATAATAGGTCTTTACCTATGAAACTGCCGTTTTGCCGTACTGGCCATTTCAAATGAAAATATTTTTTTTTTGGACTGATAATTCTAATTTCAAATTAATTTTATTTGACAAACATGGAATTCTTTTTCTAAAATCGTCATTTGTTTAATAGTTAGTGTTTTGTTTTCAACGCATTCGAACATTTTTCGTCATCATGGATAAGTTAAAAATTCGAGTAATAATGGAGTATGAGTACCGTCGTGGCAGCAAAGCGGCACAAGCGGCACGCAACATCAACGACGTTTACGGAGCGAACACTACAAACCAACGCACCACCCGTTATTGGTTTACCCGCTTCCGTTCTGGAAATTTTGACCTGAAAAATGAACCCCGTGGTCGTCCGAAAACTTTGGTCAACAATGACGAATTAAAGGCAATTGTGGAAGCTGATGAAACTCAATCCACGGCTGAATTAGCAGCAGCTTTCGACGTTAGCATCAAAACAATATTGGTCCATTTGCGTCAAATTGGCAAGGTAAAAAAGCTTGACAAATGGGTACCCCACGAACTCAATGACCGCCAGCGCGAAGTACGCGTGGAGACGTGCCTTGCACTGCTCAGCAGGCATACAAATGAAGGAATTCTGAACCGCATTGTTACTTGTGACGAGAAATGGATCCTGTTTGACAATCGTAAACGCTCAGCAAGTTGGTTGGACCCTGGTTCAGCACCCAAACAATGCCCTAAACGAAAACTTACCCCTAGAAAAGTGATGGTCACTGTTTGGTGGTCTAACGCGGGTGTGAACAGATGTGTACTGTGAAAAACTGAACACAATGATGGAGAAGCTGGCACGTCTCCAACCAGCTTTGGTCAATCGTTTGGCTCCACTGCTCCTGCACGACAACGCGCGACCTCATACTTCACAGCAGAGGGTCTCCAAGCTACAAGAGTTGGGGTTGGAAGTTCTCCGTCATCCGCCGTACTCACCAGACCTTGCGCCTACAGACTTCTACTTTTTCCAGAATTTGGATAACTTCTTGGCGGGAAAAAAATTCAATACCCGAGAGGCAGTACAAAATGCCTTTGAAGAATTTGTTGCCTCCCGTCCAGCTGATTTCTTCAAGAAAGGCATCAATAAGCTACCAATGCGTTGGCAAAGATGCATTGATTGCATGGGTGATTATTTTGGTTAATAGAAATAAAAAATATATAAAAAAAATTACGCTTCATTTATTTCGTGAAAAACGGCAATTTCATAGGTAAAGACCTAATATACAAACTCATTGGTAAAAGTAAAACCGAAAGCAGATGCCTTTCATTGACTTCGACTTGGTTCTAAGGGGCGCATCCCACATGGTCGCTTCAGGAATATTTATTGTGCAACTACGCATACTCGGCAAGTGTCGATCGGGTATTTTGTATATTTGCCGATCGTACATCAACACATATTCGACTTCGCCCCAACCCGGCCGGCAGGACCTAGTGATTCCTTCCCAAATATGTGGATAGCACCCTTAGTTACCCCCACAAAACGCTCGTTAAACTTATTTTTACATTTTTACACGACTTATTTGTGTTTTATTTATCTTTATCATTATTTTGGGAAGTATGTGTCTCTATTTATAACTTACAATAATAGCCTATTCTGGAAATCAGCTCCTACGAATGGGGTTATATCTAGAAAGGGACAGAAACCTATTGTGTGACAATCAACAGTGTTCAACATATTTAACTATATGATTGTATAGATAGTTGTTTTTTTATTTGTAGCAAATTTTTATCTTATAATCATTAATTTTATACACTTATGTGTACATTCTAGAATTGTAAATATTTATTTACATATAAATATTATCTCAATAATTGCACTGTTTGATCTTTAACTTGGACCAGAACACAATTTGGTGAACGTGTATGGCGGCCAAAATAGAAAGGACTCTGCAACCTCTATTACTATTATTCTAGATTCTCAGCCAGTGCAATGTTTTAAAGCTTTTCTTGCCTTGCACATACACAAACGAGACAAAACTATGTGTAAATATTAGGTACAAATCTGATAATCCTCCCATTATATGAAAGTACTCAGGTGAGAGCCCATCAACTCTAAATATACCAGAGATAAGATAACATAGCCGGCCTGCTTTCATCACCACCTACTTGCTCGCTTGCCTTGCTTTGTCGGCGATATGATGAAAACTCTATAATATCATTTGTCGTTTAATTTGGAACAAAAAAACCAAATAGGAAAGCACCAAGTTTAGTTGCTTTTGGACATTTGGCAATTGGCATTTTCGCAGTCATCGAGTAAGATGTTCAACAAAGAAAGAAATTTCATCCACCGTTTTATTGCTTGACAATTTAATTTTTTCTTTGGTACTCGTTGTGACAATCAATCGGTTTTGTTAATGCATTTCTAAAAAAATTCAATTCTTAGGTTTTTACGTTTGATTCTACGATTTTTTTTGTAGTATTAATAGGTAATTAGTAGTCGAAGGATAGGGAAACAAAAGTTAACTTAAACAATTTGCAGCTCTGGACACTAAAAGAACATCACTTGCATTTTATACATATTTCATGTAATAACGAGCTGACCGTGCGGGCACTAGCAGGGAACGCAGGGAGCACCGGGTAGGCCGTCAGGGAGGGAAGACCGCGGAAAGGGCTGCCCAGCTGCGACGCGGGCGGGTAGATCAATGCGCGTATCGCACTAGCGCGAAATAACACTTGCTTGACAAGACCTTTGTCAGTATTATAGAAAGTTTATAATCTGTTGATGACAATGTTGATGAACAACTCAGATCGCTTTTGGCAGGAATTTTTATTATTCTGTGCGTGAGGGGAAAAGCATGAAAATCTTTAACTTATAAATGTCACACCCTTTAAAAACCTACCCTTTATTACATAGACGGAGACGCATGACAAATAAAGCTTAATTCATAAGAACTCAGAATAATATTAAATGACCCGACTATACCGATAAATAATATTTCCATCAGTTATGAGTTTGTTTTGAGGCAAATTGTGCACTAGTATCTATTGAGATCAAAATTAGCAATATGGCGGTGCTTAATGTACATTACGATTTGAAATATTGTCAGTTCGTACTTAATGCATGCTTTGATACAGTCATTTTTGAATTAAGTCATGTAGGTATTGGGAAAAAAATAAAACATGCTAATAAATCCCTAGATAAACACACCAACCACGGCCAAAACAAACATTTGCGTCCATCACACAAATTAATACCCCGAACAGGACTCGAACCAGGGACCTGCGGCATATTTTTTCCCGCTAGCATTTTTTTCCTCTTGGTCTACCTTTTTAATGGCTGAAGTTAAAGTGTATATATCACGATGAAAATGAAGAAACAAGAAGACATTCATCACATTTTTTTTACCTATGATGAAAAAGATATATCGATTTTGATTGATTTGATTTACTTAGTTGTATAATAATAATAAATCCCCAGACAAATACACCAACTGTATGGCTCAAAAGTAAGCAGAGCTTGTGTTATGGATGACCATACAGCGAACTGGGGTGGACCCAGAATAAACATACACATATAAACACAAACAATCAAACTCAAACATCACACAAATGAATGTCCCGGCCAGGCTCGAACCTGGGACCTTCGGCGTATGAGGCAGGGCTACTTACCACTACACCATTCGATCGTCATAATTTACATATTTAGAAACAATCATAATTTAAGCTTCATTTTCTATTTATCGTAAGTTTAAATGGCTTCGAATAACATCTTAACATTTAATATTATCTGGATCCTGTTAATTAAAATATATTGTTTTGCGATGTGATGATCACATCAGTAGAAGACGTTAGTAGCTTTACCGATGCCTTGATTTCCATTAAAGCCATGGTCAAATGATTTGTTCCAATTTGTTCTATACCCTGTATATTCAGTACGACTTTTCCTGTAACCCTGAATGTGTCACCGATTAGGAAATGCATCAAATATTTTTAACGTGGTTCCATGCCATCTGTTCTTATTATGGTCGCCATAGTAGACTCGCTTCTACCACGTCCATGGTTTATCTCGCATCGGCGATAGCTATTTAAACTCAAAGAAATATAATAAAGTTCACGGTCTAGTGGCGTTCGTTTAAGTTAAAATAAAATCTTGACTGTTGTTCAGACAACTATTTGTAAATCTTCCAAATATATTCATTGGTTTGTATTTTCAATTTGACAAAAATAACTTAAAACTTCAAATCTTCAACTACATTCTCGGGTCATGATATTTATATATAAGTAATACGTATGTGTATTCTGGGTTCCAAACAGTTCGCTGTGTGGTCCTCCATAACACAAGCTCTGCTTACTTTGGGGCCATACAGTTGGTGTATCTGTCTAGAGATTTATTATTATTAATTCTCGTCTGAATGAACGTCCAAATAACGCAGGTTATCCAAAACTTTGCAACTTAAATAAATGTAATTCTTGTTACTGACGATATCACTTACATATTAAGTAATCACATGATTTTAACTTACTTGTTTATTTCCAGGCCAATGACGCGTACACGAGGGACCAGTGGTACCATTCCATTGTCTGGCGAGTGAGTATACTTGACTTTTCCATTATATCCTAAGATTTTTGTTCGATTCAAGAACTGTCAGTTAATGTAAAGGTTGCGCGTGAATGCACCACAGTTTTCGATAAACTGTTTATTTTCTTATGTTGTTGCAATCTTTAGCTACGGAACCTTTTATCTGTAGACTTTTAAAGTAACGTCAGAAATTATTGTATCATACGAAAGACTTCCAATTCCAAGTCCGATTCGACGCTCATATGTCATCGGTAGCGCAAGATGTCCACAATCTAGAATTAAGTACTCAATTGTTTACCAAAATTATAAAGTTATAAACAGCGCCGTTTTGTTAATAGTGATTTGGATTTGAACAGTTCTAAATCTGTTAATAAATAGCCGAAATAATAGTGAAGTAGTCAGCTGTAGTATGTACAGTAGGCGGGTCTTAATTCTCTAACGTCCTACTAAAAATGTTTCCGTACAATGACGTGACAACTTGTGAAACAATTGCTGATGTTCATTGCAAAAGTCACCTTGCGGGAATTATTTTAGGCGCGCTTTTTCAACACATTTTATTTACATTAAAACACTGTCTTTAATGTTTAGGTTCTTGGTAAAGGCAGAGCTGCAATTCAGTAGAAAAAATGTTTGTAAGTAATCCTGTGTGTTACTTATAAAATTGCTTTTGTTTCAGAGAAACATGATCCGGTACAAGAATTTCTTAACGAAATCAATTCGGAAGGAAGTTGCCATGAAAGAACTGAAGGTAGTTTTGAACCCATAGCCTAATAGAGATGGTTCCAGTTATTTGTGCGCACGACCCTATGTGTGCGTGCGCTCGTAAATAACAATCATAAATCCCCAGACGAACATACGTACTGTATGGCCCCAAAGTAAGCAGAGCTTGGGTTATAGACGACCATACAGTGAACAGGGGGACCCCGGAATAAACAAACAGCCATATATACAACCATGACCCGAGAACATACATATGTGTTCATCAAACAGATGAATGCCCCGACTAGGACTCGAACCTGGGACCTCCGGGGTCTGAGGCATGGTTAATACCACTTATAATACTCGGCCGTCATGCAAATATGCAACTTGATGTTGTGTGGCAGCGGCCATCTTGTCAAACCGTGTTCTGATACAAATTTCTTGAACTATCTTTAAACATATAACTAATTACAAACAAAGTCAGCTAAAGCACTGTCACAATAAGATAATTTCTGTCAAAATATTTCATTGTAATAAAACAGGTATTTGTCTAATACCGCATGTTTTTTGTGTGACGGTGTTTTCAAAGTATTTTCTGTATCTACGAGTAACAGTACAGAGTAAAAGCCTTGTCTGTTTGTTCAAGCGTAATCGTAAATTCCGAATCTGCTCGACTGAATTTGATCATTCTCTCAATATTAGAAAGTAACTTTTAAAGATATAAAGATATTAACCCCAAAACTGCCACGAGGTCAAGAGTAACCTGGCTGAAACCGTACACACAACTCTAGTGATGTGTGTTTAAGTTTTGCCATATGAATACGAAATTGATCGATAAGAAACTTTATGTTGGCATAATATTAACGGTATTGACGTCCGAGTGGCGTAGTGGTTGGTAGCCCTGCCTCATACGCCCAAGTCCCAGGTTCAAGTCCTGGTAGGGGTATTCATTTGTGTGATGAGCGTAGATGTTTGTTCTCGGCTCAGGTTTAACTCAGAAGATTTTTCTTCAGTTTTGTATCAGACCCACCGTACATTTGTTTTAATGTCAACATCTAAAGACCAAGCTTGGATATAAAAATGGCGAGCAACTTTCAAAATACAGCCATTTCACAAATTGCTTGGTAGGTCTATATTTTCTATTACGTTAAAGTTGAAGTCACATTGTTTGTAAAAGTCATAAATATGATGGTTAACGTGGATGTTGGGATAAACAAACATAGAAACAAATAGTATGACGTCATGAGATCACAGTTGGAGAAAACAAAATAACTGAAAATAACATACTTCCCATGATGCAGACGTCATTAGCAGTTCACGAAACAAGCATAAAGGAAGTCTGAGTAACATATGAAATCTTGCAATACTTCAAATTGTTTAAGTCTTATGGTGGTGACAAATACACGTGCCTTGCTGCAATGACTCATTATATTTCTACAATTCCATTTATATAATTTCAATGAACATTGAATTTTCTTAAGAAATCAACCGTTTGCATTTCTATGATTTCTCACCACAAGGAACAAGTTAAACAGGGGTAAAGAAAAAATTCTTATTTTTCCTTCAGTAAAAACTGCGGCAGGTTTTCTATTGCTTTGCTTCGAAGTTTCGCAACTCCGCAGTTCAGTGCATGTTTAGGGCTTCCTTTTCGCATCACGTTTTCAAATCGAGTTCTTTATTTCGACATCTGAATTAACTATTTCTATAGCCGTCAAAGGAGCACGTGTCCAACCTGGGGGTGAGAGGCATAGAGATCATTACTTTCATCTAACGCAGGGTTTCTCAAACTTTTGGCTGCGAAACAGCGAACCCTGTAAGTAACTAATTAAATCCCCCCCCCCCCTCAAGAAAATAATAAAATTACTCTTGAAGAAAATAAGGTTTTTATTTCAATAGAATATAAATGAATGGGTTTGTTTCCTGTCGCAAATTGAGTCTATTTTAGGAGTACTTTTGGACAATTTAACCTTCATTCTGACTCGGTATCGAGTAGATTTCTGCCAGGTGCCAGGTGTGAAAACCCATCCTTACATAAATATGTTGTAGCAAAGGGTAAAAGGCAATTCACCGCTAAATTTAAAAATAGTTTTCAAACTTAACTTCTATAAACAAAATTCAACATAAATAAGCTCTTATGTTACCTGATAATTAAAGGACGAGCTGTCAAAGTTCAATTTGATGAAATTTTTCCTCGTGGAGTCCATTTGACATTGTCACCCTACATTTAAAAAAAAACATTTAACCAATTGAAAGGTTTATAATTCTATATGGACCCTAATGGGTATACTACTTAGATACTTGAGCAAGGTCTGAACAAGCGAGTCAATTGCAAATAGCTTCAACAATTATGGTGAACTAATGAACCCAGACGACACAACTGCATATCAAGGTCCGCAGACGATGCGCCACTTCTGTAATATTAATTAGAATAACGCGCAGTTAACTGAACCGTCAATACACAGAGTGATGTAAAAATATATCTTGTTTCATAGCTGTCATATGAAAGCTCATTGTTTCTTATTCTACATCACAATGGAAAAGGTGAGACGTAAAGAACATTTTTTAATCAATTTGTTCTGATTAAAACTTGCTGGATCTTGCAGTGTGTCCCGCTGCAATACATGATTTGCCACAATTATTAGGTCCTGATATATTAAATTGAAGTTTTGTCGTACTGGCCACTTTGATCTACATTATCTCCTCTTTGGTTAAGAATTCCAATTCCAAATTTATACAGCTATTTACTCACACACATTTGTGTTTCGAAAATCGTAATTCATTTGTTTTTTTTTTTGGTTTTTTCTTTGCGTCACTTAGTTTACAAAATGGAAACGAGTACGAGTTCCACCGTGGCACCGGTGCTGCAGAAACGGCTCGAAGTATAAACCTGTGTATGGTGGCGGTGTCGCAAAAGAAAATACAGTGCATTTTTGGTTCCAACGTTTCGTTCTGGAAATTTCGACCTGCAGAACAAGCCCCGTGGCGGCCGAGACCAAAGTTGATAATGAAGAATGAAGGCTTTTGTGGAAGCGAATCCTTCGCAAACCACGTCCGAGTTAACTGTAGACTGCGGTGTTAGTGACAAAACTGGTTTAATCCACTTAAAGCAAATTGGGGAGGTGAAAAAGCTTGAGAGGTACCCACCTCTCAAGCTCATGAATTGAGTGCAGCAAACCGACAAACGCGCGTCGACTGCTGCGTTACATTACTCAACCGGCACAATAATGAAAGGATTTATAATTGAATTATTACCTGTGATGAAAAGTGGATCGTGTACGACAATCGGAACCGCCCATCGCAATGGTTAAACCCTGGCGAACCAGCCAAATCCTACCCCAAGCGAAAATTGACTCAAAAAAAGTTACTTGTGAGCATTTGGTTGACTAGCGACGGTATCGTTCACTACAGCTTTCTTTAATCTGGCCAGACGATTACGGCAGATGTCTATTGTCAGCAACTGCAAACCATGATGGAAAAGATAGCTGCTGAACAACCAAGGCTGGTCAATCGCTCTAGGCCACTACTGCTTCAGGACAACGCTAGACCACACACTGCAGAGGGCTACCAAATTAAAGGAGCTTCAATTGAAATGTCTAAGACACATTTTTTCGAAATTTGAATAACTTCTTGCATGGGAAAATGTTCAACTCCGATGCGACAGTCCAAAGCGCCTTCAAAGATTTTATTGATTCCCGTCCGATTGGGTTTTTAGTAACTCCTTTATAAAACGCCAATTTCATATGTAATGACGTAATCTTTTGGCCAAAGTACTAAATTTTATTAACCTAGCTGAGGTATGGGGGATTAAGTGGTACTGGAGATTCTTATATTAAGATCTCTTCTGCGGCGGTGCTACAGTCCTTCCTTTTTTAACCGCCATAATTATCACGTTTAGTTAGTTGTGTTCCGAATAAAGGAAAGAAACAGCCGGTGTAGTTGAAATGAAATGAAATATTTTTTTCTCAACATTGACAATTACTTGTTTTTATTGACGTCAAATAAAACATGACTCTACCACCGGTTCGGAAAAACCTTCGTGAAGAAGAACTGGCGAGAAACTTCACGTGTATATTTTTTTCAAAATAAATTTACAGAGTCCTCTTTATTTCTATACAAAGTTGTTCTTATCTGCATCCGTTAGCTCGGCATATCTTCCTCCCCCAAGTATCCAAACAAAGAACACCCTCAAACGGCACCCGCTCACGAGTTAACGCGGGATCCAGCCTTCGCCCTCCTCAACCATTTCCTCCAACCTCCCAACCAATTCTTGGAATAGCTATAATAAATAAATAACAATATAATAAACAATAACGTCTAGGATTTAGATGTCTATGGGCAGGGAAGCCACTTACCATCACAGTTGGAGCACGTGCTGGTTTCGCCAGATATGACAAAGTTAATAAAATGGGCTATGTTTTATTAGTTCTCTACATGACAGTTATTAACAAACATCCATTCATACAGAATGATTCGCTTTTCTTTAACGCAAGTTGTGCTTACTTGGGGTTTACAGTAATGTTGTATTTCTATTTAAGTTAATTTGCAGATTTCTATATAAGTTAAGTTGTTATATTGCAGAATATGGTGGACTTTGTGATGACCACGCCGCTGCAGGACGAGCTGGTGACGCGCGCGCCGCTGCAGCTCCTCACGGATCTACTGGCAGAGGTGAGGTGCTTGTTCTTCTAATGAGGAGTTTTTTATTCATTATTTTTTTATTATTTAGTAAGAATTTGTTTAGAGTCATTAATGATGAGATTATGAAAAATTTATCAATAATTTCAATTATTAAAAATAACCACTACATGATAAGAAATGTATCATACTTTCTTAAGTTTTCACGATTAATTATATCAACTAAAACATTACGAGGGACAATGTGAAAGTATAATTAAATTAAATGAAATATTTATTTCTCAACATTGACTATTACTTGTTCTTACTGACGTCAAATAAAGCATGACCAGCACTGATCGCGATAGAATCCGGTTAAAAGTGTTTTATTTAAGAAATTTAACAGCTGTTTAAGGGGAGCTTCTCACGTGTTCGGGCCTGCAATATTTGTTGATCGGCAATGCCAACTACAACACATATTCGGCAAGTCCATTCGTCTTTTAAAAAGTTCGGCCCATTCGGCTGGGGTCGCCAAAACCCGAACGGCATTGGGCAGGCGGCTTTGTTTCCTAACGGCCATCTACACATTGGTGTAGGGGCCCGAATTGTGTGTAGCGCTCTACGAAACGAGACATAACACAAAAAGTAAGACGGCAAATGATAAAATGAAACAAAAACTTATTTGTTGATTTACAATACTTAAACCAGTATGACATATAAATCTTTGATATTGTAGCGGTGACGCGCTACTCAACCGACCAATCACAACGCGTGTTCTACATCGCAATATCAAATTTACTTAAGCGATTAAAATATTCGTGGGCCGCGGCCTGGTCACCACAATTACATCTGTGGGAACGCGTGGTAAAGCTCCCTAAAATATTAATACATGGAAATAAAATTGAAATTATTTATGGCAAAGGTATTTGTTACAGTACTATATTTGAATAATTCGTTTATTTTGATCTAGAGGATGTTCATTTATTGACAATTATAATAATACTTGCAAAGTTAAAGGAGTCTGTGGAGTAAGATTTTACAAAAAGTTGGTATTCACAATAATCAAAATAATGAAATAAAATGACACAAGGATATTATTACATAATTACAAAAAAAATAAGGTATTCAAAGCATTACGGTTTCTTAAATAATTTGTTCGTTCAAGTAGCAACGAAGATAAAATAAAACATTTGGTTCAAAATAATAAGTTAATTTATGATCAACAAAACTTGCACCTTATTTGAAGGGGCTCTTGATATATCAACATTTTATAGATCATATTAGACATATTAAGGGCTTAACTTTTGACAAGACTTTCCATACAAATTGTGTCAAATTCCCAAAATTATTCGATTGATAAAAGTTATCTGAGCATTGAACAATCAGTCCAAATATTTTTGTTTGAGGCTCAAGTATTATCATTTTTTACTTTATAAAATTTAAGTTTTGTAAAAATCTTAGTCTGATATAGTTTTTAATGCTGGGTCATATTGTAGCGCGAAGATGCGTGTTGCGTTGTGATAAAACTTCGTGTTCAATTTAGTTTGCAAAAATGGTTCGTAATACGAAACCTTCAAAAGCGGCTCCAGTATTTGAGACATACCTAGTGGCGAGTCACCAAATTTAGAACTATGCCTGCAAATTCAATAATAGGTACATTTTAAACTCTCGAACAAAAGAAACAGGAAGAAATGTTTCACAAATATCTGAATATGACTAATAGTTATATGTTTTCATACCGATAGTCATATCAAAAGACAGTTGTAGATTAGCCACATAAGTCATACAAGTTTGACCAGGATCAGAACGAACATTAGTCATTCAGGTGATTCGGTTGTCGGTGCGGCATTGCGGCGGTTTCGTTGGAGATGTGTACTTCTTCTTCTTTATGAATTCCCTCTCCATTATTGATGGTTGGCAGTCAAGCTTCTGATCCTCTCTCTGTCCCTGGCTAGTGTAAAAAGTTGTTCCACGGTTTTGATACCGGTCCATTCTCTGATATTTATGAGCCATGACATTTTCATCTTCATCTTCATCTATAGGCTTAGGGTTCCGTATTATAGTTAGTTTTTAGTAATTAATTATCAATCATTTTTAGTAATCAATCAATAGAATGATTGTGTTTGAGTTATTATTATATTTTTTGACAGATATAGAAACTGAGGTGGTTATTCTGTTCAATATACAGGATGACTTTCTTTGGCGAACCGAAAAAGATCGGCTTTATACGACATTGGAAGCTAACCCCGTAATATTCGTAGGAAGAGTGTAACTTGCGCTACATGGTGTCTTGAGGAAAGTTTTTGTCAAGTGTGAGCTCATGTGCCCTTTTTTCGGACTATAAATAAGTCCTCCGGTTAATTCCATTACAGATAAGTACTAGTGTAAATATTGGAATACTACACTTGTCTTAATTTTTTAAAATGGTTATGGGGTTTCTTTTTTTTGTCTCCGGTACCGCACTCATATTTATTGATTGATTCATACTAAACGGTGCAGGTGTGGAATTATGAATAAAGTTTATTCTTTTCATCGGTTTAGTTATGGCGGCAGATTACAAACAAAGGGTTGAATGCCGACACTGATTCATGCAATAGTTTGTTTTTTTATTTTTAACTATTTTTTAAATATACATTTTTGTATCTATCAATGTATTAACACGGCTGCCAAAAATAAATATGGCGTCGAAATTGATGCCAAAAAAAGGGTACAGAAGAAAACTAAGTTGCCATGATATCTAAGTTCCCAACATCGCAAAAGTTACTGAGTGGCAGAATCTGTAAGATAGGCGTTACCATAGGCCCTGTGCTAACTAAAATGGTAGGTAAGAAAAGCAGAATCTGAATTTGCATAAAATACTAGAAAAATAATTAGAAAACGGTTATAAGTACAACTATTAATTACAAAAGTATAAAAATGATAGTATAGTATAACTTAAAAATTTACAAATAAATACATAAAACACCAAAACTAACAAAAAATAAAAAGAATTAAACAAGAGCAAAACAATACTAGTTAGAAACTAAAAAAAAGTATTCTGACATTAGTATACAAGAAAGAAGAAGAACACATAAATGTATACAATTTGAAATAATAGACTGTAGATAGAAATTAATCAAATAATGTACAAAGAGCCTCTAGCTCAATGAACGTAGACTAGGAGAACATCATAGTATATTATGCTACTAAGAGCAAATCATTGACTTTGAGCTGAAACCTGTCGAGAGCTGTGGTGAGTGGAGCCGGGGCAGTATCATATTAATGGATATTAAGTAAAAGTAATCAAAAAAAATTGTAGTTTATTAGTTCGGAAATCTCTGTTTTACTAACGTCTTCTGCGCAAATTGCATAACATCTAGACGTGTTTCAGACGCTCTGTCACAGATACCAGGGGTCAAACAGCTACTCATTAACTGATTTCTGAAAACTGATTTCTACTCGCTGAAATGTTTACAAACATGTGGTGTCGTCATTGGAGCACGTGAGAACAATGTGGTCTTCACGATTAGCACATGATCCATTGACGTATTAGCTCGTGTGCTGGTCACATTACACCTCATTCAGCTCGCCTTGCAATACTACGTGCTAACATGTGTAATTTGATAACTGCTGAGTTTGTCCTTTTGAAGTTGTTCCACTTGATGGTCGGTGATGGTGTTGAGATGCTGTGTTATTGATTACTGTCCCACAAACGTTGTAGATCTCAATATTACTATAACATATTTCCTTAAAGAAAGGAATAATAAATGGCGGCTTGTACTTGCATTGACAGCTAGTACAGTTATCATACAAATTTTCAAAAGATTTTTTCAATTCAAAAATAATAAAAAAAGATCGGGTTTTCAAACTTGCTTCTGACAGCGGCTTCGTCGGCGTGAAAGTTTGAAAGACACGTGGCGCCATCCATTATCATGGGAATATTTTTGTTGTTTTCATCGGAAACAGTGCTTTTTTCGGGATGAAAGGACCTTATGTCCATTTTTGTACGCCTGACAAATTAAATGACAAAATTTCAGGATAATCCTTATTATGATGTTGGTTAAAATAAAACACGAATATTATTTAAATCAAGACTAATATTTTTTTTACTTACCGTACGCGCGAGAGAGTATAGACGGCACTGAACGAGCGAGAGCGAGAGAACATGATAAGCACCGCCATTTTCAATTCCTTTCTTTAATGAACCATGTCATAAAAAGTTTATCATGAGATGTTAGGTTATAAAGATGTATCTACTGTTAATGCGTGGAAATGATGATATATGTATCGTAAATAGATCGCGATCTTTGCTTTTTGGCCAAATTAAAATAACAACGGTATTCATTGTTTTTAGTTTATCTGGTTTTTATAAGTTTGTTCTATCGTTAATTTGTCAAAGTTATTATTGTAAAAAAAAACGTATTTTACATGGAATAATAAATTCAAGCTTTCAGGTGATCACAGAGACGTTGTTCAAGATCAAGGTAAAATAAAATCAACAAAATAAATAGATGAAACCTCTATAGGCAAAAACCAAATCGCTGGAATCTTTCAGATACCTACTCCGTTGAATGTATAATGTAATCGGCCCAGAACGAATGGACGACTCTTCCGACTGAAAGAACTGGCTAATGGCCAGCAGCGACACGCTGTTCTCCATGCTTGACCACCTATTCCACAACCGCACTTTTCATACTCCAATTACATAACCAAACTCATCAATCCACCATATTCAACAGGAAAAGGACTCCCCCGACTGGGAAGAATGGGCCGAAAACGCCACGAGCGTCGCCGCTCCTCTGCTCGCCGAGCGGTGCGCGAGCGGCGAGCTGTGCGGGCTGCTGGCCCGGCTGTGCCGCCGCCGCCCGCGCGCCGCCCCGCTGCCCGCGCTGGCGCCGCCCGTGCGACGCGTGCTCACCAGGAACGTCGACTTCGCAAGGGCGCCGAATGCGAGGCAGCTGGTGAAAGATTATATTAGGTATGTGGTCATTTTTGGTTTTAATTTTGATCTTAATAAGTTTAATATTAATAAACAAGTTGAATGAACACTTTATGTGCCTAAATAACATTATACAAAAATAAAAGATAGTCTTCTAACTAAAAACAAAAAAAAACTAATATATATGAAGTACCTAATGATACTTCTTGCTAATATGATAAACACGAAAGAGAATTTTTTATATTTTGTATTTTACGCGTTTACCCCCTTATTTTCATCCAATGCAAATTTGCGTATACATTATCAAGGATACAAGTTAGGCACCTTTCATCCGGAAAAAGAACTTTGAGCAAAAACTGGTGACTGAATAAAATGTGCTAAGTATTCTGTTTCACCTTGACGGGGTCAATTTATTGTTGATCGCCCCCTTACACTGACTGTTTAAAAGCTACAGCGAAGAATGAGTGTACAATATATTCAAATTCAAATATTTATTTCTCAACATTGACAATTACTTGTTCTTATTGACGTCAAATAAAACATGACTCTACCAACAGTTCGGATAAACCTTCGTGCAGAAGAACTGGCGAGATACTTCACAGTGTCGCTTTGTGTCTATACAAAATTATTCTTATCTGCATTTGTTAGCTCGGAAAATCTCCCTCCCCCAAGTCTCCAAACGACGAACACCCTCAAATGGCACCCGTTCACGATTTAACGCGGGATCCAGCCATCGCCCTCCTCAACCACATTAGATATAGAGCGACCCGTCACCCGACGCTACCATAAGAAGACGTACTTTAGTGACAATGACGCTTTAGATATTCACCGGGATGATGAACTTAACGAACAAACAGACACATTACACATGTTTTGTTACAAATACTAGTGAAAACCTGTTGGTGAATGGATTATACCCAAGGGCTTTTATCATCCAAATAATCGGAACGTTCATAATATGCTTTGGCACACAATCGATGTGAAAATCGAATCTTCTTTGGTGTATAAAATCGAGTTTAAGTACTTTACATAACATCACGTTATACATGCACTTAAGAAATAAGTAGGTTTATTTAATCCAGCATGCAACAATGAATCCTTTAATTAAAGCAGAGAAATCATGTAATCGTAATGTATCGGTAAATATTTGTAGTTTCTAACTAGAGCGTTTGAAATATTAGGTACCTACTTATAATAAATTTCAACACTGTACTTTGACCGGTAAAAATTTAATTTACGATATTATGATCAGTAAAAATTTCCAAGGCAGTGACTTTGTTCATATCATCAATTTTAAATACCATTCAATCAAGGGTCAGCTGCAGGAGGCACCAGCACCTACGTAAGCTGTTCTAGGTTGAGGTTGAAGCTGGCGTCAATTTTGACATTACATTCAAGGAAAAATACCATCGCATTTTTCGTATGATTAAAACAGAATTGTACAATCGAGGGATACAGGGATACGGGTAGTTTTGAATCATTGTTACAGAGCTTGCGCGACTTTTCGTTTACTTTAACATCTTTAGTTGTAATAAGAAAATCTTTAGTTTTAAGACCTTAGGCCTTCTATTCTACCTAGATATTATACTAGTTTATAAGTAACCCTTGAACTTACCACAAAATCAACTTCACTACATAGTATAAAACAAAGTCGCTTCTGCTGTCTGTCTGTCCCTATGTATGCATAGATCTTTAAAACTACGCAACGGATTTTGATGCAGTTTTTTTTAATAGATAAGGTGATTCAAGAGAACGGCTTATATGTATAATACGTTTATAATATAGTAGAGAAACACCGATAATTTTAGAGGTTTTAAATGTGGTGTCGTAAATATACACATTTTTTGCGCTTACATTGCAAACGCTGGCTGAACCATACTAGATAGATCAAAATAATGTACTACAGTATTGTACACCTTAAAAAGGTCTACAAAAAAATCCGCGACGGTATATATGTGTATCTTTTAGGGATAACCCACAATAACCATTTTTTGTCCTTTACTTTTTACGAGAAATAATGGCTAATTTACGAAGCGATTTTAAGCAATACAGCATTAATCCTTATCCAATTAAGTACCTTAATAACATTGTGCATAAAGATCAATATGGCCCTTTATAGCGTGTAATTTAAATGACTATTTTCGAAGATATTACAGATTTAAAATGCAGGGACATGACCCTTGCGAAGCCGGGGCGGGTCGTTAGTTTTCAATATATCACAAATGGCCGCGCGTCATCTAGATCGACCTACAACATATACGTTACTAACCCAAATACAGTTTGTATAAAGAAACATAAAATTAAACCAAACAATACCAGCAAAACAAATTAGGCCAAGTAACCTTAATTTATCATCATTGGATCACCAGAGCACCAGATGACTCTCAGAGCACATTTAATTGCGAACGTGTAATCGTAATGTGTTCCGCCATTAGGGCAACAGAACAAATCGTCGCCGGCGACGTCTATTGCGGTCTATAAATAAAACACCGTTGAATGACGTCAATGCCAATACCTTTCTTTAATTATTAAGTTGCTTACTTTGCATTTGTTCGGTGAAGTCGCGTTTTTATATGGGGCTTCGGATTTCATTACAGTTTAAAATATTATCTGTTGAGAAATGAATAGTTGGTTGGTTACTGAAAGCACATTTTTGTTACTTTGTTAGAGTGATCTATAGTATCTCTATAGTTGCTGATGCGTACGGAGGACCGGCCTAGTTCCATGCAGAAATCCTTTTTAAAAACTCCTAACTAAAGCCGAAACCTGAACGGTATTCCCAATTTAAAAAATTTGCAAAAAAACTGCTTCACAATCGATACAGTCGTTTGGGAGTTACAATCCCCACAGACATACAGGTTAAATTTATAATATCCCTATTTTTCCGTTAGGGGGTTAAAAAACAAATCTATCGCTTCCAAATAATGATTTCAATTAAGATTTCTCAATCTGATAGGTAAATAGGCAACCTGTAGGTTGGAATGTTGGTTAGAAATTAAGCTACATTATTCTAATTAATATTAGTTTAAAGAAATACAACCAACTAGCTTGCTTTTATAATTACTAAGATCATTATCATAAGTAAGTATTATGCTACTCGTGATACCTGTGGATGTGCAGTTTAGCAAAATCTAATTTTTATTGACCTATTAGCAAAGAGATGACAGCCATAATAGAAGAAGACCTTTGATAAAATACATTACCTAATCGCCTAAATAATAAAATGAATAAATAGTAATTAAATAAAACCGAACCGTTAGCTGGTCAGGTCATATTTCCTTTCCGTAAAAAGCTGTGTGTTGATGTGTTTCGTGGTGAAGATACATTTACCCTGTGAAACGAAAATTCAGTCATAGTTTTACGAAAATATGTTACAAAAGTTCTTTTACTTAATAAAACTGAACTTGTATATTTATATTAACAAGAAGAAACCTGCCTTGCGCAGTAGAAAAATACAATTTTAATTGGTACGCGAAGCATACTAAACTTGTAAATTGTAAAAGTGTAAAAAAGCGAACAATGTCGCAAGCTAATGCCTACATTATATGTGTGGCGAATGAAATGAATCGAACTTGAATCGAATCGAAATGAAAATATATAATAATATATATCTATATGATAAACTTCAAATTCAACAAAAAGGTATCCTCTTTGGCTTATTGCAAATCACACATTCATTCATTTACTACAGTTGCTTCAAGCTCTTCTATACAAATATAAATACAAGTACTAAAATGCTAATTTAAAGTTTCAATATGAGTACCAGATTGCGTATCTCATTTCATTTCCATTTATTCACAAGGATCTCTATTTCGAAACCTCCTCGTTGACTTTAACTGTGTATAATATAAAATACTGGGCTAACTTGCAAGAAGAAAGCATGGAACTTCATAAAAATCAAACACTTTGCCTAAAGATACAATATATTTGTAACGTCAACTAAAACTTTATTTGCTCCGCATCGATGGTGATCCAATGAATCCCTTCGGGCAGACTTTGGACCTTACATAAAATATAATTAAGCATATTATTCTATGCGTACTCGATTTGTCGAATTTTTTCTACTATAAATCCATCAAACTTTTGTCCTCAGTGCCCTAAGCGCTCATAACTCCGGGCCGTCTCTCGTCCGACGGTTCGTGGAAGTGACGCACGGCAGCCGCGCCGTCTGCCCGCACCCGCGAGCCGCGCCGAACCTGGCCGCGGTGGTGCTGGCGGCCATCGACGACTACTTCAGAGAGAGCAGCACTCCGCACCAGTGTGGCGATGATGAGGAGCGGTTGCTGTGCTTTGCGGATATTTTGGAGCATATGTGAGTGTTCTTTAATCATCAGAGTCCTGAGAGAAGCCCGGGGACTGCCGAATGTATCAATGATTTATAACTTCTTTAATACCGTAAAGTATCTTGAGGACATCCACACATCTTAGAAGTTATTTTGATGAAATTTCTGCCAACCACAGTGAACGACCGGGGTGGGCTCACCCCTTATTTTTCCGGTGAGGCGGATGTGCCTGCGTAGGATTATAAGGGTTTGCCTGCGTCCCTTGTTCAACTACATCAGTCTGGCTGTTGAGGTGTTATTTTATTGTACAAATACACAACTGCTGCTTCGTTAATTGTTGTTTATTTATCTATTATCTAAAACTAAAAAAAGACTGTGAATCCAGGTGTGAATATGAAGACTGGCTAGTCATTGTGAGCGGGGTGCTGCAGCCCGTGCCGCTCAGCCCAGCTGCCATGACGTGTGGGCGCGTGGCGGCCCGGCTCGCTCAGGTGCTGCGCACCATGTCGCGGGACCCGCGCTGCGCGGCGCACGGCAGTGTGGCGCCGGCGCGCGCGCAGCGGCCCTCTCCGCCATCTTGGCTGAGGGCTGCGGCCCCGTCGGATCCGATGCTCGCAATACCTCATAAGGATCTGTGCAAATTGTGGGGGGATATGGTGAGTTTGTGTAGTCCTTTTGAAATGTAGAATCACGGGGAAAATTGTCAAAACTTCGGATGTAGATGTGAAACTATCCTCAAAGTAGTGATACTTGGTACTTATTTAAATAGGGAAGAGCTCTTGTAGATTTTCCCGTTTTGATCACGGTTTTGTCGTAAGGGCAACCTTGCAAATATTTTCGAACCCACAGTTCGAACCACTATTCCTCAAAATATGTTTTTTAAAGATTAAAATTTGGCTCAAATTCCTAATGTTATAATAAAACTGGCGCCTTAGCTTGGATTTGCAAAAATTTATATCGTTTTACCTACTGTCCATTATTGTAAGTCAATTTTTTTTAACTAACGTTATATGGCTTAGATACCACGTAGGTACGTGACGTTCTTAGAGATTAAACTGCGATTGCTCCGTTCATTATAGCCTGATTTGCGCGAACAATGATTTACACCAATAATAAAAAAATTTCGTAAAACACGTACTTACTGATAACGGTATAACCAACATTATGACGTGTCTTACTGAAAAAAAAATACATAATAACGCAAAAAAAAAGTGCAGATTAAAAAATAATGGATAACTTGATAACATTTCCAGAAGATATCAACCTTTTTTGTTATTACTACAAGATGGAAACTCGAAACTACCGATAAATAAAGTGGAGACGTAAGTTATTTCCGAGCTATTAAAACGATAAATCTTAAATTTCGATGTCAAATTCTGGATATAAGTCCTTGGTTTTTATCTTTAAATACTCTTAACAAATTGCCTGAAGCGATAAGATGTTGCAATTTATTAGTACAAGTGTAATTATAGCTCTGACGTACAAACGCCAAATAAATGACAAAATGGTTAGTTAAAATATATTAGTACAGAGAATGCAAAAACCTGATATGAAACACATTCCATTTCAACCTGCCAGACGTCACAACAACTTGAGTTTCCTGATTGGTCCTTATTTGGCATTTCACGTTTTATTTTCATTCATTGATATCAATGACGCGCGCTTGCGGCTGTACAGTCGGCAACAAAATGATCCCTACAGTTTCGTACCATTATAGCTTCTATTTTCCAAGGACTAAGGTTTAAAGGTATTCCAGTAACTTTTAGTGGAGTTACTTTGTCAGTTTATTGTGACAATGGATCGTAAACAAAACAGAACAAAGATATGTTAGACGTGAACGTCGCGCAATGGGCTATTTTGTATGTTTATTACAGCTTATCAGAAAATTACGCAGTTACGTTTATTTCCTGAATGTGTTTTTTTTTAATTTTTAAATATGCTATGATTGATAGGTAACGCAGTAAGTTTTTTATATTACAGAAATAACTTAATTATTTTTTGATGTCCTCGTGGCGTAAGTCCTAGAAATGCAGAGGTTCCAGATTCCATTCAACGATGGGATTATCCGTTAATATTTATTTTAATTCCAATAATTTTTGCATTTGTGAATATCTTATATTCTTTACAACTCGCAATAGCTTATCAGTTCCACATTTCTAATCTTAAACGCTCTGTAAAGTAGGTGGTGGTAAGCGTGCAACAAATTTAAGTCCTATGAGAAACATGGTGACCATTTCGTATTGCTCATTGATATAAAAGTATCTTCTATATTGTCTAAAATTTTGCGATGTTGCATTATGTCTTTATACACAGGTCAGTATTTTTGTAAACGTTTCTTTAGCACAATCCGATCTCCATATATTTATTTATGTCGGGTCCCGGTTGCGTTGTAGGTAGGTAGGTAGGTACAGAAATATGCACTAAGTTAATTACAAAGATACGTTTCAAGCTTACATCATACATGTGATAATCTACAAAAAATTAAGAGTTTTAAGACCGTCTATTTAGATAATAATATGTTGCGAATATGAAAAGTTTTGTCTGGCTTTCTAAACTTACACGTGCGTCATCGGGCAGGGCTGCCTCGTGTCATTTCCTCTAGAGTACGCAGTATATTTTATAAATTAAGGATTGCTGTCCATGGATGGATATTTCCATCTAAAATAGTAAGATTAGTTATTCTGTTTTTTTACGAATAAATTCGATAGAACTTGATTAATATTTTCGAAGTTTGGATGCTAAATTGTCCAGAATCTATATTAAATATTTAATCAAGAAACTTCCCCTGTATCAGAAGCAAATAAAATGGCGTGTAATCGCTGTATAATAATATTTAAAATTAATAATTGTTTATTTCTTTTAAAACGTCTACGAAACGAAAAAAGAATGAGCAGATTATTCAAAAACTCTGAACCCAAATAAAACATATAGCTACCAAATGTTCCATAAAAGCCAAAATATGCCTAATTTAAAGATCCTTCATAAATCATTTCAATTGTGTCATGCTTTACCTTATTTCATCTGCTTTTGTTTCAGCTGGGAGGTCTGCTGAACTGCTGCTGTAAGAGAAAGAGTTTCCTGCAGAGTATGAGTAAACAACTTCCGGATTTCCTGCTCGTTGCTCTGACAGAACATGTAAGTGTTTGACTCTGCTCTATTGTGCCTAGTCTGTCGTTTTCTGTGTTTCCTTTGTATCCAGTTAAAATTATTTATTTATCATTTTATTCTCACGTCAACATATTTTTTTGGATAGTTTTGATACAGGTAATATGAAATTAAATGAAATGAAATATTTATTTCTTAACGTTGACAATTACTTGTTCTTATTGATGTCAAATAAAACATGACTCTACCACCAGTTCGAAAAAACCTTCGTGAAGAAGAACTGGCAAGAAACTTCATGTCTATACAAAGTTATTCTTATCTGCATCTGTTAGCCCCCAAGTATCCAAACGACGAACACCCTCAAACGGCACCCGTTCACGAGTTAACGCGGGATCCAACCATCGCTATTGTATTGTTGTTTTCATAATTCTTCTTCAGTTGCAGTAAGTTTTCATTTTTGTAATTGTAATCCAGCTAAGTATCTATTTTAATACCATAACTTTCCGCAGTTTACTACAGTAGTCATTTCTCTCTGCTATTAGTTATCAAACATGTTTACCTACCATACAAGCAGATTCAATTAGTCCACAAACGCGACGTAATATTAAATGTCGCCAAATGCACGACGCTGCGCAGCCGCAGACAAAACCATGCCTGTTTTATGCCATTTGTTGATAGAACATGTCCACGTGATTGATAACTAAATAAATTAATCTTAGATACCAAAACTTACTAATTTCCACTTTCACCCCTGTGCAACTTAAGTTAAAATTTATAAAGGCTTTTTTACGCTAGAAGGTTAAATGAAAAGCGACTTTATTAATAGCATATAGAATACATATTCAGTAAACAAGCGGCACAATCTTGTCAAAACGGAGATATTATTTTTTTACTGCGATTTGCATTTCTGTGTAGTACAAAACACAGTCGATTTTTATTTGACTATTTAGCTGAGGTAAGTCAGATGAGCTTAATTTACAGATGCTAGTCTTAGTCGAAAATTATGCAGTACGCTGTTGGAGAAGTCGAAACAGGTCTTAGGGATCGTTTCACCTAGTATAAAGTAGGTACTGTCTCTAGAAAAACGATGTGATGTCCAGTTGACTACACTTAACTTATATTTTTATTTTTTTTCAACAATGGATACAAATCCTTAAGCAGTTATTAAAATAGGTAAAATACGACATACTTAAGAATAGCGCCTGAAAATATAGATGTTTTAATTAATATATAAATAAACAAAAGATTTTATAAATAAAAAGTATAACGAGAAGAAAATTCTTGCAGGGTTTACGTTAAAAGTTATGGCATGATATAACAAGGAATTAGGTTATCGACAATCGTCGAAAAAGTATTAAAAATTTTTATTTTTTTTATTGAAAAAGGATTAGACGTTTTTCTTCTATCTCACGTGATGGAAAATGACGATGAAGACGAATGTGTTACACGTCTATCCACGAGATACCTAATCACTCGACGCTTGAAAGAACTAGGACTAAAAAACAGACGCAGGCAGTTCTAACTATCGAAGCGTTTGGTTCGATTTCTTGGGATATCTACCATAAAGGGATGGAAGGTCTGTCTGCGTTTAGTAGTCCGATGTAAGAAGGGTGTGGGTTCAACCTGATCAAAAAGAGCATTCGCGCACACTCCAAATGTAATCTGTAGAAGACTGCTACACTGGCAACTGACGATGGTCGAGGCTATGCAGTTTTTTGGTGGTAAGGTCAAAGTTGAAAAATGCACAGAAAACTGATTAAATCAATAGTAGAAATATTTTTAACCAGTAGACGCTTTATTTTAAAGGTTTATTGATATCGCGTGGACAAAAGAATAATAAAAATATTTATCAGATCTTTTTTGTTTTATTTATATTTATCAGAATAAATAGTTTAAGATATTCTTTCATCTTGCAATTAATGATATCGTTATAATTAAATATATATTCTAGAGCTCCGCCTGCAAAAGGAATTACTGTAGATCATTTTAATAAGTAATAAATAATAAATAAATGAATGAATCCCCAGACAAACACACCAACTGTGTGGCCCCAAAGTAGGGGGCAAAGTAGGGGGAACCCAGCATAAATATACATATATAAATATCAAAAACCATGACCCGAGAACTAACATTTATGTTCATCACACAAACGAATGCCCCGGCCAGGACTCGAACCTGGGACCTCCGGCGTATGAGGCAGGTCTACTAACCACTACGCTACTTGGTCGTCTACTAGTTTTTTAGTAGACATATCGACTTATAAAACATGTATAACTGTATAATCTTGGTTTCATATTGGCAGACTTCCATTTTTTTTTATAAATCCATGTGAATAAAACCTCTATACAACGAACGCACATAAATGAGTTATTATGATTTTTATCGTGCATATCAACTTACAGGAAGGATTATTTCATTTTGGGACTCGACTTAACAGATAGATATTTATGAACAATGTGCAGGGTAGAATTTGTTCGAATTGCCAAAATTTGATGGTTTGAGTAATGTTTTTCAGAAATCTGAGCTTGTTCACGACTGCAGATAGATCATGCGTGGCCGACGCGTGGCGTGTATGGAGCGATTGCTCAAGGACATTAGCTCACGGTACCGCCTTAGGTTGGTTATAAAAGAGTGCTGAGAGCTTTTTTTACCGCCGGTTGGTTTTCCTCTCAGTCTACCCATAATACCGTTTAGCAGCCGAAGTGAAGATGTATTCACGCAATGTCAATGAAGTTGAAGAAAAAAAAATTTTTCACCTATGATGAAAAAAAATATTTTGAATTTTGAATTTTTGAATTGAATATAGGCATTTAATTTACATATTACTCGTATTTATTTTGCAAATAATGTTACTCAAAAAATTATATTAAATCTCAGCACTTATAAATAACTAGCGACCCGCCCCGGCTTCGCACGGGTCTATGTCCGTGCATTTTAAATCTGTAATATCTTCGAAAATATTCATTTAAATTACACGCTGCAAAAAACCATATTGATCTATATTACATGCACAATGTATTTAAGGTACTTAATTGGATAAGGATTAATGCTGTATTGCTTAAAATCGCTGCGTAAATAAGCCATTATTTCTCGTAAAAAGTAAAGGATGAAAAATGGTTATTGTAGGTTATCCTTAAGAGATAGACATATACCATCTCGAATTTTTTGTAGACCTTTTTAAGATGTACAATACTGTAGTACATTATATTATATATAAGCGCAAAAAATATGTTTATTTACAATATCACATTAAAAACCTCTAAAATTATCAGTGTTTTCCCACTATATTATGCATTTATTATACACATAAACCTTCCTCTTGATCACTTTATCTATTTAAAAAACCGCATCAAAATCCGTTGCGTAGTTTTAAAGTTCTAAGCATACATAGGGACACACAGACAGCGGAAAGCGTCTTTGTTTTATACTATGTAATGATACTTTGCAATTGTACTAATTTATGTAACTTGTGCACATCACCCAGGACAGCAATACTAAAATTATAATAGAGTAAAAAAATTAAGTTATACCTCGCTTGACCCACCGTCATTTTCTTATTCCTCCAGGAAGCAGCCCTGGAAGCCCTCTGCCTGATGCTGGAGTGGGAAGTGGGCAGCGGAGAGCAGACCCAGCTGGAGATCATAGCGACGCTACAAGGCACGCCCCGCGGCTTGCAGTGCTACCGGGACCTGTGCGAGAGGCAGCAGAACTTGCAGAAGTTGGTGAGTTTTGAGGATGAGATTGGAGAAGATGGAAGGAGTAAGGGTTGAGAGAAGTATTTTTTTAAAGCAGATAGGAAATAGATAGTATAAGAATAGTTACATAGATTGAGGCGGTACTTGTGTCCTGATGTTCTTGTTGAGGTTGAACACTCGCGTACGACTAATGAAGATCTTTTGCGGAAGTAATTGACTTTATTAATAGAGATTAATACATAAAATGTCCGCACAAACATTAAAATATAAATAGCCCACAGCAAGCTAGACTTACGTATGCCCATATATATATATACCTAATTAATAGCGAAAAGAAATATAGGTAATACAACGCCTAAATTTCTTTGTACTAAGGGCAAACCGACCAAAACTGGCAAAAAATGAAACAACAAAGTTTATAACACTAACAGTTTTTGCCAAATTCAAAATAGTGAGAAGGTTAACGACAGAACTCCCCCACGCGCTAGGCGCTGGGCTAGGAGACAATCGTCTTTTTTTTTTTCGAAATGGACAGTTTATTTATGGCTCTATTAGCCTTTTAAATTTCACCGGACGTGAGGCATTCGTCGATATTGGAGTGTGTAAGATGAATAATAATTAGACTATAACTATGTTAAGGCCCGTTTCTTCAAGGCTCAGAGAAGTTTTATCAGTAGAGTGATGTATTATAGTATTATTTCTATAAATACCCAGACAAACACGCCAACTGTATGGCCCCAAAATAAGCAGAGCTTGGTTTATGGATGACCATTTAGCGACCTTGGGGGGAAACCCAGAATAAACATGTATGTTTATTCTGGGTTGTAATGATGTATCATTAAATACAAACAACCATGACCCGACAACAAACATCTATGTTCATCACACAAATACATACCCCAAACAGGGCTCGAAACTGGGATCTTCGGCTCATGAGGCAGGGCTACCAACCACTACACCACTCAGTTGTCGAAATCTCTTGACAAGACTTTTCATTTCAAGAAATTATGTCAAATTCTCAAAAAGTATTTTACTTATAAATGTTAGCAAATCTTTTAAGGTGGATTATGTACTTAACAAAAAAAATCGATTAAAGAACAATATGATTTTACGTCAAAACACACCTAGTATACTGAATACTAAATTCATTGAACTATTCAGAATTATTTGTAAAGTTCATATCGAATCTACATTGTTGCAACTCAAAACTTTGAAACGTTATGTTAACATGGACTATAAAACTCGCTGAATGAATGCTAAATGTATTCCTAAACACTTGTTATAGGCACGTTAACACAAAAACAAAATCACCATTTAACAATAGCCGAACATATATATATATTTACATATACACATATATATACATACACCAAACACAATTGTTTTTATGTGAACTTTCAGTACTTTGATTTCTAATTTCTTTATTCTGCTCTCTTCCTATACGATATACCAAATTTTTCATTGAATAACATAATACACATTATTTAATCATTTAAAAATACCTATGAGGATATTGAGACTCAAAGAAATTGTACATCAGGGAAATGTATTTTTTTTCGCAATGGTTTAATTATTAGCCTGTTAAATTTCACCGGACTTTGTGGCCTAGCGCTGAGGTCGCTTAGCTGGAACTTAAACTACTCCTAGGTACGATACGCCTAAGGGCACCCGAGAGGGCACGGACCTCGGCTTAGGACGCCGTATATTAAAACCACTGGTTCGAAAGGGTCATCTACTGCCAAAGAACCAGCAATAAACTCAGTAGGAATGCGTACGCCGCGTTAGCCTGGCCCACCGGTGGGTTAGGCGATTCGAATGCCGTGTTGCCCCTATTTCTAACGCTCGTTCGCGTTCGCTCACGGCGTTCCTTGTTGTAATAGCGTCGTCGGGATCTGTTAAGACGTTACGCGGACGCCTGTAACGGACAATTGGAAAAAGGATAATTGGGATATGTATAGAAAGAAAGGAAACATCAAGAAATAGTTCAGTATAAATCCCGAGTAGCTAAAAAAATGTTTTTGTTTGTTACGCGATGTGTACTAGACCAAATACTTCGTTGTTCAATATCGCTTCTGCCCACTTGGCTAAACGGAAAAAACATCGAGTAAAAGGTCTGGCAAAGTTAAAAGGCTTAGTAAACTTTCAAACTAAGAGAACGAAATGAATATCTGTTAAAAAGTTATCCACACTCTAACCTGCTTGCTCCTGTCTCGCAGCAGTCGGAATGCGGTGAGCGTTAACACGACATCTTCTCTCAAAATATCTGAAGAACTAAAGTTATCTAACCCAAGGTTCTCCTACTCCACAGCAATCAGAAGGTGGGCCGCGTCGGCTGGCGCTGCCGGTGCGCGCGACGGACGCCGACGTGGCGGCGCTGTTGGACGCCGGCGCGCTTGGCAACCTCGAGTGTCTCAGCCTAGCCTTCACGGCCGTCACCAGTGCCTGTGCACATCATCTGATCAAGGTATAAACTTCACGCCCATCATCCCTTTCACTGAAATATTCTGCAGGACAAATGTTTCCCTTAAGGATCTCCACGCCGCTGCTCTCATTTTGTACTGGTAATCATAAATAGATTGTTCGTCCATCTAATGACGAGTTTGCCTACACTACGTCTTATAATATTTAAAAAGCCTAAGTCTTGTTAATCAACGCGTGATAAGATAAAGAAAATACGAATTGCAAACGACCTTACTGCCACAACAATATGATTTTTTTTATTATGATACAAATGTAGAAAATGTAATGTTGTGTGCAGGACTACTTACTTCAACTCTATTAGTTGTTCAATCACCTTAAAAGTTTGATTTAATTGATAAATTGCAAAGGCAATTAATACTTATCTCATTAATAAATTACTTATCTCATTGCATCGTCGCTAAACAAACCGTTCACTCACCCTCTACTCCTCTCCTCCAGCTGCCGTCGCTGCGCTACCTCAACCTGTGGGCGACGCAGTTCGGCGACAGCGGGCTGCAGCTCATCGCCGAGCACCTGCCCAGGTTGCAGGTGCTCAATCTCTGCGAGACGCCCGTGTCTGACAAGGGAATCGAGGCCTTGACTGGTAAGGCACCTGGATTTGTACAGTTTTTAATGTAAAGCTTGTTCGATCTTGTTTGATGAATGTCTTATAGTTGAAGTGGTTAAAACCAATAAACGTTTTTAATAGTATTTCTCTATCCGATTTATGAGTTTCCTTATAGCATATCATAAACATTTAATTTTAATGAAAAATGTTGCTATGAATTTGACCTTATGAACTAATCGTAAAATCAGAGCGAATCCTAATTTTGAAAAAAAATTCTAGTCCACTTTACTTACAAATGGTAATACATAGTTCGATCGGAGCTCAAACCCAATTTCAACAAACGACTCCTCCACCCGCAGTTCTCCCCAGCCTCCGGCGCCTCAACCTGAACAGCACGCGACTCTCCGCCGAGGCCTTCGAGAGCCTGCGCCAGAAGCTGCCGCAGCTGCAGGAGTTCGACGTGAGGTACACCGAGGCCTGGTGACCGGCGGTTTCGCAGCCGGAGACGAACAAGATATCAGACATACGTTTCAGCGGATAGATTATTAGTAAATGAAGTCGGAGCTGGATTACGTCGTAAAAACTCCAAGATATTAGAAATACGTTTCAATTGGCAGTTTTCAAAATCAGCACAGATCGACCTGGATCGCAACCTCACAGTAATCAGTAATGTTAGCTTCCTGGATATCAGAATTACGTTTCAGTGTATAAATAAAAATAATCAAATTTGAATGACTGGAATAACAGAATAAACGCAGTTTGTTTTTGTGATGTTGCCAGTTACCAAACAAACAGAAAATTTCAGTAAAGTCTTTGTAATACCGTATGTAGTTCGAAAATTGTAAGCAGGTTCAAGACAATATTCTTTTAAAAATTCGATTTTGCAGTTTTTCTTTAGTGGTACGACACTTTAAGTTCTTTTGTTTGACCAAATCTTCCCCTTTACGAATTCATTCCTTTTATATAACTAATTAACATATTAAATGTCATTAAAAATTGTGATGGACGATATCTAAGTTAAATACATTCCTTCCTTTGAATTTCCCGATTGTTTTTGACAAAACTTACATTACTTATAGAACTTTATTTTTGCATAATTTCTCAGCACTGAATAACAAATATGAGACATTAAGCCGAAACTAGAATTAAACAATTACCACTTAATCGTCTATCTTAATTAAGTATAAGGGTGTGTATTCTTTGGGAAGAACTACCAAAAAAATAAGCCGCCACGTGGAACACCGCTACAATTATTGTTTTAACTACTTAAAATAGCTTTAAAACCTATTTATAAACGTTAAGTTATTGTTAAGTACTTAACTGAAAATTGCAGCAACATCATGGCCGAGTTATCTAAGGCCTCGTACAGAATAGCGATTTGTTATAAAAGTTAAATTGCTTGAGGTGTTTTTTAAAACTTCAATTTTAAAATATAAGAAATTTATGCAAAACAGTATATATACAAAGAGTATCGCTGACCTGATCTAGGACTAAAAGTTATTATATTATATTTTAAGGCTGCACTTACTTAAGGAGCTCTAACTTATAGATACTGCTTAGCAAATGTAGACTTTATAGTATCTATATTTAGAAGCGTTTGAGATAACCACTACACTTCTCCGCTAGTCAAGTTACCTTTCCGTAAAATTTTACTAAACTACTGCCGATCTTCAATACAGTTAGTGAATAACGTAGATGTAATCGACTGTAATATCTATCTTTATGGCTTTTACACTGAACGGAGTGCCGAGAGGATATGAGAGCTTTCACTCTTGTCCAGAGCTTATATCAATCGGGCATTTATTCAATCTAAACTTAAACTTGTACCGGTAAATCTATCATTTCTGGAAATTTTCTTCACACGCATACCAGTTTCCTAGAATTTTAATACAAACCTTTAAAATTACCTACTTACTTAGTAAATTAAAATTAAATAATGATTTAGTATAAAAGATATCGTTGTTGCCATCTTCTCTTCCCTAATAATATAATTTACATCTTACTCCTAAATACTGTGTAAGTTAGATAGGTCTATAATTAATGAAATAGTTAATTAAAATAAATTCAAACTACGCTTCGAACAGCAAGTATTGTTAATTAAATTAATTGTAAATTAAATTGTAAGTATTTTATGGGCTGTGAGAATATGAACCAACGCGTCAATGAATGGGAAACAAAACAGAATGAACGATCCGAAATTTTACTTGTCCTCTCTCCTCTTTTACAAAATGTGGACTTGATAATTGTTCAGAATCTAAGTTTTTGTATCGCTACAATTGCTACTATTCTGTACACAGATCGCTTTAAATCAAAAATTTTATTGGGTGTAGCTAAGTTTTGCATCATGTGTATAAACCGATATTTATTGCTAACTCAATTTTAGTTCCTCATTCGTAGTAAAATAAAAAGTTTGGGAGATTTTAAGAAGCACAATGAAATTAACGCGCAATTATGCGATTTTGCATTTAAATAGAAATTTATAATAAAATTTGTCAATGTAGGAAAAGTATTCAATATATAGTAGTAGATGATTGGTTTACACTTATTCCTCTTTTTGTTGGATTGTATTTATAGAGACAATAAAGCCCACGCATACTTTCAATAAAAGCACCAAAATCTTCTAAAATGAACAGTCTAAGGGTATCGTATTATTATCAAGTCCGACAGAATCTTATCCCGAAAGATGAATAAAACCACATTTTCCGGCAACATTTGTACACTGGCAACTTTTACTGGATTAACTACGCCATTGTAAACATTTTGTGTACAATACCCGGGTCTTTACTGTTATCACATTTTATCGTAGTTTGTATCTAAAGAATTTACTATGCACAAACTTATGTAACATTTTAATAATTGACTGAGTTATTTATTAATTCATTTAAGATAATTACATTTTAAATTACAGATAGATAAGTTATATTGATAGTTAATGTAAAAAGACAGATATGTTCGATTTTATTATAGGAGGTTTGTTGTAAGTCACTTTGGGTGAGTCACGTTGGCAATAGACCTGCCTACATACACGAGTATTACAATCATATCAATATTCTTATGTGTTATGGGAACATGACCTTTCCAAATGTTACTTTTTGAAATCAAAATTATGGCTATACTGCAGGCAGTTTCTTTGCGAGCACCCTGGGGTTAATTCTCTCAAACTTGGCGCCATTAATTCTTATGCTGAGGCCGCACTATTCAGAATAGAGTATTCTATTAATATACTGTCCGGGGCACTGATTAGTGTAATGAAGACAGATATTTAGTCTCGGGTCATGGTTTTTGATATTTTTATATGTATGTATGGCCATTCATGACACAAGCTCTGCTTACTTTGGGGCCATACAGTTGGTATGTTTGTCTGGGGATTTATTTATTTTATTTATTTATTAAAAACAACGTGTAAAGTATCCCTTTGAACTATATATTTTTTCTATGTTGTAGATTCTTACAAATTCGCGAATTTATTGTATAAAATATAACGCTCTAATAACTTTTTTTTGAAATAAACAGTTATATATGACCCTATTAGCGTTTTAAATTTCACCGGACTTTGTGACCTAGCGCTGAGGCCGCTTAGCCGGAACTTAAAATACTCCTATATACGCCTATTCTAGCAAGTCACAGGGCACTGTATCGTGTGTACAGGAATAGTATGGCCGCAACATTTGAATGGGCAGAGTATAATTTACTATAGACCTTAGCCTAGAAAACTCTGGCACTAACAAACGGCCCTTAGTTATAGCTCATGTCATTTCGTAACTATAATAATTATGTGAACTGAACTATTTGTTATTACTGAATTATGTACTGAATTCGTGTCATGAAGAGGCAAAGACTTGTTCAACATGTAAAATGTAGTTTTTTTTATAATAAAATATATAAAAAATATTTTTCTGATCTTTCATTTAGACTAGATATACAATTTACCTATTCAGTGCGACTCCAATCTTACCTAGCTAAGGTGTGACCGCCTTAGTTAGATGAGGCCCGGGCAATTCATAGTCCTGGCTTGCCTACAGAAATGATATATTTATTTCTCAACATTGACAATTACTTGTTGTTATTGACTTCAAATAAAACATGACTCTACCACCAGTTCGGAAAAACCATCGTGAAGAAGAACTGACAAGAAACTTTACAGGTATATTTTTTTCAAAATAAATGTACAGTCTCTTTATGTCTATGCAAAATTATTCTTATCTGCAACGCCCATCAAATTTTTTGGGCGGTTCATCGTATTGTTGTCGAACAAAAAGAACAGGTAACTAAACGGTGTGATTCATATTATTAATAAGTCATTATCTTACGGGTGATGACGTCGCTTGCATATTTTTATTCATGATGTCCTTGTATCGAGCCTTTTAATTTGATACCCCTATTAGTATTCGAAAATAAAAAAAATTTTATTAACTGCGAAGGCTTTGATTTTTTAACGTCATTTATCTAAGAACACTTGGGTTGCTAAGACGAATCTAACGATACCTCAATTATGTAAATCCGTTCAGCGGACATTCTGGAGATATGAGGTAATAAAGAATATCACATACATACATACATACAAGATACGCGCGAAAAACATAACCCTTCCTTTGCAGTCAGGTAAAAATAGACCACCTTGATTGTGCTTTCAATATTGAAAAGTTAGAACACTACGCAGCTTTGCGCGCACAGATTCTATAAATAGTTCTTAATCCTCTTATTCGTTACTAAATGGCGGATATCTTTACAAACTTGTATCCTTATTGTCGTCCTGCCTGAGGTGAATTTTAAAACGCAAACCCCACAACACTTCACAGGGTATTTTAATGTTCAAAAATAGTTCTATAATTTATATTAAATCGTGTAACGAATACGAGTTGGTACGTCTTTATTGGAGAACAGTCAAAATAAACTGTATTCATTACCAAGAGTTGTGTTTACAAACAAAGGCATTGCCGCTCTTCTGTGAAATAAAGCAAAATCAAACAACAATATTTTGTTTTCAGAGAAGTCCTATTTATTACATTTCGCCAATTTGAAAAGCTTAGAACGACTTATTAGGAGGTACTTAAGCGCGAGCTTTTCAACTGAAATAATAAAGGGATTAAGTGAAAAATAAAATATAATAAGCTTCGAGAGGCTTTCTTGTTGATGTGTTTAGAATGTTTCTACTCCGGAGAACTGAAGCTCGCAATCGAGCTTTTATTTGTTAGCTTTTACAATTCTATTTTGTTCTGGAATTTTTTGATAAAACTACAATTGTTTTTGATTTATTTTTTCTTGATTCCTTATTTGGTTATTATTTTTAACTTGTAACTAGACATGTTTACAAAATCGGTATATGTTTTCAGTTGACTTAATAAGACGTTCAATATTTATAGATGAGAACAATCAAAAATTAATTCGCTTTCCTGACTTAGCATAGTACCCACATACAAAGCGCCAAGGTCGAGAGCTTTCGTAATGATCTAAGCAGACAAAAGCGTTCTCGAACCGCAACGGTTTCCTCTCACATCTGTAAATATGCAGCCTAACAGTATGTAAAATAATAAAGTTTGTCCAATATAATTAAATAATTTACCTATAGGTACTTTTTACGGTCTGGTTCGCACCGCCGAAATGTGGAATGATATTGTCTATATTTCCTAAAACATATAGTCTTGGGACCTTAGACATATTACAGACTTCTGTAATAATATTATTACAGTCTTCTGTAATATACAACACCATAAAGGCAGAGAAAATTCCACTCTATCCCCCAGATTTTAAAGCATGACATTGACTTATTCTGCTCAAGCGCAGCATCGGCGAGAACATTAGTAACCAGCTCTTATTTTAAGAATGACAATTTAAAAGGATGCACTAATAATTATAAATTGTATGTACTTATCAAATTTTAATGAGGCTGCTAAGAAAATAATAATATTATCTTAATGTAAACCTTTGTTTAAGCTACTTGTAATTTACTAACTAAATATATTTGTACGGGCCCTTTTAAATAACACATATTGGGACACAAGAGTGGAGATTTGTTAATAGCATAGGACTATCTGTCAATTATTGTATTACAATGTGTCTGTAAATCTTCTTAAAATGAATAAATAAAAGAAAGCGAAATTTGTAATATGGGCCCCTGGACTCTTCAAAACTAGAGTGAACAGTAACAGTCTCGTCTTCATCATCACTCTCCATCAGTTACGATGGAAGACAAACGCTTGTCCAATTGCCAACAAAAGAAGAGCCGGAAACTCCAAATTAAAAAAATCCAAATTTACAAGAATGCACCTAAAAGCTGAAGTTCTGATGTTCTTGCTGATGTATTACCTGAGCCTCATCGTGATTTAAGTAGAGATTAGCCAGACTAAATACTGCATTATTAAGCTATTGACAGTGCGCTGGTCATCTGCTGATAATGGATTTACCAGCAACTCCTTATTTGTCCATCGTTCTGGCAAATCCTAATCAAAGAGAGGAAGGTAAGTAATGCAATGAGAGACCACCCGTCACCAGTGATAAAACAAGACAGTTTTTTCATTCATTAATAAAAGCAATTAATATGCAATAAACCAAAAAACTAGTTTTGTAACTAGGTGTAAGTTTGTTTTCAACTGGGAAACGCCGGGTCTACGGCGTATAGTATACGTACCTACCTACTTAGGTTGTTCTCCTTAAGTCATCGCAATAATGTTTCAATATCAGTGAAACTGTTATAGTTTAATTTCTTCTTGATTCATTTTTTAATTCATGAATTTGAAAAGTAAATTTCTTAAATGGCTACACAAAAAAGTTTATCAATTTTTAATCCTGCTAGATTTTTTGTAAAAAGTCTTTAGTAGCATGGAAATAAAGCAATTAAAAATTTAAATATACCGTTCGATTTGGAAATAATGTTCTTTTTTGCTTGTTGGCTGACTCACATCCCAAAATATTTAAATAATATTTTTACAAAACAGTAATCAAGCAAAGGTTTCAAGAGGACTCGAAACCAAAAAAAAGAAATGTCCCAAAATGCAAGGACTCTGGGCCAGGTCTTTGTACACCTTTTCAAAAAATAGTTTAAGATGCTGAGAACACTTTTTGACTGTTAAATTGTTATTAAAACACTTTGTTTATTGGAAGGAAATGAAATTGTGCATTATTAGTGTGCAACACAAACAAAAAACATCATGGCGGAAAAAGTGACATTTTGACAGCTAAGGTTTACTTACATCTTTTTATTTTGTGTATCGAGTAGTATCGATAATTGTAATTGATAAATCCAAAGAATTGAATTGAATTGTTTTGTGTATATTTAAGCTTATTTAACAGTTGTAAAGTTAAAAAGAAACCGAAAGAAAGAACTCAAGCGCAGCGAACAATTAAACACACAGACAGACAACTATCAATGTGATGTGAGTGAAGTGTGCTGTGATTGAGATTGCTGTCCCCTGTGCTTAGTGAATTAACTTCACTTGACAACTTCCGCCATAGAAAAGACTGATGTTGTCAATGTTGCCCGCTAAAACGAACACAAATAATGTTGACTTTTTTTTCTTGCCATCTTTAAATCAAATTATTTGTATTTATTCTATAATCACCATTTATTTGCCAGTTTTTTTAGATGGTGTACAAAGACCTAGCCCCGGTCGTGACATTTTTTTTGGGCCTATTAACTATTAAATACCAAAATTCAACTTCTGTAAACTAAGAATATTTTGAGAAACATTAAATTCCGTTTTACCATCCATAATTCTTTTGTTATTAGTTGTGGAAATAACTGGAGCAACCTGCTCCAGTTATTTCGTCTTCGAGCTATACCCAATTCACATACTTCGCGATGCACTGCCATAAAGGACAGATATCCAAGGGCGCGCCGGTTCGGGTACCGTCTTCTGTACTCTTCCGCTGTTCCATAAACCATACATAAAGTGCATGTCACCAATATGCAATGGTTTTAAATTGGCAATACGAGCCATTTTCACGTTTTAAACTTGACAAAATGGGATTAAACAAATTCGTGGCGTCACGAACACAGAGCAACGATGAAAAAAACCATAGCCTTCATACAAAAAAAATAGGAATTATGTCTATAGTTAGAACTTTTTGATGCTGACAGCTCCGTCGCTACTTTTCGAGCGAACAATTGTCATATTTCACTTCATTGTGAATGATGAATGATAACACAATGTTCAATCAATGATGTACGGTTTTAAGTTACGTTTCAATGTTTTAATTATGTTAAAACTACTTTTATCATATTAATACTTGAAATTGGCAGAAATAGTTATTGTGTAGTAACTACAGCTGATTGCCATAAAACGCAAAATTTTTTTTAATTTTCAATCAATCAGCTCGATCTGCCATTACAGTTTGAATGTTTGACGAGTGAAGAGTTTGCACTGATCAATTTCCGAAACATAACCTCTCATTTACCAAATATAGTAATTAATTTGCGTTTATTCGGTGCTTTACAATGGACAACAAGTGCTGTGTAGTGAATGAGAAAGTAGCCGAAAGGACGTTTTTTCCATCACTTTCCAAGAAATGAAATAGGACTTAACAATGGTTAAGTCCTTTCCGTGTCTTTGTGCTAATAGTGCTTTGTGCTTACAAGGTTTAAATGTAGTAAAACTTCGTAAATTGTTCGTGAGTCACACAAGAAATGTTTTCTGGGTTACTCAATATGAATAACGGTGTTTAATTGGAGGTACAGATGTCTCGCTTCTAGAAAATAAAAATTTGCCTCCCGTGCAATACAAACAAAGCATATAAAAATTTAAAACAAAATTTAGAAAAAGTCATAAATATAAGAGTCTTTTATTTATTTTACCTTCTTTATCTTTTAGATTGTAAAAATATCTTGTAGAAAAGGAGAGGGGCTTTCGCGCTGCAACAATGGCACTACGCCAAAATCCATGCCGTCATTTTAAAATTAAGAAACGAAGGACAATCTGATTTTAGAAAAATAGTTATCAAATTGAAAACGTGGGGGTTCCTAGTTCTTAGTGTTGTAATTAGGAAGACGTTCGTCTGATGCGTAGCATCACTAATTAGTTTGTGAAAAAAAAAAGACAAAGAAGGGACCGTCACCCGCTGGCGACGGAGAGGGGAGGCCAATGGAAGAACAATTGGGGTTTTACCTGCGTTATCCTTTTTTTGGACCACATGAAGGTCAAGATTCAAATAGTCCTATTTCGAAAAGTATTAGTAATAATTTAAAGCATTGTGCAATTATGTTTTAGAAAATACCATGCACTTTAATATTAATACATAAAACAACAATGTTTATCGGACATTTTTCGGTGTTTTGACCTAATAAATAAAACATTTTCCAATTTTTCGTTAGAATTTCCAGTTTATCCTTACTCAAGGACATGCGAGGTACATTATTGGTTGAAAAAGCAGATACCGCGATTCAGTCTCAATTGCAGAGTATATGACAGGACAGCAAAACTATTGAAGAATTCGATAAGCAAATTGAACAGTTATTCGTAGATTTGACAATTTCGCAGGCTGACAGAAATGACCAAGCTTACAATATTTTAAAACCAATAACGAGCGGAACGCGATAAAGCGATTTTCCGACGGCCTACGAAATAATCGTCTTAGTACGATTATTGGAGCTAGAAATTATAGCACGTTAAAAGAAGCGATCCGGGGAGCGTTGGATGAGAAAATCTCTAGCGGCGGTGAAGAAAGAATTATGACTTTCCATCATAAGGGTAGGTCTAATTTTCCAACAGGCAAACGTTATACACAAGGAGGTTCTAGAGGTATTCCTAGGGTCCTCCTGCGTGGCAAAACGAAAATAATTACGGTCGTGGATCAAGTCGCGGTTATCGTTTTACGAATAATACACGTTACTTCAATTCTCGTGGTCATAATAGTTTTCGAGGACATAGAGTTTGAGAGGACAAAATCAAATAAACTTTGCCGAGGCTAGCGGTAATAATAATAACGAAAACCCTAGTTCACCTAGAAAATAGTGATAATTTGTTTTTTCGAGCATGAACATTTTTATTGCGTTAACGTAAATTCTATTAATTTTAATGTTTATAATGAATCACGAAGTTGGCTAGTTGACACCGGCGCTTCGTTGTCCGTAATTAGGCAATATGTTTTGAACAACTTGAACATTCCATTCCATATAGAGCGGATTACTATAAATGGAATAGGTGGACAGACTTATGGCGATGGATTTGTTTATTTAAAGTTAGTATATAATAATTATTCATTTGAACACAAATTTTAGGTACTAAATTCTTTTTCTTGTAGAACGGATGGTATATTAGGTCAGGATTTTTTGAGTAAATTTAAATGTATCTTAGATTTTGAAAGAAATATTTTAACGATATACCAGGATATCCCGATAAATATTCCATTACAAGTGGGTCAACTTGGCTACAATACTTTTATGACTTTACCTCCGAGATGTGAAATTACTTCCTATATTCAAACTACCTTAAAAAACGAATGTGTAGTTATGCCTAAACAGTTGAGTGATGGCGTATTTTTAGCATCCGTTTTAGTAAAACCAACTTGTGGTAAAATACCGATTAAAATTCTAAATACCAGAGAAGAAGAAGTAAAACTAAGTTACTTTACTCCCGATATAGTAAATTTTGACGATTTTTCTTATGTTCATTTGTGGGTAGTGATATAAATTCAAATCGAGTCGAAAATTTGTTTTCATTCTTAAACTTAAAGCATCTCAATAAAGATGAACTGCTCTCAATAGAAACCATCTGTGCAAAATATTCAGACGTGTTTTTGTTACCCGGCGATATGTTAGGCGTTACTAATTTGTATAAGCAATCCATACAGCTTAAAGAAAACTTTCCACCCGCATATACAAAGCCTTACAGACTCCTTAAAAGTCAAAAGAATGAAATTGAAAAACAAATTACCGAGATGTTAGATAACGATATTATAGAGGAAAATTCAAGTGAGTGGTCTAGTCCAGTTTTGTTAGTGCCCAAGAAGAGTGATAGTATCGGAAATAAAAGAATGAGGGTTGTTATCGACTACAGAAAACTCAATGACAGAAAGATGATAAATTCCCATTACCGAATATTAGCGAAATACTCGATTCTTTATGTGGCGCAATTTATTTTTCACATTTAGTTGTCAAAGTTATTATCAATTAAAATTATGTCCTGAAAGCAGAAAATATATGGCATTTACTACAAACAAACAATATCAGATGAAAAGACTTCCAATGGGTCTAAAAATAAGTCCTAGTGCCTTCAGCCGATTAATGACAGTTGCAATGTCTGGTTTACATTACGATAAGTGCTTAGTTTATCTTGACGATTTATTTGCTTCGGTAGAAGTCTCGAATTACATAATAAAAATTTAGTTGACATTTTTGAAAGACTTAGAAAAGTAAATTTAAAACTTAATCCCGAAAAATGTAAATTTCTTACCAAAAGTAGTTTATTTGGGGCATGTAGTATCGAGTGAAGGTATTTTACCTGATCCAGAAAAAACTCGTGTAGTTCAATGTTACCCAACCCCAAAAAATGCTGATGAAGTTAGACGATTTGTGGCTTTTGCAAATTACTATCGCAAATTCGTTCCTATTTTTGCTGAAATAACAATACCATTAAATAAACTTTGTAGAAAAGGATCTAAATTTGAATGGACACTGGATGGATGAAATGGTGACTGCAATGTGAATATTCGTTTAATAAACTCAAGCAGGTGCTTATCAATCCACCCATTTTACAGTATCCAAATTTTGAAGAGGAAAATGAATTCATATTACACACAGATGCATCTGGTTTGGCTGTAGGTTCAGTATTATGCAGTAAAAATGATTTACCGATAGCGTATACAAGTCGCCCACTTAATAAAGCTGAGCTTAACTATCCCACAATAGAAAAAGAACTTTTGGCTATAGTTTGGTCTGTCAAATATTTTCGACCATATTTATTTGGAAAAAAATTTACCATTAAAACTGATCATAAGCCCTTAATTTATTTGTTCAGTATTAACAATCCATCTAGTAGATTATTAAAATTTCGCTTATCTTTAGATGAATTTTTGGTGCGAGCAATGTAGCTGCAGATGCATTGTCTCGGATCATTATAACTTCGGATGAGTTTAAAAGTATAAATCAAGAAGTACTTAATGTTATTACTAGACGAATGGTTTAAGATTTAGGAAATAATTCAAGTGACCATTCCTTGGCCAACAGGAATGCAACAGACAATCGGCCTGATCAACTGAAAGTCGTTGAAGTTCTCGGAATGCCTAGAAATTGTATTGAATTATTAATATCACGATGTAGACAAAAACAATCTAAACGACAATGTACAATACAATGATTTTGTATATGTACCTCTTAAGAAAACTATTTATGTAGACCCACTATCTCGATCATGTTCGACGCGAGACGTCTTCGTGGGAGATTTGGATTCAATCTGCAATAAATTATCAATTAGTGAAGTTTATGTGATTAGAAATGAAGATAATAAACGAAACTTAAAGTGGTTAACTAATTACTATGCAGGTAATGAAAGTCGGACCGGTCCCCGAATTTGTATTTTAAGAAATAAAATAAGAATAGAAAATGCTGATGATAAAAAAGTAATCCTTAATGATTTTCATCTGCTTCCTACGAGTGGACACGCAGGTATTAGGCGTATGCTTAATAATATTAAAAGGCATTACTTCTGGCCAAAGATGGTAGAAAATGTTACAGATTTCGTAAAAAGATGTAACAAATGCCAAAAGCAAAAGCATCCGTTGCATACAAAGCAACCGATGGTAATAACTACGACGGCACAATCCGCGTTTGGTAAAGTTTATTTAGATATAGTCGGGCCCTTAGATAAGGATTATTATAATCACACGTATATACTCACCCTTCAGTGTGAATTAAGTAAGTATGTAGAAGCATATCCATTAGTAAGTAAAGATACTGTAAGCATTTGTGGACAACTTCATACTCAGGTATGGTATACCTCGAGAGATAGCGACAGATAGAGGGACTGAGTTTATCTCCAGCACAATGATTAAGGTATGTAAACTGTTGAATATTAAACAAACTGCATCATGTGCATATCATCATGAGTCAATAGGATCACTTGAAATTTCACATAAATCGTTAAATGCATTTTTAAGAATTCAAACTGACAACAATAGTAGAGATTGGAGTACTTGGCTCCTGTTTTGGTGCTTTTTGTACAACACCTCTGTACATTCAGAAACCAAGTACACGCCCTATGAACTTGTTTTCAGTAAACAATGTAACGTTCCTTCTAATTTAAAAAATTGCGTTGTTGAACCTTTATACAATGTTCAAAACTATACTCTAGAATTTAAGTTTCGATTGCAAAAAGCTCAATGTGAAGCGAGGAAAAATTTAATTTTGTCTAAGGAAAACAGAAAAATTAATTTTGATAAATATGTAAAACCAGTTATATATTCTAAAGATGATATGTTATTAGTAAAAAATGAAATTGGAAATAAATTTTGTGATGTTTATTCTGGACCCTATAGAGTTTTAGAAGATCTTGAACCAAATGTAAAAATTTTGCGTAACAATAAAAAGGACAATGTACACAAAAATAGAACTAAGAGGTATATCGACTAAAAAAAAATAATTTGTAAAATTTCTTTTTTTTTCTGTTTTGTTGGGGAGTATGATGTATCCTAGATTAAGTAGTAGAACTAATTTTATATAACCTTTATAACCATTGTATTTAGAGAGCATTCAATAAACAGTTTTCATGTAATACACTCGTATCTTTTACTGGCTGACGCCTAACCTCATAGATTCGTTTGACGATCGCAAAATCGAGGATATCAGGAGAGTGGTTTGGGTTGTCGGGATAGTGAGTAGGAGTGACGGGAGAGATAACGTCTAAGTCGAGTTGCTCAGTGATGTTAAGGAGAGCGATACCGCTGGTGTTAGTCGATAGGCACGTCCAGTCAGTATGTTTGGAATTAAAATCTCCGAACATAATGACTGAATGGCCGAGGGCGAGAATGGCCTCGAAGTCGCTACGGATAGGTCTGGTATGATGGATGTCACTAGGTATGTAGACTGAAGCTATGATGACGGTCGGATGACCAGTCATAGCCAATCTACACACAGTGGCCTCCATGTTGAGGAGAGGAGGGGAGAGGAGCGCAATGGAAAACTCTTCTGTAGTAAATAGCCATAACCGTCGGGGTTGGGCCTATCGTTACGAGTGAACGCGTATTTGGGAATAGCGAATCCCCTGGTGCGGTTTGGAGTGAGCCACGTCTCTTGGAGAATCAATAAGTCTGGCCCGTTGTTCTGAAGGAACAGTTTGAGGTCAGGGAGGTTAGTACTAAGGCTACGAACGTTAAAATAAACTAGGGATAAGCCCTTGGGTTTGATACGACAGGACGCGGGATTTGCGGGTCTAGACGTTATATTTTTATTATTTATTTATTAACGAATTTATACGAAAAAATAGAATTTATAAAGAGCTGAGTAGCGAGTGATGCTCGGCTAACGCAAGTAGACGCTCTAGAAGTAGAGTACGGCGATTTCGTTAATGTCGACGTTTTGGATGACGTCGAACACGGTCTTCATGTCCTCAGCCAACGATGACTGAGGCGAAGACGACGGAGTGGGACGCGGGCCTACGGGAGCTACGGGAGCTAGGATAGGACGGGAAGGTGGTGCAGGAACGGCCAGACGCTGTCTCCAGGAAAGAGCCGGTAGAGGCGTCGGCTGCACGGGCTTGGCTTCCAGGGGGACCCGGTTGCGCAGTGGGGGAAGTTGGCGGGAGTGAGCGGCGGTGCCGGTTTAGGCGCGGCCCTCTTTACGGAAGAGCGCGGAGCGCGCGTACAACCTCTGTAGTTTGGCGTATGGCCGGACTGGCCGCACAGTACACAAGTGGAGTCGGGAGTACTAGTGCACTCCTTCGTAATGTGCGGATCTAAGCACTTTAGGCACCTGGGAGGGGCTGAGCAATTAGCCGCTGCGTGGCTGTAAAGCTGGCAACGGTGGCATTGCCCAGGGTGCTGTTACGGAGCGGGTCTCGGTTAAGTTTTTAAAAAAAACTATTTAATTACACAAACGATTATTTATTTATAAAAACACAGAGAAAACTATACGCGACGGAGGTCCAATCCAATACTGAATATAAGTGACGATTTCTAACGCGGTTTAGACTTACGTCGGTTTCCTATTGCATTGACGTCAATGCAATGGGAAACTCAGCGATTTTATTTTATATACTAAATAATGCAAATTGAGATATAACAACCCCCCCGTTAAGATCGATCATCACATCTCAAAGTGATGAGAGATTAATTCAAAACTAACGCGAGAAATTGGACTTTCGTTTGGCACATACAATAAAAACAGAAATCACTTAATTGCTAGCATTGACACAACAACGTAGAAAACATAATACAATAAAATAAAATACAATAAAATAAAAGACAATAAAATGAAATATTTTAGAAAACTAATACAAAGGTTTTTTTTTTATTTTTATTTTATTTATTATTATTATTTTTTATCTAGTCCAAGTATGACTTAATATTATATTTATTACTATTTTCAAAACACTAAATGATCATTAACTTATTTTATAAGTATTAAATGTGTAGCTTAACTTAAACTAATTCGTTACGTTATTTATATAAGTAAAACTATACATTATGATCTTTTATGAAATTTGTTAAGACAACATTTTCAAAGGGGTTGGCGTGCTAACACAGGTTTCCTCCACCACAGAATCATTTTTGGTTGTGTCCTTAAAGACAACAAGGGATGTTGGTTGATCAGTGTGAGATTTAGAGTTGTTACACTGATTAAAAATCTGTATACAACACGGCGGTTTGTTACAAGTTATATTTTTACGACATTTATACAGTAGATATAAAATAAACATGATGCTGCTAAATAGACTAATAGACATATAATGAGTGCCATATGTCTCGAAGTGAGACGGGTTTTCTAATTTTTCTAACTCATTCTCCATTGACCGGAGATGGATGCTAGCATGTAACAATGAATCAAGATTGCCAATATTTTTTAAACTAGAGTGTGGAAGTTTAGAAAAAGTTTTATTTATCTTTGAATGCTCGCAACAATCGTCCAATAAAATATTAAAATTCGACACCGTGTTAGTCACATTACCGAGTGGCGTTTCGCCTACCGCGGTGAACTGTAGTGTTTTATAGAATGCCTTACAGTTTCTAGGTAGAGTTAAGATTCCGGTTCCAAATAATATTACATCCTTGTTTGAATCATATTTTTCGCAACTTATATGGCATTTACCTGGTTCCGATTGAACATAAATCCAACGATTAAAACTAATTTTATGAAATACGTCTTACGATCCATGGATTAACCTAGTCACACAAGTGTCTGGCAGTTTAGTCACAACCTCACTCAACAGAGTCGTTTCGCACGTAGGATTGGCTATAACGGAAAACATGTCTGAAAGCACACACACAAAACACTTTTCACTAATAAGTTTGCACTTTTCAATGTCCCTTATCAGTGAGTAAAACATGCGATCACTTGTTACTGCTACATATGAGCTAGTTGGTTCGATAAGAATATAAGTGTCTGGTTTCAATAAATCATAAGGGACTGGTAATGGGATTATATTATATAAGTTATAGGTTTGGGGTAGGACTAAGGGAATCATAAGAACGAATATTATTCTACTTTGATAATAATAACAAACTAATTTAGAGATATCGGTTATCTCTTGAATGTTTTGTAAGGTTAAAGATACAGGTAAATCATAATGGCTAGGTAACTTATTTCTATGCTTATCTAATTCACTATATAGTTGATGAGGACTGAGTACAGTCGGGTGCAACACGTTTAGTTTCGCGAATAAAATAGCGTTGTTTATGTCATCGATATCAAATGATGACGTTAAGATTATAGATTCTAAAGAGTTAGATAAAGAGTTTATTTGAGATTTAATTGAAAGTTTATCATTCGTGTTGGAAACTGTCTCTAAGATTTTATGTATCATTTCCATGTTTTGTAAAAGATGCATTTCATTTCGGTTAACTTTGGACAAAGTATTATTAAATGACGTGATGGTAGATTGTATAACATGGATATTATCTTTCATGAGATAAGCGAGATGTTTTTCATCTGTCTGTACGTTGTTGATCGCTTCCGAGAATTTAACAGCATCCTCGGCGTCTAATGTACCGAAGATAGTTTTTAAGAGAGATCCTCCTAGGTCAAGAAGACCTCTTTTAAAACGTTTATTATGTCTATCACTTTGAAGTAAATATGATAAGGAAGAAAACTTATTTACATTAATTAAATGCTGATTTTTCAACGCGGAGAGTGAATTGGTACAGTCTGTTTGTATCTTAGATGACGTCAGAGAGTTGCAGAATACATTGAGCTTTTCCAATAAGAACTCTATTTTATCTAAATTAGGTTGAATATGACTTATATCTAAGTATGCTAAGACTTTCCAGTCGTTATTGGTAAACTTAACATCTAAGAGCTTATCAAAATAAAGTCCTGGACTACTTATTATGGGCGATACGTAATCTGATCTGGCTAGCGGTGATAGCGTAGATCTGAAATAGGACGAAAGACTTATGTTATGATAACTTATACCTATTGTTATATTTACTAAACTAAGACATTATGACGAATCGTCACTGGCTGGTTTTATTTCGTCGAAATGATGACGTACGTGTTTACGATTAATAAGTACTGTGACGGTATGGTTACCGTTAAGCTTTATTATTTTATAGGGGCCTTTCCACACTTGGGATAAAGCCTTATTTTGCTTGTGATGACAACGAACATAGACCATGTCACCCGCGCTATAAGAAATAGGTTTTGTTCGAGAGTCGTAATATTTTTTAGATTTTTCTTTGGACGTCTGAATATTTTGAAGAGCTTTCTGTCGGCTATAATAAAGACGATGATTAAGTGCTCGAATGTAATCGGTATAAGTATTATTATCTAGGACGTCTATGCTAGATGGTAAATAGGGTTTAAAACCAAACAATAGTTCTAGAGGGGAGTATCCCGTCGTGCTATGCACGTTTGAATTGTAGGCTATCATAGCGCTCGGGACATAAAGGTCCCAAGTGTTTTGATTTTCACCTATATAAGACCTCGAATATTCCTTAAGGGTAGAGTGGCTCCTTTCTAGTGCGCCACAAGTTTGGGGATGATAAGGTGAAGCGAAAATATGCTTAATACTAAATAATTTTTCTAATTGTTTAAATAAGTCAGAACAAAAATTTGTACCTTGATCGGAAATTATCATTTTAGGTATTCCCATGTGTGAAATATAATTAACAAATACTGTGGCTGTTTCTTCAGCCGAACATGACTGCATGGGGTAAGCTTGTGAAAATTTGGTAAGGTCGTCTTGTACGGTAAGTAGAAATTTATATTTATGTTCGTGTGTTTCAGGAAGTGGACCGACAAGATCTAGATAAATTTTTTCGTTAGGCCGTGATGCCGTGGAGGTTATTATCATAGGGGCCCGATTTGTTTGCCGTAAGGGCTTATTAATTTGACACGAGCGACAATTCTTAACATACTCTTCGATATCTTGCCGCATGTTTTTCCACCAAAATTGTGATTTAATTCTTTCCAACATACGAGAGATGCCCGGATGTCCGGCGAGTGGAGAGTTATGGTTGTCCTTGAGGATCTGTTTGATTTCGCTTGGTGTTGGATATTTTATAGAGTTGTGATAAATATGAATTTTTATATTAGTGTTATGGAAAAGAAATGCAATAATGTTGTATATTTTTGTAAAAGATATTTTAGAGAATGGATCTGTGAAATCCGATACGGCTATCTCCTTCTCTTCGGGATACCAGTATTTCACCATGTCCCTATATTCGCGGAGAACATTAAATATGTCTTTATATGTCATGTCATCAAAGTGATTTAATTTAATAAACAAATGCGTAAACACGTGGCTATCATTAGAAGTTGAGTAGTAGGTATGAAGTTCGCGTTCGACATCTCGGATATCGGGATCGCTTGTGGATGCGCTTATGATGTCACTACAGTATGGTATGGATTCATCTAAGTCGATTGAGGTTGGATAAGCGATTAATTTTATTTTAGTTTTTAATAAATTTTGGTTATGTTCCTGAATGACGGTGTCAAAGGAAACACCGGGTTGTTTTGAGATTTGAACAAATTGATCGTAAGTTTCAGATATTGAAGGAAGACTATGGGGATCGATGTTACTATCAGGAGATGGTGTAGGGTTACATATCATTGAACTATCGGTTGTATCATCTAGAGCGAGTACAGGGTAGCGAGATAATGCGTCGGCGTTTGCGTTTAGTTTTCCCTTTTTATATACAATTTCGTAGTCGTACTCTTCTAGTTTCAGGCGCCATCTAATGAGCCTAGAGCCGGGATCTTTGACGCTAAACAGCCAAACCAGCGGTTTGTGGTCTGTTATGATTTTAAATTTACGACCGTATAGATAGGGGCGGAACGTTTTCACCCCGAATAAAATAGCTAAGAGTTCTTTCTCTATGGTAGAGTAGTTGCCCTCGGCTTTGTTTAGGGTGCGTGACGCATATGAAATGGGTTTATCTTTGCCGATTTCACCTTGCGATAGTACGGCTCCTACCGCGTAGTTAGAGGCGTCGGTGGTTAATAAGAAAGGTTGGCTGAAATCGGGGTATTGAAGCAGAGGTGCTGACGTTAGTTTATCTTTGAGAGTTGTAAACGCTCGCTCCTGTTCATGAGACCATTGAAAAATAGCATCCTTTTTAAGGAGGGAAGTTAGAGGTTTTGTTATTTGGGAAAAGTTATTTATGAAACGACGATAGTATCCGACGAGACCGAGAAAGGATTTTATATCTTTAGGGTTTTTTGGTGTTGGGAATTGAGTAACGGCCTTGATTTTATCTGGATTTGGACAAACACCCTTGTCTGTGATTATATGACCAAGATAAGCGACTTCGCGTCTCAAAAATTCGCATTTGTCTGGTTGTAATTTTAAGTTGAATTTTCGTAAACGGTCGAATACTAATTTAAGTTTTGAAATATGACTTGGAAGGTCATGGCTATATATAATAGTATCATCCAAGTAGATATAAGCGTGTAGGCCTTGAAGACCAGAAAGAACCGTGTTCATCAGCCTTTGGAAGGTGGAAGGGGCGTTTTTCAACCCAAAGGGCATTCTGGTGAATTCGTAGTGCCCAGAGACACTTGAATTCGTGTTTATAGTGAATCCCGTTTTTGGTGCGTCTTTGGGACTCATTTTGACCTGGTGGAAGCCGCTGGAGAGGTCCAGGGTGGTAAAGTATTTGCAATGGCCTAGCTGGTCCAAGATGTCAGTGATGAGAGGCAGAGGATAACTTTCCGAGACAGTGACGTCATTGAGACGGCGGTAATCTATAACTATTCGCCACTTCTTTTTACCAGAGGCATCCATTTTCTTAGGGACCACCCATACCGGGGCGCTCCAAGGTGAAAAAGAAGGACGTATAATATTCTGATCGAGCATTTTACGAATTTGTGAATCTACCTCTTCCTTATGGCATTCAGGGAAACGATATGATTTTACATGGATGGGAGGCGTGTCTCCCGAGTCTATAGTGTGCTCGATTGCATTTGTGAATGATAAAGGTTCGCCGTCTAAATGAAATATGTCGGTGTAATGCGAGCAAAATTCTAAAAGGGTTTTTTTTTCTTCATAATTTAAATGGGAACAGCGAATAAGGTCTAATACCTTCTGCACTCTACTTGGATTAGAATAAGAGATAGAGTTGACAAATTGAGTTGGTGTGTTGGAAGTACTTTGTAATTCGAGAGGATTTAATTCGACGACATAATTTTTAATTTCGATATCGGAATTTGTTGTATTTAAAATGGTGACATTAATTCTTTTATTGGGTTTTATAGTAACAATGCAATTAGCGAAATAAACGCCTTCTTTAAAAATATGATCTAATAATAGCCCTTCATTGTTTGGATAACGCTCGGGCGAGTAATTTGATACAATGCACTCGATAACGGCTTCGGTGCGAGCGGGAACTATATAAGTTGGCTGAACATAGTTCATATCCATGGTTTGCCCGCAAATATTAATTAAGTTCGAATCATAGTCAATATGGGCTTTAAAATGGCCTAAAAAATCACTACCGATGATGCCGTCATACTCTAGATTTACGTCATCGTTTACTATATGAAATTTATAATTATAAGTGTTATTAAATAAATAAAAATCGGTTTGAGATGTACCTAAAGATTCAGAACAATGTTCAATATTGTTAATTCCTTTTATCTTAACTATTTCGCTGGATAAGGTGTAAGTTTTGTCTAAACTAGATTTTTTTATAAGGCTTATACTTGCGCCCGTATCTACAAGAAGCCGTAAAGGATGCGTGGAAAGTTCAGTTTTTAACACTATGTGAGGCAAGGATATTTTTGTAAAGTATGAATCTATCTCATATCTTGGAATTTCAAAATTAGGTTCGGTTTTATTTTTAGTACAATTAGATAGAGAAGGTCTGACGGAGGCGGAGTCTTGGCTCAAGGAAACGAGGACTCCCGGAGGAGTATGTTGAGATTTCTTTTTATTATGACTCGACGGGACAGCGATTCTTTTAGAACAATGTCGAGATGAGTTAGAAATAGGACTCGACGAGAAAGCGGTTTTTTTAGAACAATGTCGAGATGAGTTAGAAATAGGACTCGACGAGACAGCGGTTTTTTTAGAACAATGTCGAGATGAGTTAGAAATAGGACTCGACGAGACAGCGGTTCTTTTAAAATAATGTCGAGATGAGTTAGAAATAGGACTCAACGAAACGGCGGTTCCCGGAGGAATGTGTTGAGGTGTAATAGGGTTAGTATAAGATTTAGTAAGTGAATTGCGTGTGCCTAAATTTTCCGGAGAACGACGGCACGTTTTCGTAATCCGATTAGTTAGTTTAAATTAATATCATGTTCAGCAACATTTTCACACGGGACTTGATAAGGTGTCGGTGACGGTGGCGACGGTGGCTCGAATGTAACATGATGCATGTTCGCTGACTTATTATAATCATTATTCAAATTACGCCTTTCATTATTATATTTTCTTTTACGACATTGTGTGATATCATGGCCTTTGTTTTTGCAATACCTGCAGAAAACGTGGGAGCCAGATGGATTGTTAAATGTTCTAGAATTTTGCGGTTCTGGGAAACCACGTGGTGGATTTATGCGCTTTTCCTTAGCATAACATTCAGATTCTGTATGCCCAGATTTTCCACAGGTCCTGCATTTAGATTTAGTGACTGTTTTATATAAAAGATTTTGTATCTTTTCCTCTTCGAGGGCAATATTGATCGCGTCATTAAGAGACTTTGGATTTCTACACCTAACATTATTACTAATCCGCGGATGAAGTCCTAAGGAAAATGAAAATAAAGCTAAATCTTCCGTCATTGCGATCCGACCGGATAGATCTTTCTTAAGAGATTCGGAATTATATATTTCAGACTGTAAATCAGTAAGACAGCTTTCAACGCGAAGTGCAAATTGCGAAATAGATTCATTAGGTTGCTGCTTTCAGGACTGTAGATCTAGCAATAGATGATTATAGTGTTTTCTTTCACCAAAATTTTGTTTTAGGAAACATTTTAATTGATTAAAATCTTCGAATATTTTATTAGAGCAAGCAATTTGAGCTTTGCCTTCTAAACGCGATAAAATATATTTATTCAATAATGTTTTTTGAGAATGTGATGCTAGGTCTAGAGCGTTTTGGCAGTTAGTTAGAAAAGCGGTGAGAGTTTCGCGATCTCCTTTATAAGGGCTAATGAAATTACACAATACATTAATAGGAAACTGTTCGCTTAATACGATTTCTGCGCTCGCACAGCTTTTCTTTGTTTCAACCGACATTGTGGAAAAGAAAAATAGTCAGTAAAATAAAAATAGAAGAATATCTGGATAAAACGGTATGTATAATACTTGGAATTTTATAGATAAATATTTTACTGGTAAAGGATTTAAGAATAGGAAGGGAATCACTAAAAATATTGAAAGACACTCAATAAAAAATATTTAAAAAATGTAGCAATAACAAATAATAATATGTTTCACTTACAGGGTCAACAGGATCACGAAGAACTTGAGCGGCATTTCAAGGTAATACGTCCACAGGGCCACAGCGGCGGCGCGTCTCCAGAACGCGACCAGTATCAGGGACAGCAGGAACAGCGGCAGGCAGGCCAGGGCGGTGACCAATCTGAGGGACCGCAGCGCAGCAGCGCTGGCAAGCGGCGATATATTATCGACTCAGCAACGGCGACGAGAATAGAGCACCGACAGTAGCGATGCTTTCAGCAGGACGTCTGCAGCGGGGACGTCTTCAGCAAGATGTCTTGAATGAGACGCCTTCAGCGGTGACGTCTTCAGCGGGACGTCTTCAGCGAATGTCTTCAGCAGCGATGGTAGTAGAAGTGTTGCAGTGTCAATGGCGGCTGCGAGGTTAGGAAGTGGCCGTGCGTACTTCGCACTGGCAGAATGTGGAGAATGACTTTGGTACTGGTCTGCAGGCTTACGAAGTAAGGCTGACTGTCGAGACTCAGTCTGCACAAGAGTTTGACGAAGCGGACACAGAGATGAAATAGTCACAGAGATAAATCACGCTCCGGAGTTGGATTGGCACAGTACAGTTTTTGGGTATAATTTTTATTCACGACCCGTTATTAAATACCAGTGGAACGAAAACGGCTAATCAACACTGGTATCCCACTTCTGACACCACTGTTACGGAGCGGGTCTCGGTTAAGTTTTTAAAAAAAACTATTTAATTACACAAACGATTATTTATTTATAAAAACACAGAGAAAACTATACGCGACGGAGGTCCAATCCAATACTGAATATAAGTGACGATTTCTAACGCGGTTTAGACTTACGTCGGTTTCCTATTGCATTGACGTCAATGCAATGGGAAACTCAGCTATTTTATTTTATATACTAAATAATGCAAATTGAGATATAACAGTGCCCACGACGGTTGGGACGCTCGATGGAGATGTTCGAGAGTCCGCAGATTTTGCGAGCCTCTCTGAAGATTTCCCTCGAGTTGGGAGTGTTGGATAGGATGACAAGGGCGAGTGGAAAACGCCTACCGCGGTTAGAGTGCATCTTGTGCACTGCTTCAGCCGGGAAGCCCTGGGACTTAAAGTCCTCGAGAATGTCCTCATTACTGAGTTCAAACGGGACGCCCCTTAGTACTGCGCGGATCTTACGCTCCTCCGGGAGGACGTAGGTGTGATAAGCGATATGCCTAAGTGATAGGAGTCTAGTGAACGCGCGGAAGTCATCGATAGTCGCGACCTGAGTTTTGATAGTATCACCGGCGTTGGCGGCTTTAAGATAATTGATTTTGTGCTCCTTGCACAAGTTAGAAACCGCGGTCCAGCGCGCTTTTTCGCGGAGATGTGCATGAGGATGTGACCGATGCACAATCCATGTCGGAGGGCGCGGGACACGCGGGAGAACTAAAGACCTGATGGGTCTGGACGATAGTGGCCTGAGGGGCCGGGGTTTGGGCCTGAGGGGCCGGGGACGCGTTAATTGCTAATAAGGCCTGCGTGAAGACCTCATCTAGAATGGGGATGCCGGACGCAGCGAGTGCCTGCGCGAACGCTTTCGCCAAAATAACAATGCTTTGCGAATCCATTAGGGAGGGAATTATATAAATATGAATATATAAGTATATAAATATGCCTAGAGTTCCCTAAAATAAACCTAGAGAACCCTAGCGGCTAACCTCCCTACCGCTGGTAGGGGCAAAATAAATTCCTAAAAAGGGTACGCAAGTAAAGAGTTGACCGCGTTAGGGTCAACCTTTACCGACAGAAAGGGCGAATGCACACGAAAACACAACAGATATGATACAAAAATAAATATGAAAATATAGGAAAAATGAATAAAATAGAAGAAAGGATAAAAATAAAAGGACTGGATCAGTACAAATCCGTTGCCACCGTTAAGTATCCTTTGTACTAAAACCAGACTACTTACGCTGGGCACAACACAGCACTCAGCACAAGCACAACACAACTTAGCACAGCACTTTGAAGACTAAGAGGCTTAGTCGCAAAGAAAAATCACTACGATAGCGCTCGGAGGGAGTAGGAAAACCCAGAAAAACCGTATCACGGAACCAGCACGCTATACTGTGACGTCAGTAAACTGAGCGCCACGGAATATCGGGAAGGGACCGATCAATCGGAGTGGTCTTGGAACGTCCATACCGGGCGGCTATCGGAGCGAGAATGTGTCCGGCAAGCTCTGCGTTCTAGGACTTCGAGTCTTCGTGTTCGAGTAAGTTCTCCGCGTTGTCCCGAACCCCCCTACCGGGTAGGGTGGTTTAAGAAGTTAGTCTTCGTTGGTAGGTTCATAGTAAATATATATTTATATATTTTGTCCCTCTCCAACCCACCGCTATGGCTTCGCCTGTCCTCATGGACACCCTTCAGGTGTTTATTGAGGCCCTAAAAACCAGAGGGATTATATTTCCCCAAATCCTAGCAGACTATATAGTCTCTCAGGCACCCCAACAAGCCCCTCAGACTCCTCTGGTCTTAGGCCCTCCAGCGTCCCCCTCCTCCAGTGACATGGAGTGTGAAGTAGACGCCTCTTCGCGCCGCAAGCGCACCGCTCCCAAGAGCGCACCCGCGATCGAGTCATCCTCGGACGCCACCCCAATTGGCCCTGAGCCTCCATCTTTTACCCTCGTTAAGAAGCGCTCGAAACAAGCCCCGACGTCCTCAACGCCCATTCCGGTGTCTTCAACCTCCTTCGCGGCGACTACAACGCCAGCTACCCCGGTGCCTACAACACCCGACCCGGCCCCATTGATGTCACTCACAGTGACCCATTACCCCAGCTTCAGTCAAGCCTCAGATCCCACCACCAGTATTCCTTCGGTATAAGGAAAAATGGACCGAGGTTTCGAACTTGTGCAGAGAGCACAAAATCCTCTAAGCCGCGCGACCAACTCGGGTGATTATTTTAAAATCACTGTCTCGTTGTTAGACGATTTCCGAGCTTTGACTAAGCTCCTTACCGGTAAGCAATATGGAGAGCATATGTGTGGTAACACAAAAGCCATCCTACGGGGAGTCCCGTTCGAGTTCTCGAACGAGATCATCCTCGAGGATATCAAATCCCAGGGCTTTCCCGTTGAGGCTGTGCACAAGTTGCACAGCAAGAACGGAAGGCGATTGCCCCTGGCCCTGGTCATCCTGACCAATTCACCAAGGTCCCATGAGTTCTTCCGTGAGGCCCGCACTATCTGCGGCCTCTCCGTAATCTCTGCTGAGATGCCACATCGCCGTGGCTACCCCGGGCAGTGCCACCGCAGCCAATTACACGGACATGCGGGGGCCAACTGCTCCGCCAGCCCAGGTGCGTTAAGTGCCTGGAGCCGCATATCACGAAGGACTGCAGTCGCACTCCGGAGTTGACTTCACCTCCGGCTTCTGTGCTGTGTGGCCAGTCCGGCCACACCGCTAACTAAAGAGGCTGTTCGGTTTGCAACCAAACACTACCGAATCAGCATTTAACTTTAGTACCTAACTTATCGATAATTAGCATATAATTTTTAATATTAATTCAGTGTTAAATTAGCATTCGGTGAATACACTCGTTTAAAGCGGTTTTTATCGTTTTATTTCTAGCAGTCAATAGAGTTCGGCAACAGTCCGAACATATTGGTCCTTCGAGCTTACCGTACAAGCGGGACCTTTCATCGCGCACGTGTGGTTTCCACTTGGTGGTGAAAGTGTTTGTGCAGTGCGGTTGTGAACTAGCAATCTCTAATTATATGATAGTGTAGTCGATTTGACTTCCGTTAAAGTCACACTGACGTTTTTTCGACGTTCGAAGTCACACCGGGTTACCTAAGGGGAGCCTGGACCAGCAGAAATCTTGAAGGCTTTCTTGCCTTCAACCAGCATACCTTGGGGACCTTCGTCTCCATTAAGCAGAAACCTTGAGGGCTACTTGCCTTCAACCAGCATACCTTGGGGACCTTCGTCTCCATTAAGCAGAAACCTTGAGGGCTACTTGCCTTCAACCAGCATACTTTGGGGACCTTCGTCTCCATTAAGCAGAAACCTTGAGGGCTACTTTCCTTCAACGAGCGGCTACCTTGAGGGCTTATTCCCTTCGTTAGCAGCTCTCAAATCGAGAGGAAACCCACCCTCCTAGCAGCAGTAGTAGCAGTTATCAAGTAAGAGCTTTCCATTTTACTAAGCATGATGGAGTTAGATAACCTTATTGAAAATCAAAAGACAACCTATGACGCGATTAATCGTCTTTTCATTAATTTAAAATAGGATAGTTTTGAGAGGAAGTCATCTCCGGATTACTTTAAAAAGAGATTATCTACGCTCGAGAATTTGTGGTCTGAGTTTCAAAATAACCATATCCAACTGTGCCAGTATGACGAAATAAAAGAACATCCATATATAATTAACTCGGAATACGAATTAGCTAACCGTTTATATGAGTCCACGAAATCATACATAAAAGAAAGTAAAAGGTATTTAGAACAACAAATTCCGGAAGCAGGGGCCAGCAACCTACATGTGCCCATAATATCGAAAGGTTCTTCATCACAACTTCAAAGTCCAGCTGTTGAAAAAAGCAAGAGTGTTGAACCAACTTTGTTAACACCAATACAGGAGAATCAGCATAAAGACCCTAGCAATCAACCATATTTGAACAAAGAAAAGTCAGTGACTGTAAAGATCAACCTTATAGAACTTCTCAAAAAGCAAACCATTAATTTTAAAGCATTTTCAAGAACAGTCAACAACATTGACATGGATAGCATCTCTGAGAAGTGGGAATATGAATATTCCTTAAAAACTCTCCATTCTCGGTGGTCAACAATCGATGCACTTCATTGGGAAATAGAGGGTACTATGGAAGAGCAAGATGAAGTTTATCAAGAACTTTTTTCAAAGCATGAGAGCACATTTAACACCCTTATCAAGTCCCTTAACAGCAAGCTATGGTCAGTAGCGCATAGACAGCAAACTACGCCGCAAATGGATATTCCTATATTCACGGGTAGTTATCAGCAATGGGTATCCTTTAAAGATCTCTTCGTCGAGACTATTCATACGAATCCATCGCTCTCAGGAGCCCAAAAGATGCAATATCTTAAGAGCAAAGTCAAAGGAGAACCAGAAACTCTGATTCGCCATCTACCTATTAGCACAGATAATTATAGCATATGTTGGGACATTTTGAACAATAGGTATAATAATAAAAAAGCAATATTTTCTACCTACATGAATTTTATAATGAATTTGCCTGTTATGCAACAACAAGCGTATCATTCTATTAAGAAAATGCACGACACTGTAACTGAAGCGCTCAATGGAATTAGGAACCTGGACATTGACATTAGTACTTGGGACCCCATCATAGTTCATATTTTGCAGCAAAAATTAGATTCTGAATCATTATTAGATTACGTAGAGTCCGTCAGCAATCCTAAGGATCTACCTGTACTGCGAGAATTCATGAGTTTTCTAGAACAAAAATTCACCAACCTAGAATCGTCTCGCCGGAAACAGGAAACCAATATACCTAAAGCCAACGTAATTAATTCAGGTCAACATAATATTCAAGCAAGAAAGCATAATTATAGCAAACAACCTAATTTCAATTCCAATAATTTCAAACCAAAATCAATGCATATTTCAACTAATATGAAATGTCCACTTTGTTTCAAAGAACACCGAATGTGTCATTGCGACATGTTTTTACAAATGACACCGGAAATGAAATTGCAGACAATTTCGAAATTTAAATTATGCAAAAACTGTTTGTTTAAACATAAAAGCAAATGTTTTTCACTAAAACGTTGTCGTAGCTGTTTGGAATATCACAATAGTTTATTGCACGATGCATATGCTCAGCATAATTCTATTGTACCTAGCACTTCCACAGCGACCTCAAACAGCCAAGACAACGTGATAGGTACAAGTCACGTGTCGATTGATGAAGCTTCGGAAATCTTATTAGCAACAGCGAATATCAAAGTTACCGCGGCCGACGGTTCTCAACATGTCATGCGTGCGCTAATAGATCAGGGTTCTCAGATTTCATTAATTACAGAACAAGCTGCACGATTGCTAAAATTGAAGCGGCGTAGGTGCAAAGGCTCTATTTTCGGAGTCGGAGAAAAGCAAAATAATTGCAAGGGTCTTATAACAAAAAAAGGGCAATCTATACATAATAGTTTTATCTTCCAAACAGACGCTCTTATTATGAATAGTTTAGTCAAGCAACTACCTAATCAATCCCTAAGCAAACCTACCTGGGATTACTTAGAAGGTCTGCAGCTCGCAGATCCTAAGTTTTATATAAGCAGACCTATTGACCTACTGTTAGGCGCAGATGTATACGCCAGCATTATGTTAAGTGGCATCATACGAGGCCAAGAGCAGTCGCAGCCAATAGCACAGCAAACTCATCTAGGTTGGATTCTGTGTGGACCCATTTTAAAATCTTTCCAATGTAACGTAGTCATCAGCAATCTAGATGATTTAAAATCATTTTGGGAAATCGAAGGCATAACAGAAAGCTCAGATATGTCGGCTGATGATATTCATTGTATTGATTTTTATAACAATACTACCAAACGCCGCAAGGATGGCAGCTACGAAGTTAGAATGCCAATGATTTCCAATTTCGAAGAGAAATTAGGACAATCGCAGCACAAAGCATTAGCACAATTTAGAAGCCTTGAAAAAAGACTTAATACTCAGAATCAACTAGCCCAACAATATGTTTCTTTCATGAAAGATTATGAAGACTTAGGACACATGAAACTTTGTCAGCAATTTAACTCGCAACAAAATTATTTCCTCCCTCATCACGGCATTGAACGTAAATCAGCAAAAACAACAAAGTTAAGGGTAGTTTTCAACGCGTCGGCTAAAACTAAAACAGGCTATTCCTTAAACGATTTGATGTACAAAGGGCCGAACCTCCAAAAAGACCTCCAAGCATTAATAATAAACTGGCGAAAATATCAATTCGCATTCACAGCAGATATAGAAAAAATGTTTAGATGTATTTGGCTTGCAGATGAAGATCACAAATTTCAAAACATCATTTGGAGAGATACGCCAAGAAAAAGTCTACAAACTTACCAGCTAACCACAGTGACATACGGCACCAAAGCAGCACCATTCCTTGCAATGCTGACGTTAAAGAAATTAGCACTAGACGAACGTCACCGGTTCCCAAGAGCATCTGGCATACTAGAGAATCAATTCTATATGGACGATTTATGCGGTGGATGTTTTTCAGAGCAGGAAGGTATAGTGCTGGTTGATGAGCTGTGCGAATTATTAAAATTAGGAAGTTTTATCTTACGAAAATGGTCATCAAACAGCAAAACAAACAGAAGTAAAAAACAACTCTTCAGTCTTATCTATTATATTTACGTTGTTAACCTTACTTTGCACACTTACGCCTTGCCGAGCCCTTTATAATATTACATCAATAAATAGAAATCTGTCCCTTTATTTCGACCCATTATCAAAGATGAAGTTGGTAAGAGATAAATGGACCCTGGTAGTGTACCATGACATGTCACCATATTGGCAAGGAGACGCAGCATACAACAAAATATTTAAACATCTAGAAAAAACATGTGATATCAACAACAATGGTTGCGATATGATCTTACTACAACTGAAGCACGAGTACCAGGAACTTCTATATTACAACCAACTTTTACTAACTCAGCAGTTCACTGGGGAACCCCGGCGCCTCAGACGCGGACTTATCAATGGCGTGGGTTATATTGCAAACAGCCTGTTCGGTGTACTGGATGAGCGATTCGCTGAAAAATATACTCGTGACATTGAACTCATTCGTAATAATCAGCATCACCTAGCAAGTTTATGGCGCAACCAAACTAACGTCGTCGAATCCGAGTTTAATCTACTAAAACGCACAGAGCAAATATTTGAAAAGCAGCATAAAACTCTTTGGAAAGAGCAACAAATGATGTCAGCAAAAATATACAATCGGTGTCAGACGCTACAGATTTCCTTATGTCGTCGTTTATGGCCTCTAATTTATTAAAGTCTTTGAAACAAATACAGGATGCTCTGTTAGACACCCTGACTGACATTTATCACGGACAGTTTAACTTAAATTTAATATTTGAAATTACAATTCCATTGATAAGCAGGGATTATTTTGAACTTTATAAAATAATGAGCATTCCACAACAAGTTAACAATTTTGAAATTGAGGCTACTCCATCATCAGATTACATCGCAATCAACATAAGAAAATATTCTTACATTTTAATAACTACTTATGAGTTACAACACTCAATGTTATGTTATTATTACAATGTTACAATGTTATGAACAATATGAGCATTATTTGTGTCAGCTACAAACGCCTATTCATCATTTAAATGCTAATGAACATTTCTGCTTATTAGAACATAGTAGTGGAAATTGTAAAACAAAAAAGGCGATTTGTCAAGATAAATGGTTAGCTTTGAACAATCCTTCATCCTACATGTTCAGTTACTGTAAAGAATACCCGCTCCGAATACTTTGTGACCATGAAGTTAACACACATATGATAAGCGGAGTTGGCATCATTCACGTAGGACCCGGCTGTGAAATAAAGGGTTCTGATGTCACATTATACTCGCACGACCACAAATTCCATAAAATAAATATGGAAACTGAGTTACCAACTCTCTCTGAACTGAACCACATCATTAACGTAACATTACCCTTACACCAGGGCGATATCGAGCTTAGTCCGTCACTAAATAACTCCATCATTAGCTTAGCAAACGAAATCAGAGAGATGAAAGTAGCAGACCCAGAGGAGCAGGGTTGTCGGAGCATGACATACACCAGTATACGGTCAGCTATGTGCTAGTAGCGTGCCTGGCGGCGGGCAGCGCGGTGCTGATGTATCTGCGTTGCCGCCGCCGCCACCGCCATCGCGGCCTCGTCGTGTCCCCGGAGATCAGAACAATGACTGACTTTAGTAGTGTAGTTCAAAACACAAGCAGTGATAGTGCGCGAAACGTCGCTGCGGGTAACGCAAAACGTAAAATATTCAGCATCGTGGAGGACTCTGTTTAACGTTTCATTTAGAGGACTCTAGTACTTGTCTATTACAAAAAAAAATCTATAGTTTTATTCGCCTTTAGTTTTTATTTTGCTTTATATTTTTCATTGTATAATATTTTATGTTTTACCATTATATAACACAGATTTTATACAATGCTTTCATATGTTGTTATCTTTTCTCGGGGTCGGGAGTATGTTCGGTTTGCAACCAAACACTACCGAATCAGCATTTAACTTTAGTACCTAACTTATCGATAATTAGCATATAATTTTTAATATTAATTCAGTGTTGAATTAGCATTCGGTGAATACACTCGTTTAAAGCGGTTTTTATCGTTTTATTTCTAGCAGTCAATAGAGTTCGGCAACAGTCCGAACAGAGGCTGCCCTCGCGCACCCCGCACAATCCGACATGTTAATATGAGGGCGGCACCCAGGCGAGCCCCGCCCCCTATGAACATTACTAACTTCCCGCCGCTACGCAACCGGGTTCCCCCGGTAGCAAAGCCTGCCCAGCCCACGCCCACTCCAGTGCTCGCTTGGAGACAGCGCCCGAGTGCTGCCACCCGCCCTGCTTCATCAGCAGGCCCACAGACTTCTCCTCGGCCTTCAATGGCTGAGGATCTTAAACTTATTTTCCATCAATCAATCCATCTTTCTTCCATCATCAATGGTGTCGACATGTCACAAGTAGCGCAGTGCGCAAGCAAACTGCGCGCCGCTCGCTCATCCAGAGACCGTTTTATGGTACTCGTCGAGTACAAGTCTCTCCTCGAACCATTATAAATCAAACTATAATGAATTCCCAACCTAGCGCCCTGACTGGTCAGATAAGACCCAGGGGTTTATCCCTGACCTCGTTTAACACCCGAGGTCTAATCAACCAACTTCCCGAGCTCAAACTTTTCATTAAGAACATCGAGCCGGAGTTAATCCTTGTTCAAGAGACATTTATATAACCCCATCACACCAGGGGTCTCTCTATTCCCAAATACTCTCTTGTGCTTGATGACAGGCCTGTACTCTTCCAACGAGGCGCACTGCCATATAATACAAGAGGATTGTTCACCGATTCCCACGCCTCGACTCACCAACATGGAGGCCACTATGTGTAGGCTGTCTATGACAGGTCATAGGACCATATTCATAGGCTCGGTCTACATACCTGGTAAAACACCGCCCCTTCGTAGAGACTTCGAGCCCTTACTCGAACTAGGGCAATCCATCATTATGTTCGGCGATTTCAATTGCAAACATACCAACTGGACGTGCTTGTCAACCAATGCCACAGGTGTTAAACTACTAGACATCACGAAGTCACTCGATCTTGATGTCATTTCTCCCGTCACACCCACTCATTACCCGGATAACCCGCTTCATTCCCCTGATATCCTTGACTTTGCCATAGTCAAAGGTATCAATCTCGACCTTAGGACCATACAGCCTCTAGACGACTTAGGCTCAGACCACCGCCCGGTGCCTCTAATACTAGGACCCTAAAACGACCCTCCTACTCCGAAAACCTATACCAACTTGGAAGGTTTCAAGCACACCCTGTCTTCGGCCTTGGAAGCCCCAGACTGCCCCCTCGCGATTTCATCCGACTATCTCGATAGCACGGATAAAATCGACTCGATAGTCGATTCACACAACGCCGCCATTAACTCGGCCATCAGTAAGAATGAAAAGGTTGCTAAGCATGGCAAGCCCAAGCTTCCCTTGGACATTAGACACCTAATCAAAGCTAAAAACTTCGCTCTACACAGAGCCAGGCGTTACCCCACACCCGCCTACAGGCTAGCCGCTAACCGAAATAAATATTTCATTTCATTTCATTTCATAGCCAAGGCTTTCGACAAAGTCTGTACAACACAGGCTTGTCCGACCGACTAGTCAAACTAGTCGGCTCCTACCTTAAAGATCGCACTTTTCGTTTTAGACACGAAGGTACGCTCTCCACCCCCCGCCCCCTCAAGGCGGGCGTCCCTCAGGGCTCGGTACTCGCCCCTCTCTTGTACACCACATACACCAATGACATACATAAATCGTCAAAAGGTGTTCAACTCTCCCTCTTTGCCGATGATACCGCCCTGTACGTCAAGGGCTTGTACGTCGACTCCCTCATCACCAAACTCCAAAAGGCCATAAACGACCTCGGAGCTTGGTTCAAAAAATGGAGAATCGATGTGAATCCAGAGAAAAGCTCTGCGATGCGCTTCGATTATAAACGCCGTCGCCCCTGCAACCCCCATATCCGAATGCTAGGTACGATCATCCCGTGGGCACAAACCACCAAGTACCTAGGCGTAACACTCGATAGTACGCGTTCATTCCGACCTCACATACTCAAGAGTTACCAAACTCGCCCGTATGTACATGGACCGCCTAAACAGTATGTTAGGCAGGCACAGTAAAATGTCTCTTAGGAACAAGCGAACGCTTTTTAAGTATTGCGTCAGACCAGTCATGACGTATGCCGCCCCAATCTTTGCACATGCCAAACCCTCCTATTTGTGTAAGCTGCAGGTAGTCCAGAATCTCTTCTGCCGTAGGTCCACGGATGCTCCGTGGTACGTGCGAAACGCAGACCTGCAGATCTCGATTTGCCTATAGTTCAACAATACCTTACGACGCTCTCCACCGCTTTTTTCAAGCGATCCGAAGAGCATCCTAACCTCCTCATTCGCGAGTCAGTAACATACACTGCTCCGTCCATGCCGTCGAGGTACAAAGTCCGTAGACCGAGAAATGGACTCTCGGATCCCCCCGATCCGCTCTCGGCTAATCTGGACCAGCTTAAGGCTGCCCAGGCCGTATAATCATCATCATGTCACTGTCACTAGCACCTTTAGTGATTATTTTTCTCAGCGGATGACCCACTAGCGGGTCCCTGCTTGCGCCGCACCCACCTCCCTACCCGGGTGTCGCTCCGATTAAGGCTGACAGCATTCCCATGCTACAGCCGGCAAGTTGGTTTTTAATGGGTAACGCTCTCCACCGCTTTTTTCAAGCGATCCGAAGAGCATCCTAACCCCCTCATTCGCCAGAGTAATATACACTGCTCCGTCCATGCCGTCGAGGTACAAAGTCCGTAGACCGAGAAATGCACTCTCGGATCCCCCCGGTCAGCTCTCGGCTAATCTGGACCAGCTTAAGGCTGCCCAGGCCGTATAATCATCATGTCACTGTCAGTTAAGTGATTACCTTAAGTGATTATTTTTCTCACCGGGTGACCCTCTGCGGGTCCCTGCTTGCGCACCCACCTCCCTACCCGGATGTCGCTCCGATGAAGGCTGACAGCATTCCCATGCTACAGCCGGCAAGGTGGTTTTAATGAGTAGGTGCCACTCTGGTGAGTCCCACACAACCCCCGCAGAGGTCGGTATTTTCCTGCGGTGGTATGCATGACGCATCTTCCACCTCCCTCCTCCTAAGGAGCACCTCCGTGAGGGTGCTCCTTAGGCGGCTCAAAAAAAAACCTTAGATCGGCAGTCTTGGTTTGCGTGCGGATTCCACACGATTTGCTATTCCGCTCTCTAGTCCCCGCACCCCAAATTTCACTGGTCGTTTTCACGACTCAGGTTTTCGTACCGTATCTTCCTGAATTTCATAGGACCGTCGTTTTCGCGACGCATCTTCGACATCGTCGTCAGCCGATCTGCGTCGCCGTCGCCGCTCCGGCAAGCTCTGCGTTCCAGGACTTCGAGTTCGAATAAGTTATCCGCGTCGTCCCCAACCCCCCTACCGCGTGTAGGGAGGTTTTAGGAAGTTGTATTCGTTGGTAGGTTCTTAGTATATATATTTATATATTATTGTCCATCCCCAACCCCTCCGCAATGGCTTCGCTAAGCTCCTCGGCACTTACGAAGTTGGCAGTCGATGGCCTCGCCGCTACAGGCGTCTCTTTAGACACATATATATACAACGTAAAGATAGAAAATAACAAACCTGTAGCTCAGTAGAAAAAATTAGACATTGACAGGGAAGCCTTAGAGCACACATTACTAAAGTTACTTCGCGATCGTCACTCTGTACAAAAAATGGGATTCCCGCTTTCCTAAGGCTACAGTGTCCCCTCGCGCTGACTACTGCATGCAAAAATGAATTTAAGCACAAATGCGACACGGCATTTGCCAACCTACCGCCGGCGGTAGATACTTAGCTAAGTACGACATAGGCCTGCTTTCGGTACATTTTATTCATAACTGCCTTCTAAGAGTTATTGTTGAATGTTTTGCATACAATATTATATCCAAAAGCTTAAAATTATCAATGCTATGTGGCACGTGAAATATAACAGCAATGGGGTATCTCAATTATCAATAAAACAAAAATGTATTTTATAATATATATAATTCAGTAATTTCCAATACTTGCTAAGTGTATAATACATAACCATACCCTAGATTCTCACAGGTCTCTTCACTTCAGGATTTTAATTCAACCAAGTTGATTTAAGTTCATTTTTATATACAATGAAACTAAAAAATAAAACAGAAAACAACTTAAATTAATATCTATGCTATACAAGTACTCGATAGTTTAGTAATTAATTAGATACTATCTAGTCAAAATAGGAATATTAACTTATTATTATATAATCACTGTTAATTTTTATGACCAATTTAAATTTTACCTCGGAATTAAAAGGATGTCACATTTTTTCAGATATGAATAGTCGATAGTATACAGTTATCATTAACGTTGCAGTTTCGGACTTTCTGATATGAAACTTGACTAACTAACAGTAAAGTCAGTGCAGTGGCATCACACATTTGGTTTTTCTAATCATCAGCTTAAATTATGTCTGTTTCATAACTATTCATTTGGGTTGAATTACGTGACATAGTTTCTCATAGCAGCCACTACATCCATATAAGGTTCATTAAAATCATAATTAAAACAAAAAGCTTTTCCTATCAAAATTATTTAAAAGATGTGAAATAAATTCTTCACATATAAAATTAAGACTATCCAATGTGACATTTCCTCATAGAGAAAATTAAATGCCTAAATCTTAATTTAGATATTAATATAAAATTTATTTGTAATTAACCCTAATATAGATGAGAACCTATAGATAACAAAATGATAAGTTAACCAGTGCCTTGAGATAACAAAGATAATAAATATCATTTTAATTTTAGGCGATGGCCAACCAAATGTTTATTTATAAAATCATGTATACGTATGTAGAGTGCACCATTCTCAATTTAATGAAACTTGATAATTCATGTAACATAAGTAATATTCTATAGAACAGCTCTTGAAATTCTGTATAAGGCGCAGTGAAAACAAGCGAGTAATGTAGAATGTCGTTGTTGTTTGAACAGCTATAATCTTTATACTGCACTATCACAAAATGTTAATATAGCAATTTGCTTATAAACCCGAGCATGCAAAGGCATATAAAAAAATTGTAACTGGCTTTAGCATACACATATAACCCTCATATAGGCATCCTGATTACGCCTAAATATAACATTCAATCACTTTGAAGTTATAGGTACAATTAAGTTTTATAAGCAACATTCCGCCGGAAAATTTGAAATAAGCAAATTAAAGAATAAGTATTTTTTCACTTGTTTGATGCGGCATTTGGAGAGTCACTTCTTCCACATAATACTTTACAAATAAACTCGTGATTCGCTACCTATTATAACCAAGATGATCATTTTTATTAGCCCTCCGCTTGACCAATCATACAATTATCACATATCATATTGCCTGAAATATTTTAATACAAAAATAAATCAAAAGCACTACTCTATAAACCACGCGCTCGCTTAAGTTAAACCTTTAATATTAACCCACTACATGATATAAAACGCAAAAGATTACAAGCGCTACAGAGCAAAGCTTGAGAACATAATTTCCTAGATTGTAAACAGTTTTATGCCGGTCATCTATCCGAGTACCCTGAATCTAACAGGCACACTGGTTGACACAGCTGTATAATACAAAGAATATTAAATATAAACATTTTTGTAAAATAAAATTAATATGTGATATTACTATAATAAATCCTCTAATACTGGCTAGATTACAATCAAAACACTTTCAATTTACATATGGGCAGTCTGTTCTGGTTACTTGTCGTCGGCTGGAGAAGGAATAGTGTATTTTGGAGCATTCCTAGTTTCATCTTGTCGGTCGTTATTTGGTAAAGGCGGCAAAGACAGCCCACATGATTTCGCAGGCGTCGGGCCGCATGGCTTCGGCCTCAAAATCCAGGTCGAGGAGGGACCGCACCCGGCGCGTTGCCAGCTCGTAGTCTTCATCAGAGAGCGGCGCGAAGGCGTTCTCTAGGACGTCGGCGGAATGAGCCAGCATCAACAAGGCCAGGGATCGCTTGTCGGCATGAGCTACGTCGGATATTGAGCGGCGCAGGGCTGCTTCTTGGACCTGGAACGACCAAACATTTTCTAAGTTTTTAATATTGTTTTTGAATCTGCAGTCCCAGACTGCAGCATAAAATAAGCTAGGCGTGCTTTGGTGCCACATATTACACGAGTTTGTCAGAGGACTATTACTTATTTATGATACTCATAAAATTAAATGGGATACTTATAGTAGCAGTAGTGTTAAATTTATACATGGAATAAAAAACTCAAACAGTTCTATTTCATTACCCATTGATAACGTGTAACAGAAATATCTGACGTTTTTGTTGTATGAATGAAATTCTTATCATATAACCTAATATTATTATTCACTTATCATTTCCTTCTTGTTTTGCAATGTCTGTAATAACAAAAAATATGCGAGCCAAGTCGCAGGCAAAATTTTATCGAACGGCGAACGATCATCTAGTTCTATGCGCGTTATTTCTAGGCAACAAAGTCACCTTTGACATAAGCATCTTGCATCGGCGGCATTCTAATACATTTGTTTCCTCACTTTCCTGCTAACCAGTTGAGTCAAATGCCATTCAAAATGCATAGCTGCGGCATCAAATAACACGGGTAAAATTTAACGATTAAGTTGCGTAAAACGTGACGCAATGCTGAGTTTGCATCACACACTCAACAGAATTGTGCCTGTTTGTAATTTGCAGCTGTATTTGAGCTTACCAATTGCATATTATAATTTTAATTACAGTTTCAGTTTCAGAGGATTTCGGAGGTTTTTGCGTTTTATAAATCTTATGTAAGTTACGGCATAAAGTTATAATAGTTCCATTGATCCGCAAATACATAGCAATTATTAATAAAAAAAATTTCTTAAATCATACCACTACCATCATTAGTTAGCGGTACCACTTTAGTAATATGAAAACTTATATTCTTCATTTCCTAGATGAAAACTTATATACTTCATTTCCTAGATGAAAACTTATATACTTCATTTCCTAGATCATATTTGCTGTGACATATTCAAACTCAATAAAAATGCAGTATAATAAGAACCAGTATTGTGAGTCGTGTCTGGTTAATTTTGATATCTACAAACGATATATTTTTGAATTTCTTTTCTTTTACTATTTTTATAACTGGCAACCGAGCACGCGACTGCCTGTGGCATTGGCACCCATGGACACCATTAATCACAGATTATTTATTGAGCATTATTGAATGTGATTATTATATAGGCTACTGCTGCGTTGCTGACTGTAACTGCCATTGTTCCAGTAGTTGCTCTGACAGTTTCTTCCCTTTGACTAGGACAGAACAGGAAGGACTTTAATACTGCCCCAGACAACATCTTAGACAAAGAAACTATTACCACTGATTATCAAATGTTGAATGAGTTGCATATATTAATTTTTCCTAAGGATAGAATTAGCTTCAAGTGTAGGGTGAATAATTCTTCATAGGTTGATATTATCATAGTCAAAAATTCATATCTAAATAAATATATATCCAATTTATTTTTAATTTTGAAGATTAACCTAATTATGTAAACAGAAACTAACCTAACTATAATAAATTTTGCAACTTAACATCTCAAAAAAGGTGGTTAAACTAACATAACGGATAACACACATACCTTTTTTATAAGTCTGCATTTCACAATGTTATCTGTGAGTGGGTGTGTGGTCATGTCAAAAAGTAAAAAGTTTTGTTTCTCCGTTGTAAGTACACCTTTTTCCACCAAATTCTTAGCAAGTCTTTCTCGGACATTCTTTAACTGATATTTCAGCTTCATTGGGTTCCAGGTCTCCCCTGTAATAGCAGATTTGTATTTATAAGCTTTTTGCTAAATGTTTTATTTATATTTTACCGTAAATATGTGCTAGATTGATTTTGTACATCTTTACTATAGGAAAAATTTCTAATTTTTTTTATATGCAGGCACAATAAACTCTTAGACTACCAAAGCAATTTAAAATGTTCTCTTACAATGGAAAACGAGCAATACCCAGAGGTACCACTATATTTTACAACAAAATTTCCACAAGTTTAGGAGTCACAGGCATATCTAGTCATTTATTAAGGCTAGGGATAACACATTATGTTCAGTCATAGCAAAAAATAAGTGGTACATTTGTACTGGTATTCAATTGATAAAATTATGTTGATTCTATAGCTTGTAGTCAATGAACAAAATACATTTTTCACATTTATATGATAACAAGATACTCACATGAATGTAGTTATATTACATAGTAAATGAAATAATAATTTATTCACAATTAAATTAATGCGAAAAATAGCACAATTTCTTTAAGTTCTACATCTCTAGGCATAAACATGCAAGGGAACATTTATAATCTTGGTAATAAAGTAGGTTACTACACTATAATTGTAACATAATAAGAAGACAATGAGTTTAATCTTTAAATAAAACACTTTTTACCGGATATTATCGCGTATATTTTAGTTAATTTTAAAATTATTTCGACGTTTCGGCATCTTTGCAGTTGCCGTGGTCACGATAGATCAGTCTATAGACTGACACGTGGACACGATAGACTGATCTATATCCGAAACGTCGAAATAATTTTAAAATTAACTAAAATATACGCGATAATATCCGGTAAAAAGTGTTTTATTTAAAGTATGTATCGTGAAAACTTAAGAAAAGATTTGAGTTTAATCTTGATTTACATTGCTATTGTTCAAAATTGGCTTAGCAACTTATAATCAAATATTTATGAATAATGCTTTATTTTTCTGAATTCACCAAAAAAATCTCATGTTTGTAATTGCAAGGTTATATAGATACTGGATTGCCTTGATTCAACAATACACAAGAAAATCATAAACAAGGTCTATTGGGTGCATAAATTCAGTTATGTTGTACATAAAGTTTTGAATTAACAAAGGTACATTTTGTATTGGTATCAATCATAGACAAACTATGCATATATAAAATTATTTGTGATTAGTAAACAAACAAAATGTACAAAATGCACCTCAGTGATATTTCCAATAGTAAACTTGATAGTGGTTGTATTTTATTTTATTTTATTGTATTTTGTTGTATTTTATTTTTATTCAATTAAACTATAGAACATCATGTAACCAAATACACCCCCGGAATGAAAATCTATGATTCAACTTCATTCTACAACACAGTTATGACATCACTACTATTTAATACTTTTTGAATAAGTTTTTCTTGATTATATTTAAAAGTACCCACAATCATCCACAAGCAATCTCAAATTGTAAGATTAAGAATTTTTTAATATTTTGTTCTATAGGTTTTTATAACATGAATAATTGAAGATAATAAAATCATACCACTTAGATATTCTATCCAACTTTGAACACTTTCAGGGGGATCTGTGTCCTTCATATGTTTGAGAGCCTCATCCAACAAAACATCACCAGTTGGAGTGTCTGTAAATAAAATTTGATGATACTTATAATACTGTAGAGTTTAAAAGGCTGACAAAAATGTTCAAATAAGTTCATTTTAAACAAGAAGAAACTCATAAAATTGTCACTGAAAAGGCCTTACTCGAAGGTTTACACTTCATCTTGAAACTAAAAATTACACAGTATTTATGAGCGATAAATATTTTTATAGCAGTCTCATTAATCCTCATGCTAGGTAATTCATCATAACACAAAATGTTTAAGTGCAAATGGAAAACTGATAAATTAAACAGATTTAAATACTGAAGACGGCCTTATACAACCGATGTTAGTAATTAATTGAAGAACGAAAACATATTAATTTATAGTAAAGTTTACCTGATTTTACTATAACTTTCCTAGACAGAAGACCTTTTCTTCGCATACCAGCCTTCTCTAGTTCGACTCGTCCTCGTAAACCTAGTTCTATAAGTATACATCCTCTCAAACCGCTGGAAATACAATCGTTCCAAAACGATGTGTAGCCCTGAAACAAAACGTTCGGTCACGACAATGTTTTTATACAATATTTTATACAAGTTCCATTTGTGAAGCTGCATACCTCTTTATCTTTTAATCCTAAAAGTAAAACTTCTTCCATTAATGTTAATCTCGTCTCTTTTGAGTCCCCGTCGTCATAACTTTTATCATTTTTCTTATCATCAATATCATGATTTTCTTTTGTATTTCCGTCGGAACTGCTGTCTCTTACTACATTTCTTCGTTGCACCAATCCTTCAGTTCGGTTCATTTTAACATTTAATTAGATCGCCACAGAATTATATTACAAATACATGAAGAAATTAATCAATTTAGGAAAAGAAATCACAGTAAACGAAGTTCGCTAGATTGACGTTTCATGCGCGACGTGTTGTTGTGAAAGATAATATGGCCGCCACGAGTATTGCCAATATAATAAAACTGACATATTTTTGAAATAGGGAATCGTTCACTCTTTTCTTTTTGTACACGCTATTTTCTTTGGCAAAATAAATAATACATGGAATAAATATGAATGGATTAAGCTTTACTGAGGTCTACTTACCCGCCACAGACATATCTAGTATAATGTGTGATGGCTTGCTAAAATATAATTTACTTAGCAACAGCAAGAGACTTGAATTTGGCAGAAATATTTATGTACTTTAGGTAATAAGTATTCTGTGGGTTATTAACTATGCAAGGCTTTTTCGAAAATTACATGGCCCCGAGAAATGAGACAAAACCTGCATAGTTAAACTGGCACAGTAAAATACTAAAAAAACCCATTCAAACTTTTATATTCGAGCTGTTCGTTAGGTAAATCAATGGAGGGACAATATATCAATACAAAATATAAATATCCGCGTCTTCTCTTGAATTCGATTTCTGTATGCCACACATCTACAAGGTATGAAACAAATTATGTATAATTAACTTGAAATCGCTATGTTAGGGGTGCAAACCCCTTTCCTAATTCATCTCCGACCTAACCACTAAGGTCTTTCACTTGAAATGTGCACGCCGGATTCGTAGGTCAAATAGAGCATAATTTGCGCAGACTCGCGCAGAGCGAACGTATCGTTCCATACGAAGCGCGCGCTCTTCGTTATACAATTCCCGTAACTAGTTTAATCGCGCGACTACTTAGCCGATGAGTGCGGAGACGAGTCCGAGTTTACAAAAATTTCGTTACACGCACTCTGTGCATTTTACGCATTTACGTGATCGCAATAAGTGGAGGGGTGTGCACTTTTAAAATGAAAGATCTCTAGTAATTGTATAATTCCCCAGACAAACACGTCAACTGTATGGGCCCAAATTAAGCAGAGCTTGTATTGTATGTAATTAATACACCGAACTAGGGGGGACTCAAATACCTGCAATACACAAATAAATGCCCTGAAAAGACTCGTCCTCCCATATATATTTATTTAATTGCGGACAAGCGTGCAAATCTTACAGTTACGGAAAATGTATCAAATTTTGAGGTTATAATCTTGTATGGCACGTCATAGAAGTTTTAATTGGAATTATAATTTTTTTCTTTTGACAAAAATATCTATTAGCTGTTTACATAGATTATTCCTCCGATGTATATTTTTTTTGACATGAAATTGATTCTTTTTCTGGAACTGTTTTAAAACTAAATAACTGTAAACCCCCTAACTCCTGTTTTGGTTTGACGATCTCATTTCATGCTTTATAATAGCTAGTATGTAATATGTCAAGTGACTAACAAATATGTTTGTGAACTTTATTTTGGGTAGTAATTGAGCGCTGGCATCGAAAGTAGGGCTCAATTACTACCAAGCGCGCGTTTTAACTTTTATTTATTTATTTATGAAAACCAACAGCATTTTACAAATCACAAATATATACCTTAAATTACCCTAATTCTAATAAAAGGTTTTCCTTAATAAACATCAAGCGGAACATTAGAGAGCGAAAACAAATTCTTTTAAGTAGTGCTATTAGGTTTAGAAAAAAATTCACATTTCACTTCTCTAAAATATATTCATAATACTTATATTAGTAAAATAACAAGATTATAAATTACATTATATTACATTAAATTAAATATAATTATTTACATATTATATATTTTATTTTATTAAATTAATTAAAAAGAGATTATTCACAAAAAATGGAAAATAGGTGCAAAAATGTAATAATTTAGTAAGTATACAAGGTTGTGAAAGGGTCCAGCATATGCCAAGTTGTAAATAAGCTCGAGGCGCTTGGATTCTGCTGAACCGTAGAAAGTACAAGTATACGGCACAGTATATAGCAAAACTAATTAAAAGCAAATACACATTTGAAACGGATACACCACTAAGTAAAATATGTAAGTTAAAAACACAATCTTAACCAAACACTAAAAAAATAAATAAAACATAAACAATAGGTAATAGGTAATATGAAACTGCCGTTTTGCCGAACTGGCCATTTCAAATGAAAATATTTTTTTTTGACTGATAATTCTGACTGAAATTAATTTTATTTGACAAACATGGAATTTTTTTTTCTAAAATCGTCATTTGTTTAATAGTTAGTGTTTTGTTTTCAACGCATTCGAACATTTTTTGTCATCATGGATAAGTTAAAAATTCGAGTAATTATGGAGTATGAGTACCGTCGTGGCAGCAAAGCGGCACAAGCGGCACGCAACATCAACGACGTTTACGGAGCGAACACTACAAACGAACGCACCACCCTTTATTGGATTACCCGCTTCCGTTCTGGAAATTTTGACCTGAAAAATGAACCCCGTGGTCGTCCAAAAACTTTGGTCGACAATGACGAATTAAAGGCAATTGTGAAAGCTGATGAAACTCAATCCACGGCTGAATTAGCAGCAGCTTTCGACGTTAGCATCAAAACAATATTGGTCCATTTGCTTCAAATTGGCAAGGTAAAAAAGCTTGACAAATGGGTACCCCACGAACTCAATGACTGCCAGCGCGAAGTACGCGTGGAGACGTGCCTTGCACTGCTCAGCAGGCATACAAATGAAGGAATTCTGAACCGCATTGTTACTTGTGACGAGAAATGGATCCTGTTTGACAATCGTAAGCGCTCAGCAAGTTGGTTGGACCCTGGTTCAGCACCCAACCAATGCCCTAAACGAAAACTTACCCCTAGAAAAGTGATGGTCACTGTTTGGTGGTCTAACGCGGGTGTAATTCATCACAGCTTCTTGCCAAACGGGACAAGCATTACTGCAGATGTGTACTGTGAAGAACTGAACACAATGATGGAGAAGCTCGCACGTCTCCAACCAGCTTTGATCAATCGTTCGGCTCCGCTGCTCCTGCACGACAACGCGCGACCTCATACTGCACAGCAGACGGTCTCCAAGCTACAAGAGTTGGGGTTGGAAGTTCTCCGTCATCCGCCGTACTCACCAGACCTTGTGCCTACAGACTTCTACTTTTTCCAGAATTTGAATAACTTCTTGGCGGGAAAAAACTTCAATATCCGAGAGGCAGTACAAAATGCCTTTGAAGAATTTGTTGCCTCCCGTCCAGCTGATTTCTTCAAGAAAGGATCAATAAGCTACCAATGCGTTGGCAACGATGCATTGATTGCATGGGTGATTATTTTGATTAATAGAAATAAAAAATATATAAAAAAATTACGCTTCATTTATTTCGTGAAAAACGGCAATTTCATAGGTAAAGACCTAATACATTATGTATACATAGGTACGCAAATATGCATATTATGACAAAAGTGTGTATCTGAATCGATTATGCATTGATAAAACAAATAGTTTATATTTGAAGACTTTTAATTATTTGTGATTTGAATATAAATGTGTTAGAAAAAAAAGGCCTACTTCGCTAAAGTGTTTACAGTTTACTGTACGTGTCGGGGATACGAGCAATTATACTGTTTATTGCGTTATTTGTGGAGAGTATCTGTTCATGTATGGTACACCTTTAAATTCAAAATTCAAATTTAAATATTTATTTCTCAATATTGACAATTACTTGTTTTAATTAACGTGAAATAAAACATGTCTCTAACCACCAATTCGGAAAAACCTTCATGAAAAAGAACTGGCAGCAAACTTCACGGGTAGTTTTTTTTCAAAATAAATTTAAAGGGACTCTTTATGTCTTTACAAAATTATTCTTATCTGCATCTATTAGCTCGGCAAGTCCCCCCAAGTATCCAAACGACGAACACCCTCAAACGACACCCGTTCACGAGTTAAAGCGGGATTCAGACATCGCCCTCCTCAACCTTAGTAATAACCTTATTGATGTATTACTAGATATGAAAGCAATTTGTATAATTTGTATTTTTTGAATTTTAGTATATTTAGTAATACTTATTTCCCTTTTAGAAATCAAGATATTATATAGAAACTGTGCAGGGGGTCAATATCATTATGCCTTCCTTAATTAAGATACCATAGAATAGTCATAAAATGGTCGAAGCAACCCATTGTCTGGGCCCAACGATGCAACCATACTGATTTTGAGACGATTCTGTTAAAATGTATATAAAATAAGTTTTTCTGCTAATGTGCCGACTTTGTATTTTGCCCTCTAATAATGAAAGTTTTCTGCATTAAATAATAAGTACATCAAATTGTAACATTTTAATGCATATCTATAGATATGCCGTATTGATATCGATATTGTAAGTAATAACATTAAAAACATAACTTGCTACCTCGAAGCAGTTTTCAGAGCAATCTGTAAAATAAATAGCTTTGAATGGAATGGATTTTTAGAAGTTTCTTATGTATCGATAACTAATCCTTATTTTATTATTAATAAAATTATTAATAATCCGCAATATCATAAATATCTACGAATCCCGAATATCAAAATTCCGAATAATATTAGTTGCAATAACAAACGCCTTGTAAAACTACATGAGCACAACAGTTTATACGTTCGAGCATTCAAGTAGTCAGCTGGAAATGAGAAAGTTTATTTAGTTTATATTATAGTACCGAGTTATTTCTTTAGTACGTAGTTTATGTACTGAAATGCAAGGCGCTTAGCCGGCCGCTACCGCGGCACGCTCGCACTGCATTATCTACATACAGACCTCCTCGCTTCGCTTGTCGTCGCGCCTAATTTGTATAATTTCAAAATGTGCCTTATTAATTTTAATTTGTGTCTCAGGTGATTTAGTTTATAATTTTTGATATACAATGTTGATAAAATCGAAAGGCATTAAATGAAACCACATATTTGGTTTATCATTATCAGGCTACACAACAAAAATCAGATCAATGTAAGCAATACTTTAGTCACAGGAATGCTTTTTAGTTTTTACTTAGTTTCATTTAAACACTCTGTATCTTCCCGATCACCTGATCGTAAGTTTGTACTATAAGCATACATAGTTATCTAAACGACAAAATTCACGCGAGCGACGCGACGTTGCCAGTTCGCATCGTTTCGCAAACAAGGAAGTACACTGTTACTAAATCTTTCCTTAAAAGAAAGTACAGATCACGGTTATCTCACTCTAATGTAATAAGCGTAACAGAAATAGAAATAGATCAGTATGTTGCTATGGCGCCGGCGGTGGCTGGGCTAATTAGGTCAAGGGCACAATTTTTACTTTGTTTAGTGCGAAGACGCGTTGCATCCGGGGTGCACGTTGCGCAATTCAGCACGGACTATTGTCGCTCACGCGTCCCATTTACTAATGTTAAGTTTTTATTGTGATAGGACACGTAACTGAGTATTTTCGGTTTAGTTTTGTGAGTAGTTTTTAATTATTTTGTAAGTACGTAAGACATCCACAATGCCTCGTGCTACATACACGGCGTCAGAATACACTGACATGATTTTAATCTACGGGGAATCCCGTATCGTACGTAATCCCGAGAAAACTATGGAGACAGCCGCGCGTGCCCTAGGAACGCTCGCACTATAGTATTGGCAGTACAACGGGCACGGGAAAACAAATCATTAGCAGCGCATCAGGAGGGTGTCCCACCGCAGCAGATACCTACTGCGCGCGAGCAACAGATTCTTGACTATTTTGACCGCAACCCCACATCGAGTCTGCATAGAGCCAGTTTAGAGTTTGCCATAGAACCGTGCATAACATTTTAAAACGGAATAAACGCAAACCGTACAAATTTAAAAAAGCTCAAGCCCTTTTAAGAAGGGATTTCCCAGTCAGGCGTACTCACTGCCAGTGGATACTTGACAAAGGTACTGACGACCCGGATTTTTTTATTAAATGTCATGTGGACCGAAGAGAGCACATTTACACGCAATGGCATATGGAACCAACAAAATCTCAGATACTGGAGTATTGAAAATCCACGCATGATTCGGGAGTCAGAGCATCAGTACCGCTTCTCTGTTAATGTGTGGGCTGGTATACACAGGGACCAGATTATTGGCCCTGTTTTTATTGCACCTGCACCCTTAACGCGGCAAAATTTTTGGAGATATTATCCGGTCCCGTTGCTGAATATACCGAAGAACTCAGTTCTTGGTCCTTTCCTATTTTTAGTTTATATTAATGATCTGCCATCGGTCGTTAAGAATCAATGCGAGGTCATATTGTTTGCTGACGATACTTCCTTCTTGTTTTAAATCAAAAGACAAGAAACTGACTATCGAGCAGTGAACAAATGCATCTCCAACACAGAGCAGTAGTTCTCAGCTAATAATTTGCTCCTCAATGAAAAAAAAAACGAAATGTGTTAAATTTACATTGCCAAATGTCAAACAGGTAAACACAAACGTTGTAGTTAAGAGCCAGGAACTGACTCCTGTAAACTCAACTGTATTTCTGGGCATAACCTTAGACGCCAAACTCCAGTGGGGACCGCATGTTGATGGTTTAGCGAAAAGTTAAAAAAATTAGACAAATTTCAAATGAAACAACTGCTCGATTAGTCTATTTTGGTTACTTCCACAGCCTCATGAAATATGGTATTCTGTTGTGGGGGAGTGCTGCCGACATCGATACTATATTTATTCTGCAGAAAAGGGCTGTTCGCGCAATCTATCAGCTCGGTCCAAGGGTATCACTTAGAAGTAAATTTAAGGAAATAAATATTCTTACCTTCCATTCACAATATATTTTAGAAAATTTAATGTATGTTAAAAATAACATAACCTTGTTCAAAAGAAAAAAAGATCTGCACAATGTTAACACAAGAGGAAGAAATATGCTGGCAGCTCATAATAGTAGGCTTCATAAAGTCACTAACTCATTCATGGGTCAATGTAAACGCTTTTATAATAAGGTTCCTGAGGATATCCAAGGTCTTCCTATTGGCAAATTCAAAGAAACTATAAAGGAGAAGTTGTGTGCTAGAGCATATTATAAACTATCCGATTATTTGGATGATAAAAGCCCTCGGGTATAATCCCCTCATTAACAGGATTGTACTAGTATTTGTAACAAAGCATGTGTAATGTGTCTGTATGTTCGATGAGTTCTTTGTCCCGATGAATATCTAAAGCGTCATTGTCACTAAAGTACGTCTTCTTATGGTAGCGTCGGGTGACGGGTCGCTCACTTCCCTCTAATATGGTTGAGGAGGGCGATGGTTGGATCCCGCGTTAACTCGTGAACGGGTGCCGTTTGAGGGTGTTCGTCGTTTGGTTACTTGGGGGGGGGGGGGAGACTTGCCGAGCTAACAGATGCAGAAAAGAATAATTTTGTATAGACATGAAGAGACTCTGTAAATTTATTTTGAAAAAAATATACCCGTGAAGTTTCTTGCCAGTTCTTCTTCACGAAGGTTTTTCGAACTGGTGGTAGAATCATGTTTTATTTGACGTCAATAACAACAAGTAATTGTCAATGAAATGAAATAAATATTTCATTTCATTTCATTACCCTTAGCCGATTATCGGCATTTATGGTACCAATTGGACGGAGCTCCTCCACATTCAGTGATGTCTTCTAGAGAGCTACTCACCGAAATGTTTGGACAGCAGTGGATTGGTCGATTTGGATCAGTACGATGGCAACCACGGTCCCCGGATCTCACTCCAATGGATTTTTTTATCTGGGGGTTTGTGAAAAGTGAAGTGTACGTGACAGACGTGAATACCGTAGAGGAACTTAAAAACCGGATTATTTTAGCGTTTAATAAATAAAAAAAGTTTAGCAACAAACAGTGACCTCATTGCACGGTTGAATAACAATATTATTTCGTCGTTATAATTTGTGTACCATTGCAAACGGCGGACATTTCGAACAATTGAAGATTTAATGTGTAAGTGTTACAATTAATTATTTTTGTTTATTATTTTCATTGATCATACCTTCTAAGGTTACCTACAACACATGTTTACATTATCATCCACATCAAACCCGGGTGCTCCGCTGTGTGGGTAGGTGTGCGAGCCGGTGAGCCCGCCGCCACACGCGCTATGGTACTCAAATGCTACGTTGCCAATTTGTTACGCAGGTGGCGGCAGGCTACTCAACAAAGGATGTTTACATTTTAACTTAATTATTGAGCTATTTAAGTTCTTTGAAAAATTTTTTTTCGTATACTTCTCGTAAACTTTTTTTTTATAGTTTCGGATTAACAGTAGGCACTTATAGTATATGTGATTTCATTAAATGCCTCTCGCTTTTATCAACATTGTATACCCGTTTTAGATACGAAATCTGAATGTTAGCATTGAATGTTCGAAAAATTAAAATTGGGATACCATATTTCGGACTAGTAACACAGCGGGTTTTTAATTCTTCGTACTAATGAAAGTCGAAAAATTAAAATTTCGTATTTATGAATTTTGGAAAATTGTGAAATTCTGAATTAAAAAAAAAAAACAAATTGCCTCGATAGATGGCGCTAAGAAAACCTGGTCCGAATAATAGGTCTTTACCTATGAAACTGCCGTTTTGCCGTACTGGCCATTTCAAATGAAAATATTTTTTTTTTGACTGATAATTCTAATTTCAAATTAATTTTATTTGACAAACATGTAATTCTTTTTCTAAAATAGTCATTTGTTTAAAGTGTTTTGTTTTCAACGCATTCGAACAATTTTCGTCATCATGGATAAGTTAAAAATTCGAGTAATTATGGAGTATGAGTACCGTCGTGGCAACAAAGCGGCACAAGCGGCACGCAACATCAACGACGTTTACGGAGCGAACACTACAAACGAACGCACCACCCGTTATTGGTTTACCCGCTTCCGTTCTGGAAATTTTAACCTGAAAAATGAACCCCGTGGTCGTCCGAAAACTTTGGTCGACAATGACGAATTAAAGGCAATTGTGGAAGCTGATAACTCAATCCACGGCTGAATTAGCAGCAGCTTTCGACGTTAGCATCAAAACAATATTGGTCCATTTGCGTCAAATTGGCAAGGTAAAAAAGCTTGACAAATGGGTACCCCACGAACTCAATGACCGCCAGCGCGAAGTACGCGTGGAGACGTGCCTTGCACTGCTCAGCAGGCATACAAATGAAGGAATTCTGAACCGCATTGTTACTTGTGACGAGAAATGGATCCTGTTTGACAATCGTAAGCGCTCAGCAAGTTGGTTGGACCCTGGTTCAGCACCCAAACAATGCCCTAAACGAAAACTTACCCCTAGAAAAGTGATGGTCACTGTTTGGTGGTCTAACGCGGGTGTAATTCATCACAGCTTCTTGCCAAACGGGACAAGCATTACTGCAGATGTGTACTGTGAAGAACTGAACACAATGATGGAGAAGCTCGCACGTCTCCAACCAGCTTTGATCAGCGTGACCTCATACTGCACAGCAAACGGTCTCCAAGCTACAAGAGTTGGGGTTGGAAGTTCTCCGTCATCCGCCGTACTCACCAGACCTTGCGCCTACAGACTTCTACTTTTTCCAGAATTTGGATAACTTCTTGGCGGGAAAAAAATTCGATACCCGAGAGGCAGTACAAAATGCCTTTGAAGAATTTGTTGCCTCCCGTCCAGCTGATTTCTTCAAGAAAGGCATCAATAAGCTACCAATGCGTTGGCAAAGATGCATTGATTGCATGGGTGATTATTTTGATTAATAGAAATAAAAAATATTTAAAAAAAATTACGCTTCATTTATTTCGTGAAAAACGGCAATTTCATAGGTAAAGACCTAATATATGGAATAAGATAGGTAGGCTAAAATGAAGCTGAAGTTACTCAATAACACAATACATCTATTTAGTAGTTAAATTATTTAATAATGCAAAAATAGTACTAAATAAATGTTATTGACAGACTAGGCCGTATGGCGTAGTTGTTGCCTTTCTTGTACCATAAACGAAAACTAAAAAAAATAGGACCAACTTTGCCAGCGCCACCTATCGTGTAATTTATTAAATTTTTTCCAAACTGTCAGAAAATCCCTAATTTTCCATTTCTTTCGATTACTATTCACAACATGCGGTTGTACTTCACATTTTTTAAGGAAATGTTCTTGAATTTGAATATACCTAATGCATGTATTATCCTTAAATATTCCTATTTAACCTTAATTTCAAAACGAATAATACTTTTAACAGCATACCTTTTAATTTCTTTTATCGATCTGAGTTAAGAGTTCTAAAGGAACATCAGCGTTGCAAGCAACATAAGCAATATCCCAGCTGCGTCAGAGGCCTTTCTATAGCTCTGCATATTTCTTACGTATTAACCACTTAATAAGTATTTCTTATATTTTTTCTTTATCATACTTTGTCGTATAGTATTCTTAAATTCGTTGTTTTCAACTATTTTCCTTTTGTTTATCAAATACATATTTTGTTTAATATCAAATACAAATATAGATAAATAAGTACTAACCTAACTTTAAAAATTTTTGCCGCTCTTACTGATCTAATTGGTTGCTTCATTATTTTTAAATATTTTTTTTTTTGATAATGAAGAACATCAATATGATAGGATAATCGTGGTCAAGGTATCCTGACATCTACCTGACGTGGTTTCCACGAAGTTGGTAAATAGGACTTTGCGGATGGGACTCAATATGCTTTTGGACAAAACAAAAAATAAGATTCCCTGAAGCTACACGTGTTTCTAGAAAAATGCAATGAGGCGTTTTGAATAGTGTCATATTCCAGAGATAGTCAGAACGCAGTTCTTATTGAAATTACAGAAAAATTTTAAGTTTATATTTGAATAGAAATTTAAATCCAGATTTAAGTTTCGATACTACTTAAATAAATAAATATTTCTAACAATCACACCACATTATGTAGCCCAAATTAAGTATCATTAAAGAACTTGTGTTATGGATACTAGATAACGGATAAATAAACTTAAGAAATATATAAACACACGTAAATATTTTTTTTATTTATATATAAATATTAGAAATAAACTTAAATAAACGTAAATACACATCCATGACTAGAAAACAAATATAATAATATATCTGCCCCTACCAGGATTCGAACCCGGGACCTCTGGCATGGAAGGCAAGGCTACTTACCTACATACCAAACAGGCCGTCAAACTTCGATAACTTATAAGTAAGGGAATAGTCACTTACGAGTACTATTCCCTTACTTATAGCTTGGCATGTCTCTTCGTCCAAGGAAGGTAAAAATAAAATTTTATCAACTTACCGTTTCTGTAGGTTCATAGCTGAACTGGAGTGGTGCTAGAGCTGTAGATAAAAGAGGAATAATACTTAAATGATATAAAAGTAAATAAAAAGTAAAAATCAATTTATTGTCACAGCAGCACACAAAAATACAAATAAAAATAGGAAACAAAAAACTTAACCTAGTAAAGAAGCAGGCGCTGCCGAAACAAAGGCACGCACAACCTCGGCTATGGCTTTGTAGCTTAAGGCTACAAAGCGCCGATTTTTAGGTGCGGCCAAGAGGTTGCGCCACCACTGTACACTCTTACTTCCATAATTATTCATTTAAAAAAAACAAAAATAAACTAGGTATACATAGATAAAAACGAAATAAATATATAAAACAAATCACTAAACATAATTTGCACTAGATATGACATGAATTAAATAAAAGATACATAAACAATAAACTTAATAATTTAAAAAAAATATTGCAATAAAGGCCCTAATGAGATTTTTTAATTAAAAGTAACTTGTAATGCTTGAGAAAAGTATTTTTTAAAAGAGGACGTCGTAAAGGTGGGGGTAGGTTATTCCATCACGACGTAGCCCTATACCGGAAACTGCCCCTAAATGCAGACGTTTGGTGTTTGTAAGTCTGCAATAGGTACTTAGAGGCTCTAGTGTCATACGGATTTACGGAGTTTTACGGCAATTTAGAAAACAAGTATCTGGGCACTTAAGCTGTCCCCACGGTGGTGAACAAGGCCAGCAAAATGAAGTTCACGGTGTGACTCAATCGACAACATTTTATGTTTATGCAAATACGGTGTAATGTAGGTGCGAGGAGGGATATTTAAAGAAAATCGGAACCCGTTGCAGAAGTCTCTTGGACGAAAATGTAGCCATAGAACAATACACCGCATCAGCGTAATTTAACCTAGACAAGACCAGAGCTTCACACAATAGCACACGTATATCTGTTGTAAGTTGCTCTCTGATGTTATACAGTACTTTAAGGCGGAAGAAGCAAGACTTGACAAGGTTCTCTATGTGTTTTTCGAACTTTAACCTACTATCGAATAGGTATACTTTGATCTTTGATAATTACACAGGGATCTTTATTCATTATTTCGTCGACCTGCAATTTGGAACCCACAATCAGTAATTTTGATTTACATGGATTGAACACCAAAGAGTTGCGTGTTGCCCAATCTGCAACTCCAGAAAGATCCTCATTCAGAGCGTACACAGCAGAGTATGTATTATGTGGATGACATGAGGTAAATATCTGAGTGTCATCTGCATATAGTTGGAAATTACAGTGCTGTATCTGAGTAGTGATGTCAGCTGTGTAAACTCTAAAAAGCGACGGTCCCAAGATAGAACCTTGTGGGACAGCCCTTTCAACCGGAAGCAAACCAGAAAAAGAAGGAGAAGAAATGGCTCGCTGAGGTGCAGAGGTGTGACAGCTGATACCATAAAAGGACAGTTTGGAAAGCAGAAGAGGTATATTTATTGAATCGAAGGCGCGAGAAAAGTCTAGAAGAGCAAGCAAAGTACCACGACCCTGGCCCTGTTCTGCCAATATTGTATCCACTATGTCCAACATTGCAGTCGTAGTGCTATGGACACTACTGAAACCTGACTACCTATGAGGTAAAATATTATGAAATTCAAGATATATAAAGTCGTACTGAGGAAAGCGTTTAATATTTAACTTATTTCTAATTGTCTTCATGTCTATTTTGTTAATAAGGAACATCGAGTAGCTAAAGAAATGCTTTTATGCCTACTGAATGTCCTCTTCAAGCACCTACCCATATTTTAATACTTTTTTACTATATTTTAATAATTTTAAATTTTTTACCCATATTTTAATATTTTAATACATTACCATAAATAAAGAGAAATAAAGCAAATTAACTCCGTCAGAATCTTGTGGAGTATAATCTGATTGTAAGAATCTGAGAGGTGCTTAGTTAGTTTGAAGAATACCTTAGATATAATAAACTAAATTAGATAGAATATCTAAAGTGTCATTGTCACTAAAGTACGTCTTCTTAGGTAGCGTTAGGTGACGTGTCGCTCACTTCCCTCTAATATGGTTGCGGAGGGCGATCGCTGGATCCCCCGTTAACTCGTGGACGGGTGCCGTTTGAGGGTGTTCGTCGTTTGGATACTTGGGGGAGGGAGACTTGCCGAGTTAACAGATGCAGATAAGAATAATTTTGTATGGACATTAAGAGACTGTAAATTTATTTTGAAAAAAATATACTCGCGAAGCTTCTAGCCTTCACGAAGGTTTCCTGAAACTGGTGGTGGACATGTTTCATTTGACGTCAATAATAACAAGTAATTGTCAATGTTGAGAAATAAATATTTGAATTTGAAGCAGATTATTTTTGGCTTAATAATCCTTAATAGTCTATCGTAATCCCTCTTTCCGGGCACCAGCTTCCCCTACTTAAGGGGTGGTTTCAGGCAACTAATAGTTTACCACATTTGCACGGGTCAATAGTACCAACATCAATATTTTAACTGCAGGGCTAAACTTTGCACAGATGAGTATGCCATATAAGTCACAACGTGCCCCTGAGTCGCCACCGCCCGGTGTCCCTAATACTAGGGCCCCAAAACGAACGACCCCGCTTCGAAAACCTATACCAACTGGGAAGGTTTCAAGCACACTGTTTTCGGCCTTGGAAGCCCCAGACAACCCCCTCGCGATTTCATCCGACTATCTTGATAGCACGGATAAAATCGACTAGTTAGTCGATTCGCTCACTGTTGCCATTAACTCGACCATCAGTGAGAAGTTGCTAAGCATGGCAAGCCCAAGCTTCCCTTCGACATTAGCAACCTAATCAAGGCTAAAAACGCCGCTCTCCGCAGAGCCAGGCTTTACCCCACTCCCGGCTACAACGTAAGGTCAAATCCACCGTCGCGGAATTCAGAGACGTTCAAAGGGACGATCTCCTGATTAATATCTCCCCGTCCCACGTGGCGTATTATAGGATGGCGAAAGCTCTCCGACTAGACGCCCCACTTACACCCCTCCGTTGTCTCGTCCCGATGGCACTATCGCCTTCGAGGACGACAAGAAAGCTGAATGCTTCGCGGACAACATTGCTTCACAATGCTCCCCGAGTACCCAACCCACAGACCCTTCGCACATCCAGGCGGTTGAAGACGAACTCCTCCTCAACGACTCCCGTCCAGTCACCACCGACCCCATTACAGTGTCTAACGATGAGATCTTTTTCCTCATCAGAAAACAAAAATCCAAGAAGGCCCCGGGTGCGGATGGAATTTCCAACCATGCACTTCAGCAGCTGCCTCGGCAGGAGCTTACCTTGCTTGCGATTATCTTCAATGCTTGCTTCAACCTTAGCTACTTTCCAAAAGCTTGGAAAGAAGCTACAGTCATAAGCATTCCCAAGCCGGGTAAACCTTTGAACAACCCGGCTAATCACAGACCCATAAGCCTCCTCAAGGCAATGGGCGAGCTTCTCGAGAGAGTCATACTCGCTCGAATGAAGGACCACCTGTTCACAGCGGACGGTGACCCCCTCATTATCCCCTACCAATTTGGCGTTCGTGCCAAGCACTCGTGCCTTCCACCGAATCGTCGAATACATACTCGCCGGCTTGTACCCCAAGCGGCTTAAAACAGTCTGGCACGCGGGTTTCATTTATAAACTGTACAACACAGGCTTATCCCACCGACTAGTCAAACTAGTCGGCTCCTATCTTAAAGATCGCACCATTCGTTTTAGCACGAAGGTACGCTCTTCACCCCCCACCCACTCCGGGCGGGAGTCCCTCAGGGCTCGGTACTCGCCCCTCTATTTACACTACCTACCACCACCTACACCAATGACATACCTATCCTGTCAAAAGGTGTTCAACTCTCCCTCTCTGACGGTGATATCGCCCTGTACGTCAAGGGCGTTAATGTCGACACATTCATCACAAAACTCCAGAAGGCCGTCAACGACTTCGGAGCCTGGTTTAAAAAATGACGTATCGATGTGAATCCAGAGAAAAGCTCTGCGATATGCTTCGATCACAAACGCCGTCGTCCCTACGACCCCCGTATCCGAATGCTAGGTACGCCCATCCCGAGGGCACGAACCACCAAGTACCTAGGCGTAACGCTCGATCTTACGCTATCATTCCGACCTCACATACTTAGAGTTACCAAACTCGCCCGTATTTACATGGCACGCCTAAACAGTATGTTAGGCAGGCACAGCAAAATGTCTCTTAGGAACAAGCGAACGCTATTTAAGGTTTGCGTCAGACCAGTCATGACGTATGCCGCCCCAATCTTTGCCCATGCCAAACCCTCCGTTCTGTATAATCTGCCATAGTCCAGAATCTCTTCTGCCGCAGGGCCACGGTTGCTCTGCGGTACGTGCGTAACGCAGAGATCTCGACTTACCTACTAAACAACAACACCTTAGGACGATCTCCACCGCTTTCTTCAAGCAATCCGAAGAGAATCCTAACCCACTCAATCGCGAGACAGTAAATTACACTGCTCCGTCCATGCCGTCCAGGTACAAATTCTGTAGACCAATAAATGCGCTCTCGGATCCCCTCTTGGCTAACCTGGATCAGCTTAAGGCTTCCAACTCCCTCGTGAGGGTGTTGCTTCGGCGGCAAAAAAAACCTCAGTCGCCGGCGCGCACGCTATGAATCGGACATATCACCGGAGAATTTTTGATTTTAGGCAAGCCGGGGTGATTTTTTTCGTAATGTTTTAATGGCTATAATACATAATATAAAAGTTTTTTCTACAGGTAATTATTATTGCCAGTTTAAATGGATATCGACCACTACGCTACTCCACCGTCAATTTTTAGGTTATTAAAAAAATCGAGATTATTTTGAATAACCTAAAAATTTAAATATTTCAGAAACTATCCATTTCCGGCTGGGGTGTTAGAGTTTTACATAATGAAATCTATCACAAATCACCTTCCGAAAGAAATGTATAGAATAGCTATATGTGGGTTTATACTACAGTGGATGTCGCTTTTACTTTTAGAGTCGCAGTCGGTCATAGGTAGTGTACCCAGAACTTATAACAGAGAGAAATAGAAATGCGTTTGTTTTAATTTAATTGCAGTTCATTGATGCCACATTGCTCTCTACTTCTTGCCAATAGCTAACACGTAAACATAATTTCGACCAATCATACCATTTTTAACACGGGCACCACGATGTACGCTTTACGGTGATTCGTTGCGTAAATCGAGTATGAGTCCTATAGGAAGTAGGAACTGTGCTTGGCTCGCCGGTATTTTACTACCGGCTACTGTATGATATTTGTCTCTTTCATTTCAATAGTGTCTCTTATTTACATATTATGAAATCATTCATCACATATTTAGCGCCCGGAATTGTTCGTACCGGTAAATTTCCCACACTTATGTTGTAAAAGTGTAAATAAAACGTCCATTTAACAAGAGTAGGTACAATAAGAAAGGAGGCAGTCGGAGGAGGAAATTTTAGAAATAAAAAGTAGCTTATTTGTGAGTCCAGTCCGTAGTCCAATTTTTTTACAATTGTCATAGCCGGCAAAGGAGCGGGCTATCCACCTGATGGTAAGTGGACATCATTTAGTTGTAGGTGTTTTAATCATAACTATTACAGCACAGTGTGACCTAAACCCGCAATTTACGCACGCTTTTCCGTGACCTAAGTTGCCTATTTCTGCACGGTGCGTAAATGAATTGACCAACTTCACTCATGTAGAAAAAATAAAAGAAAGCGCCTGACTTCACGCCGTGCAGTTATAGGCTACTTAGGTCTATTAGGCTACGTAATATACAATCGGCCGCATAAGTCGCTTAACAGAATCAAAAGTGCAAAACAACTGAACACCCAACAAACTATAAGTCTTTGTCTTAACAAGGGCGCAAAATAAACTAAACTTACACACGTTCATAATAAGCATAACACAACTGATTCATAAGTTGCTAAAAGCTTTCATTCCAAAAGTCGAACTTTTGATTCTGTTAAGCGACTTATGCGGCCGACTGTACTATTAAATGTCATATGACGCATGAATGGCCCTTGCGGCAATATTGTCTAATCTATACTTTGAAATTTTATTCTGTTGCAATAGTATTTGATTTTTTTTCTTTTAAAATACACTTTCAAAATAGTAATCTAAACCCCCTGCTCCCCTTCACCCGCTCCGGCCCGGCTCATGTCACACTTGCTATAAAATAGTGTACGATACTTGGGACCTAAGTTATTTAAGTCTATTAATGCACAGTGTTTAGCACCCTCGCTGCGCTCGAGCGCTAACTTCACGCCGTGCAGTAATAGGCTACTTAGGTCACGCGTATCGTAATGTACTATTGAAGTGTTTCATTTATTTTATTGACTTAAAATGCGTTGCCGACCATACGCTTAAGTTAGCACTTCACTGCACTAGCTGTTTCTTCCCTTTGTCCAGAGCACAACCACGTAAACCTAATTATTATGGCGGCCAAAATAGGAAGGACTATAGTCCTAGACGAAGTCCTAGTTCGTTGTTCGTTTGTCGTAACGTAGGTCCTAGTTCGTTTGAGGGTGTTCGTCGTTTGGATACTTGGGGGGAGGGAGACTTGCCGAGCTAACAGATGCAGAAAAGAATAATTTTGTATAGACATAAAGAGACTCTGTAAATTTATTTTGAAAAAAAATATACCCGTGAAGTTTCTTGCCAGTTCTTCTTCACGAAGGTTTTTTTCGAACTGGTGGTAGAATCATGTTTTATTTGATGTCAATAAGAACAAGTAATTGTCAATGTTAAGAAATAAATATTTGAATTTGAATTTGAATGCATGAAAGAATTCGACAATGTTTCTTTTTTAATTGAGTTTTGAGTTTATTACCAAAATAAAAAAAGTCTTCCTTGTAGGAATTGTAAATTAAATTAAAATAAGATAACTATTTCTTTAATTTTTAACATCTGTAGATGTTAAAGGTCTTTGGTTCTAACTAATGCTGTTCAAAAACAAGCTTATTTGTTTGTTTATTACAGTTTCACGCTTTAACTACTGAATCAAAATACTCCATAGTGAGGCCTCGTATTAAATGTACAAAATTGGTAATGACGGGCTTGCATAATTTTGAGCTCAAATAACATTTTTAAACTTCAAAGCCTTTGTTACTTTGGCTCTTTTACAAAATCGTTCCAAATCACGTCTACCTTATTTATTTATTTATTTAACGGCACAACTAACGGACTACATTCTTAATATTAGGTTTTCTAAATTGCGACCCAATTATTACTATGCCCAGCATTTATATAATTTAATTTCAATTATACACACAATATTATTAAGTTAATAACTAACAATGTCTTTTTAAAAAAAAAACGAAAAAAAACAGTTCAGTAATCTTGACGAGAAAAACAAAAATATTTTTACATTTTAAAAAAATTGAGAAAACTTCAGGTTGGCAGACTTGTACACATACCTGCGAAATACAGTGCAATCTTAATATAACGTACCTCAATTGAACGACTTTTTTTAGATTAGACTTGAATTTTCCATAAAAGTCAATGTAAAATATACCTTTGCATTGCGAACTTTTTTTGCGAACAACCTCTTTATAACGAATATTCGACTATGAAGAAAATGTTCCCACCAATGTACGACTCTTAATCTCACAGTATGTGATTCATGTCGCGACATGTTTCGACACGCTTTTGTTCGTAAAACAATAATTGTTGTTTGATGGTTTACTTTACATCTTTATAACGAATTTTAGACCAACCTAACCTCAACATAACAAACCTTAGTTCAACGAATTACTTGATATAACGAAGATTAACTTGTTCCTTTCCGATTTGTTATATCAAGGTTGCACTGTAATTATTTAGGTGTGTGGGATAAACCCCACGATGTTTGTACTTATTGGTACATTTGCCAGTCACGGGGATCGAACCCACGAACTCAAGTTTGAGAACCCAGCTCTTTAACCACAGCCCCGCTCTTAATTTGAACGTTGCAATTAATCTGCACTATTTAATAATTAATTAAATTTTTAAATTAATAATTAAACAAAGAAGTTGTAACTAAAAGTCACATGATAATCATCAGCCAGGGGTGCAAACAAAATGAACTTGAACAGTTGATCCACTAGAGTGGTGCTCTTAAAGGGTAAGAGTTTTAGCAACTTCCAAATAAATACATTTTCGTTAGATTTAGAGCTGATTGATCAATGCTCAGATAACATTTATCAGTAGAATAATTTTAAGAACTTGAAATTAATTCTATGGACAGTCTTGTCAAGTATCAAAATTATTCTACAGATAAGAATTATCTGAGCGTAGAACAATCAGCCCTTAAATAATAAAAATAATGTTTATTCACCGGAGAAAAAAAACTTCTTTGTCTTGTTATGTTGGGTATATTCATAATAACGAAAGAGCCAACATTCAGATGAACCTTCCTGAAAAAGAAATGACAAGAAAATTCACGGGAGTTATTTTAATCACAATGTACTTCATATAACAAAATCATTCTTATCTGCATCAAGGGCTCGGCAAGACTTGAACGATCTTCGCGCCATAAATTATTCAATCGGCGGACCTCAAGCCGCGAGCGAGCCATCGTCCTCCCCAACCATTTAAGAGGGCAGCAGCAACGCGTCATTTCTTTCCATCAGATTTAAGGAATTTTCTCATTTCAAGATCGACCTAAATTAATGAGAAATGAGAAAATGTCCAACATAACAAAACTTCTATGTTTGCATTCTGTGGACAATCATGCCTTTCGGATGATCTGGCGATTCTCAAAAACAAAGTTGCTGCATTTCCTGCATTTTTTAACCATCAAAATAACTAGTCAACTATTTTTATGCTATCTGTACCTATGTACTCGTTGAACGCTGTCGAATCATTGGCTGCGCTGCGCAACTAAGACTGGGTCTAAATTAAGACAAGAACAAAATAAAGGGTTTGATACTATATTAACACCGCATACGCCAACTGAAAATGGGCAACACGTTCTTCGCGTAAGTGTTATTCATAAACACAATTACTTTGTTTTGCCCGCAATTCCTTTCTGCATATGTGTGGGCATACATACCAGAAATCAAATGGAACATGACGCTGCGTAGACTGCGTAAATCTTATTAACTACCATCTCTGTTGAAATCGTGGAATATGACGAGCAAATTATAAAATATAGACAGACTGTAAATATGATTATGCCTTTAAACTATACACAATAATTTTCTTCTGTCTCTTTGATACCTACTGGAAAAAAGAAATAACAAAAATGAAGACAAACTTGATCAGCTTTGAACTAGAAAACTTTCTTATTCCACTGCTAATCACTGAATTCGTTAACGACAAAAATACCTAGGTTTACTTTGTCTGATAAAACTGAAGTTATTTATCGATTTATTGATAATTATCACTATATTTATGGATCTTAAGTTTATTGTGGATCATTTATACGTGATTAGCCGCGGCGCGCATTGATAATCTTTGTTGATTCGGAGTGTGTAACATTGTGCCTTGCGTTGCTTTATCAGCGGCCCGTGAGTGGAAAAAAATTAAAAATTATATTTGGGACCTGTCTTGTTAGCAGCAAACGTTTCACGGTACGTACCAACATTTAATGTTATTTAGTAAATATAACTTTTTACCTGAAAAGGGATTAAATTCCGTCAATTTCACCCTGGTTTAAAGCTTTTATTTATTTTGACATTGAAAGCCGAGTTAAAAACAGATGGTCATTGAACCTTATGTAGTTAGAAGCTATCTGTAAAGTTCAAATGACCAATTGATAACTATTAACTAAACTTTTTGCTATCGCTTACCAAAATTTACCTTTAACGCCTCTATGTAGAGTTCAAAATATTCATTTTTATCCATGAAAATACTAAAGAACTGAATTCGTAGTAATCTCTAAGGTATTTGTGGGTAGTTTTGAGTTGTTTCTGAAATATAATGCGTGAAAATGTCTAGTGAAATAGTGAAAATGAACTTTACTCAATGATGAGCACGCGCAGCCGTGAACGCGAGCGCCGGCAGCGCGCCAGTTGGCTCGCGGCCGCGCTTCGCGACGGTCACGCATTCGACGCCCGCGCTGGCTCTGACCTATTTAGGGTTATCACAGTATCTCCCTCGAAACCCCTTATCACCACCGCAGAATTTGTGCTATAAATGATAAATGAATGGATAAAGTGACATTCAAAGTGTTTATAATTCATAAAGTTAATGTGTTTGTTTTTTAAGATTGATCAGAGAAAGGTGAGCTATTTAAGTTTCTATTTAATTGATAATTTTTTTGGTTTTGAGGTTAAGTGCTTTCGTTTTAGGTTAATTGGTGTAAGTTTCACCCACTTAAGCATGAGATTGGGTTAAGCGTTCCACATTTTCGTAGATTGTAAGTTTTTGCACACATTTTATGTTACAAAATGCATTGTACGATTAAATAACAGACTGGTTAAGTAAAGTAGGTGCATTTATCCTTTGGTTAGGTAAGAGCTGGTCCAACAATAATACATAACAGTCTTTCTTTCTCATACTGCGTAATTTCTCAAATCCGCGGTATTTACGTACATATGTCCAAGGGAGTACCTACAACTCAAATTATACAGTAGAGTTCTTCACTTTTCAATTTAAACTATTGGTAAAAAAAAAAAAAATTGAACACCACATGAAATCTTTGTTGATATCTGAACTATTTTGAAGACAACTACGATTATTTTAATTCAAGAACTACAATCAGAGCCACGCCGTTCGTATAAGATACCGGGTCATTTAGCTACAGTAAGTTTCTTCGTTAAGATCTTGTCTGCGGTGATACAGTCCTTCCTATTTCTTTCTTTCCTAGTCTTTCCTATAATTAACCACGTTGACGTGGTTGTGTTCCGGTCACAGGGAAGGAGCAACCAGTGGAATTACTGGAACAAAGGCAATTTCAACTAAAGCCTACGGTCGCCAACGCACCATTAGCCGAGATAATAATCACAATGACTATTATTAAATAAAACCCTTAAGTAATAATGCCCATGGCGCGGATGCCACTAACCATCAGATGGTTGATGAATACAGTAAAAAAACTTACCGGAACAGCGGGTAGGTACACTCACAGTATGAAAAAGAGAATACTAAGCACATATGATAAACGGATCACACCATGATAAGAATTACTCTATTAACATATTACATTATTTCGGTAGTTTGTTAACTTCTTATTTTGTAGAAACGCTCGTAAATGGCCTTTTAAATTTTACCGGACTTTGTAGCTTAGCGCTGAGGGCGCTCAGCCGAGACTAGAGACTAGACTACTACGCTCGCACTGTTCCCTACCCTACTAGTAATTTTTAGCTACCAGTATTTCTTAGTCAATTTTAATTAACCCTTGAATTGCTTTACAATTATACCAATGTCTCCAATTCCACACATCAAAAACTAACCGAAGTAACTGTTGACTGTAAAGGAATTCTTTTAGTCTTGTTTTGGTGCGCGCCACGTCTGGATTGAGCCAAACAACGCATTCAGTACCGTTAGACAGGAAGGAGTTGCAAGGTACAACCAAAACATAAATGCAAACATACTTATACTCACCAATTTTTGCATTCGCAACTTGTAATATACGAAGGTATTCTGTAATCGTGTTTCAAACAACGAAGGTACGCATATTTATGACTATTTGATAGGTATTTTCGAACGCAACGCATGGTTAGGTTCAACTTGGCGAAACGCCATTACGTATAGAAATTACCTAAGTCTAGATGTTGATAATTTTGAATGATATTTCTTTATTATTGTAATACATACTTGTTAGAAGAAAATTCATATTTTTTTTCGCCTTGCAGTGGTAGAAGGAATAATCTATTAAGCATACATCACAATTGCATGAATAGTTACGAATTTCATAGAAGTAAAAGGGCTTTATTTAAGGGATTTAAAAGTATTCAGCAAGAAACACCATTATGCAACCAATATATTTATACTAAACAACAAAACAAATAATCGGAAAACAACTTGAGATTTTACAATGTAAAATAACGGGATCTTGCTAGAATTAAACGAAGCTTTTCAAATTACCGACCGAAAATAAGTAAGTATTTTGTGAAAAATATTCCATTCAGTTTAAAAGAGGTAAACATGCAATGTAACCACTGTAGGATATCAGGTTATTACACCGATAAGAACTCTTAAACAGAACAAAGTCGATGCGTCAAATATATAACTACGAAAGCTAGTCATAGAAACTCGAGGATGAAACATTGAAACTTGAAATTGAAACCACATGTCCACATTTTTCTCTTACTTAATAAGTCTAAAGTCCAAAGGTCCGTTTTTAAATTAAGGTACAATTTCTTGTTATTTCTAGGAAGCGAAAACAAATCTATACGTTAGTTTAGAAAATTACTGGTTTTATGAAGTCCTAGCTTTTACAAGCGGTTTCGCTCGGATAAGATTACTACGGGGCTACATGTGAGTAATTTTGTATTAATTTTAAAAATGTATCATATTAAACCTAATTATTGAGCAAAACTGAGAGTCCTCTATCAATTCTTTATCGATCAATATTATATAGCCAGCAAAATTATATTCCAGATAGAGGAGTGGTATTTTTATACTTTTAAAGTTAAATCTTAGGAAAACTATCATTTCTATCAGTAGTTATCTATATCCTAAATAAATGTTTGACAGTACACTTCTCTCAAGAACTATTCGATATTTAATTTTAAATTGATTAATTTGAGAAGTTCAAGGCCAAAATGCAACGACGACCGTCAAAGTCGTTGGAGACAAAGGATGCGGGATCCAGAAAATCGCGTGGACAATGGACATTCTCGGGAAAGGCCTTTGTTATGTAGCATATGTCTTTGAGTTAAAGAAAACACAGGCATAACTTAAACTAAAGATTTACGATTGTAATTTGATGAGATTTTCGAACGATTATATTTTGCCGCAAAAGTACAAACGATTTAATTTAATGTGTCCGTTTACGAATTATTGGCTGTACAACATATGTTAACTATCCATAAACACCTTTTAGTACGCCGTGAAAGAAGTTTTCAGTTTTTTAGTAATCGTTATTGTTATAAATCACGAATATAAGAAATTACTTCGAAGGAAACTGCAGCGCTCTACGATATCCAAATACATACATACATTGAAAGTACAAAATTTCGATCAAGAGGTAAAGTACTCTTAAGAAAATTCAAATAAAATGTGATCTAATTTCTTAGTGGTGGGAAAGGGAAAATGTGCCAAAGAAGTATAAGCAACAAAAAGGGAAACTTTGCGTAAACAACAAGCTTTGGGGGGTGGGGGGGGGGGGTCATGTTGAAGTCTGCATACTGCATAACATTCCTATAATTGTGGAAATTACAGTACATTAGATCAACGCGCGATATGTTATAGAAAGTTGTAATGTGAACTGTAATTTTTGGCAGCGCAAAATATCAATATAAAAATATAATTATCAATAAAATTATCTTAAAACTTTCATTAAATTCAAGCAAGAAAAAATAAAAAACGAATAACATTTTTTGGTCTTTCAAAAAATTTTGTTTTTCAAATGAAAGTTTTTGGTTCAATAGGTAGCATTTGAACCATAATTGAGGTAGGTATTTAATTACAGTAACTCTATAAACTGTAAATATCTGACGAAGTTTTCTAAAATCAATTTGAGATAATAATTTATAATATTTAATAATGTTTTTATTGTTAAACACATTTAGAATGAAAGGATTTTTTTCACTCCTTATCTTTTTTCATTAATATTGTTATGGCGAGACGTGTGATTTTTTCTGGATATAATCGTGTTTGTGCTGGTAATGTCCTTTGGCTAACTAATGAAGAAAATGAAGTAGCATGTATATCACTTATTTATTAAGTTATTGCCAAATTAATCTTAAAAATCGAAAATCAGTAAACAGTCAGAAAACGTTTCATAACTTCGAAACTCAAAAGAATCGGATCGCATTGTAGCGGTGACTTAAGTTTCTGAACCATCCATAGACTGTGTTTCTCTACAGCGTAATAACAGCGGGGTCCCCGGAAACACAGTCCATACGCTTGTGAGCACGAAGGTTGCGATGTATAAAATGTTTGATTACAAAGTTTATTTTTGCGTAATGCACCGGATTGATTGGCTTATCTAATCATGTTTATTCAATTTAATTGGTTCTTACAGCATTTACTAGCGCATGTTTTCGAAGACAAATTACACAAACCTGATAGTTATTTAGGACGGCCGAGAAGCTTAGTGGGTAGTATCCTAGCCTCATATGCTAGAGGCCCCATTGTCGAGTCCTAGTCGGGTCATTCATTTGTGTGAAATTTATAAATGTATAATAATTCTGGAATCCACACCCTAGTTTGCTGTATGGTCATCCATAGCACAAGCTCTGCTTACTTGGGGTCCATACAGTTGGTGTGTTTGTCTGTGGATTTATTATTATTATACAGGGTGTCCAGAAAGTGAAGGATAATCCTTCACCTGTGGATAGGCCTATTCATTTCCTTCCTTAATAACAAAAAAACTTCTGGTAAAAGTCTCATAATTTTTGAGTTATCGGTATTTCTAGATTTAAAAAAAAATCTTTTTCTGTATAATGCATACCATTTTGATAAATAACGACATTTTAGGTTTTCCAAGGTGTAGTCTGTAAAAATTTTGCTATCCTTTGCCTCCATAATCTTCAAACTTTTATTTTTACAATTCAACAGCTGAATTGAGCACAAGAAATATTTTTGAAAATTCCGTCATTGGTTTCAGTATACATAATAACGGACTTTCATTTACTTAAGCCGTGGTTTCTATATACACTTTAAATAAAAACATATTGCATTTAAATAATTTGGCAATAACTTAACAAAAATGTTATTTACACGGCGGCAAGTTGAGGCTGCGAAAAGCGTGTCAGGGCCCGTTAGTAATAGGCTGTATAAGCTATCAGCTATAAGCTATCTCTTACTGTATTTTGGATTAATGCTGAAGCTTATAAAGGGTATTAATACCGTTTGAGGGTGTTCGTCGTTTGGATACTTGGGTGGGGGGGAGACTTGCCGAGCTAACAGGTGCAGATAAGAATAATTTTGTATAGACATAAAGAGACTCTGTAAATTTATTTTCAAAAAAAATATACCCGTGAAGTTACTCGCCAGTTCTTCTTCGCAAAGGTTTTTCCGAACTGGTGGTAGAGTCATGTTTTATTTGACATCAATAAGATTTCATCAATGTTGAGAAAAAAAAATAAATATTTCTTCCTTATCGTTTTTTTGTTACTTTATAAGTAAAATATGTTATTTATGAATAAAAACCGATTTCGTTGAATATCTACTGTAAGGTGTTAAAATCTCAGTAAATTGGTGTCACGTGTTTGCCGAGTATGGACTACAAAACAAAGTCACATTTTAGTTAGTTTTAAGTCTAGATTTCAGCCTTATTGTAAAATTTAGGATATATTAGCTGAACGTTGTAAGATAGTCAAAGTCCATGTACGGTTTTAAGATATGTGTCCAAAGTCTTTAAAAAACACGCGACGATAACTCCGTGTACCTACTAACTGGATGATTAATGCAAATTGAGAATTACATTTTTATCACATCGGAGCCATTTAGATTTTTTTGGATATCTTAAAGATACCTACAAGATACTCTAATCTGATGAGATCAAAAATGATAAAAAAAAAATGTAAGCTTATAATTCCAAGATATTCAATAATATCTATTGTAAGAAATAAAATATCTTTTTGCTTACCTGTAGAAATAAATAAATTATAGCCAAAATAATCAAACATTATATTAAATATGTATTTAGCGATGAGACCACCATCTCTGAAAATCCCTATTCATTTTGCATTTAATACTATCATTTCTGTAAAGTTGAACAAAGAGATGTAAATAAACAAATTTATAAGATATAACAAATAGTCTATGAATAAGAACTTTGAAGTATGATTACCAAGATGTTGGTTCACAAATGTTGGACCCACCTTGCTTCCTTACTTCTCGACTTCTTATGGTCAGCCATAGAGGTCACCAGCTCATGTTCTCCTCAGTCAGTACACCTGTTTTGGGGCTTTTACTTTATTTAGTTTCTCGATATAAACACGATTTACCCGCTACAATACCTTGACGCAAATCTAAAGTAACATTAAAATTAACCGGCAAAGTTTAACCTACAAAAGTGTATCGGCCAATGACCCGGATATTCTAAAGACGCCGATACCTGCGATGACGTCACAGCAGTTTATTTAACCGTTTGATATGCTCACGCGCAAGAGAAAGTACCGTACAAAAACACGGCTTGTTGTGTTTAAATAACCAGTAAGATATGGCGGGGAGGGCTGGGTTGTATGAAAAGCATGGGCTTGGGTTCAATAGCCGGTACCTATCTATCCAACCGTATATTCGTACCTGGTAAGAAATGGGTCATCTTTATGTTAGATTATTTTTATTAATTGCATTTTTAGTTTACTAAAACATAACTTATTCGGTTTAGTACTACTACTAATTTAATAGGTTAATACTAGTAGCTCATAGAGTAGATTTTAACAATAATCAAATGTTTGTTTCTTTCATATCGTCGTTAGGCTGTAGGTATACCTAATTACCTCTTTTTTGTATTTTACACTATTGACAAAAGACTGCTGAGTTTTTTTTTAATGCCGGCTTTTTTCCTATCGTTCTAACTTTTAAAAGCCCGAGGTTAAAGTTCATCACGTATATTTTTTTTACCTATGGTAAAATAAAATATTTTTGTTTTGATTTGATTTTAAATGTTTATATTCTTCGTTCGTTACTGGACCTCTTTATCACAAGGTATTGCCTTTTTTATCTATACAGACTAATACAATTTTATTTTTCTTTCATACATCATTATTTGTTAACAAATATATAAATAAAACTAAAATACGTATACATATAAAACTAGGGATTTTATTTATTCATATGCTATTGGATTAAGTTTATTTGGTATTAAACTACATTATACCAGTTGGTAAAACATATTCATGTACTGTAATCAGTTTTTGTAGTTTTCCAGCCCTGAAAACATAACGGAAGCAGTATTTGAATTATACATAACGAACTGATTACAGTCTAGCTAGTCTGCACGTAATTGCACTTATAAAACACTTTACTTCAGCGTATTTTCCACTGCACACTTATATGCTATACTAATTGGACTATTATTAAATACTGCTGCAGATATGTTTTTCAAGGCTGAAAAACTACACCTCAGCATAGTACACTCAACAGAAATATTACACTTCAGCGTATGATAGCATCTTGTTAGATCTAGAAAAGTAAGTTCGTTATTTTTTTCACCATAAAACGTTTATTTATCTTGTTTGAAGAATAGTATAAATTTACAAAGTTGAACGAAAGAAAATTGTGACGCAAAGAAGAATCGAGAATATTAGATTGTTCATCGTATAACTGTATGAAGAGGAGCTAAATCTCGTTGGTTTATAAAGGAGCAACATTGCATCAAATATTGTAATCGTAAATACAAATCATGTTTTCTTAATTAATTAATAATATGAACAGTAAATATATTTTATTTTTTATTAACACTAGAAAACGGTCACTCGTGACCTAGTAAATCTCTATAAAGTTTTTTTTAAATCTATTTGCATACATTGTAATAATATAAAACCATTGACGTATATATTATATCAAAGTCCACGGATTCAAAACGAACAATATCGTATATGCTAAAAAGACATAAGTCGCTAAAGATATGACTCGACAAAGGTGGTCGGCAGGACGCTTTTATATTTTATCATTATGCGGGTATTTATATTATCATATATCAATTTCAAAATACTTTTTTACATGCTTCTCTTGCAAGTAACCTTTTCTCTACATAAAATGTTAAATTACTTAGTTTTGACGCCCGAGCGGCGTATTGGTTAGTAGCCCTGCCTCATACGCTGGAGGTCCCAGGTGCGAGTCCTGGTTGGGGCATTCGTTTGTTCTCGGGTAATGTTTATTGAAATGATATGAAATATTAATTTCTCAACATTGACAATTACTTGTTCTTATTGACGTCAAATAAAACATGACTCAACCACCAGTTCGGAAAAACCTTGTGAAGAAGAACTGGCAAGATACTTCACGGGTATATTTTTTTCAAAATAAATTTACAGTCTCTTTATGTGTATACAAAATTATTCTTATCTGCATCTGTTAGCTCGGCAAGTCTCCCTCCCCCCAAGTATCCAAACGACGAACACCCTCAAACGGCACCCGTTCACGAGTTAACGCGGGATCCAGCCATCATCCTCCTCAACTATATAAGAGGGAAGTGAGCGACCCGTCACCCGACGCTACCATAAGAAGACGTACTTTAGTGACAATGACGCTTTAGATATTCATCGGGGCGAAGAACTCAACAAACAAACAGACACATTACGCATGTTTTGTTACAAATACTATTTTACATTTTCCACAATTTTGTTAGTTTTAGTTTTTTGTTTTTTACTGTTTCCTATATATAAAAATTTATTTTTTTGTAATTTATTTTTTCTTATGTTTTGAACTTTTAAGTGTGTATTATGTTAAAAATGTTTCTGTACTTATTGTATTGTGTGAAGTGTAAATAAATTGATGTCTATATCTATTCTACAATCCTGTTAATGAAGGGATTATACCCAAGGGCTTTTATCATCCAAATAATCGGATAGTTTATAATTTGCTTTAGCACACAACTTCTGCTTTATAGTTTCTTTGAATTTGTCAATAGGAAGACCTTGGATATCCTCAGGAACCTTATTATATAAGCTTATACATTGACCCACGAATGAGTTAGTGGCTTTATGAAGCCTACTATTATGAGCTGCCAGCATATCTTTACATCTTGTGTTAACATTGTGCAGATCTTTTTTTCTTTTGAACAAGGTTATGTTCTTTTTTACATAAATGTATATGTTAATATTTATATATGTGTGTTTATTCTGGGTTCCCCCCGGTTCGTCATGTGGTAATCCATAGCACGAGTTCCGCTCACTTCGGGGCCATACAGTTGGTGTGTTTGTCTGAGGATTTAGTATCATTATTTATTACTTAGAAGTCATTTAGGTTCAAGTCAAATTATGATTTAGTTCTGATAACGATTCACATTCAGAATACCTAACCTTATTTTGCACTTAGACATGCTTATATACGAAAGAACTCCTTAACAGCACGGACATAATACTGCTATGCAACTGTAGATGCAACTTAGAAATAAAATATATTAAAATACAAATATTTTTTCGTAGTTTAAATGTGTATTAAGTTAACATTCTGTAAACCATACCTAGACTTGTATTATTATTGAGTGCAAGCTTGCTACCAATTGTTAGCCACCTTCATCATCGTCATCATCAGCCCATATTCGTCCACTGCTGGACATAGGCCTCCCCAATTTCACGCCATCGAGGTCTATCCTCGGCTACTCGTTAGCCACCTAATCAGTGGAAACCAACGATCAAAATAATTAGCAATGGCTGACATTCATTGTCACTACAATAACTTTACGGAGTCTTTAGAAAACGAATAATTTGTTTTTAAAATCTATACGATTAATATAGAAAGGAAAGGTTTGTTTGTTCTTTGAGGGGCTCAAATCACTTTGGCCCGCCATCAATCAGCATCGCCGGGCGCTGAAGCCGAATGATATTTCAAGTTATACATTTTGTAAACTAAGTGACGCAAAGAAACAAGCAAAAGAGGAAAAAACAAATGAATTACGGTTTTCGAAACACACATGAGTGAATAAATATAGCTTCATAAATTTAAAATTGGAATTCTTAAACAAAGAGGAGATAATATAGATCAAAGTAGCCAGTACCTACGACAAAACGCCAATTTCATATGTAAGGACCATATGTAATGTGGATGTCCGTCAACGAGCCGAATGTGTATAAGGGGCTCTGCACACATTACCGAGACGGCACATTCGGGATGGCAGCTCTTGTTGACCGGCAAAGCCGGCCCGAACCAACTAAGATACAGATTTGCCAATTGCTACCAGCCTGAGTTGTGGTGGCCTGGCAGGAATAGTTTAGTTATGTATTAAAAACATGAATAGATACTCATCATTTGGACTTAGGTAACCACCAACAAAGAGAAAAATTTGGAAGTGAGCTTTTGTAAGTCAGATAATCTCATTTGTGCTGGACACCTCGCCGTCTCGTATTTACTGTAATAATTTTAGTACCTACCCCATAGATAAATTAATAGTGACGTATGTACCTACAGCTATTGAAGGTTTTACCTGTTATAGTAAGTGTCGCATAGTTTGTAGTGTGCGAGCATAGAACAAAAAGTAGGCTCTCATTGTAGTTGGCCATGTATATATTATATTTCTACCAACCTTTACCATGCAAGCGAAGATGTCCCTTATTAGTCTAATTTTATTTTATATTTACAAGCGCTAATACACGATAAAGCTTATTTAATTAAAATAAATACTAACCCTTTTCTTAAATACACTCAATCTATTAATAAATTTTACTCAGTGAGGCTATTTGAACTCAAGAACTTCACTACATTGCCGTGAATACGTAATGTACGTACGTATAACGTAACAAACTCTTTATATAGAAGAAGATAAAGGCAAAAATCTTTTAAAGAACATAATATGTCCTTGTTTGTTATTTGTTATACAAACAAAGCAAAATTTTCATTAATATTCAGTCTGGTCTCGTTTACGTCCAACTTCCGACACACATGAAACTTTTATTGTATATATATATATATATATTGCCGCGATTTAAAATACTAGTAGCGCTATCTATCGGCATTCGAAATGAACACATACCTACTCACTACACTAGACGTGTCACAAGGGCTACACGACACGTACCGAGTACATGCACTTTTCAACGGAATTCTATGTTATCCTTAAACATCTTGATGAATTGCAGTTTTACACGTCAAGTTTCAAAAGCAAATATTAATAACATAATGATCATAGTTGCACAACTTGAGTCACGCCACCCTAGTTGTTGTATAACGCCCTTGAACAGCGTCAGCTCTTCACAATGGAGCGGCGGAGAGTGGTAATTAAATATAGTGAGAAATTACAAATATTAACGTAAAGGACTATTTTACATGACTTGTAATGGTTAATGTACTTCAAGTTATAAATATAGAAATCGTATTTTGGTTTGTCTTTTAGCAATAATTTATGATAGGGTATGGAAATCAAATGCTAATATAGAATAGGCTCACTTTATTCGGCGTAACCGTAAGGCGGCCAGCGAGGGACAGCCTGCTGTCCGCTGCATTACAATAAAATTGTCAACCTAAGTAACCCCTACAGTCTCTTCTCGTAAATTACCTAAGTCATATTTAGGTATATTTACTTAGAAGTTTGGTAGAGTGACTGGAAGATTTGACACATGCTTTAAAGTTTGATTTAATTCTACTCACTCTTTCAGTAAATGAATCAATAATGACATATTGAACAGGTTAATTTTATAAATCAAATTGCTTAATTTCACTTTAGTTGACATTTTATACGTACCGCTATTTTACGTGTCGCGTCGTATTCCTGTCAAATGCTTGGAATGTGTCTTTAGTTCAAATTACTATAAATAAAACACTTTTTACCGGATATTATCGCGTATATTTTAGTTAATTTTAAAATTATTTCGACGTTTCGGCATCTTTGCAGTTGCCGTGGTCACGATAGAGAACTGCAAAGATGCCGAAACGTCGAAATAATTTTAAAATTAACTAAAATATACGCGATAATATCCGGTAAAAAGTGTTTTATTTAAAGTATGTATCGTGAAAACTTAAGAAAAGTATTCAAATTACTACTTCTAAAATGACTGTTATGTATTGCTATAAAAAACTATCAAATAATCATGATACATTTCTATGAAAGCTATTGAACATAATACAACAACGAAATTAAACAAAAAATGTTTTGTTATGGTTGTGGTAATACATAAATAGTAAACAAAAACAATTAATTTAACTAAATAAAAATAAATTAAACAAAAATAAAATTTGATTCATTATTTAAAATTCAAATATTTATTGACGGCCGAGTAGCGTAGTGGTCAGTAGCCCTGTCTCATACGCCGGAGGTCCCAGGTTCGAGTCCTGGACGGGGCACTCATTTGTGTGATGAACACAGATGTTTGTTCTCGGGTCATGGTTGTTAAAATATTTATATATTTATGTTTATTCTGGGTTCCCCCCAGTTCGCTGTATGGTCATCCATAACACGAGCTCTGCTTACTTTGGGGCCATACAGTTGGTGTGTTTGTCTGGGGATTATTATTATTATTATTATTTCTCAACATTGACAATTACTTATTCTTGTTGACATTATATAAAGCACGACTCTACCACCAGTAAGGCAAAACCATCGTAAAGAACTGCCAAGAAACTTCACGGGTGTTATATTTTCAAATTAAATTTACAATGGCTTATGTCTATACAAAATAATTCTTATCTGCATCTGTTATCTCGGCAAGTCGCCTTCCTTAGGTCAACAGATATATATTCACAGACAATACTGCTAATCAACTTGAAATAAGTACCGCAATGACGTCATTCACGCGTATTGTGACACTAAAAAAAGTTACGACCATAATGATATAATCTTTTTTTTAAGAACATGAAGCTATCTTATCTTAATTGTTTCTTGCAGGGCCTCCAACATGGAAAATGGACATATAGGCGAGGAGAAAATTGGGAATGGAGTTCAGCTACACAATTTAAATGGTAAAGTAACCTCCTTACAACCATTAGATGTTAGATACTACACAAGTATCATAAAATAAAAAAGATAAGATAAGATAATCTTTATAGTAAAAAGTTGTGTGGATTAATGTAAAATAAAATAAAATGAAATGTGTTGATTTCAGACAAAGTCCACATTGTGTTAGTCAGTAGAGAATTGCATATCCTATGTTAGTAAAATAAAATAAAATAATAAAACAGTACATAACAAAACAACAGCTTAGTTTAGGAATCTACCCTGAATGCTGAGAGTGCCGGGGAAGACGAACATGAGTGTGCACCCGGGGTCGCAATATTGGGCAGACGGGCTTCTCGGTTATGATTCTATGGAAAGTCACACGATTATTCGAATGGAAACGTTAATTCCATTTGAACGAATTGGAACGAACTTACTATTCGACGAACGACGGATAGTAAGTTCGTCATGTTCAAGACATCGTGAACAGGTTGATACCTGTGAGTAACTGTGTATACACACATCACCGCCTTCCATAATGTTACATTAGATGTCTAAGTAAAATTTACAAAACCGGTAACGAAAGCTACCGCTTTTTTGTGCGGTAATGTTTGGGTATGACTTGTCTATATGTAATATGTCATTGATATTTACACTTTATATTGTCGTTTTATAAAGCCACTTATTAATACTTCGTGTTCGCAGATATCACATCACAAACAATGTGTTTTAGTACGACTACTAGTTAAAATTAATTTAATACACTTAACAATATAGAAACAGTGACATAATGTAGATAGACAATGCACGTTATCAAAAAATAAAACCTGAACTCTGCCGGATAGTAACATTGGTGAAATATCGAAAAACAAGGGTACAACGAGAATGTAGTGTGGTACAAGTAATAGGAAATTGACGTCAAGCATTTTTTGGCTCTATATAATGTTTTTGGTTGACTAACATGTGATGTTTATTGTGTTCTTTTTTTACAATATCTTTAATTTAAAAAAGAGATGTGTATTCTGTTTGGTATGGAGGTAAGTAGCCTTGCCTTCCATGCCAGAGGTCTCGGGTACGAATCCTGGTAGGAGTAGATATTATATTATATTTGCTCTCTAGTCATGGATGTGTATGTATGTTTAGTTAAGTTTATTTCTAATATTTATATATAAAAAAAAATATTTGTGTGTTTATATATTTCTTAAGTTTATTTATCCGTTATCTAGTATCCATAACACAAGTTCCTAATGATACTTAATTTGGGCTCGATAATGTGGTGTGTCAGTTAGAAACATTTATTAAAAAAAAAATTTAGAAACTTGAAACTTCTAGTTTGTTATACAAAATAATAAAACATATAACCATTGTAAACTTAGATTATTGTTTAAAAGAAGTAAAATAATCTTATATCATTCTAAATTTTATAATCAAAATAAACGCTTGAAAATCTGCAATTATTTTATAATCATAGAATTCAAATGCTAGTAAGCTGTTCCTAATTATACATTGCAAATATAACCTTAGATGAAGAATTGATGCTAAACAAAATGTATAATTAGTAGCACCTTAAGTAACCATTTAAAGTAGTATATAAGTCTCTGAGTGCGACCCTAAGGCACTTATAATAATAAAAAACTTGCCTCAACAATGAAATACCTTTCTCGTTTAGTTCATATCTACAGTAAACCTATAATAAAAAGCTTAGTTTACTATTGCCAAGGTAAAACTGATGATTGCTAGACCTACGTGATCTCTTTTTTTATTGACAGCATATAGATTTATATAAAAATATTCCTGCCTTATACCATGTATAACTCAGGCCAGATTTTTCCTTCAATACGTTAAATATTTAAAAACCACAAAGTATGACGTTCAAGTGACATGTTAAACTGTTTAAGACCTCGCCTCTGTGGTTATGACGTCACAGCGTTGTCAAATCATTGCGTCAAAGTAACATATGACGCAGGTAAATACGTTGGCATACCATTTTTTTAGGTTATTGACGGAACTTTCACGGGAATGTATTATCTTAGAGCATTTATTAAAATAATAAACACTTTTTGGGCCAGTTCCTTAAATCAATCATTAAATTGTCTGTTCCCTGCCAAAATTATGTTTGTGCAATTGTCTGACAGCATTTACCAAATCCCCAGTTAGCTTATCCACGGGCGCGCCAACTATAGTTATAAATCTAAAGTCAACTTCTATTCACTTAATTAAAACGCCTTTTAACCGGATTTTATTGCGTTTATTATGTCAGAGAAGCCATTTAAAGCCATTTTGCCTCAACCAACGGTTTTGGTAATTTCCAGTTTACATATTTTATTTTTATACAATATATCAATTTTCTCAGGAATAACTTGAGACTAATAAAATTACAAATATTTGCAATTCTACAATGTGCATATAAGTGTATTAAATTAATAATTACAAGATAAAAATATGCTACAATTAAAACAACTTCACCTAAACTGGAATCTATTGAATGCAACGTAGCCAAAAGGCTGGCCGAATTACCACGCTGGATCGCAATAGAATTTCGTTGTGCGTATAAAAGTATGAAATAATTCAAATTCAAATATTTATTTCTCAACAATGACCATTCATTGTTCTTATTAACGTTAAATAAAACATGACTCTACCACCAGTTCGGAAAAACTGGCAAGAAACTTGACGGGTATATTTTTTTCAAAATAAATTTACAGAGTCTCTTTATGTCTTACAAAATTATTCTTATCTGCATCTGTTAGCTCGGCAAGTCTCCCTTCCCTCAACTATCCAGACGACGAACACCCTCAAACGGCACCCGTTCACAAGTTAACGCGGGATCCAGCCATCGCCCTCCTCGACCACATTAGAGGAAAGTGAGTGACATTGTCAGTTGCAGACACAAGTAACATTAAGATTTCACCAATAATTGAATTGAAATATTAATTAATTAAATTACTACTGCGCAAATTACGGTATCTTGTAGCGCTGTCCGTAACGGCGAGCGGGGCTATGTCAGCAACACAAGGTGTCCACAAGTTAAATATCCTAATTATCCATACAATAAAATGATTTTATTTTATCAAAAAATATCAATTAATAATCATGAAAATATTTGCTCCTAAAAGTAAATTATGAATTGAGGTATTTTCTCCAAGTATCTTTAACTTTACTGAGATAACCCTTTCCTGACCGTAAGATAATCAGACTATTTTTTTTTTATCGCTTTTAAAACAAGTTCTATAAATTACAAGTCTTAGGTATAATCGAGTCTGCACGTCAGCACGAGTTTTTGATAGCTGTTTAAACTGTGATAGTAACGCTGTTTGAAAATCATTTCCACAAACGGTTTTATTGCAATACTCTACAAGTAAAAGTGTACTTATTTGGTTCGATTAAACTTATATTTATTTCAACACTTTGTCGGTAAATTAAAAAAAAAACAATTATCTTGATTGATATAAAACAATAAAATGTCGCGTTTGGTCGAAAAATAACAAGATCTATTTTTATCTTCTTTTATCAAACATCAAAGTAGTTATAGTCCGTGATCATAAATATATAATTGCGCTAAAAGTCTAATCTAAAGCTTTATTGCACTTATGTCACTTATTTGTACTAAATAAGAAATAAATATTTCTATCTAAAAGAAATATTTGAAAGTTTTAATAGACTTGTGTAATACCGTGGACTGGAAAACCTAGTCATTTATTACTAAATAAATAAATGTGAAAGTGATCTTGTTTATTTATTGGTGTGTTTGTTGTGCTTTGCCGCGGTAACTATTCAACCAATCATCAATTCAATCAATCAATCATGTACATATTGTTTGAGGATATACGGTAGGACTCACTTTCAAAAACATACTGTTCCCGAGGGAAAAAGGAGCGTGAACGCGGGTAAAAGAAATAACACGCCTGCAGCAGGTTTAAGACCCGCTGCCGTATTACTCAGCGATTACCGCGCGATCATCACTGAACGTCAAAAACTCTTCATATTTCACAATGCCATATTACATATAGACAAGTCATACCCAAACATTACCGCACAAAAAAACGGTGTCAACGTAACTATAGATACCTACCCGATATATAGAGTAATATAATTTGTGGGAGAAGGAAAAAATAATACGGTTCACTACACAGAGATACCTATATACTTCGTGACGTTGCTTCGCACTAATTGGTTGCGAGCGTACGTAAATTATCGAAACTCTATAGCGTTGTCACTTTTACTCCCACATACAAAATCATATTACATCTCGCTCTTCGAGTTTGTTGAAATTAATAGCCATGTCAATTTTATATTTTATAAATAGCAAAATAAAATAATAAATAAGATAGTTATAAAAAAATAGTAGTTACGCATGAAATGAAACTTTTATTCTATCTTTAATAGTAACAGTGTAAATAGAACACTGTCTAAACACACAAGAAGGCATTGTACGGTATTAAAAACACAGAATAAGGAGTAAGTTTTGTTAGAGGTTTTGCTGTGACACTGGGTTGCACAAGACTGAGTCAAATAGTGGGCAAATGCCGTGCATTTGCGTTGCCATGTTTAAGAGCGGATAACCTGTCTATATGTAATATGTCATTGATATTTCATATAATTTGCTGACTATACCGCTGTCGCAGCACATTATACAGTTGTAATACGGTTGTAATACGACTTAGTTCCAGACCAATCGTGGGTTAACTTCAGAGTCCAAAGGTCACGATTAAAGGTCGATATTTTGAAATCATTTTGTTCAATACCTTGAGTTAATGTCAGTTTTTTCCTGCTTAAATACCTATTTTTATTTATAAATCTGGCCCGAAGAAAAGCTTTTATAGGTATGTTGAAAAATTATATTACAATTTCGTATCAATATGTTACGGATAAACAAAATGACAAAGTCTTGCAATATCTCGACTTTCTGTGTTTCGTTGTTGTACAGTTTCTCTTGCAAAGAAGAAACTTAGTATTAAAACCGTAAGAGATTTACTTACAGTATTATAAAATAAATTAATTACAGTAAGTACTTCGATAGTAATCTTTTATACCTAGTAAATAATATTTTAGATATTTCAATGAGTATTATATACAAAACAAAAACATCCACTTATCCTTTGATCTTTTCTACACAAATAAAATATTGATAATAATTTCAATTACTTGTTATTAAGGTACAATTCTGTCTGCACCAATGCAGCTAGTTAAACTTCAAAGTTTGACTTAAAGTGTGTGAACCTGATGACGCAATTTTTACCTAAATATATTCTCTGCCGTATAAGACGTTTAGATAACGTATTAATATTATGTACCTACTTGGAGTTTCTTATTATGCTGCTTATGTTTCATTAATGGTATTGTTCTCTATATTGTATACTTATATCAGCTTATACTAGGGCAAGGTAAAATGTTCTCGGCCTGACATAGAAGTGACGTTCCAATCAGCGAAACACCAACCTTATAACTGGTTAATTTTAATAACTTTTCGAGCATACATCTTGCGTGTACTTTTAAAATGTAATATGGCGCGGTCATAACATCTTGGTTTTGGTCGGATGAACCCCTAGGTTAATTTTTCCCAAATGTTCATACAGTTTACGGGATCACTATTTCGTCAATTTAGACAATACAAAAAACACAATGCTTTATTATTTTACCCTTGTTTTTCTCCTCTCAGGACCAGATCAAGTGGTCCCAGCAAATGACTTCGTTTCCTGGCTGCCCGGGGGTCACGTGAAGCTGCATGTGGGGACCCGGGGCCCGGCAGCGGAGCCCCCCATTTCAGTCCCGGGGCTCCTTAGGCGGACGGTCGCCAGGTACCCGGACGGGATAGCGCTAGCCACGAAGAAGGAAGACGGGAAATGGCACAAAATTACTTACAAGTGAGTTTAAATCTACTTTGAATCTAATGGTTTTTTTTAAATTAATAATTAGCAGGCGTTTGTCTTCCATCTCACCTGATGGAAAGTGACGATGAAGACGAGGATCATGGTAGTAAAAGTTTAAATTATTTAGTGCTTTTGCCCTATAAATTATGAATCTATCGTTTTATTGTTTATGTGTACATACAAATTAATGTATTCAAACCAACTCTACTTTCTATATTAGTTAGTGTACAAATATTCATAAGTATAGAAGTCTTTTGAAACATATAAACTATCAAGCTTGTGAAGGTGAAAATGCAGCTTGGATACGGTACGGCCCCAGAACTTCTAATATAGAGAAAAGAAATACCATTTACTCGCAGTACCACGAATGCCACATTCTTCCCCACTCCTTGCCCTTAGCCACATACTGAATGACCGAGCAGCCCCGCGAGGCGGCCTCGGGCGTTTGCCGCGCTCCGAGTGTGTCGTGAAGCAGCCTCGCTCTACAGATTCCTTGCACGAGGCTGCCGCGCGGCAAGGCCGAGCCGCGCTGATGCAGAGCCAGCACCGAGCGCTCAGTTTTACGTGTAGTCGACTGAAGACCGCGCGTGCGAATTGCTGTTGTGGCTTTTTCATCAACTTTTAAATAAAAAAAATCCGAAAACCGTTTAAAATATGGACGCAATTAAACTTCAATATGGGGATAGATTATTTGAGGTTTTTGGATACTTTGGAACAAAATTTTACATGAATGAATTGAAAGGAATTCGATATACTCAACATTTTGTGTCCCAAAGCAATGAAATGAAATGAAATGCTCTTTGTCCATTGTACTCGAGCGAGTCACAAGACACGCTTCCTCCTGCGGCAAACAAATCGAGAGGCCCTTTGAGCATACGAGTACACAAAAACCGATAACGCTCGCATATAAAAACGGCGAACTGATAAACCGATAACAGACGTGGCAGGGCCGGGCAAGGCAGCGCGGGGGTTCGCCTCGCGGGAGGCGTTATTGACCGACCGAGCACTTGCTCGCTCAATGAGGACGCATCTAATAGCTCACACTCGCAAATTAATTTAAACTGCACTACATATAATTTACCTGTTCATTTACAACAATATTTCTAAATAGCGAATAATGAACACTATTACCTGGGCATAGCGTTGAGACAACCTACCAGTTAGTAAACACAGGGGAAACATCGCTTTCTAAAATGTCCATTGCCGATTCTGAATAATAATGATTGCTTTGTATTGAAGTCCAACAAGCAATGAAAATCAAAATTTACGCTTCGAACAAAACAAATATATGGCTTTAAAGTCATATGCTTGGCACATGCTAGGGGTTCGCATACCGTTTCTAAGTATATCTCTATATTTCAAGTTTGCACGGACGGAAAGGGAAAGCGTGCTTTTTACCTTCAAGCCTCTAGAGTTTTTAAAAAAACATTAACCGAATGGCACAGGACTTCCTATTTAAAGAACGATTGTTGGTTAAGACGAAGAATTTTTTACTCAATATTTACAAGTCACCGATCAAAGTTCAATGCCTAATGCTATTAACTACAATGACAATATAAAATTTAGCAAACTAGACTTACCTGTTCATCAAATAATATTAGCTACTAATAAAAACATTGTTTACGTGATACTTCAGAAAATAATAGATGGAACTTGTTTACAAAGTTATTTATATTTTTAAATTAAATTTAAAATTAAAAGCACAAAATTTTAATCGTGGAACATTTGCGCTTAGTTCAATTCTTATGAATCAGATATACTTAAGTGTTTGGATCCGCTGCCTCGTTGGGACAAGAACCTAATTTGAAACTAAGTAGCTTGAAAGAGAGAGAGAAAAGACAGTAGATAGTAAAGGAAAAAAATTACCTTCGTATCTTCTTGTCAATAATATTTGTTTGATAGCAAAATTACCAAAGAAACTTATTGAAATGTTTCGCGCTCGCACATTTCGTCGCGTCTCAATGTCCAACCGCTTCATTAGTTGATTTTCATGAATCATTCATAAGTACATACAGATTGGTAAATAGTACATTCACGATTAAACTTCTTCTTTTTCTTTTGGTGCCTCTCCAACAAGTGAAGGTTGGCGTCCTGATTTCTCACAAAAGCCATAACATGAAATTATGAAAAGAATGACGCATGAAACTAAACAAATAAGTCTGAAATTTCGTTTTCACATAACCTATTCCAAGCCAGCATGAACATGTTTGTAAATTTAATTTTGAAAAAAATTATACCCGTGAAGTTTCTTGCCAGTTCTTCTTCACGAAGGTTTTTCCGAACTGGTGGAAGAGTCATGCTTTATTTGACGTCAATAAGAACAAGTAACTGTCAATGTAGAGTAATAAATGTATTAATTTATTATTTGAATGTATAGCAGGATTTCCTCATCATAAGAAAACACTAAGATCTCAGACCAAATCTTTAACCTTTACGAACTCTACTTATATTATACCTACTTCTATGAAATATTTGTTTGATGATTGTAATCGATAAATACTGCAAGTACTAAACTGATTTTAAGTGTATTTCATATTTAGAACAGAAGCAATAAGCTTTTCATTGTCATTCATCCTGAAATTCCAGTAACCAGAAGCTTCGTCGGTAAAAGGGTAAAAAAACTCAAAAATAAAGAAAAAAATGTTTAAGTACCTCTAGTAGAACGAAATAAACACGTTATTACTTCTCCTAATTGTCTTAACGACAATTTATTTTTTGCAGACAGTACCAAGAGCGCGTGCGCACCGTTGCCAAAGCTTTCATCAAGTTGGGCTTGGAGCGGTACCACTCCGTGTGCATCCTCGGCTTCAACTCCGAAGAATGGTTCATCGCCGACCTGGCTGCTATACATGGCGGGTAAGTGCAATCTATCCATTGCAAAGTAATATAGTACACAAAACAATCATAATTAAAAAAAAATTGTGTTGTGAAAGGTGTAAATCAAGAGGAAAAGTTAAATTGTTCGCAATGTGTGAACCATTGACACAGTGCGTTCAAATATTCTAGGTTGCTAAAGAGACTACGAATTAATTTACAATTTAGAAAACACTTCATTGCAAGCTTTTTGTATATATTAAAGTACGTCTATTTATATTTTACGTTTGAATATTTTATGATCTTTCGAAATATTGACAAAAATCGACTTGTTTCCATGCTGCAGATCCTCAAGGTTTGTTTTAAGTGTTCTATAATTTGCCTTCGTTTATGTTAAGCATTGAATATATCAAAGCAGGTTTCTCAATATCTCAACATATCTACGTTGTACTGGGTTACTAGTTCAGTCAACCTAGACAGTTTAGGAGTATTCCTAACAAAGCAAAATACCAGGTATTCCTCAATATAAGTCATCATCTTCAGACACAAATGTAAAGAAAAACAAACCTAGTCGAGATAGTTCAAAGAACTTTAAACGAAGTTTTTCTATGCGGTGTGGCAACACCCTTTACATTGTTGGATAGCTGAAAAATGTAAATATTTGTAATAAAATCCTCAGCAATATAAACCTTTTTTTTTGTAGAAACATAAAAAGTCCGATATCTTCAAGACGGTTAGACCAGGGTGTGTTAAAAAATACATTAAGCATCTGGATCAACCTAACCAGTAATCCTGGAGACTTACCTAATGACAAACAACACAAACGCCATTTAATTGTTTTTGAATTTGATTATTGTTCAATGTGTGTAAAAAATGGTTTTAAATTAGATTAAGCTGAGTCCTAAAATTTGTGAACGCTGGGATGTATGGCTTGTATACAACCGATTTATTGTATATAAATGGTATTTAAGACAAACGCCTGTCAATTGTTAGTAAAAAAAATTTTATTTAAAAAAATAGCGTCAAGATATTTTTATTTAATACAAAACCACTTACAAGGAGACGGCAAGGGTGTGGGGTCCTCAAATCAAACGGAGGTTCCGCGTGTAGTTAGCACTCATTGAGTGTATTTATATGCTCAAACCCTAAAGCGCACTACTCAGCCATTGCCGAGAAAAAAATTCCTAAAGTTTAAAAAAAATATATATTTTTTTTTTGTATTAAAATCTAATAAATCGTTACAAACCATTTTTTTGGACTTTTATACATTATTGAATCGCGAATTGAATAATTTTTAACTTTTTAATGATAAGAACTTATAAAAGACGGAGGAATGTAAATATAATAAATACAAAAGTCACAGTTCCTTTAAAAATTTTTTATAAAACAATATATTATTAAATACAATGAATATTTATGATAAAATGTTTATAGCATTAGCAATTTTTTCAATCATTCATCTTTAGGAATACACAAACCTGGATGGTATTTATCATAAAAACAAGAAAAACACAAATTTTGTCGACAACTTGCACAACAAATAAATGCAGCTTTTTTACAGGAGCACAGTGTTTTTAGAATTTCTTCTGAAAAACAAACTTCGTTTACGTTCATAAATATTTCTCGATGTTCAGATAATTTTGACGCATACCAGGCATATTTAATCATTTTTGAAAAAATTGGAGAAGAGAGCTGATGATGATCAATTTATTAAATTTTAATACAAGAAAAAAAAAATTTTTTTCAAACTTTAGGAATTTTTTTTTCGGCAATGGCTAAGTAGTGCGCTCTAGGGTTTGAGTATAAGAATGCACTCACTGAGTGCTAACTACAAGCGGAACCTCCGCTTGATTTGAGGACCCCACACCCTTGCCGTCTCCTTGTTAGTTAGACCCATTGACATTACGTGACGTAATACGTAAATTGTCGCAACTCAAGCTAAAGCGTTGTCTCTTTGACTCCCACATACAGAATCATATTACATCTCGCTCTCGTGTCAATTCTAAAGCATAACTTTAAAAAGCAAAACAAAATTATAAATAAGATACATCAAAAAAAACTCCACAGGGGCTACGCAACAGGCATTTACACGACCAACTCTGCCGAAGCTTGCTACCACTGCCTGCTCTCTTCCCGCGCGAACATCTGCGCCGTGCAGGACAAGAAGCAGCTTGAGAAGATCTTGGCCGTGCGCAGCCGACTTCCAGACCTAAAGGCTGTCATCCAGTGGGAGGGCAGCGTGGATACGTCGGTCCCTGGGGTCTATAGTGTGAGTAGTGATTGGCAACAAGGGAATTCAAAGCAAGGTGTAGTTAAGAAATTAGATAGTGAAATACTTACAAGGGGCATACGTATAATTTTTTTTTTATTGAAAAGGATTACACTCCAAAATGTAATCTATATATAATCTATAAGCAGACTGCTAAACTGGCAACTTTCCGACGATGATCGAGGCTTTGCAATTTTTTGCTTCGGTCAACTGCGTCCATCGCTTCAAGTTGGTACTTTGCAGAACCATCCCAAAGGTGGCTACAGTACTCCATACAAGATCGAACTTGAGCTGTGTACAAATTACGTAGCTGTTCAGGGTTGAAGTACCGCCGGACCTTCGAGATGATTCCCAACTTCTTTGAAGCAGTTTGAGCCATGGACATAATTTGATGCCCGAAGTTCAGTTGGGATTTTACTTTCAAGTAAATTTGCACCCGACTATAACTGATGGTGTAGAATAAACATTTTTATGAAATTCTGGCAAGTGACATGAAAAGGGTGCGTTTGCCTAAAATGGACTTGTTTGAATTTTTTTAATATATAAGAAAACAGTTTGGTTGAAACTTATTTGGATGGTACAATATGTTACTCACGCGAAGGTTGCTCTAAGTAAAATTTATTAAATTCAAGGCAATCCCAAAAACTTGCTGTAAATTGTAAATGAATATATTACATACACTCACGTGTTATTCGAATTCGAGTCTAAAAACGAGTCTTAATCCACTTGAGTTATTCATTTCCTGAACATATTTGATACTAAAGAATAGAATTTAGATATGTAAATTTCTTACAACGCTATTTGCTCACGTTTATTATTTCGCAATTTCATAAAAATCAATGGTTTTTTCTAAACATTTTAATCTCAATTCCAAATTAGATACCTCTCAAACTACTTCGGCATTTTAGTTTATTCAAGGTCAAACAAATAATCAAACTTGTCATATAATAGCATTAGTTTGTTCAATAAATAAAGTTATCAAAGAGAGGCTAAGTTAGCGATTCATATTTATATCTTAGGTAAATAAACAGATGTGTTTAGCTCAAGTTCGGTGGCCGTCCTTTTCGTCGCGCTATGCTTTTGTTTCCTGTTTCAGCAGCTATCTATGTAATTGTAATTTAAAAGACATACAACTTTTTAACACTCCATCGGGGTCCTGTTACCTCCAACACTCCCTCGGTTCTTGAACCTTCAGGACTGTTACGTGACGATGGCAAGCAACCTGATGCGTTTTTAACCTAGAAAATATCAGAATTTGGGTAGTGGATAGATTTTTGAGACTTTTGGCGGTGAAACCATGGGGTCCTGGGGACAAGGGGCGCTTTGCCTTTATTCGGACTCAGCAAGGCGATTGGTGAGTGAAACTCGTGCCCCTAAGGCTGGCACCTACCTCGCACTACGAATATCTATTGCGCTCCCGCGTGGTAATTCGGCCAACCTTTTGGCTACGTTCCCTTCAATAGATTCAAGTTTAGATTTAGTTTTTTATTTGTAGCATATTTTTATCTTATAATTATTAATTTAATACACTTATACGTACAACTTATAAAAAATATAAACATTTTCTATATATCTTAATTTCTTGATTCCATATCGGAAGAGTCATGGTAGACTAAGTTTCTTTTTAATAAATCAGTGTTTATCAAACCTCTTTACAATGAACACATATATGTAAATAAGAAATTATGATTTGTATCGTGCTCGTCAACTTAAAGTTAGCAATATTTGCTAAAAAGGCATTCATGCTGAATTACTTAGTTTCTCAGTAAATAATTCGTAGATGTAATTTTCTTCAATAGCAATTTCATTGGGCAGAAAAAAGTATTATATCTGTAGACTCCACAGAACCTAGTTTAGGAAAATATTAAAATAAAATATTCGGCCATACTCCGATTTAAATGGTTGATTAAGGCTAATATATGTAGTTTAAGTTTAAATTGTACTAAGCGAATGTGTACTTCATGTTGACAACATCTAAGTTTAGATTTTATCAGCAAAATCGATGCTTAAGTGAGTCTTAAGTAACCATTTGACATTAGACGCAGTCTTTGGCTGATTATCTTGTTATATTAATTTCAAGAAAGTAGTATGAGATCTCAACAGCCACGCTCGTCGCGGAAGAAAACGCTCAATAGGGCTTAATATAGCTTAATTATAGCTCAAATCCTGCCTGCATTGTACAAAAACCGCGAGCCCGCAACCGCGGCGGCAGCAGGTGAAAAACGCACCGCGAGTTCTTGGCGTTGCTAATAATTTAAAAATTGTATCAAGCGTAACTTTGCGTTAAAACACTCTTACACGTTTTTTCTGCACTGAATTCCTGTGATGATTCTGATTTTTATATTTTTATTTTATTTCCAGTGGCAGCAAGTATTACAAATAGGAGCCAATGAACCAGACACAGTTTTGGAAAATGTGCTTAAAACTATAGCAGTAAATGAATGCTGCACCTTGGTATACACTGTAAGTATTTGCTTATAATATAGCAAGACAGTTTTGGATACTTGAATAATATACCGTCGTTATATAATAATAATAAATATTTCTAACTAACACACCGCATTGTCTAGCCCAAATTAAGTATCATTAAGAACTTGTGTTATGGATACTAGATAACGGTTAAATAAACTTAAGAAATGTATAAACGCACATAGATATTTTTTTCAAACAAATATTTGAAATAAACTTAATAAATATACATACACATGCATGACTAGAAAGCAAATAGGATAAAATGTCTGCCCCTACCAGGATCGAACCCCGGACCTCTGGCATGAAAGGCAAGGCTACTTACCTCCATAGCAAACAGGCCGTCAATACAATAAAACTTCACGAGACAAGGCACTGAAAACAGTAATTTAATGGAAAAAAACAATGTAAATAGCGCTCAAAAATATAAGACAATAGCGGAAAGTAATTAGAGACAAGTATTTTTTCTAAACACAAAAATTTTCAAGGTTCAAAGTGTAAGGTCACGTTATCACACAATGTGTGATGTTATGTCTGTAAGAGTATTCATTATTAATGGCAAAACTGCGATAATTTATGCAACTATAATTTATTTTACAAACCAATTTTAAGGTTAGCAAGAATCGCGTAGTCATCGTGACAAATTGGATATCCCCTCTTCACGCATTTGCCTCCGTACCTACAACTTACGTCAAGTAGCTGTGAAGAAGTAATTTATTTTAGTTTTACGTAGATATAATTTTTACTAGGTGTTATAAAATATTATACCTCTCCATAAATTCCGTAAGGCCCTGTTATTTTGTATTTTTCAACTCTAAACAATTTATTCTTCTGTCAGTCTGGAACAGTCGGTGCTCCGAAGGCTGTGATGCTGTCTCATGACAACCTTACCTGGGATGCCTTCGCCCTGTCTGAGAGAGCGGCAGATCTAAGACCCACCAGGGAGAGACTCGTGTCCTTCTTGCCTTTGAGTCATGTTGCAGCTCAGGTACTGAAACATTTATATGCAGGTAATAAAAGACCATACAGAATGCCTTCTTCGAGAAAATTCCAGTTGCATGACGAAATTTCAAACGAGGAACCCTAACTGAATCGTTCAAATTGTTTACAGTAAGGTTGTGGTATGAAAAATCTAAAATTTCTGAGGTTCTACCTCAATTAAATCGCAATAAGAGGTTATGTATAACTTACGTAGGTAAGTATTGGTTGCTTACTGGCTTAGGTAAGTTATACTTACTTAAATTTTCGTGTATAATTAAAAGTGAAGTTATCGTATTACCTACGTCTTAATGTTCCTGAGAGGATAAGGATGATATACTTAGGGAGGCATTATCATGGAATTTTGTTAAACTTAGTCAATATGAGTTTACAGACCCACAATCGAACAAAATTTATATAAGTACTTATGCAGTAAAGCTATTGGTATACTACCTATGCTTTGAATCAAGTTCCCGCTGGGTTTGTTAGCAGAGCCAAATACTGTCGCAGATAAAGGGTAGACGCTGTAGGTATTTTATGTCATGATTTAAGAAAACATTTAAACTTACGAAAACAGTTTTCTTATACGAAAATAAAAGTATGTCTGGTTTTCACAAGTAATGTGCTGGTTTATCACCAGGTTAATATGCTAGAAAATAAAGGTCTTTGGGCTATTTCAGTTTAGAAGATTCTTGTAGGTCCGCTAGTCGGCCTAACCACGGACGATCGTTTTTTTTTCATACAATGACCAGCAACGGTGCACGCACGCACGACAACCGGGCAGCGACGTCACGAACTTCACGTGTTCATTAGGCGTTGGTCGGTAAAGTAGTCCTTATATTGGCATCAATAATATTCAAAGGCAGTGCAGTCCGATATTTTTTAATTTTAGACGGTTGAAATCGGACTGCTTCCGTGTACAGTTGTCGGATATAGCAAGCAGCACACGTTCGGTTCGACACGACACGATCTTATGTTTAGATGTCAAGTTTTCTACAATTTCCACAAAGATCACTATTCTAAACACCTACATACAAGCGCTACTTACACAAGCGATCTATTGATATAATGTGTAATTGTAATATGTAATTGATATAATGAAAAGAGTTGAGAGTATATTATTCACATATAGATAATTTAATGAAGCACTATACAAATTAAGTAATTTTCATGATGTTTTCCAGGTAGTGGACATTTACGCGACCTTACTCAACGCCATTCCCGTTTACTTTGCCAAGCCTGACGCGTTGAAGGGCAGTCTGGTCGAAACTCTGAAGGAAGTGCGCCCTACCAGGTGAGGTATACTTGGAACACTCAGAATGTTTTGAGAAAAAAAATTAAAAATGTTTTATATGTTTTATTTTGTATTACATCTTTTTAAAGAAATTTTCACCAGCATCTATACAAAGTTTCATGCGTCTAAGCCAATTTTCAAAGCACATTTTCCAGTCTGCAACCGGTACTCTATGTAAGTCTACACTTTTATAATAAGGTTCTTGCGGATATCCAAGGTCTTCCTTCTGACAAATTGAAGAAAAGCTAAAGCTTATTAAAAAGTATTCAATTATTTGGAATAAAAGTTCTTGGGTATAATCCCCTCATTAACAGGATTGTACTAGTATTTGTAATAAAACATGCGCAATGTGTCAGTTTGTTCGTTGAGTTCTTCGTCCCGATGAATATCTAAAGCGTTATTGTCACTAAAGTACGTCTTCTTATGGTAGCGTCGGGTGACGGGTCGCTCACTTCTTTCTAATAAAGTTGAGGAGGGCGATGACTGGATCCCGCGTTAACTCGTGAATGGGTGCCATTTCAGGGTGTTCGTCGTTTGGACACTTGAGGAAAGGAAGAGGGAGGAAAGGGCGAGCTAACATATGCAGATAAAATTAATTTTTTATAGACATAAAGAGACACTGTAAATTTATTTTGAAAAAAATATACCAGTGAAGTTTCTTGCCAGTTACAAAAAACAAGTAGTTGTATAGTTATGTTTTATTTGACGTGGATAAGAATAAGTAATTGTCAATGTTGAGCAATAAATATTAGAATTTAAATTTGGAATCTACTTTCTCACCGGCTTTCTCGAACGCAGTGGCCGCATCTGACGATGAGAGCCGTTTCAGCTTGAGCTGGTTTTTAATTTTAGGGAAAAAAAAGAAGTCACGCGGTGCCAAATCAAGGCCATAAGGCGGATGACCCAAAAGTTTTATAGGTGTGGTGTGTGGTGTGGTGTGGTGTTTAGGAAGTCCCTCGTCTTGCTCGCGAAGTGCGCGGGCGCGTTGTCGTGGTGAAGTAAAAACTTCTGGCAAGCCTTTGGTAGTGTACCACTCTGCACTGATGGTACTTTGGTTTCTTAAGGGAATTGATACTGAACTGAAACAACTGATGATCACAATTTTTCCAGCGCTTTTCGATCGTTTCACTTTCGTAGGCATTGGTTCGTTTTGAAACAGCCGTATTGTTTGGTGGCGCTTTGTTCTGGATCATATTGCTTAATCCAAAATTCTTAACCTGCTATAGAATCGTAAATACGGCGGGAAGAACCTGCTTTGAATTTGTGGGGTGCCCAGTGCGAAACGCAAAGGTGATTGTGTAGAATATCATGAACACTTCCTAATCCAATCTACAGACTGTGCAGAATCTCCTCGTATGTAATTTCGTCGGTGTCGTTGAATCAAATTTTTCACTTGACCGCGTTTTCTTCCGTAACAGCAGTCAAAGGACGACCACTTCTTTCTTCATTCTTCAAATTTAATCGACCGCACTTAAACTCGTTATACCAGCGGTACACAGTTGTTTTAGAAGGCGCCTTGTTCATAATAGTTAACGAAAGTCGATTAAACGATTTATCAGGTTTCAAATTTCATTCATTTTTACAAAACAATAGATTCATAACGTTGGTAAAAAACAATTGAGAGAAAGTTTTGTTGTGGACCAAATATATTTTAGTTTTGACTAATCAAATTTTCGAAGTAAATTATAACTCGCCAGCGTTCCATACATACAACTTTCATACATTTATCGTCCTAGCTAATATTGTAAATGTTTAAATGAATTCATTTGTGTATTAATATATTATTCCCTGCAATGATAATCACGAAACTTTGCGCACACGTGGTAGAGGAATAGAGGAATGGATATACCAAGGAGGTACAGTCGGCCGCATAAGTCGCTTAACAGAATCAAAAGTGCAAAACAACTGAACACCCTACAAACTATAAGTCGTTGTCTTTACAAGGGCGCAAAATAAACTTACCTTACAAAAGTTCATAATAAGAATAACACAACTGATTCATAAGTTGCTAAAAGCTTTCATTCCAAAAGTCGAACTTTTGATTCTGTTAAGCGACTTATGCGCCCGACTGTACATAGGTATAGGACTATTCCCGGGCATACGCGGGTGGAGCTGAAGCTTGTGTCAAGTGCCTAACACACAAACGTTACTGCGCGCTGTCTTGTGCAAGGCCGTGTTTTTAAGACGCCATAAACAGATAGTTATAAAAGTCTACTATGTTGCTGATATTTGCAATAAATTTCTTTAAAAAAAACATATTTGCTCTTCTATGTAGAAAACAGTGTTAATAAGGAAACTAGACAGAAAGTTATTTAAATCATTTTGATGTGTATATCATATACCCATACCTACTTATTCAAAGGTGAAATCAATTAACTATTAGGTTCACATAATCAGAAATGAGTATCTTATCATATTTCATTATTATAATCTAAAAATATACTTTTGATAACATATTCAGTGGTTTATTGCGTTAACTTTATTGTTTTCATTAATATACCAAACCAGGTATATTCCAAAAGATGTTTGCATTTGACTATATATTGTTGTTGCTAAGTGCGATACACATCAAATTAAAATAATGATGTAACGAGAAAGATAAATTAATGTATCATAATTGCCGCCATACCTACTGTGACGCTTGTGACGGCGCTGCGCCGTGCGGATACGACTGCATGGCTAACCTAAAACTTTTCTGCTTTTTGAACAAGGTTATGCCTGGAAGGTTGTCTGTTACTTTTCAATTACATATTTTGCAAATAAAAAAATGGTTATCATTGTTATATATCAACGCTTAACATGTTACAATACCTTTAAATAATGTAATCTTTTTGTCTAACTGTGAATGTAAAATGGGTGGTTGTCTGTAATGTGTAATAAACTTTTTCCTCGTAATTTAACAGGTATGTAAAATATACCTACGTCATTGTCATACCATCGATTGTCTGAAAAATACTTATAATAACATGACCTAAAATTGAAAAGTCAAATCGTTGACAATAATTCTTAATTGTGTTGGCATAAATATCTCTATTCATATAAATGAAAATCCATAAAAGCAAATTAACTGGTAGTTTATAATTGTGCACCATTGCTAAACTTTTCATATCTAATGCATAATTGTGCGTTATTCGTTCAGACAAGCTTACATGCAGCCATGGATAGAAGCATTAATTACACTCGCGCATCCGACCTCTTCGCTCGGATACGCGGAACCATGCACGTGCTACGTGTCTGTCTAGCGTACTTACCTCTTAGGGTGTTACCACACCAATCGATCGAAGTCGACTGTTCCATTCTACCGTCGTCGACGACTGCTTTTGCAAGCTACTGGCTCCGTGTGTTTGAATTGCCCTCTGGGATCGAACCAATTCGGACGACGACAATGACCAATTGTGATCCGAATCAAATCTCAACAACATATCTTACGTTTGGAATTCAGATCGCAACGTTTTCTATATTATTTTAATATAAACGCGTCTATGGCAACCATAATTATAAGAAAAATAAAAAGGCGGCCGGACGACGAATGCTTGTTGTTAAAATTGTCGTCGCGTCGTGATTGGGTGACTGAGTACGATCGCTACAATCCTAATGGCTTCTGCCTACTTCCTCTATTCAGCATCTCCCTGCCTCCATTTTAACAAAACGATGCATAACTAACTGTCTGCAATCTCACCACAGATTCTTAGCAGTACCCCGAGTATGGGAGAAGATGCACGAGAAGATAGTAGCAGTGGGGTCTTCCAATGGCGCCATTACGAAGAGCATCGCCAACTGGGCCAAGAACCAAGGCTACAGTCACCATGTCGCCAGGATTAACGGGTAAGGACGATTGACCTTGGAATTATTGGAACTAATACTAACTGAAACACAGGAGCCCGGGCGCTCAATGCGTTTTTGAATTGAAATATTTTTATTCCAAACCTTCTTTGCAGAGACCGATTCTAATATAGGAAACTAAATTTTGTATACTTTGTGGTTGTTATAATGGATTATGACCTTTTAGTTGAAAAATTATGATTTATCAGAAGTGGTTTAGACAATCAAATCAAACTGTTACCCCTGGAAAATGCAGTATTAAATTGTAGTTTTAAGTTGCTACTTACCTTATCCGTTTGTAAAATGAAAATGCAGTTAATATTATATGTATTTAAGATGATCATGAATAGGTAGAGATCTGTCATTTCAAATGTGCACGCCCCGCCACTAATTGTTATCACTTAAATGTGTGAAAAGAAATAATTGGGTCATTCTTTTAGAGTTAAATGAAACACTAATAATGTCACTTCTGTATGCCAAAATTAGGACATATTTTACAATAATAAACCCTTATTATTGTAAAATATCCCGAAATACGGACCTCTATAAGTATTTATATTTTCGTGAATAATTTTATAAGTATAAATATGTCCTAATTTTGGCATACAGATGTGACATTATTAGTGTTTCATTTAACTCTAAAAGAATGACCCAATTATTTCAACGTTTCACTAGTGTGCGTTCAGCGATTTGGTTGTAAACTCGGACGCGGCCAACTAATCGCGCGATCGATCTAGGTACGGGCATTGTATAGCGAAGAGCGCGTTTGTATGGAGCGACACGTCCGGTCTGTTTTTTTTATGCCGCCTAAGCAACACCCTCTCGGGAGGGAGGTGGAAGATGCGTCATGCATACCGCCGCAGGCAACCGGCTTCCGCGACGGTGATGTGGGACTCACCAAAGTGGCACCTACCCACCAAAAACCACCTTGCCGGCTGTAGCATGGGAATGCTGTCAGCCTTCATCGGAGCGACACCCGGTAGGGAGGTGGGTGCGCGGGGACCCGCTAGAGGGTCACCCGCTGAGAATAAAAATCACTTAAGGTGCAAATACCATTTGGATGATGATTAGTCGGCCTGGGCAGCCTTAAGCTGGTCCAGATTAGCCGAAAGTTGATTAGGGGGATCCGAGAGCGCATTTCTCGGTCTACGGGTTTTGTACCTCGACGGCATGGACGGAGCAGTATAAGCTACTGACTCGCGTATGAGGGGGTTAGAATGCTCTTCAGATCGCTTGAAATAAGCGATGGAGAGCGTCCTAAGGTGTTGTTGTATTGTAGGTAAGTCGAGATCCCTGTGCAGGTCTGCGTTTCGCACGTACCACGGAGCATCCGTGGCCCGGCGGCAGAAGAGATTCTGGACTACCTGCAAATTATACAAATCGGAGGGTTTGGAATGGGCAAAGATTGGTGCTGCATACGTCATGACTGGTCTCACGCAAACCTTAACAAACGTTCGCTTGTTCCTAAGAGACATTTTACTATGCCTGCCTAACATACTGTTTAGGCGGCCCATGTACATACGGGCGAGTCTGGTAACTCTGAGTATGTGAGGTCGGAATGAAAGCGTACGATCGAGTGCTACGCCTAGGTACTTGGTGTTTTGTGCCCACAGGATGGCCGTACCTAGCATTCGGATATGGGGGTCGCAGGGGCGACGGCCTTTATGATCGAAGCGCATCGCAGAGCTTTTCTCTGGATTCACATCGCTTCGCCATTTTTTATACCAAGCTCCGAGGTCGTTTACGGCCTTCTGGAGTTTGGTTATGAGGGTGTCGACGTACACGCCCTTGACGCACAGGACGGTATCATCGGCAAAGAGAGAGAGTTGTACACCTTTTGACGGGATAGGTATGTCATTGGTGTATATGGTGTACAAGAGAGGGGCGAGTACCGAGCCCTCAGGGACTCCCGCCCTGAGGGGGCGGGGGTGGAGAGCGTACCTTCGTATTTGAAACGAAAGGTGCGATTTTTAATATAGGAGCCGACTAGTTTGACTAGTTGGTCGGGCAAGCCTGTGTTATAAAGCTTATAAATGAGACCCGCGTGCCAGACAGACAGTCGAAAGCCTTGGTCGTCGTCAAAGAATACAGCGACTGTTTTTAGTCGCCTGAAGTAGAAGCCGTCGAGTATGTACTCGACGATTCGGTGGACTTACTGAGGGCACGAGTGCTTGGCTCGAAAGCCGAATTGGTGGGGGATAATGAGGGGGTCACCATCCGCTCGGAACAGGTGGTCCTTTATTCGAGCGAGTATGATTCTCTCGAGAAGTTTAGCCATGGCCTTGAGTAGGCTGATGGGTCTGTGATTAGCCGGGATATTCAAAGGTTTACCCGGTTTGGGAATGCCTATGACTGTAGCTTCTTTCCAAGCTTTTGGAAAGTAGCTAAGGTCGAAGCAGGCATTGAAGATAATCGCAAGCAAGGTAAGCACCTGCCGAGGCAGCTGCTTAAGTGCGTGGTTGGAAATTCCATCCGCACCCGGGGCCTTCTTGGATTTCTGTCTTCTGATGAGGAAAAGAATCTCATCGTTAGACATTGAAATGGGGTCGGCAGTGACTGGACGGGAGTCTTTGCGAAGGACTTCGTCTTCCACCCCTTGTATGTGTGTAGGGTCTGTGGGTTGGGTACTCGGGAAGCATTGTGAAGCAATGCTGTCGGCGAAGCATTCAGCTTTCTCGTCGTCGTCGAAGGCGATAGTGCTATCGGGCCGAGACAACGGAGGGGTGTAGGTTCGTGCGTCTAGTCGGAGGGCTTTTGCCATCCTATAGTACGCCGTGTGGGACGGAGAGATATTACGCATAAAATCGTCCCGCTGAACGTCTCTGTATTCCGCGATGGTGGATGTGACCTTACGTTGTAGCCGGTTTGCAGCTAACCTGTAGGCGGGTGTGGTGTAACGCCTGGGTCTGCGGAGAGCGGCGTTTTTAGCTTTGATTAGGTTGCTAATGTCCAAGGGAAGCTTGGGCTTGCCATGCTTAGCAACCTTTTCGTTCTCACTGATGGCCGAGTTAATGGCGGCAGTGAGCGAATCGACTATTGAGTCGATTTTATCCGTGCTGTCTAGATAGTCGGATGAAATCGCGAGGGGGCAATCAGGGGCTTCCAAGGCCGAAGACAGGGTGGGCTTGAAATCTTCCCAGTTGGTATAGGTCAGGAGCAGGAGCAGGAGGGTCGTTTTGGGGTCCTAAAATTAGACACCGGGCGGTGGTCTGAGCCTAAGTCGTCTAGAGGCTGTATGGTCTTAAGGTCGAGATTGATTCCTTTGACTATGGCCAAGTCAAGGATATCAGGGGAGTGAATAGGGTTATCCGGGTAATAAGTCGGTGTGACCGGAGAAATGACGTCAATCAAGTCCGGTGTGTGCGAGTCCGCGCCATTTATGCACTAGTTGACAGACCAATCCGGTTATTCAAGTACCGTTTGCAGGTCCAATAGTATTGACGTGTCCTCGTGTGTGCATCTATAAATTATTGCATGTAGGAGTTTAACTTAGGGCGTGTTATTTTAGAATAAAAGACCCATACACGCGTCGTTGCTTTATTAATATTTTACTTACGACATCGTGTACAACGCTTTAAAATATAACTGCATACAAAGTCCTTCACCGAAACGAAAATCTAATCAAAGATATATTTCAATTAACAATAAATGTTATCAGTAGACGATCTTATCTTATTGCTCAATATCTTACGACGTACTATCTATTTAGAGAATAGATAGTGTTAGGGGAAAATTTGTCAGCGAAGTATGACTATTTAAATATGGATAAAATATTAAAACCCAGATTAAGATACGTTAATAAGCAATAATTTATTGTAAGATTTGATAAAAACGATATTAAAAATATTACCCAGATTATTGCTATTGTCGTTTTACAGATCTTGAAATACGTACAACGGACTCAACCATCAAAGATTTTTTCCCTAGCCTCGACCGCAAAGTTAGTTAAGACCGTAAAGTCCCATGAAAATCCTACTTCTGACGGCGTAAAGGGAAATTATTAGATATTCGTTAATAATTACGTTTGAAGGACGTTTAAGATAACAAATCGGCTAGAGTCAAAGGGATCGTTGAGAAAATCTTAAGTAGGCACTCAAATGTAAAACATTGAAAGAATGTACAAATGTAGTTCAACGACATCTTACACTAGGTGAGGCTCTTAAGAGTATGTTTTTAATGACCATGCAACTGAAGGATATTTGTAAACACCACACTCATAAATCATAACCCAAATTTTCGGTCATAATACAAATGTTTATTCCGCTCTTCAATCAAAAGACATATTATGTAGGTATTAGAGAACAAAGGCCGCCTCCAAGAATCTGCAGGCCACGATGCTGTCAGAGCCTCTCGAACTCTCAACCTGTTTCTCACTCAAACTCTGGAGTCTCGTCGCCTTTCATTAGTTATTATTGATTGAAACTTTTCAGACACAAGCAGGTACTGTGAGTTAAAATACCTTCACCTTTGAAACGATATTACACAAACGCTGCTCAAAACATGTGTGAGTACCTATTATGACTCAAACAAACCGGTGAAGGTACACGATTTATCAACAATTACGGTAGATATATTAAGAGATTAAAAATTCTTTAATTCTTGTAAATGCTGAATCGAACATAACAATTAGTACAGAATGTTACATAGTTTTAGGATTGTAGACAATATGTAGACGTCAGTAGGTAAAAGGAACATTTGCCTAAAGTGACATTTTTAATACTTATCCTAAACTGATAGTGTTAATTTTATTCTTCTTGACATTTTCATCATTCTCCAAATTTGTATAATGTTGCCATAATTTTAACTTTTTCTACAACAGTTATATATCAGTTTCTAGGTTTCTAGGTGAGCGGAGATTAAACTGAGGTTTAAAAGAGGTTGAATTATAGATACAGATATGACAAATACATTATTTGTCATATGGGTCATTCTTTTAATCATTATTATTATTTTGTTTTATGGCAATCAGCTGTTGTTACGACACAATAACTATTTCTGCCAATTTCAAGTATTAGTATACACGCGTACTACACGAGGTTAATAATTTTGTAGCGATCAGTTGAGTAGAACTTGCAGTATCTCGAGCATTGAGTTACCTTGAACAATACAAAAACAGGGGGATGAAATAAGTTTTTACAGATATTTTTAACATAGAAGAGTATAATTTATAAAGGCGTCTGGCCATTGTTAAGAAGAAGATTAGCAATAGGGGATAACTTTTTAGCAACGGAGGACGGTAGTGGGATGTCTTCAAATTTTGAAAGAATGTTCAAAACTAGGGAAATCAGGAGTTCTAAAAAATTGTCATTAGGGGAGCAGGAAGAAGTAGGGGGGAAGGCATTATCAGATTTAGTAGATGGAGGGTTAGCAATAATAACATTATGGGCAATTTTGTCATAGCCTGGAGATAAAGACGGACTGGGTTTTGATGGTTTGTATATTGTTTTTTTGTAAGAAAGATTCAGTGAAGGAGAACTTTTAGAAGCATCTGCGTACGATTTTTTTACTGAAGGGAAGAGGGATGATGCTTCCTTGAATGATATGTTCTTTTGGGACATGGTGATTTTAATATTCTTTTGCCGGGAATGTTCCGGGCAAGATTTGTCAGTTGCTAAATGAGGGCCTGAGCATTGCAGGCAGGAAACTTCAGAGGATGCAGGACAAGAGTCACCTGAGTGAGTTTGTGCACATCTGAAGCAACGAGCACTGGATCGGCATTGGGCTTTCACATGGCCAAATCTACAACAGTTTAAGCATTGTATGGAAGGCAAAATGTATGATGAGTTAAAAATAAACACTTTATCAGGTAAGCATTGTCCAGAGAAAGTGATCACTACAGATCCTGTGGGGGTCCAAGTGGAACCAGACTCCATGGACACTTTTCTGTTTAAGCGACACGCCTTCAAAATTGTTATATCACCTTGGCTTGTGGAGATTGTTGATACAACTTCCTCCATAGACCATGAAGTTGGGATCCCGCGGATCAGCCCCATTCTTGTTATATTTTATGTAGGAATTAAAGCTATATAGTTATGAGATTTAAGACTCGGGTTTCTGAGAAACTCGTTTGCTGCACATGCAGATGAGAATTTCACAGAGACCCGATTTCTGCCAACACTCTTTATACCATCATTTTTAATATTTTTAATGTTTGGTGTAAATAAAAATTTTCCAAAATTTAAATGATTAAATGTACTGCCTGACTTAGGGTGAGTTTCTGACCTGGACACATGAACAATGAAAGGACCTTTGTCAGAAGGATGGTAAGATTTTTCTTCTAAAAGACTTGGATGAGTGTAAATAAGGTTATTGGTTTGAGATAGAAGAGCATTCGAAACAGATTTTTTAGGAGTAGGGGACGAATCCCGATTTATACTTGGACGTTTTCTTGTTTGCACATGTTGAGAGAAAGGGTCAGGGGAGTTGTTGACATCAGAAAACGGGATTGGGTCTGGGGGCTTAGGAGGGATTGGAACACAATCCATGCTCATTAAGAGCTAGATAATTCGTACAACCACTTACCAGGCGAGGAAGAGAAAAACAGAAACACTTAAAATAACTCAATGATGATAACAAAATCACCAAAATAACCGACAAATAACGAAAACCGTGTGTACACCGCAAACGAAAAATTGACAGTCCGTCATTCTTTTAAAGTTTAATGAAACACTAATAATGTCACTTCTGTATGCCAAAATTAGGACACATTTATACTTATAAAATTATTCACGAAAATATAAATACTTATAGAGGTCGGGGTATTTTACAATAATAAGGGTTTATTATTGTAAAATATGTCCTAATTTTGGCATACAGAAGTGACATTATTAGTGTTTCATTTAACTCTAAAAGAATGACCCATATGCCTATTTTCCTTTTTTAAAGATAGCTTTAATAACAAAGTTTATTTCTTAGCATAGATTTAACTGAATACTTTAAATTTACCCTTACAAAACTTATACGAAACTAATCCACTGGTCTAAAACGAACCTACTGTATGCACCACTTACTAATTGCAGTCATAAGATATTGAAATTTACATATTAGTACTTAGTTACATTACACAGTCACGAATACTGCGTGGTGTGCAATTTAAAAAAAAGGCAGAAAAGGGAAATTATATATTTATCGATTAACTATTCCTGGGCACTAGGCGGAGGCAAGATTCGCTTGCGCGCTGCTCCATATTTTGTAGGCGCCCCACATATTAGGTGACCACGGTACTGCAGAGGATTCGAATGCAGTTCTGAACCTGCCCAAGTCATCGACTGTACCTACGTACTTACTACTCCCTGTTTGGTGTACAATAGACAGCAGGTTAACTTTAAAAAGACGACGCAGCCATATCAGTTCGGCGACGTTGTCGCGCTTGTTGTAGTATGTTAATAAAACTGGAATAAACCAGCTGGCACACAGTGCACTAAAAGATTTGCTGAAATTGTATATGTGGGTCATACACGGTGATTAAAACAAAAGACAAAACGTCTCCAATCTAATTTGGCTGCAAGGTTTGTTTTTATTGATTAGATTTAAAGTATCTTCATGTTTTTTTTAAAATAATGATTTTGATACTAATGTTATTTATATAATTTTGTACTAGTGCTTTAACAGAAGGGATGAGGGGACTTCCTATTGACTTCACCGTTCTAGAGATGTTGCAATACTGGTAATTTATTGAGTGCCCCCGAATTCCTTAAGCATGTATAGCCCACATTTCCACTGTTATACTTGTATTAGAATATGTGTTATGTGGTAGAAACTAGTTAACTAAACTAAACCTAGGACTTGTTTGATTCACGCAAGGCATCTTAAATTAAACATTCTTGAAATCGTCGACACCATTCACCCACATGTTGGTTGCCCTAGTTAAAGAGTTTGTGAAAGCTACTTTTATATTTTAGAATAGATACTGAATTGGAACAATTCCGTCAGCATGATAATTTTATTGTTTTTTGCTTTGTCAAGTACCTAAGCCCTAGCCCCGGACTTCTGACTGAAAACTGAACCCTATTTTACAGGAGTGACGGTACAGGTTGCGGTTACAAAATGGCGAAGTCAATAATCTTCAGCAAAGTGCATGAGACCTTGGGTCTGGACCAGTGCAAGACCTTCGTGACTGCCGCAGCTCCTCTGTCGGCTGACATCAAGAAGTTCTTCCTGTCTCTGGACATACCCATCATGGATGCTTTTGGAATGAGTGAAGCGTCTGGCGCACATACGCTTAGTATATATCCTAAGTAAGCCAATATGTTAACTCCTGCAGTCACCTTTTGAACTAAGAACCTACTAAAGAATCTTATGACTTCATACATACAAAATCCATTACAGATTCAAAGTGGACTGCTCAGGTGAACTCCTGGACGGTACAGAGACCAACTTCGGAGGCTCCGAGAGTCCCAACGGTCCGGGAGAGATCCAGCTCCGAGGACGACACGTGTTCATGGGATACCTCAATGATGAGGAGAAGACCAGGTCCACCATCAACGCTGATGGCTGGCTGCTGTCCGGAGATATCGGCAGAGTTGATAGCCATAATTTGTTGTATATTACTGGCAGGATAAAGGTGAGATTTGATAGCTTATGTTTGATAAGTAATTGGGAAAAGATATTTTTGTCACCCACTTTATTAAGAGCCGTCTATGAAATCTGTCACCCGGGGTCGTTAAGTAAGATGTTATTCAGAATATACTTTATGAAACAATTGGATAGCTTCATTATCTTTTAACAGCTTCCCAATTTACATGATTTGGTTGACTTGTTCTATAGTACTGGAGCACCAAGAAAATGATACTTATAAAAGTTTATAATTTTACTAGGTACTTATAATTGTACTTACCTATAGTACCCACATAAGATTTTTCTTACTATTCTTGGTAGCCGGTAAACGATCTCGCGATCCACCTAATGGTAAGCATCATCCACGCCCATGGACATGATTAGGACTTATTTATAGTTATTGTGATTATTATCTCGTTAATGACAGACGAGATCTTAACAAAACCACTAAAATAAATATGTTTATAATTATATCAATAAATAATTATGTAAAAGAATAAATTATGTTTGTTACTTATGAAATATTACATGAGTTTTTCTATACGGGGTGCTAAGTAGGTATGTAGATAAATAATTTATGATAAATTATACAAAAAAAACCTTAAATAATTATTACGTTACACATGTTTTTCTTGTTCGTTTCATATTGTTGTATTATTTAAATTATTGTATCAAATAAACTCTTACTTTAAATTAATATTGATAACCTCAAACATTTTCTCCCTGTTTTCTGTTGTTCGTTGTATATTTGTGTATTTGAAAAATTGATTAAATAAATAAATTAGTTAAATTTAAATAATAATTAACAACTACTTATAGAGTGTGTTACAGTTGTATACTTTAAGAATGTCGACGTCACCTGTAATTAGAGTGGCGTTTAGAATGTAATTTTGTTTTATGTTGGTGACCGAATAAATAAATAAATACATACAATTTAAATAGGTAGTTCTTGTAACAAATTATTATAAGGTCTTCTCATAATCAATACAACCAATGTACTTCGGCCTTCCTAGGAACTGCTGATCACAGCGGGAGGTGAGAACATAGCCCCAGTCCTGATAGAACAGATTGTGATGGCGGAACTCCCGCAAGTGGGGTACGCCGTGCTCGTGGGGGACAGGAAGAAGTTCTTGTCTATATTGCTGACATTGAAGGTAACTGAGCACATCGATATATCCATCCACTTATATTATCTAAATCTAGTTAGGTACTCGTGAAAAACATAATTTGAATTTATGCAATATTTTGTTTATTTCAGTGTAAAGTGAACCCAGAGACCGGAGCACCACTTGACGAATTAGAAACAGCAGTCGTAAGATGGTTGAAGAGCTTAGGCAGCGCCGCTACGACGCTCAGTGAGCTTTACAAAACCAAGGATCCAGTGGTAAGTGAGATTAATACACATAAATAACCTAATAATTAATGTAAAACTGCCATCAACCGAGACACGCTACTTTTTTTGTTTATTCGTCGTAGTGTCCGATTATAGAAAAGAAAGTAGTCAGGCACATCTTCGTGGATTGCACTTATTATACTTAATAAAGATAGTGGTAGATTAATAATTTATATAAAAATCTTATATCATTACAACTTATATCATTGATATACAGGGTGAAACTTTGACAGTTTAACGTAGCAATTAGGGTGACCATATATAGGGGTAAATAAATTTAATCTTAGTAAAATTTCAGTAAAACAATTTTTTTAATTCACGAATAATCAAACAACGTTTGCATATTCTTGTCTGTCGTCACGTCCACATGTTTAAAGTTAAACAGTAAGAAACACATATTTCTGTTTACGACTTATGTTTCACCCGGTATAGACAAACGGACGATGGACAGTGGTGATAAAAAAATGACGCAAAAAGAGTCCCAAATTAGCCCACACATGAACAGAAGTATGAGTAAATTGTTTAATTTGAAATTGAAATCGTCTACCGTTGCATTATGGCTCATTAATGCTTGCTACAGCTTTACACCTTACGCAGCGGCAACTAGTAAGTAGTCAATAAAATCCCCTTATGCTTCGACTACTTCGAGCGTTCAAATTTTGACAGTTTTCATCAAGCAATAAGCCATTTAAGACGTGTTGGAGTTTTAGTAAACATTTTTTAGTTCTTGAAAGCAATGTTTTAATTTTATTAATACTTGAAATATTTATACTATTTCAAGATTACAATTTGCACAATTCGAAATTGGCAGAAATAATTATCGTATAGTAACAACACCTATGGCAATGATAATTTGTGCTCTAGAATGGTAACTCTCATTCTTCCTATGTTGTTACCTATTATGACCCACATATTTAATTACTCCTTGTGTACCTGCACTTTTCCATCGGCATGGAAGCTTGCGCATGTTATTCCTTTACATGTTATTGCGCATGTTAGTCCAATATCCATTCTCCCATTCCTTTCTAAAGTTCTAGAGCACATAGTTCATAAGCAATTCTCAGCATTTTTATCTAAAAATAATGTACTTAATCAATTCCAGTCCGGCTTTTGAGCAGGCCATAGCACTGTAACTGCGCTCCTCGATGTAACAGACGATATTCGCTGGGCCATGGAGAATAAGTCACTTACTATGCTGATCCTATTAGACTTCAGTAACGCATTTAATTCCGTAGATTTTGATGTCCTTCTCGGTTTTCTTACATCTCCCCTTCTGCATTGAGCTGGTTCGACTCCTATCTTCGGGGCCGCTCGCAGCGTGTCCACCTTGATGAGTCCTACTCTGACTGGTGTGATCTAGCTGCTGGCGTGCCCCAAGGTGGCGTTCTCTCTCCGTTACTCTTCTCAATATTCATCGACTCTGTGACTAAAGTCGTATCCTCCAATTCCCACTTATACGCAGACGACTTGCAAATTTATCGGCATTTCTCAGTTGCAGATGCCGATTCCACGATCGCATCAATTAATGAAGATCTTTGTCGTATCAGTGACTGGGCCAAATCCTTCGGATTACTTGTAAATCCAAACAAGTCCCAGGCTATGATCATTGGTAGTAAACATTTTCGTGGGTGCCTCAATATCTCGGCTCTAGCTCCTATACTGCTGGACGGTATTCCAATTCCTTTCACTGACAAGGCTAGAAATTTAGGTGTGACTATATTCAAACCTTAATTGGAACGCTTATGTCACCGAAATTAGTAGGAAAGTCCACTTTTCATTTCATTCCCTGAAAAGCCTCCAAAGTTGTCTGCCTTTACCTACTAAAATATCCTTGGTCCAAACAATTATACAACCCATTATTGACTATGCTGATGCTTGCTGCCTAGATGCCACCGAGGAGTTGTTAAATAGGCTGGAACGGTTGCAGAACCTTGGCATCCGTTTTATATTCAGTCTTAAAAAGTATGATCATGTGTCCGAGTTTCGCAAGCAACTCCGGTGGCTCCCAATCCGTTTTCGTAGGAACACTCGGATTCTATGTCTCCTCTTTAATATCCTGAACAATCAAACCTCTCCTTCCTATTTGCGTAAGCGCTTTTCCTTCGATCATCCCCACGATGTTATTTGTAGACCTTCTAAGCGTAGATTACTTCAAATGTCTAACCATAAGTCCGATTTCTATGCTTATTCCTTTTCCGTCCATTCAGTTAGACTATGGAACTCACTGCCACACTTTACTAGGGAGATAAAAAAAACATTACATCTCTTTTAGAAGAAAGTTAGAGAGCACTACCTATTCTTAATACAATCGTAGTCGTCATGTTGCTTATTATATGTACGGTTCCATTAAATTATATGTTATGTATTATTGTATTATATTAGTATTTATGTAGGTATATTATTCGTATTTAGTGTATGTAAATATATATTTTCATGACACACTTAGTTGCATTTCTTTAACTAAGCTTTCCAGTCACAGGTCTGCTGGAAGAAATTTCTTTTAGAGATAAGCTGTACCTTTGTACACAACTTTTTTTTTTTTGTTTTTTTTTTCTTTTTTAAGTCTCCTTTTATGCTTTAGTGTGTACATAAATTGTTAAATAAATAAATAAATTAAAAAAACAACTGATTGCCATATAACACAAAATAATAATAATTACAAGACGTGTTGTCAAGTGGCAGATCAAAAGAAGAGTGGTATGATATTCATACTATTTCTACAATATCATTCCATTTGTGGCCGGACGTTTTTGAACGCAGATCTGAAATCCATTTGTTTTAATTCAACGTACCTATATAATACGGTTCGGTTACAAACAAGTTGGTACCCACGGTGTTTTCACTCACGATATTTGAAGTTCGAATCCCTGCACGGCGTTGTTGGTAAATAATTAATAAATGAACGAAACATCTTTTGCTACGTATATTTTTTGTATAGTAGAAACCATTCTATATAATAAGAGTAGGTAATTAACAAATTAGAAAGAGGACAAAGATCTCTTTCATTACATTGTTCAATGAATCATCTTACTAACTCATTTCGTTAAATTTTCATTCGTTCGTACTCTCGCGTTTTCTTAATGTAGATATCGTCTTTTATTTGTTGGATACCCTTTTTTACTCACAACTCGGCTTTCATTTTGACCCTGACGTTCCCTTCTGAGTTACATTAACGATCGCGCGACAAAACTCATACATTTTTATTAAGCATACAATAATATCCCTGACTACAGCTCTAGTGAAAGTTTTCTGTTGTCAGTACAGCTCCGTTTTAGCTGATATTTCTATCTCATCTTATAAAGGTTACTTATAGTTGAGCCATTACAAACGTGCGAACTGAGTCATAAAATTCCTTCTTTGTTGTTTCACACAACACTTGAAGTGCGAGCGAGAGTTTCGATATGTATATAAGTGTGAGCGAGAGATCTGATAAAAATGATTTATGACTCAGTTCGCACGTTTGTAATGGCTCAACTATAGTGTCGGTACCTACATCTTTTTTAATCATATGTTACCTATTCTCTACTGACATATATTGCAGTTTCTATTCATATTTTCACGGCGTATGAAAGCGTTATTGGGCGATAGCTTTAAGTTATAAATAATACGCGATTACCTATTCCTCAGGTGCACAAAGCAATCGAGGAAGGCTTGGTGCGGGCGAACAAACAAGCGATATCCAACGCACAGAAAATACAGAAGTTCGCCTTCTTACCTACGGACTTATCACTGTACGGCGGGGAATTGGGTCAGTATTCAGTTGCACTATATATTTTGAAAAATTTTGGTAAATGTATAATGTACCATAAAATTTGCATAACGAAAAATCGGTGCATCTTTACCTTATTCAATATAATATAATGCCAAGAGAAATGAATAAGTAATAACTATAAAGTTACCTTCTTGAAGGAGTGCAACCGAAAATGTGGATAATGTAAAAATAGTTCCGGTAACATCACCTCAGCCAGATATTTTAGTAAATAATGCCCGCTTACATGAGCGCTCTAACAATGTAGTTATCATTTGTTTAAATATAATCATTATTTAAGAAAACATCTGGCTGGGACTCCAGCTGGAACCGATTTTCTCCAATTACTAAAATTTTAAAAATTTCGTGAACCTTAACTAAAAGCTCGAAAACAAATTTTTTGCTAGAATGAAATATCAACGTTCAACATAAAGCTGGGTTTTACTATTGACAATATTTTAGCAGTTGTACATGCATACTTATTAACTTATACTGTGGTAACTTGGCGAGCTATTTGAGCGAATGCTTTACAATAAACCTTAATATTATGTGAAACAAAAGAAAACTGCGCAAAATTTTGCACTCCATTTAAACGGTTTGAAATCACCGAGAGAGACCACTTCTTTAAGTGAACATGTACAATACTGCCAGGCAAATCCCCTTACTCTACCATCTCATCATTTTATTAATTTCTGTTTCTATTTCAGGACCAACGCTCAAAGTGAAAAGGAACATAGTATACGAAAAATACAAAGACATAATCGAAGGTTTCTACAAGGATTGAATTTAAGAAATATTTACTGTGTTGGTGAAATCTTATGAATATTAGTGATAATTTAATGTTTAAATGTGCACAATTTGATACAGAAGGATATAGATAAATTTGTATACTTGTTTTCTTAAATGATTAAGGTTGTGATAGAAAATCGACAGGGACTTAGCTGCATAGTTTTAACTTAATTACTTGTTTAACTTTGAAACTGGGTTACCAACGTAAAAATTGCTCAATATGGTTTAGTGCAATCATTATACACATATTTATTGTTATCTAGGTGTAAAGATGTAAATATTTTATGAAATAAAATACTTTTGTGGTTTGCAGTCCATTTACTTTTTATATGTGGTCATAGTTTCCTAAATAAGTAAAATGATAATTTATAATAATGATATATGGATTATAAAATTCTTAAAACATCAATAATATACTCTTATACAGAATTAAGTACATAATTAATCACAATCATGATTTACCCAATCAATTCTAATCCTAAAAACTAAAATAATATTAAAAGAAATACTTCGAGACACAAGTATTTGACAAAATTAAGAAAAGATAAGCAAAATCTACAAATATGAAACATCAATCAACAAGGAATGTTGCGCAATAAAACCTTTTCAGATATAAAAGGGAATGTAAAACTTCTTCTTAATACTATCTTTGTTCTAAAGTTTTTGAAGAAATAAGAAAAAAAAATTTTAAGTACTAAGGTAGTGTAGCCTAAATAAATTCCAATGAACTTAAATCATATAATATAGTCATTGAATCAAACAGAAACCTTTTACAATAATACCTCGAGATTTACCTTAAAGTTGGGATTTCAATTTTTTTTAAAGAATAACCTTCGTAAGTCATTTATCTTACATAGCAACTAAAGAGTCAAAACTTTAACATAATCATTATAACAATAATACATTATTTATTAACTAGCTAATTTATAATTATATTCATACTGTAATTTTAAGTGGGACATTTGCACTTTTCATAAGAACAAAATAACTGCGAGTAAACCTTCGTTAAACACGTAGCCTTATCAATATTTTTTTAGTATCGAGTCATGGCGCCAAAATTTAAAAACTTAAAAAAGATAAAACATTTATAACCTAGACAGAATAATCACGCGTTGATTACAAATCAAAATCTTAACATAAATATACATTTTTAAGGACCAATATGATATATTTACAGATCGTCGAAGATAAGAATATAAAATATTTTAGAAATTATAAGGAAAATCCAGCACCATTCATTTAAATATACACAAAAAGCGAGACAAGATTTAAATTTGGTTAAAATCATTCTATTTCACGAAGGCGATTTTTAAACATGTGTATGTTGGTCATATAACTTCATAATACTAAAGACCAACAGGTCCAGCGAAATCCAAAAAGGACTTTAACATCTAGAAGAAGAATTTCAATTTCAAGAAGCTAGATAGTATTAATTTCAATGCCAAAACGGTACAACTGTCTTGCTCTTTCTCACTCGCAAGAAGACTAGCCGACTTATGTTTACTAATATGGCCCTAGAACATCTGCAGGATGAAATCGATATTCAAATGATAGGTGTACATAAACATACTTATTGAAATTTTAAAAATCAATACAAAGCCAGATTATCAGCAACGAAAGTAAACACTCAAGTATTGCCTTCATTCCTTCAGTGAGGGGATAGGGCTGCACGGCAGCGGCGGGGCGTCCACCAGGGGCAGTGGTTTAGCGACTCCGATGCGGACGACGCCCCGGGGGGCTCCCTTGAGGGCGCCCACGGCTTGTTCGAGACTAGCGTTTTCTAGGTTCTGTAATAGAATTGTATTTGGTTTGATGAATGAAAGGATGTATCCCCAAGACAATTGTGTTTGTATGTATGTATCCCACATAGAATAAAAATAGATTTATCATTTTCTGATACCTGTAAAAGCAGCTTCAAATTTATTTTATTTAGGACTACATACTTAACATAGAATTACATATGAACACAACCATTTTAAGTAAATAATAATTATAATTTGATTATCTATACTACATAGTTCAATTCCTTTAGATTTTTACGAAGGAAAATTTCAATGTTAATTATTACACATACATACATCATATTTCTAATTTTCAATTAGTTTACCCGTAGTCTCATTTTAAAATCTATTTGCTCTACTTTTAATTATTATATATTATTAGCAATTACCTTACAACAACCTCTTATATTTGAAAGACGATTGCACGATTGACAGGAATAAAAGTGAGGCAGAATCACTACAGATATTGGTACATGAAAATAAGCACACACCATGCTTCAGACATTATTTGAACCCACATTCTAAGTGATTGATTTTCGCTTTCAAATAAAAAGCATTTAAAGGCATCATTCAGATAACGATAGAAAACGTTTTATATATTTTATTTTTATACAATTGGAAGAGCTAAAAAGAAGAGCCACTAACAGGTCCTCGCAGATAGAAACACATTATAAGTAAGCGTGGTGTGGTGACGTAGCACGGAAAACAGAATAAAATTTAAAAAAAAAGTCTTGAACAGTAAGAAAACACTACAAAAAAAAGTTTAAAAACTAAAAAGGTTACTAAAACAATTACATTCTAACAGGAAATCGCCAATTAGGCGATCCTACCTCGCGCATTAAATATGCTAATTTTTTTGATGCAGTGTGTCCTCAACGACATTGAAAGGCTGTTTTGATTAGATACACACGCCAAACTTATAACACCCTCTTTTTGTGTGGATGGTAAAAAACGTATCAAAGTCACCTGATCGTTGACAAACAGCAGTCTATCCCCCGGGATGAGCCGGCCGTCCTGCTGCGCCACGCCGCCCGGCACCAGCGACCGGATCACGATGAGCGTGTGCGAGGGCCGGAGGGGGTCCTGGTAGTCCAGGATGGAGAACCCGAGACCTCGCTCGCCTTTCGTTAGTTCTGGAAACGTACAAACGTTTAATTAACCGATTCCTTGCCACCTTCATTTTTCGAGCCTTTCCGCCCCGGCCCCATACAAAACTCAATGACGCGAGAGTCGCGTCATGGGCCTCCCCGAATGATAACGCACCTAGCGCGTGGTTGGCTCCCGGTAATGTTTTTACGCTATTTTAAGCAGTTTTAGCTATAATAATACAACGTGAAACCTTTTACTGTGTATTATGTTGTATTTATTAGTTTAGTGTGTTTTAAAGTGACTATCTACGCGTTTTATAGGACATGGAAGGTAAGTTACAGATTTCCACCAGGAGTTGTAAACCTTGTTTTACATTTTTGTTGAATTTATTGTTGATATAGGGTGGTATAATAGCTATAGATATTACTGTTTAGGATTCATAAATCTGGATTAATTAGTTGCGTATATATATTTTATAATTTTGAACCAGAATTAATTAGAAAACGCAGATATATTCCCGAATCGGAAATAGAAACACAATGAGACGATGACCATTCAAGCAAAACTATCAGTCCTTGGAACCTGGTAGTGTAACATATTAGGGTGTTACCACACCAGCCGATCGTCCGTCGATCGATTGGTGTGGTAGAAACCGCAGATCGATCGACGTCAACGAACAGTCCGAATAGAACGGTCGACGAAGTGCCACTTAAATACTTATGTGTTATTATTGAAGAATTCGTAGGCCATACATATCATAGCTTGCATAATAATAATAATAATAATAAGCAGATAAAAGGGAGTTTCTTTTTTGTACAACAGCGTATAACAAAAGTTATTGGTTGTGACGGTAGTCATTGAATGTTGGGACTAAATGGTGGCCTCCGTATCTAGATTGATCTTGTATAATATACAGTAATCAAAGTATTTAACGCCGAAAATTATACATAGAAAATTAGAAATTCGAGTACCACATTAAAATCTTGCGCTATTTAATGAACATTTGTATAGTGCATAAGACCACCTGAACATTAATTTTTTATCTTGTTCATAAAATTACATCAAGCTATATTTTTAATTCTGCAGAATATAGTTAACTTGTTGGTACATTTGACATAAAAAATAAAAAAGTATACTTAAAGTATCTCGTTTCTCACACAATTGCTCTCGCGGTCAACATCAGAAGAAGAAACAATTATAATTTGAATTATAGTGGAACTTTGACCATGATGAAACCATTATCTTTTGTCTGGTGATTTTAGTTCTTGTAGTAAACTTTCTGACCACAAATTAGTGTCTCATTTCTCAACGTAAAATTCATCTCTACCATATCAGTTCCGCAAAACAAGCAGATAACTCTCACATTCATGACAGAAGAGACACATAAACCTCGTACCAATAATCTGCGGTTCAGACGACCACATCGCCAAGCCCGTCAACGGTTCGAGACTCCTCGATCTGACTTTTCCCGCCGCATTTAAAGAACCGCCTTCCTCCGCGCCCGCTCCCGCCAAGCTGCCGTCGGATTTAGCCTGAAAATGTGGTACCAAAATATAGTGTGTGATACAAGTACAATTTAAAATAACCTCAATTTCTTTATATAATAATAATATAAAATATTAATTGAATCGTTACTTTTAAACGTTGTTTGTCCTCGCTAAATGAGTGCCCAATAGTATTCAGCTTTCTAAATTCAATTTTAAGTCATAAACATAGGGTTAGATTTGCATTGATTGTCACTTCTAAACCATTGTAGAAAGTTTAGAGTGTTAATTTATTATGAAACTATATATCTAGTTTTTATATCTATTTCAGTAGTTTTTATTAGGTTTCTATATAAATAAATAAATAAATCCCCACAGACAAACACACCGACTGTATGACCCCAAAGTAAGCAGAGCTTGTGTTATGGATGACCATACAGCGAGCTGGGGGGGAACCCAGAATAAACATACATATATACAAACAACCATGACCCGAGAACAAACATCTGTGTTCATCACACGAATGTATGCCCCAACTCAACCTTATACTGTCAAACATTAGCAACAAATACCAAAACTCACTTTAACCAACGTAGTAGTGGGAGGATGCAGCTCCAACTGCGGCACGGGCCTGGGTCTCGCACACACCATGCAGACTTCACTCGATAACTCCTTCAGTATGGAAACCACTTCTAAATGATTCATACCGAGCAGGCGGTGGCCGTTCACCTCTGGAAAATTTAAATAAATGTGGATGTAATGGCTGAGCATATAAAAAAAAAGGCTTCTTTCTTAACATTATTACAAATACCAAAACATAGGATATTAAGCTGCGTCCTGAGTCATGGCGCATCGCGCACCTAACAAACACTCGACATGTTTGAACCTGTCCGAATGGCGAGCGGGCGCGCACAATACGCTCGTCAATACGCGCCTTTTGATTTTAACTGGCGGATAGTTCGTTTATATGACTTATAATACAATACAAATACAATACACAAACTCTTTATTACACACCGTATATGAAAATACAAAAATAATTTTAAAAAAATACAAAACAATGGGCAGCCTTATCGCTAAAGGCGATCCCTTCCAGGCAACGGTATTTAATGTCGATTGAAGAGTTTGTTGTGAAAGATTTTATTACGGCGGTGATGGAAAAGCCTTTCATTTGAATGTCCAGACACTCTGAACAAAAAAATATAATTCTAGCGTATTTGCCGTCTCTTCTTGTCATTGATATAATAACTTGCTTTCTTTTTCTGACTTTAATAACCTAAGTACCCTCAATAGTTTCAGAATCTATTTGGATGCCGTATAAACCAACAATCTAACAGTACTTATTTGACTTTGTCATAGCCGGCTAACGAGACCGCAATACATCTGATGTTTAGTGGTATTTGCGCCCGAAGACATCATTAATCTTCGATGTTATTGGTTATTATTAATTAAATTGATATTTATTGATTATCGATTCATGACGCGTTGCCAACTGTAGACTTATGTTGGAACGGCCTTTGTTCCAGCAATTACACTGGCTGTTCTTAACACTTTACCCGGAACGAAATCACATAAACGTTATTCATATCACGATTGTAATGTCGGTTAAAATAGGAAGGGCTGTAGTCCTGCTCCAGACGGGATTTTATCGAAAGACAGTTTACTACCAATAATATCTAAGATATATATAAATCTTCCCCATTTTAATCGCAGTAACATTGTTTCTGTATACTTTTACACTAACAGCCCGTTCACACAGTCTCCGTATTTATGGTACCCGTTTTAACGTACAAGCAATGACATATTATCCACTCAAACGTCCAGGTACAGATTGTAATGACGCGCTATCTGTCCGCGCTCGCGGCAGGTCGCCGTCGCGTCGAGTGCCCCACGCCATCATCTAGTTTAAAGTCTATTTTATAGTAAACTACGGCAGCTATTGCTAATTAAAAAATACTTTAGAAAAGCTGACACTATACAAAAACAACTTATGTGTAAACTAATAAACGATGCTAAATTTTCAAAGTATAAAAAAATATTGAACTTGACAGTATGGTTTAAATTTGACAAATTTATTTGTTTAAACAAAATTTTAACGATTATTTTGTAATATATATCAAATTTTACCTACGCATCAGTAAACTAGATTAAATAATCTTTTTTTTGATACCAAAATATCATTTCTTGGTGTGTAAAATGTAGCACAGTAAACGAAAACAAACCACCCATTCCCGCATCAGTTTCATATCGCCTGCCGTGGATGAAATAGCGAGAAGATGGCCGACCATATTAGGGTTTTGACACACTGGGCGACATTTTAGTTGATATTTAAAAAATAAAGACAAATATTATGTTTTGTAATATTTATTTGGAATAACCTTTAAATAATTCTTACATATGACAATTACAACATAATGAATATATACAATTACAACAATGTAACAATGTGGAAACTTAATCATTGTGACATGTGTGTTTAATGATGTATTATGTGTTTTAAATGATAAATTAAATACTTTATCATAACTATACTGTGCACGCGGCTTCACTCGCGAAAAATTTTATGCTTGATAATCCTGTCATTTTTTTTGGGATAAATAGAATTCTGTGTATCAATCCAGGTACCTATCTTAGTTTCATATTCCATCAAAATCAATTGTCATTTTAGCGTCTTTTTCTATAAATAAATATTAACATTAAAAAATGTATAAAAAAATGGTTTGCTTGGTAAAAAAACGCATTTATTACTTTTCTTTCCATTTTAAATCTCTACTATCTTCTAATATGTTCACTTTATTTGTACATCGAAAAGGATAATTTCAATGACATGCACAACGTAATTATCGTTTTAAATTAATACCGTTTCATTTAAAGTAACTCTGAAATAGCATTTATTTTTGTAATATGTAAAAGATAAAAATATTTCCGCGAACTTTGTTGACCTAAATTTTTGTAAGATTCTCCATTCTCTGAATCGCAAACAGACACACAGAGCTATTTTGTTGAATACTGCACCAATATGGGAACCATAATGCACGGCTGTCCCTCTGGAGATATCCTCCTGAAAAAAAAAATAAGCGATTGAATATAAACTATAATAAATATAGCAGAATATATAAAAAAATAACTTAAGGAAATTACGTACTTTGTTGCCGTTTGCTATCATCAAAATCATGTTAAATTTACTCATGATTCCTCCATCTGTACCAAGCCCTTATTTTAGTACTTAACAAAATCGTAGGCGACACGGGCGGCGCTGTTGGTGCCCACCTGAAGAAGAAAATATAAAATCTTATAATCCTACCTATATTAATTATATTTATTGCGCTTAAATCTATATTTATATTAGTTATGACTTGTTCTTCCAATAACAAGAGGAAATTAAATTATTAATAATTATTATTAATTATTTGATTTTTTATAAATCATACAAAAACTTAATTATAAAATACGCCCACAAAAATGGAGTAGTTGCATATCCATTTTATCGCATGTAAAAATATCGTAATAAACTTGGGATACATAATATAGTTCGATATTTCGAAAGATTGAATCTTGAGGTTTATTTAAACATATAACACTAATAATATCACATAATAAATAAATGATTACTTACATTTTAATCACAGGTTTCACAATTATTTATAAATTCACAAGCACTTGAAAATTTACGTCCTTAAAAAATTAATTTTTAAAATGTCAGCCTTCCAAATCTGTGCTTCTTTACCATCAAACGATGCGTAATTTAATAAAGTACCATCTAGTATATTTTACTAGAAGCTTTACGAAACGTTTCATTGATAAAAATGCGTTCAAAACGAAAAAGTACTTTTTTTTTCTACTAGGCTGCTCTAGTCGCCCGGACAGTTGACGCATATAATTTTTAGGCTGCTCTAGTCGCCCGGACAGTTGAGTAGTTATATAGACAGGTTATCCGCTCTCGAAAATGGCAATGCAAATGCAAGGCAGTTACCGGCTTTTTGACTCAGTCTTGTGCAACCCAGTGTCACGGCTAAACATCAAACGAAACTTATTCCCTATTCTGTGTTTTTAATACCGTACAACCTTCTTGTGTGCTTAGACAGTGTACTAATTACACTGTTACTGTTAAAGATAGAATAAACTTTTCATTTCATGCGTAACTACAATTTTTTTATAATTATCTTATTTACTATTTTATTTTGCTATTTTAAATGACGTTTTAAAATTGACATGGCTATTCGTTTCAACAAACTCGAAGAGCGAGATGTAATATGATTTTGTATGTGGGAGTAAAAGAGACAACGCTATAGAGTTTCGAGAATTTACGTACTACGTCAGGGCGTACCGCGACCAATTAGTGCGAAGCCACGTCACGAAGTACATAGGTATCTCTTTCTTACAACAAGTGAAACGTATTATTCTTTCCTTCTCCCACAAATTATATTACTCTACATATCGGGTAGGTGTCTATAGTTACGTTGTCACCGTTTTTTTTTGTGCGGTAATATTTGCGTATGACTTGTCTATATTTCATATGTCATTGCGTATACGACAAAAAAATTATGCTTTGTTCACACACAGGCACCGTATAACGTTCAACGTATCCGTCATTACTGGATACTACGTTCACACGCAAGGTCGCAGCGAAGGCACGCGTTCTTTATGATTGCAAAATAGACAACGCGTGCGTGTACAAACTTGTTTGTCTAGCTGCACCGCCCGCCCGCCCCCTCACCCCGTACACAGTTTATATCCAGTAAAGTTGTACGGATACGGAGTTCGATGACAAAACGGAATGACATAATTTACCGGACCGAAATTTTTTACTGTATACTGAATACTGTGTCATAATGTGGAGGCGTTCATACAACTCCATACGCCATCAATGAAAAAAAACGTATCCGATAAAACGGAACAGTAAAACGGAGATGTGTGAACGGGCTGTAAATCTACCTGATAAACAAAACAGAAATACGAAAGCCGAACTCACCGAGCAATTCATCGCCCGGTCGATGCACATCCGCCCTGCCGACGGGTCCCTCCCTCAGGACGGATCGTATGTAATGATGCGGACGCACCTCCCGCCCTCCTTCCACGTCAACGGTTCCTTCCAAAGATATGCCGAGACCGCCACCGCCACGGATTACGACGCCCACTACGATTTCTACGTCATCTCCTGTGAATTTATTTATTTAAGTATCAAATACAAAAACAAGGTACATATTTCGTTCTTAATGCCTATAAACCAAATTAGGTATTTCTAGGCATTCGTTCTCGATTACAAACATAACATGTGTGTATTACTCTTTCTTATCATAATGTCCATAAAAAACAATCATAGATCTAAACAATTACGACTCAAACAAAACGTTAGTTTTTTTACTCATTTGGTAAAGTAATGTGAATGTGGTAACAAAACTTTTTAATCATTATTAATATAATAAGTTATCACAGAAACATATATACATAAATATAGTATATGTTGATATGAAGATTAATAACATTTTCTTAATTGATTAAGAAAATGATTTTAATTTGTTTCTAAAGTTTTTATTGTTATTTTGGTTTTTACTTCAGTAGGTAAGATGGAGAAATATATAAATTATTATTTTAGTTTTACAGAATGCATGTTATGCGCGTTTCCCTTTATTACTACGACCGGATAGCGATAGATGTTGTATCGTGTCGTTAGGGGAATATCAAAAGGTCAATTCGACAACTCATTTTTGATTTAAGTTTGGAATGATTATAATAATTAAAGGCACACATCGAGCTACCATTCAACAAAAAAACAGAATTTAAGCAATTATACAATAATGAAATTCACATTAAACAATTTTTTAAGTAATTAGAGTGTCGTACTGGACAGTAAAATTGCTTTCATAAAATATATTATTTTTTAGTTTTTGTAGTTCAGTATTGATATGAAGCACGTAACCGTAAATATCTTTTTGTCATAGACACTACTGAACGACTTTTTTCATATTTTCAGTTAAGATCACAGTTTATTGTGTCCCATGGTTGCACATAATATTACTAGTATATTATTGTAGTACTGACCCAATAGCGCCTGCCACTTAGCCTTGATGGCGTCAATCTGCGCCTGCGTGCGCGGCATTTCAAACGCAGCGGCCGCCGGCGCCCAGCTGCGGGGCTCCTCCACTGGCGAGTCCACGCTGAAATTAAAATCAGGCATGTGTTAGTCTATTATGTAAGTATAGAATGCTAGAGATCTGTGACCGTTTACTTTTGTATAAAATATTATCTTTGTTACTTCTGTAGACCTAACATGAGGACTTTCGCTATGTCTTTTCTTCTAGAGACATACGACCAAGCGAATTCGACAAACAGGTGGCACACAGTTCTCTTTTCAAAGTGCTGAAGTTACCAAAACATTAATAAGTTGGAGGTTTGGGTTATTTAACATATGTTTAAAACTGCCAATATTCAACCTTTTGAGCATATTTAACTTTAACTACGTATATATTTATTTTTTATTTAGGTTCCACAGTTACCTAAGTGGGCGCTACAAATCAGTAAAGATCCGTCAACATGATACTTACCTAACATCAGAACCTAAGCCGGATCTGCGAGGCGTACCTCAAGGATCCATACTAGGTCCGCTTCTTTTTATTATTTATAGCGCGGATCTCCCTAACGTTTTAACGCATTGTAGGCATCATAGCTACGCTGACGACATTCAGTTATATACTTCGCACAATCCCCACAATTTGTCCGAAGCAACTAATGCACTGAACGTGGATTTGGAAACATAACTTAATGGTCAAAAAATAATTTTCTAACCCTCAACCCATTCAAGTCTAAGGCTGGGAAGCAAGTCGCATAGTGAAATAATTCTTAAATCTAACCCAAAGGTCAAAATTGACGGTATCGATCTAGATTGTGTCAGTAAGGCTAGAAATTTGGGCATTATTTTCGACAGCCACTTGCGATTTGAGAGTCATGTCTCAAATCTAGTAAGGAGCTGTTTTTTTAGATAAAAAGTCTTGTATAAAATACGAAATTATCTATCAGAAAAATCTAGAATAACTCTCTTTGCATCTTTGATCAAAACTTAATTAAGGGGATTCGATTTATGGACCTCTCTTTATATACAAAACCAAAGCAATGGTTCAACGGGTGCAAAATGCATGTTGTCGTTTTTGCTTCGATGTCCCACATCGTAGTCATGTCACACCTTTCCTAAATTATGCCGGTATGCTCAATATGGAAGCGAGCCGGCAACTACACCTCGCGGCACTTACGTTCTATCTATTAGACTACAAAAACCCAGAATATCTCAATAAAAAACTTAAATTTACAAGTTTTCATAATAGGTACGGAAAAGATGCTACGAGAGCGTTTTTGCTCATCACATACATAGTCTGTGGCTTTTGAAGGATCCTTAAAGTACCCAGCAACCAAGTGCTGAAATAACATACCGACTCCTACAAGAAACGTTTTTTCTAAAAATACATTTAAGAAACGAATGAAAGTTCATTTGCTTCTTCTTCAAAAATAACCTTTTTACTTGTAAAACTTGGTTGCTTGGTACAACTTTTTATGAGCATTTACATTTATATCTTAGCACAGACTAGTAAATAACTATAGACTAACCATGTCTAACAAAATTTTGGATTTGAAAAATAGTTGTGTTTAACACAGAGAGATGGCGATAGTTGTATTAGATTTACAATTTATTTAAATTTAGGTAAAATAATACGTAAAAAACTTAAGATGACGCTATTTACAAAATCATTTGATATTTCATTGCAAGTACTATCAGTAGGTATCAGGCGACAACAGACGTCAGCTAGTGCATTATATTATTTGATGCTATGTTGCCGCTCTTATAATTCAGTAACAGAAAACTTTACGCCACCCCGGATATTATTTGTAGTGTTACAGGGTTACTGTATTGCCAGTATATAATTTTTCCCACAAAAATATAGCATTCATCTACACAGTTTGTTCTTATCTGCCTTAACATAATAAAACGAATTTCAGTGCATTTAATTAATAGGTCTTTTATATTTTACTTTATTTCTTGATATCGATAAAAATTATGTCATTGCAGTAGTTAAAAAAATATTTTCTTGCTGGATATATCAAAATTTTGAAATATTTTGTAAATATTGTTATTAGACACTTACTAAAAAGCCTTTTCTTTATCCATTAACTTTTTTTGTACTTGTTATGACAACATTTTATTTGTTTGACAATTTGAATTCTTTGCCGTTTGTTGTTGTTGCTATGGGTGTGTTTGTTTTGGAACTTTTCCCTGCATTTCTTTGAATTCACAATATTTCTGCTCGCCTACTGTGACTCTTGCAAATTTTATGGACCTTGATTAAGCTTACGTTTTGGCTGCAACATATACCGTATAACATGTGCGTTTATCACAACTGTGATAATAAAAGCTTTTAAAAATAGGTTATTATGGCAATTAAAATAAGGAGGATGGTAGTGCTCAGGCGTCTCTAAACAAAATAAACTTATACCAGTATGTTTATGGTCCTTTGCAGTTGTTATTTTATCATCTATAAAGTAAGAATAATTTACTACCTACCTATTTATATTGAGTAAAATTATCAAAATCACTGTTATAAAATGAGGACATTTTCCAATTTCAGGAAAGGAATAAATCCTACTTGCTAAGGTTTCACTTGACAACGCCATCTACCAGTTTTAGTCCGTATTAATACAAATATTTTGCATTACGTTTCTTGTCAATAATTCATATAAAAATTAAAGACGACAAGTTGGTCCAAGCTATTTGAGAGTGATATCTAGTAATAGCTTGGATTTTGAGCTTTTTCCGAGTCACGATTTTGTGTATGGAGATGGTCAGTCTATAGTTATTTACTAGTCTCTGCTGCTATTGTCTCCGCGTGCACTCGCGTCGGTGGTAACTGACAATCAGTGGTTCCCATTATTTGCAAACGTGAAAACACTGAGTTGCTACCATTTTGCATCATCATGGCTGACATGTTACTATGCAGTCTAAATATACGATTATTTAATTGTTTTATTGTGTCTTTCTTTATTTTTTGTATATTTTTGTATATTATATTTGACGCCCGAGTGGTGTAGTGGTAGCTTTGCCTCATACGCCGAAGGTCCCAGGTTCGTGTCCTGGCCGGGCCATTCATTTGTGTGATGAACACGGATGTTTGATCTCGGGTCATGGTTGTTTTATATAATGTATGTTTATTCTGGATTCCCCCCCCCCCCCCCAGAACGCTGTACGGTCTTCCATAACACAAGATCTGCTTACTTTGGGGCCATACAGTTGGTGTGTTGGTGTGTTTGGTGTGTTTGTCTGGGGAATTAAGAATTAGGTTAAATTTGTTAATCAAACTGATGCGCTAAAAAAAATTATTTCCTTTCTGCTTGTCAGCTGAAATTTGTATTATTGTTTTTGTTTTACCTTTGTATTTGATGCAAATAAACTATCCATCTATCTATCTATTTTACTTAGGAGCCGCATTAAAAAAGTACAACCCTTATTTTTAAGTATGGCTCACTTAGCTGAAGATGAGAATGAAGTACGTCTAAGACGTCGAAAATCAGACGTCTGCACATTTAAAAAAAATTATATCGAAAGATTAAAATGTCGAATGGACACAGTACATAAACCTAGTAGGTATGAACTCAAATTATCGTGGGTCTATTTTATTACACACTCAAAAGTGTACGTTTTTGCGATTTTTGTATTCGCCACTTAGTTCGCATGGCTCGCAGAAGTTAAGTCAAACAACTATGGCAAGTTTGCGTCTTAATGTGTAAAGTTGAACCGTAAGTTTCAATTAATGAATGAAGTTTATATTCAACAAAAAAACACTTAACTAATCACTATATAATTTTTTTGTTTCATGTATTTTAAACGCAGGGGTTTCAAACGAAAGTACTTAAAATTTAGGTTTTATGGATGTTGACATTACGTATTTTGAGCATTTGGTTTTTAAAGTTCGGCTGTTTCATATTTTGATGTTATAACTGTTTGCCTACATTTCAAAATTATTAAAGTTTTTAAATTTAGGTATTTTGAACGTAGGTAAGTATTAAAAATTTTCGGGGTTCTAATTCTCTGGATTTAGCACATGCTCATGCTACTATCAAACTTTGCAAACCCTGGTCTACTGGAAGAAATTTCCTTGGAAATAAGTACCTTCATGTACCGTTTGTAATTTTTCCAAAACATTTGTTTACTAATCCCACATATACATCGTGAAAGTTTGTACGTCTGGATGTATATTAAAACTAAACAGACTGGGATGAAATTTGACATAAGATAGAAATAAAGTAGAAGAATGCATATGTCCCTAGATTTTTACGGAACGCAAGAAAACTACAAACTATAATGCCAATTTGACACCCTAATATTGAATTCCAGTAACTGTACTACAGTGGCAACTAATCTGACTGATTTCGACTCATACCATTTGCAATATATCACAAATTGTTTAAATAAATAACGCAAAAAAACTCACGTAGACAGACTGTTCATCTGTATATCATTATTGGAACTCGGCTCGGGTTTGTGCATATGCAAAAACGGGTTGTGAGGCGTAGCTACCGCGGATGAAGTTTCACCGGCCGCTATTGCCTGCTGCAACTGCTCGAATTTAGGACCTCTTAGATATCTGAAAATAAGAAATTATTGAGAATAGCATAGAAACAGTATAGAAAGATTTTAGTTGCAACAACCCCGTGAATTTAAATTATTGAAGACAGTTCAAGGAAACATTGGAAAGTTTATTTACAGTAGTTTGTATCAATTATATAAATAAAACAGTATAAAACACATCATATACCCTTTTTTACTCCGCCTCAGACACAAAAAAACAATTTTTACAATAACAGCACTTCATTATAAATCAAATCCAACTTCATTATATAAAATGAATAGAAGATATTATAGTGTGGATTGATCTTTATAACCATTTGGATTATTATCTTACCATAAAAAACTATTGTACAAGTTATTACAGCATTACAAACAATAAAGTCTTCCAGATACGTGTATTCAAATTAAAACTAAAACGTATTATGTTAAAGTAAAAGAAATATGTATATTTAACGGTGCAGTTATTAGCCATAAAATAAGCTTCAGGCAGGCATACATTAAAAAATTATTTTGAATACAGAATTTCATATTTGTACATTTGAAGAAGCGTTACATACGCCATTTTTACATTTTCAACATCAACAGAACTGTTACAGTCACTGATTTATTACATTGTTATTTGTGGAATATCGATTTTTGATGCGTTGAAATTATACGTTTCATAACCTTTAATTAATGATACTTTAATTTTTTACTTCTCTGGAATGTTTTTATTATATTTTAAAATTGATATAGTTAATTTTTTAACATAGTCGTCCATGATAATTATAACAGAATCACAGTGGTCCGTGATCAAAAGCACGTTGGCAGCCACTGAGTTATGTTATGAAAGCATAACATTATTTATTAAGTAAGGATGTAGCAACGAGGTTCTACAGTTTAAGGATGTATGTAAAATATATCTACTTGTCTAGCTTGCTATAAATTTGAAATATACGATAGACATGATCACGCTGCATCGATTGAAAAAAAGAAAAAGGCACTTAGCCGACGATTTGAAAGAAATATTTGAGGATAAAAGCCTCATTAATTCCGTGTTATTCGTACCGGAAGTTGACGAAATCGAACTAAAATGATAAAAAATTATATGTATCGTAGTCAATGAACGGCCAAAAACATTATTTTCAGAAACTTTAAACATTTTTCCTGATGTTGTTATGGCCAAAAACATTATTTTCGGAAACTTTAAACATTTTTCCTGATGTTGTTACGGCCAAAAGCATTATTGTCAGAAACTTTAAACATTTTTCCTGATGTTGTTATGGGAGATATTCGTGGTTAACTTTGGACGTTTCAGTAGCGTTCTGTGAACTTGTACTCGTCCACAAATATCAAGTTGAGTATTAATTTTATTAAAAACGTAAATTATTAAAGAAAATGACAAACTTTTTTGCATTTGACAGTGTTTGTGACGACTAACATTCGACAGCACGAAAGAAGACTCGGGTAACCTTTGAACCACCACGCCTAAAATGCATTTCTGTGCTGTTTTGATACTTCTTTCTGCGGAATGTAGCCGGGCTGAATTCCGTATTTAAAATATATATTCGAATACAACAATTACTCAGTAATCATTGATAATTAATAAAAGAACACCGTAATATTTTCTCAGTGTATCCTCATACTAACTGCCAAACTAATATAATAAAAACGTTTGTAACTCTCTTCGTCACTCTGTGATGGAATTTGGCAAACGGTTAATTGTCACCCTGAAGACGGACATGGCTACTTTTAAAAATATACCACATACTTTAGTTGTTTTTAATAAAGATCACCTTCATTTGTCAAACTTATTCGTTTTCGAATGGACATTACTAAAATCGTACATTTTAAATTCTCACTAGGTAATCATTAATCAGTCTCACTAAAATCAACAGTTAATCTTGGTTTAGAACCGCATTTGTCCATTGACGTAACCTTGTTCAGACTATTATTCAAATTCGGTTAACTCTTCGAGATGATCAAAACCTTACAAAATTCGAATAAGTTCTTCAGCGTCACTCATGTTTTCTGCACTGTTTTGATCGGTGGCCGTTTATGACGTCATTAGCGTGTTCTTTCTTAACTCCGGCGCGGACTGAGTGAGGGCGCTGGGGATGCGCCAGAGTTGCGTGATAATGTTTTTATCGGCAGTTGATTTGATTACATTTTGGATATTGTATGTACATATTGAAAGTTTTACGTTCAGGGTGTGGAGTATCCTAACATATTATTTTAAATATATATTGGATAAAATATAAAATTACGAACAATCTATTCACGCATTACGTCACTAGTGGTCAAACAGATGGCTTTAGCGTGTGGCACGTTATTTTTCGGATTAAATTCCATGTTTATTATTTTGATATTTCTCAGTATCGAGGGTTTTATGGGCCTTGCTTTCTTAACTCACACATTGCAGGGATATTATATTTTGAGAAATGTTGATTAAAAAAAAACAGTGATCATTTTTAAATACTTTTATTTAATTTTAATATTTAACAAAAAGTTTTAGAATTTTAATCTCGATCAAGATTTTACCTTCTTATACTTCTTTTGTTATGATAATGATTAATAATTTGAAATTATTTGCTTTTAAATAGCACGAAGTTATTAGTTCGCAGTAAAATATGATTAAATTTTGTAAATTTGAGCGTTATCGTATAATAACTCAATCACGTAATCAATAGCATAACTTTTGAGCGGCTAGACCGATTTCCATCAAACATAGCGAAGAACAATATTTTAGACAAAAAAAAAGCCAGATATAGTATCGGTCGGAGGCACAAACAGTTTTATTTACCAGTAAACAAAAGAAAAGGTTTTGAAAAGTAGCTGATCACTCTTATTATTCACGCTAGCGAAGCCGGGGGCGAAAGCTAGTAATGTATTTACAAGAGCGTTTTTCCAAATATACAATAACGCATTTAATTGGGTATGGAAAATTAAAATGGGTATAGTAAGCTATTTCAACCAATAGACTTTATGTAATCGCTGACTGTTATTTATATCAAAAAAATAAGATAGCATTTTAGATGAAAACTCCCAGTCAATGACACCTTGAACAAGTATCGTCATATGTCAACAAATTAACACAAAACAATACTAACTATATGTATAAACTTTCCTCTTGAATCATTATATCTAAAGATGCATTAAAATCTGTTATATATATATCCATAGTTCAAAATCCGAAGCGTACAAAGGGACAGACGGCGGGTAGCGACTTTGTTTTATGGTGCGTTATAGAAAAATTCGCCATGTAATTAAAAATGTTTGTTAGCGAAAGAAATAATAACATGCAAAAAATGAATATTTAAAAATCATCGTAACTCGTCATAACTTACCTTTCCAACTGCAACGTAACAGGATTCCCGCTCTGCTTCAGCGCATCAACGGCCCTCTGGTTAGATTTCCCCGCCAAGGACACGCCGTCCACCGCCACGATGCGGTCGTTGACCCGCACCTTCCCGCTCAGCGCGGCCGCGCTGCCGGCTGTCACCGACTTCACGAAGATTCCAGAAAGTTCTTCTTTTTCGCACACGTAACCTGAAGAAATTAGGAAAATAAGGAAATAATATTTGCAAATTTTTATAGTTGAGATAAATCTAGTTTTTTTTTTATAATTTACATGTGTGGTATGAATGGGTCAAATAAAATTGTATCGTAGCCAGAGACACATAAGTTTGAGACAACTTGTGACAAGTTTTTGAAACATATTTCTTTAGTACACAGGCTTTAAAATAAAGTACTGAGAATCCTGAAAGAGATCAAATAATAGCTTGCACTGAACAACTTTGCTCGAGGAATATAGGTCGTAGTCAAATATTTTTTCTGTATAGTCTGTAAGCTACAATGTTAATGCACTGTCTGGTACGATTAGCATCGGCAGCAAATGAGCGCACATGGCACTGCACATATACAAGCATAGCGTTTCTTTGGGAAAGTTACGCAAATTAATAAACTCTTTCAGGTTTAAGAGTACTGCAACGTTTGCTTGTGCCGTATATAATAAAAGAGGTTATCGCACAAACAAACTTGCTGGCAACTACAACTGGCAACTTACAAGTCTGTCATTTTTTGTAATTTGATTAACAGATAGAATATGTAAGATTGTTCTAGGGCATTCTATCGCGGGCAGCGGCCTCAATAATACCAATATAATAATAACTAAATGTATTTCTTTAAGTCTCTCTATTCTAAATATATAAAGTTAACCAAGTAAAGTGGTTATTCTCATTTAATTTGGAAGCCCTCCTATTAGTAGGAATAAACCATCTTTGTACCCGGTACATAAGAGTACTATTTTACATATATACTTGTATACATGATATGTTTTATGTTAAATTATCAAAACATGTATTTACCTGCAATAGTTATCCCGAGACCATTTTCATCTTTCTTCAATTGAACAGTAAATCTATCCACTTCTGGCGATTCAGGATCTGCAAAACGCAAGACGTACATAGTATAAATATCATACATATACAAATAAACTATGAGATAGTTCAAGTCATTTGTCTTGCGGCCCCATGTGTACGTTAAGATGGTATACAGGGTGTCCCAAAATTCAACGTCAAGCCGAACCGGGACGGTAGGATATATTATGGTAACCATCAATAGAAAAACCAGAAAAAAAATCTATCCCATGTTTTTTTAGAAATTATGAGCATTAAACAAGAAGAGTAGAATTTCTCAATTTTTAACCATTTTTTGGTTTTGTGGTTCATGTTGGTTATTTTTGTCCATTTAAAACCATAACCATAATTTGGGTTAAAGCAGGATGACTCCTGTAAACCGTAATTTTTATTATTTTTCAATTTTATAAAGGGCTAAGTCCATTTTAGGCCGTCAGTGAGCTTTTTGTTTCAGCTCTTAATGGACGAATGGAATGCACGATAATTTGTTCCATTTATGTAAAAGATAATTTAAAAAAGTATCAGAACTAAAATATTTCCCAATCAAATTATCTCAATGAATAAGAAACTAAACGTGAGGAGTCTCCATACAATAACTGCGCAACGTTGGGGTTACTGATTCAATGCAAAATAAGTTTTGCTGGTGGATTATTTTAAAGATAAGGGCATAAACCTTTTCATAAAAGTAAAATAAACATATAAAGTATACATTTAAAACTAAATAATAATAAAAAAACATATTACAAACTTAATTATGTTTATTGTATAATCTTGCAAAGCATTATTTCGAATGCAACTATAACTTTTTGTGAGCTTTGTTTTCTTTTAGTTCGGGATCCCTATCACCAAACTTCAAAATTAAAATACGTTAATCAAATAAGCGCTCTGTTATTTTGCATTATGTGGATGGGTCGAGAGATAATATGGCTCAGTAGCGTCAGTTTCTCGCATTTTGAGACCTCCTCGACTTGTCGCGGGTATAGACCTCTTCCTTTAAAAGGCTTTAGGTTAGACTAATGTATAAATGTGTTTTCTTTCTATATTCTTATTACGATTTTGGACATGTGCCTCTGTGTTGTACGTAAGATTTCCCTTGACTTCATTATTTAATTAAACTACAAATAAAACAAAAAAGTTAATTCAATAACTTTTTAAATATGGTTCATGACTATATAGTCAATCTATTAAAAATAATCACGACGGTATTATATGCCGAAACATCATCGGCCGACGGCTCGAACACTATGGACTTAAGCCTTTTCTTAGAAATAACACGTTTTGCCGACTTTGACAGAGCCTCTTGAAAAAAAATGTACTAGAGTGCCTTGGCAAGTGCCGTCAATAGTTGGCGCCTTTAATCAGGATTCCAAAACACAGCAACTGCGTGTGTGCGTGACAACACTGACCTGATTGCACACGCACACCAAAGCGACGTTATCACAGTGTGACACGATGGCGGCCGCCACACAAAGTTACGTTGCATATTGACAAGCACACGCAAACATAGCACCGCGCGAACAAACGACGATGCCACCACAGTGTGCTTTACATAGATTCATGGTATTTTTAATCTCAAAATTTAACTAAAGATAATTTTATAAACTTCTTAAATAAGCTCCATATACGACTAGATTAAGCCAAAGTTATGTGATTAGTGCAAAATTTTGCACAAGTTTAAGGCGTAAGGTAAAATGACTCAACATTAATATTAATTGTGTAATAGATATAATATAAAAATTATAATTATAATAAATTGACTTGCTTGAAGCGCGGCCGTGATGATCACTTAACTACATTCAAAACAAATACTAATATACCAGTCTCCTCCGGTGGCGTAATGGCGCGGTCGAACACGAAGCGGTTGCTAGCGTTCTGCGTTGTCGGCTGCGTGTGGAACACTTGCTCGAGGCCCGCGTCCAGTAAGTAGCGGTCCAGCGCCTCGGGGTCCGACAGGAGTCTGGAGATAAAGTATGCACAAGACAAGCGTGAAGAAAAAATAAAAATTAAACATGATAAGCGTCAAAGAAAAATTTTACTACATTTTAACTTAAGAACTTTATTGAGGCACAATAGTATATTTACACACGCTTACTTATCTCTAGTATGACGTAACTAAAGCTGACCTAACAAGCCCAGTAAAAGATTAAGGTGTTACCACACCAATCGATCGTCAGCCATGTAGATTGGTCCGGTAAAACTGTCGATCGGCGTCGATTGTTCCAATCTACCATCGTTCAATGGCGTCGATCGATTGGTAACACCCTTAGGCTCCTCTCACAAGCACGAATAATTATATACAAAGTATTGCTATTTAAATTGAAAAAGTTACATCGGCGAAGTTTCTTGCCAGTTCTTATTTACGAAAGTCTTTCCGAACTCGAGTAGAGTACGAACGAAGGTAGAGCCTTGCATTAGACAACTGCAACAATAATAATCAATGTTCTACTATCAGGTACTACCAGGTGAGGCTCACCTGGCAGGCACGGCGAGCGCGGGGGGCTGCGCGGCCGCCACGTCCACGGGCCGCGCCACCACCAGGCGCACCCGGCACCCCGACGCGCGCAGCACCCCCGCTACCTGCTCCGATCCCATCTCCATTAAACTCACCTGGAATAAAACGTTTGTTAAGTAAATGGAAAATATACTGCATCATGTCTTGTGCAGTATATTTTCCATCTGCTGTAATTTCACAACTTAAGAAGTGGGCAAAGAGTGATTTTGCAGTCCATCTTTAATTCTATTAGGAGCCATTCATGGTACTCATACTCGTATATATATGTATGTTTATTCTGGGTTCCCCCCCAGTTCGCTGTATGGTCATCCATAACACAAGCTCTGTTTACTTTGGGGCCATACAGTTAGTGTGTTTGTCTGGGGATTTATTTATTTTATTTATTTTTATTACTTTATGTATTCACTTAACAGATAATTATTAATAACAAAGTGCTGCTTTTTGTTCACTGGGTTTATCTGACAGCTGGGTAATATCAATATAAAATGAAAGTATTGATGATGCATTTAGTACAGATTTGAGCTAGGAAAGCCAAGAATTTGTTCCAGTTATATTCTGTTATTTTGTTGTAGCGTATTTTATTTTTGTTACCACTATTGAAAACACAGCGGTTAATAAAAGTAAGAACTTAATTTTAGTGAGATCTACTTAAAACTTTTGAGGTACCTTCCATTAAATTCACATTAAAAATGTGCATGTGAAAATTTATCTCTCCATTAGTTACTACTACTATGATAAGCTATTAAGCAAAAAATAATAAATAAAAACTAGTATCAAAATCATTTTGATAGTCTTTACAGTGTTGCCATGATGACTACCAGTGACACCTCATTTAATGTCATGACTTTTTAGACACACTGTAAATTATTGTTGTTTAACCATATAAGCTCCTTCACCTCACAACACCTAGCAAACAGTTTAGTTTACCAACTCACATCACCAATTTGCAGAATATGGTCACCAGATTTTAGTCGGCCATCTCTATCTGCCACACCACCTGCCAAGATTGTTTTAACAATAACACCACTTGTTCTTGCTCCAATTATTCCTAAAAATAAGAAATAGTTAGGTTTATTATTATAAAATTTTTTTGCTAAAAATTTTTGTGAGATATGCAAATAAAAGGAAAAAACAACAAAAAATTTATCCATCTTGTAAAGTTCTTCAAAAAAATCCTACTAGAGGAATCCATGGAAAATGGAAAACCACACTAAATCACTCACCATGCAGATTCAGAATATTAAAATCAGTCACCACTTGTTACATATTTTAAAAATAGTAAATGAACTTTTACTTACCAAAACCTAGACCAGTTCCATCATTAACTAAATTAATAATTTCCACTTGCGCCCAATCACTGCCCACTATGTTGTTAGGAATTGAAGACACAGAATCATCTGTCCTGGACAAATCCAATATACCACGACTCTGGAATATCAATAAAAACACACATAGCTATATTTGTGTGATAAGAATCATATTAATAATGTATAACATAAATAATGTTGGCATGAATCTTTCAATTACAAACCTTAGCCGACAATTTGCCATATTTAGCCATATCCACCAAAATATGAGAAAAAATTCACAAACAGGATTGGTTAGAGCTATAGGTCAAATAACAGAGAATTTAACCTCAAATTGATTTATTTGCAACAACCTTAAGATTTTTAAATTCTATTGTATAAAGAATGTGACTTCTTACCAAAGGTTAATTAAAAAAACTATTCATTAAAGTATTAAAACAATTATACTAATATGTATAGTAAATCTTAAATAAATAATTACACTGAAATTTTTTGTTAAAGTCACACTTAAAATAAGTTTACCTGTTTCGGAGACATGTTTGAATCGACAGATCCACTATCAAGTCCCAGTATGCGTTCATTGTCAGAACCAGACCCAAACTCTAAACTATGAGGTGGTGACACCTGAGGAACCCTCTGCTCTTCTTCTCCTTCATGAGACCCATATAAATTTCTTGCTTGTAAAGCAAGGTCACCTAGTTAACAAATTAAAATTAAACTTCTCAAATACCTACTTAATTTCAAAAAACTTTCTACATAAAATTGTTCAAACAAGTAATTGTCTCGAAAGTAAGACATATTTTGATAACATTTACAGAGTTCTGAGTGGATTTTAAAATACACATCTGGAACAAATCAATATGTTTCAAAAACTTTCACACAAAACTAATAAACCAAATGTCTGTCACACACTTTTTTATTTATTAATTCTTTTTTTCTTCATTATATTCAATAATTCAGTCAAGATTCTTAAATTTTTATTAATTATGTGAAAAGAGAAATGTTTTATATTATTCTCATTTTAGCAACCGATTCATTGAAAGATTATTTACCTGCAGGAGTAATATCAAAGTCGCCAGGAATTATTGACGGATGATGTGCCACCTGTGTGGCAAGCATGCCAACAGATTCATGCAGAGTAGCAATACTTCGCAATATGGGACTGTCCAAAAGACTTATCAGCATGTTCAAGTCATCATTAATTCCAGCCTGAAATCATCAACAATTACATTATAATGTAATGAGACCAGTTGTCCGAATAACTGCCTTATAGATGGCAAAAACAGAGGGTGCTGTAGTGCACCCGAACCAATATATTCTAATACGCTATGAGTTTATTTTAATATGAACATTTTTTAACCTTCAACTTGGGATCATCACTTTGGTCCACAGCAGCTCTCACGCTCTCCAATTGTTGTAATGCGTTTGAAATATTCATACCTAGATGCATCCTGAAATCAACACTAAGTATGAATCGCTCGTAGACGTTAGCACCAAAATGGGTGGGACAGTAAAAGATACAAGTTAAAGTATAACGTGATACGATATCTATAATTTACAGAAATAGAAATTATAAATATATGTATTGATAATAATGTAGCTCACCTTATATTAATATCCAAATAAATAATGTACAACTTCTCCTTTCTAACAAAAACAACTATCTGGCCAACACCACTGACAACAATAGTGGTGATTGATTTGAAAAAAACTGATTGATTTAGTTTATTCCATACTCCCTCGGGTTGACACCGCTCCAGCAGCGCGACATCAAAATAAATATACTTAACTGTGTACCCCGCTCCGAGTTCGTCCGTCTAATCGACGTCTAGCCTTTTAGTAGTATGTCGTAAACTATATTTACAAAGACAGGAGAGAGGCAAATGTCAAGGCTTAAATGACACCTACGAGGATTACTAGATGTTTCAAAAGTCGTCTTTCAGTTTAGTTACCGTCTCTCTCATCATCATTCATCATTCTGTCGTAAAATTAAGGACCACCAAAGAGTGTGTGCGAATCAAAAACATTTTTAGCTAAGTAAACTAGATTCGCAAAATATCTGATTAATTCAAGTTTTTTAAATTTTTTATTTATTTATTATACATCCAACAGCTTCGATATACAATAGTGATTTAAAACTAAGGTTACAATATATCTTAGCCACTAACAGGATATCCTGCATCAATTAAGTCTAACAAAACATTTCTATTGGGATTCTTTTAACATTGGCAATTTTATATTTGTAGGGAGTATGTGCCAGCAGTGAAAAAAATAATAATTTAATTAACATAACTATAAATGTATAAACATATCCCTAATAGATTTACATTTAAAAAATATAAAGACATTTATACGGTTAAAAGAATACGACAAAAAAAAATATTATGTATAAAAAGTAAAAATAAAAGTATTGTATAAATACAATCAATCTATTAAATAAATCATTTTTTTTTATTGAAAAAGGATTAGACGTTTGTCTTCTATCTCACCAGGTGTTACACGTCTATCCACGAGATACCTATTCACTCGACGCTTGAAAGAACTATGACTATAGTTTTCTGGAAAAACAGACGCAGGCAATTCATCCCACACCTTGGCGACCCGCACCAAAAAGGAACTATCGAAGTGTTTGGTTCGTCTTCTTGGGATGTCTACTATAAAGGGATGGAAGGCCTGTCTGCTCCAGTAGTCCGATTTAAGAAGGGTGTGGGTTCAACCTGATCAAAAAGAGCATTCGCGCACTCTCCAAAATGTAATCTGTAGCAGACTGCTAAACTGGCAACTTTCCGACGATGATCGAGGCTTTGCAATTTTTTGCTTCGTTCAACTGCGTCCATCGCTTCAAGTTAGTACTTTGCAGAACCATCCCAAAGGTGGCTACAGTACTCCATACAAGATCGAACTTGAGCTGTGTACAAATTACGTAGCTGTTCAAGGCTGAAGTACCGCCGGACCTTCGAGATGATTCCCAACTTCTTTGAAGCAGTTTGAGCCATGGACATAATTTGATGCCCGAAGTTCAGTTGGGACGATATAGTTACGCCCAGAAGCCTTAGGTGGTCAGTTAAGGGTACAGAAACATTTTGGAAAGCGGGCGTTAGGTTGAAACTGCTCTTTTTGGCGGAGAATAACACGCCTGTGTTTTTGACGGGTTAAATTTGAACAAGTTGGACTCGCCCCAATCGGACGATTTCTTTAAGGCCAAATCCACCCGCTAAATCATGGATTCTCTCAAAGCCCGGATTTCTCGAGGACTCGCTCGCCCATTGGACATGTATCTCACTACAACGGTGCTGTCATCAGCGTAACCAATAATGCCTGCCTGGTTAGCAGGAAGAATAACGTTGCAGAGAGAACAGTTCCCTGAGGTACCCCGGCATTAATGGCAAAAAAAAAAAGAATTTATTTGCGAAAAAATGTATACAAATAGTTCTTAATTAAAATTGACAGTTCTACATTTTTACTGTTAAACAGCGTGCAAATATTTATAAGAAGTTAATTACAAAATGATTTACTATCTAAAAACCTATTAATATTTAAATGTTATAAAAATATTACAAAACATTATGATTCCTAAACTTATACATATAGATTCATTTAATTACAATTCAGTGTCTTTAAAATATTCATCAATTGTGTAGTAACCTTTTTGTATCAATAAGTCATATATTTTTCGGTTCTAGTCATTCAAATTTAAGTTTTTATAATTAAAGAGCAACTTATTATATATATCGATAGCCATACAATAAACATTTCTACTAAATAATGTTAATTTTCTAGGCGGCATATACAGTTTTTTACTGAAAATATCTTTTTTTCTACTTCTAAATAAAATTATGACATTACATAGTTCCTTAAAATATTCCTTATGTTTTTTTTACAAACAATAACATTTCGAATAAGTACAAACTCGGCAAAGTGAGTAACTTTGAAACAGCAAAAAGAGGCCTACACGGATCTCTTAAATCTGTTCTACAAAGTGCTCTGACACATTTCTTCTGACACAAAAATACTTTCTGGATTTCTACAGAATTTCTCCATAAAATCAAACCATAGCGCAAGATAGATGAAACATAACCATGATAAGCTAATTTTGCTGCTTGTTGACTTACAGTTCTTGATAATCTACCTATGACGAAAACAAAACTATTTAATTTTTTCTATAAATTACTTATATGTGGTTTCCAGTCACAATACTTAACTAGAGTTATTCCTGAAAACTTGGTACTATCTACCTGCTCTATTTCCGTGCCTCGAGATGTTAACCGAATTACATCAGCTTTATTTCTGTATGTCTGCTATTGCATATTTGTTTTATTCCTATTAATGACTTAATTATTTTGATTCAAATATTTAGTAATAGAGCTGAGTTTTTTACATGGCCGTAGCTAGGGGGTGGGGCATTGTGGGGCAATGCCCCACCTTGAAATCACAAGCCCTACCTTAAAAATGCCAAAAACTAAGATAAAATATTATAATTAAATTGTTTGTTCATAGTTAGAGATAAAAAAAAATTGTAGCGAATCCTAATTTTTTCCGAACATACCACAGTTTGTGATATTCATTTCATATTACCTATAATATATAATTCTCTGTTATGTTTATAGATGGCATTTGAAGTATGTGCAGTGGGAGCACAGCCGTATTATAAAAATAAGACCCAACATAACTAAGAAAATTATGATGTTCCACGGTGACCGGGTTCAGTTCGCGCGTGGTCTTTAGTTCATGTGTTCAATTAGATATCTCTATTTGTAATTTTAACTTTTTGAGACCACGCGAGAATTAAGTCCATTATTTTGTTACGAGCGATTGGTCTATTTCATTATAATGATAGCAGTTAGTCTTCATACAAAAAATACTAAGAATTATATCTATGGTTAGAACTTTTTGATGCTGACATCTTCGTTGCTACTTTTCGAGCGAACAATTGTCATATGTCATTTCAATGTGAATGATGAATGATAACACTATGTTATATAATAATAATCAATGATGTACGGTTTTAGGTTATCTTTTAATGTTTTAATTATGTTAAAACTACTTTTATTATATTAATACTTGAAATTGGCAAAAATAGTTATTGTATAAAAATAGCTGTAGTTACCAGCTGCTTGCCATAAAACGCAAAATTTAATTTAATTTTCAATTAATCAGCTCGACATGCCATTACGGTTTCAATGCTTGACGAGTGAAGAGTTTGCGCTGATCAATTTCCGTAACATAACCTTTCAATTCCCTGCGTTTATAGTGCTCATTGACCTCAACCAATGGACAAGCCCTAAGTACGAAAAAAACGTGCATACCTAAACTTGAAATGTAACATAAAATGGCGTCCATTTTTAGCGTTGCACAGAGAGTATCGAATCTACTATCGATATTTTAGAACTAAATATTATATAATGAACTTTTGTAAGAGTTGACCTAGATGAAATAATCACAGTAATTATTTATCTACTTTTATTATAATTCTTTGAATATAAAAAATAAAGAACTACGCAGTTTATTTTAGTAAGCCCTATTCTATTCTATTCTTGTAATATATGGCAATCAGCCGTCATTACGACACGACAGACTATTACTGCCAGTGTCAGGTATTGGAAGAGCCACGGTTATTGAATGACGATGGGTTCCTCAGAGCAGGACACACCAGACTCACTAAAACAACCAAAACCTGTTAGTTCACTTAAAAACTATTAATAAAAAGGACTTATGGTTAGTGGAAACTACAACATGTACTAATTTACTGTGTTTTTAAGCATATTTTGATATAAGATATATTGCAATAAAATAAGCCTGAAAAAACTCAGAACAAAATAATGTAGTAGTAATTGTAAGTTAGTAAGTTAAAACAACCTATGTAGAGTCAATTCAGGGGTTTTATGGTCCTTCTTCGCACCACACTACACAATCGAGCATTCTACTCTAGTTTTAATATACTAATACGTATTTAAAATCACAAATTCACAGCACTTGTATAAAATCGCATGAAACTTTCTTACATGTCCAAAAAAAAAGTTACTTGAGAGCTCAAGTGCCTCAAGTACCGTAAAAAAATATAAAATGGTGGCACCCTTGGCTGCATTCTGAATCAATATTATTGACGCTATAAGCGCTGAACTGAAAATCATTATTACGTTCATGAGAAGTTTGTCACTACCTCTTGATATCAATTATAGTCCGTAACAATAAATGGCGATTTGATTGATATTTTAGTGACAATATTCAAAAATAGTACTATCTCTTTCTTTTATTAGCATGTTTGTATAAGTAGAGGGAGACCACCAAGTTCTTCCTTTCTATGATTCGATATACATAACTACTTATTTATATAGGACATTACGGCTACTCCATGTATTTATCACCTCGCTGATGGTGCTTCACAATGTACAACAAGTGCTGTGTAGTGAATAGAAAGTAGGCGAAAGAACGTAATTATCCAAGAACTGAGATCGGACTTAACATTGGTTATCGTGTCTTTGTGCTAATAGTGTTAACTTACAAGGTTTAAGTGTGGTAGAACTTTGTAAATTGTTTGTAAGCCACAAACATTTTGAGAAGAAATGTTTTCTGGGTTACTCAATAAGAATAACGGTGTTTAATTGGTGTAACATAATGAACAGAATATTAAACGGTTCTAATGTCTCGCGTCTAGAAAATAAAAATTTGCCTCCCATGCCATGCAAACAAAGAATATAAAAATATAAAACAAAGTTTAGGAATAAAAAAATTAATAAATATACAAGTCTTTTCTTTATTTTACCTTCTTTATCTTTTAGATTGTTAAAATGTGTTGTAGAATAGAAGAGGGACTTTCGCGCTGCCACAATGGCATTAAGCCAAAATCCAATGCAGCCATTTTAAAATTAAGAAACGAAGGACAATGTAATTAAAAAAAAAGTTGTTGTAGTAGTTAGACTGCGTCTGATGCGTAGCATCACTAGTTGGTCTGTGATTTTAAAATTTTAAAAGATTTTAAAATTTGAAATTACAAAGAATGTCTACATCTAGCAGTGTTGAAACGTTAATTAATCAAAAAGCATTAGAAAAATATAGGTATTACCAGAGACTAGTAAATAACTATAGGCTGACCATCTCTATACAAAAATTCGTGACTCGGAAAAAGCTCAAAATCCAAGCTATTACTAGATGTCGCTCTCAAATAGCTTGGACCAACCTTGTCGTCTTTAATTTTTATATGAATTATTGACATGAAATGTAATGCAAAAGCTAGATGGCGTTGTCAAATAACCTGAAACCTTAGCAAGTAGGATTTATTCCTTTCCTGAAATTGGAAAATGTCATCGTTTTATATCATTGATTTTGATAATTTTACTCAATAAGAATAGGTAGATATTAATTTAATCTTAATTTATAGATGATAAAATAACAACTACAAAAGACCATAAACATACTGGAATAAGTTTATTTGTTCAGCGACGCCTGCACACTACCATCCTCTTTATTTTAATTGCCATAATAACCTATTTTTAAAAGCTTTTAATATCACAGTTGTGATAAACGCACATGTTATACGATATATGTAGCAGCCAAAACGTAAACTTAATCAAGGTCCATACAATTTGCACGAGTCACAGTAGGCGAGCAGAAATATTGTGAATTCAAAGAAATGCAGGGAAAAGTTCCAAAACAAACACACACCCATAGCAACAACAACAAACGACAAAGAATTCAAATTGTCAAACAAATAAAATGTTGTGATAAAAAAAACAAAAAAAGTTGATGGATAAAGAATATTTTTTTAATAATAATCCAGAAAGAAAATATTTTTTTCACTACTGCAAAATAGTTATGAGTTATATGCATTATAAATAAAAATTATGCACTTATTAAGACATAATTTTTATCGATATCAAGAAATAAAGTAAAATATTATATAAGTACCTGTAAATTAAATGCACTGAAATTCGTTTTATTATGTTAAGGCAGATAAGAACAAACTGTGGAGATGAATGCTATATTTTTGTGGGAAAAATTATATACTGGCAATACAGTAACCCAGTAACACTACAAATAATATCCGGGGTGGTGTAAAGTTTTCTGTTACTGAATTATAAGAGCGGCAACATAGCATCAAATAATATAATGCACTAGCTGGCAACGTCTGTTGTCGCCTGATACACCTACGGATAGTACTTGCAATGAAATATCAAATGATTTTGTAAACAGCGCCATCTTAAGTTTTTTTACGTATTATTTTTACTAAATTTAAATGACTTGTAAATCTAATACAACGAACGCCATCTCTCTATCTTAAAAACAACTATTTTTCAAGTCACAAAATTTTGTTAGACATGGTTAGTCTATAGTAATTTACTAGTCTCTGGTATTACGTAAAGTCTATCATTGAAGTAATACAATTTATAATTGTCAACGAATTAGCTTTGCGTGGAAATTATATTTTGGAAGAAGAAAAAGAACAAGGCTTATTTCATAATTTATTTGAATACACATGTTTGAAAGATCCAAATTTGAACGAGGTTCTCACTTATATACCACAAACGCAATATATCGTTCACCTGAAATTGAAAATCAAATAATTCAAGCAATGGTTCAAGCAGTACGAAGTTCCATTGTCAAAGATATTAATGAATCTGACGTGAAATGGTTTACTCTAATGGAAGATGGGACGAGAGATAAAAATAACAGTCACGTTATAACCGTTACGTCAAGGATGGTGTCGTCGAGTCGTTACTGATGGTTAAGACTAGTGAAAACCTTGATGCAGCCACTTTCACAGAATTAACGTTAAATAGCCTTACGGAAAATAACATTGACCCCTCTTGTATGCTTAGCCAATGCTATGATGGCACAAGTGTAATGAGTGGAAAAGTTTCAGGAGTTACGACTAGAATAGAAAATAAATTGGGCCGAAAAATTTCTTACGTCCATTGCTATAACCATCAGGACTATCTCTGAAATGACTTTCACTCGTTTATTTTTTGACCAATGCATCATGTTACATGATTTCTTTCATCATGGCAAAGTAGCTGCCTTATATGGTGGAAAAAGGATTGGCCGACTCCTCGAACAACGCTGGTCTGGACATTTGGCAGTTACAAAAGTTGTATATGATAATTATTCAACAATTTTGCAGACTTTGAATGAAATTAAAAATGGCAGATTCAACGGTGATGACGTCGCCAAGAGTATCGGTATTAAAAAAGTCATGCTTGATCTAGAATTCCGAATGGCCATGGTTGTGGCCAAAAAAATCTTATCCACGCTACAACCTGCAGACGCAGCTTTGCAAGCCCGAAGCGCAGGATTGAAAGACGCCATAACAATCATAAAGTGCGCCGAAGATGAAATTATTAAATTAAGATCAAATCAAATGTATTTTCAACTTCTGCAAGAAGCTAAGTCTTTAACAAGCAACGGCTGCGGCGAATATGAAGATAGGACACAGACCTTGAAGAGGCAAGTTAAAAAAACCAAATCGAATGGATGACTATTTGACGTATGGCCCCTGAAATGAAATGAAATATTTATTTCTCAACATTGACAATTACTTGTTCTTACTTCCTCCTGTTCCTGCGCCAGACAAAATATAGAAGAAAACGACGAGCCATTTAAGTCTGAATATTTCGAAACGTTGGACATACTAATTGCTGAATTACAAAGAAGGTTTTCGGACAACGATGATCTAATGAATTCGACTGCGAGTCTCGATGAGTTGGATGTAGATAAAACGGTTCCACTGAAAAATTTAGGTAAGTTTGAAAAAAAATTATGATTAAAATATTTGTCATGTTCAATTTACAATTTTAACAAATTTTTCAGGTCTGAAAATTCCATCAAGAGAAGAGGCTAGTGTGGTTAAAGCTTACTTAAGTCGTAACGAAGATAACATGGAAAATTTTGTACAGTTAAGTACAAGTTTTGTACAGGCAACGAGAGGCGTTCAAAGATACATATGAAATTTTTGCATCTGTGGCGACCATAGGATGTAGCACTGCAGTGTGCGAATCTACGTTTTCAACTTAAACTGCAATCAATAGGCCTCACAGGCAGTCAATGGGTCACGAGAGAATGGCTGGTATGGTGTTCCTGGCCTATGAAAAAAAGAGAACAAAAATAGTTAATCCGAACGAAGTTCTTCGCATTTTTAATAACATGGTGAATCGTAGAATACAGATGTTTTAAATATTTTTTATTATTATGTTAATTATTGTAATAAGATTGCAGAAACAATATAATCTAAATGGTATTTTTGGTCGTATCTATTTACTCGTATCACCCCACCCAACAATTAATTATTACCTCACTCTAACTCAGACATGGATCTCTACATCCAAATCTGGAAGTTCATCTTTTTCGCTTGTTCTTCATCATTCAGGATTTAATAGTTATTAGATCCATGCTCATGCTCTCTCACAGAAATTATTTGTCTTTAAAAAGCTGTTGATTATTTGTATACAACTATACATGGTGATTGATTTAGTAGGAGCCCGTGCTTCGAGGGCAGATCAATTATGATGATTTTTTTATTTCCGCCCTACCTGTGATGAATGCTGCCCTACCTCAAATTCGACTCTAGCTACAGCCCGTGCTTTATTAGATTCATGTTCCAGAGATTTCGTATTTTTCGCTGTTATGTTTATTGTGATGTCGTCAGCGAAAAGTACATTTTACAATACACTACTTTACTTTACAAAGTACAATAAAAAATAATATGTTGTTGATATCAATATAAATCAAATCAAGCATGTTATTTGTTCGGTTCCTGTTCTGCAAGCCTCTGTAACACTTTTAACTTAAAAAGACTTTTACATTTTAATAAATTTCGATTCTATTTTTGGATTTAGTTTTAAAATATATTTTGCTACGAGTTCAGCTGCTAAGATAGCTGCTATCTCCTCTAGGCGCACTAAGGTGTTCTGATTGGGAGGGATAGTTTTGAGCAGGTGGCATGAAGACGCTTTGGAAAAGTTACTGAATCCCGAGCAAATATCAGACCCGCAGTCATAATTTTTCTGGCCGTCTGTCATTACAGTTGTATAGCCTGATTGCCACGTTTATCTTTTATTGTGTGATTGAAGCTCCAAAACATTTTTGGGTCAAGCTTTGTACAGGTGTGTGATGAGCTAACATAATTATTAAATTATATTTTTTGCAATTATTTTTGATTGGCCTGTAAAATTGCAAACTCAACATAATCTCGCGGATTTCTGTACTCTCCCACTTTTCGTGTATTTTGTTTTTTTTAACTAATTGAATAAGGGCAGGGGTATACCATACCGGGTAGCTAAGGCCTTCTTTGAAATTAGATACAGGCATGCTGAGTTTAGTTAAATTATTAATAAGTGAGTAAAAACTACCAACAGCTTCATCCACAGTCCCTTTAGCCAAAATATATTGCCAGTTTATTTAATTAATTTTGCTATTAATTGTAATAAAATCGGCTTTTTTGAAATTGTATTTAGGAAGTTTTTTCTTTGTCACTGGTGGTAAGAATAGGTCGCTTGCTTCGATTTCCAGTGTAGTATGACATGCATCTTCTATAACGAGAGGATGCTTGGATTTTATTACATTAATTTAAAAAAAATTTTACCCATATGTTTTTAGCAATAACCCACCAAGTGTTGTACCAATTTGGAACCCTGATTAAAGGCGACACCTTCTGGTTGATCGCCAGCTTTTTCAAAGTCGAGATAATTTGAAAATATTGAATTCATAGTTTGGCAAATAGTGTTATTTTTAAGAAAATTTGGGTAAAATATTTTATTATTTTGATAAAGATATGTGATTTAGGGTTATGATGAGACGTTTTAAATGGACAAAAATAACCAACATTAACCACAATAACCAAAACATGGTGAAATTCTGCTTTTTTGTTTAATGCCCATAATGTAAAGAAAATAGTTTAAATTTTTTTTTATTTTTCTGATGATGGTTATGATCTTTCCCATCATCCCGTTTCGGCTTGACGTTGAATTTTGGAACACCTCGTATACAACATCATCCATATTTCATCTAAGGGTGTTAATACCCTTTATAATCACTGGAGGGCTGATGCCTCTCCCAACTCAGGGGTGGCGTCAGACAATTGTAGGCCATCACCCCTACTGCGGCTGGGCAGACTACACATACCTTCTTATAAATGTGTAGGTGCATGGGATTATTTGACTACTAAATTACCAACTCAGGGGTGGCGTCCAACAATTATAGGCCATGATGCCTACTGCGACGTCGATAGATTGGTGTGGTAGAAACCATCGATAGACGTCGACTGTTCTTTTCTGCCATCGATCGACGTCGACCGGTCGACGTTTTTAAACATTGGTGCAACCTATTTCAAAGGTTTGATCGTTACGGTCAAAAGTGACTTAGGAATATGACAATAATACTTGTCAATATTATTAACACCAGATTAAATATTTATCTACAAACATTTTTGCAAAATAATGTTTCGTGTCAGTAGGAGAGTTTATAGAATTCTTACAAAAAAAGGTAAAAGATAAATTTCTTTAATGTTGTCTTTTCTTATTGTTCCTCCCGAAAGATGTCTAACTGCACGACAAAGGCCTACCCGAAGGATCTTGTGCAGCCCACATCCATTGTTTATCGGCTACCCAGATCGTGGTTCATTCTTATGCGGGGCCTACCCACACTGCATCACTGCTTGGTCCAACGGCCATTTGTTATGCGAGCTATTTGCCCAGCCCATTGTCACCTCAGTGTTGCAATCCTTGGAGCTATATCAGTCTGCGACTTTGGTTCAGTTACAAATTTCCTCTTCTCCTATTCGATACCGCAGCGAAATGCCGGTCTGTCGTCCCTGAGCGAATTTGAGCTTTCTTATGAGGTCAATTAATTTTTACGTATTTTCCATATTCCAAGAAGATAGATAGTCATTGGTTGAAATGTTATTATTATTATATATATATTATATATATATAATTTATTTATAGAATTATGTACACCAACAGCAATACAAAAAACAAATAGCATAAAAATTGATTTCTTATGTTACCTAATTATTCATAATAATACATAATAATATACAACAAATTCCTCGTACAACGTAGCTTTGGTGTTCGGACCCAACTAACGGTTAGTGGCATCCGCACCCATGTACATCATTAGTCATTGTTGTTTTACTTACTTTATTTTAATTTAATTATTATATAATGTGATTGGTGTTGCCGACCGTTGGCTTCTCTTTTGAAATTGCCTTTGTTCCAATAAGTCCACTGTCTGTTTCTTCCATTTGACCGAAATACTACCACGTAAACTTGATTATTATGGCGGTCAAAATAAGGATTACCGCGAAAACTCTCTAACCACTAATTTCAAATCCAACTTCTAAATCCCTCAGATCTGCAAGCTACTCTAGCAACACGCCAGCACTCTGAAAAGTCAGACGAGCAGCCAGAGCCATCACGGCTTCAGCAACTCAGGCGAAAGCTCAAGGAATCCGATATCGATTCCATCCCTGACGAGGAGATCTTCCGTGGCAACGATGACGAGGCGCTGCCACGGTGGCCCAACGATGTTAACCCACACACGGGGGAGGTTGGCGGCCCCAGAGGTCCCGAGCCCACGAGGTATGGAGACTGGGAGAGGAAGGGACGGGTTACTGACTTTTAGATCAGTCCTTGTGTGAGAGTTTTGTTGTGGTTAAAAGCGGTATAGTGATGTTTTTGTGTCAGTTTTAATATATATTTGTTGATTTTTCTTGATATTTAAAAATAATAAAATATGGTTTTAAGTTGTTTTTTGTACCAATTTACTTAGGAGTGGTGACCAAATCAAAAATATTTTAGCTACGTTTCAATAAAGATATCATTTTTACCTGGTGTGGTAACTACACTTTCTTACATCGAACACGTCATGGTCTAAGATTCGGTATAAGAAATAAATACCCTCATCTTTCTGTGATTGAATGAGGATAAAGAATATATACTTGATAATTTGTAAATTTTTCATTGCAAATAGGTTGCCTAGCTAAGTCACGTACCTACCATTTATAATAAATAAATAAAATTCTCGATATTTTTTTATTAAACTTCCTCCATTTGTTATGTATGAAAATCGAGCATTAGCTAAGAGAATATACGCCAAGGAACTGAAGAAAACAAGGTTGCCTACTTTCCTTTCTGCCCAACCGTGAAGTCGCCAGGTAAAAGGAGTTGAAGCAGAGCTGGGTGGAGTGAACCGTGAAATGACCAATCACGTTGTACAAAATCTCCAATCCACTTCAGTATAAATAGTGTAAGGCTTCCTGTCCTCCAGAGCGGAGCTAGGTACTAGAACAGAGTGCGAAATTAATGCGGACCAGAGCTTGAAAGTGCGGTGGAGCGGGGTTGCGGACTGTGTTTCTCCATACGCGACGAATCATTTGAGTTTATCCGCTCCGCTTTCCCACTATACTTCCTTGTTCAGTTAGTGCAGCGAATCGGAGGTGATCATAATTATTTGGATGACAAAAGGGGGTGGGATTGAAGTCCCAATAGGCTATTTCTGTTTCTGTTTGTGAAAAATAAAATTTACATACTATGTAAACAGTTGGTTGTGGCACGATATAGGCACACAAAATAAGTTGTCATTTGTCAGTCTATCTTTTCAAATCCGAAGATAAGATGTATTTACGCTATCTCGATGAATATAAATAATGAGATGACATTCAACAAGTGTAAGTAATTATTTTTTACCTGTGATGAAATTAAAATATTTGAATTTCAAATTTATAATTTTCAAGGGTTTGCTTGCGTTTAGCAATGGATGATTTTCGTAATACCGTCATTTCTTAGTTTTTAACAATTTGTAGTGAAGTGCTAGAGTGTGCAGTAAAGTCTTAACTAGTGTACGAAATTAGTGTCAACATTTGTCACCAATTAATGGTAATCTATACCAGATTCAAAATAAATATTTGTAAACCAACCATTGCCAGATATAAATTTGTCAATTTCATCAAGAATCTCACTTCCGAGACACTAAAATTGCACACCAGTAACTCAAAAACACTGCCGCCCTTTTATTAAACATCTTTTAAGTAGTAATTGGAGCTAAAACTTGCAAAACTAAATAAAATACAATAAGTTAAGAAAAATTGAGGTTATTTCTTTCTTTTTTCTAATGCAAACATTGTATGAAAATAAATGAATGACAGGTATCAATTCCCGATTCGTATCAACATTTTGATGTATCGATACAACAAGAGCCGATAAGACTAAATCGCTCTGATAAATATGTTTATTTAATAATGAATGTTTCTTTATTATACTTATCGTCCAGCACAGTGTCTGCTATCAGTATAATGTAGTAAAATTATAGTTTTCAAAGACTTTTTGCCGTTGGAAAAATAATGTGGTTGTTACTGAATCTTTTATTAGGTGTTTTGAGCATAATTCGTTCTGCTTATAGTTCCGTGAATTAATGTACCACTAGAATGTGTCGTTTTTTTGTACAATAACTCCAATTCGGGAAAAAAATGAAATTAAATTTGTTTCCTTTTTTTTAAATTCCCATTCATAAAATTACATTCTACATTAATATTAATTTGAAATGTTATTTTTTTATGGGAAATTATAAGTCAAGCCACAGATTTCTTTATTGGCCACGTGATCAAACTTATAATTTAAAGACTTAGCCACGGGAAAATGAGATAGCCTCTAATAAACAAATTCGTCTTCTTTGCAACGCCGACTAAATATTCTATAAAAAGCGTAGTAATAAAATTTGGGTTAGGTTAATTAATTTAATAATTTAATTCAAAATTTTACAGCAAAAACATCTCATGCGCCAACATATTTTTAGTGGCTAAGATATTATTCAGACGCTTTACGGTTATGGCTGAGTTATTAATTTAGATGGCAATATAGAGTTTTTGTGGCGTATAATGCTATTAAAAAGAAGTCCGTTTAATTAGCGCCCTTTTTTTATGCAGTAACTTTAAATTGGGTTTATGATGGCAAGTCCATATCTGTAGCGCCTACGCATGCCCCTCATTCGCAGGGGGGTCAGCTTTATTGCCTGATTGCAAACTACTAGAAGGGCAACTTTTTAGAGCTATTGGGATAAGCTAATAATGCAGATGACTAAAGACAATTGTAACTTAAACGGCAAAGATGTTATCAGAACTGGAAGTATTTATTCCAGTAGACACACAAATGATAGTGCTACAATCGAAAGGCCAGGCCAGAGTTTACAATGGTCACGGGCCTGAAGAAATTCCGACTACAGAAAATTCAAAGAGGAACATTAATTGCCCTAATTGCTTTCTGTGCAGCAAAAAGAAAAAGCGCAAGGAAACGAGGTTTAGGTATAAAATTTGCAAAAATCGTCTTTGCCCTGCTTGTTTGAGGAATGTCATACTAATTATATAGTAAATATGACTGATTATATAATATGAATAAAAATTATAATTGATTTTAGAAGAGCATTTAATTTGTTTTTTGTTTTGATTGTGTAATCTTGAAAGAAAACATTTTAGTTTATTTTTGTTGAGCCCGATTCTACTATTTCAAAAATATAAAGTAGACTGATTGATTGTTAGTTCTATTATATAAATAAGAAGAAATTATATTTTTGATAAGAGAATAGTTTTGTTGATGGTGATTATCGCTTTGCCAAAGCGATTAGGTTGAATATTTTAATAACCAGCATCGGTAACATCACTTAAATCCTAAAGGCTCATCAACGTTTATTCTTTACAAATATTTTTTTTATCTTAATCTTTACTTTTTATACTATATTTACAAAAAACAAAATTAAGAAAGGACTGTATAGAAAACATATGAAATAAACACAACTTTTGATGCCTTCATTTTAAATACTTGTTTTCTGTCAACATTTATTTAATGTTTTGCTTGAGAATAAAAAAGTTAATTTAATGGCAACTTTGTAAGGAGTGTCCGTTTAATCAGTAGAATAAGTACATAGTCGTTTTCAATTAATTGCTCTTACAATAAAAATTTTTACTCTGCAGAAAATAAAAATGTCCGTTTTTCATTAACTGATATTGAAATGTTCAGCAATGGTTAAATAACTTATTAGGGTTAACAGGAAATCAATACAAAACTAAAATGCTCTGTATCTCAATACCTACTTTTTTGAGTTAATATTTTTTTGTATAACTATGATCAAGGACTTTTTGGCGACAATTCGACGGAGCAAGTTGTACTCTTCATTAATTTTTCTTTTTTGTGGATGTTTTTTAATATTTTGTGTACAATGGTGATAGTGTATTGTGCACTGTACTCATACACATTTTCATTACATAAGAATTCCAATGAGGAGTGTAGACACTGTTTTTCATACTACTCCAAGAAGTCACCTCATGGATAGTAAAGTCATGCTATCCTTTTTTATTGATTTTCATCTTCACCGTCTTTATTATCATACAACATATCATTATCATAGTAAAAGTAGAAAAAAATATATTTACACAGAAGAGGCTGTATGCTTAGTTCCTAGATCTTATAGGATAAACGTTAAAGAAAAATAGCTATGGCCAACTCCTAAAGGTAAAGAATTAAAAAAAAATTCTATGGTCAATTATTATTATTATTATTTGGGTTTTATAGCAACCAGCTGTTGTTACTACACAATAACTATTTCTGCCAATTTCAAGTATTAGTGTAATAAAAGTTTTAACTACAATAAATTAAAGCATTGCTTGTCCTATGGTCAATTTCATTATACGATTTAATAGGTATGTTATTACCTATTAAATCGTAATAGGTGCCGAATTAGATTGACATTAAAATAACTAAATTTCATGACATTAATATGAATAGAAGGTCCGAGCAGTATTGCACGAAACGCGGGATAAAACCACATAAGTAGATAAACAGAACAGAGACAAAGCTCCCTTCGACCGCACGAATAGGTTGCACTACTACAAGCACGCGGGGCATGTGTGCGTGACCACTGGCCGCTTGTCTCGTACGAAGTGAGACAGGTCAAAAGACATTGTCAAAAGGCACAGCCAGTTGACAATCTCAGGATTCTCAGGGTCATTGCGACGCACGTTGTTTGTTTTGTTAGTTGCAAGTTTGATTATTTTAATATAAAAACGTTGCATTTTTTATTAATAATGGTTGTATTGTGTGAATGAATAATTCTAGAAAAATAAAATTGAATTGCTCGAGTCAAAGTTTAGCGAATATTTCGAACTTGAAATAAATATTGTCTATATTGGCAATGAAATACTTAAGCGTATTAAAGATTGTAAATTTGATATGCCATGCGAGTGTTTCCCGTCAGATTACTTGAAAAAACTATATGTTAAATTGAGAATTAAATTATTTAGAATAAAATTATTAGCGTAAGTAATTTGTAAAGTATTCTATCATACTGAATAATGAAACTATTTAACAAATGTTTTGTTTAATTTGTCTTAACCTATTGTGACAACCCTACCAAAATAGGTAAAAAAAATTCAAGTTGTTAAGAAGCTTTGTCTCTGTTCCGTTTATCTACTCATGTGCCAAAACTTCATTTAAAATACCAAATTAATTTACGCATTATAAATGAGATACCTTTTTAATTCAAATGAAATAATAAACCATTCATATATATATAATATATTATCCGTAATTACTATTTATTGATGCATGATCATGATAAGATATTTAATGACAATCAATTTTAAAAGACAAACAATCCAGTTAGGTAAGTCCAACTTCGAGAAGGAAGTCAATCGTCCAATTTAACTCGGTTGGATAGCGTTCGGGAAGCCACGAAAAATCTACTAGTTCCGAATACCGCAGTGTATAAAGAAAAAGTGTTCGACCAATGTGTGTGGTCAGCAATAACATATGGACTGTGGGCGTCATTCGGAAGCTCCGAGTCATTTAGAGAATGGAGTTTCGAGATCGAACCAGGAATGAGGAAATCCGTAAGCGAATCGAAAGGTCTTGACATAGCCCTAAGGATTGCGAGACTGAAAATTTCTTCAGTGGGGACCACGACCCGGAGAACTTAGTGTGGGCAGGCCCCCTATAAGATAGACCGACGATCTGCAAAGTCGCTGGAAAGCAGTGCATGCAGGCCGCACAAAATCTAGTGGTGTGGAGGTCGTTTGGGGAGGGCTTTGTACTGCAGTGGACGTCTTTCAGCTGAGAAGAAGAAGTTTTCACAATTTATAGAATAAACTAGATATGGAGAATCAATGAGAGTACCTAATTTATCATATAATTTCTGCTAAATTCAAAGATTTTGAACAATAAAGTTGTTTACATTCCCCGATACAAAAACTTCCTTTACACAGATAGACTCACAGATGTACAAAAAGGATATGTGTGTTTCTGTTTAAATACGTTAAAATATAACACCCCTATATTTTCGTCGGGTATTAAAACACCAAAATTGTATATAAGGAAGCTAAGATTCTAATGACATCAGCCTTTAATCTTCAGTAAAATATTTAGATATAATTGAAAATCCAATCCATTCTTCCGTGCTAATGGGCTAGTAGGATTCGTTATAAGTTTCCAACCTATTTCCTAGGCTACCACTAACTATAAACCACATGCAAATCAGTCTCTGTACTTTAAAGATGGGACTGGATGGGCAGGCTCCCTTTATCTCTAGTCCACAAATTATTGCCCCCCTCTACATTCGCACGCTCCTGTAAGAACAGCAACAACAAAAAATCACGTCTTGGATTTCATCTACGGCTTTAGCCTCCTAATCGGAGTTTTTACATACATTAACGATACATTCGTACCAAAATAGTAAAACTTGATCGTTTTAGTAGAACAGACTACATAAGTCACGCGTGGTCACATGTTAATACTAAAACTTAAAATGTAATATCCAAAACAGAGTTTACATTTTGACCGTACAGCTGTGTCACACTATCCCCCCAATCCTTTTCCTTAAATATGGCATGGGTGCTTCCGAAGCACTGCTTCGATGCTACAGACTCACAGATAAACGTCATAATTGTAGCCCGCCACACTAATCGCGGCTGATTGCCATTAATTTATGAATATAAATATTCATAGAAACGTACATACTGACGCGTATATTTTTTTGTGGTGCGATGACATTTCCATGTTAACTATTAATTCCATTGTTACGACTTTTTAAGCCAGGTTTCACGATAAAAGAATGTGGCGGATCAATGACAAACACTAGGTACTTTAAATCTACTAAAAATACATCTGATATGGCAATCGGTTTAAGCTGACTTTTAAGGTTTTTAAATTGAATTTTATAGTCCTAAAAATACAGTTTACTTTGGCTTAACATAATAATTGGAGTGATCCCTCCGTTTATAACTACATAAAACTAGCTTTATGGTAAACTCACTCGTTCACTTTATTTATTTATAGTCTGTGTGGTATGTGGTAAACTGACTGACGGACCGTTGTTATTAAGTTTTTTTGAATTGTGAAATGAAGATTAAAAGTAAAGGTGGATAGAGGGAGGACATATATTACCAACAGAAAGATAAGAAATAAGAACCAATAATGACAAATAATATTGGTATAGACGAGGTTATAGATTTAACCGAATCTTTCACTCTTGTAAATCACCATGTTCTATCCGACGCCGTTATAGAACTTTTAGATTCTGACGAATCCTTTATATTATCCCCGGTCGTTGTTAAAAAACTTAAATCTTTCAAATCGAAACCCAAATGCGGTGAAAGAGTAAGTATTTTGATTTTCGCAAGTTGTTTTATTGCATAGGTATTCGACAGTTTAGTTGAATGCATTCTGATGCAGGCAACAAGATGATTATTGGCTAAGTATCGTACGTTCTTTTTATGAAGCACATGTAACAGATTCTAAGACATGACTATTGTTAGGAAAATGTGGTTTCAGTGAAATCTGATGAAATTATAAATTTCAGTACCTTGATCAAGTCTTTGGATGCTACCACCGGAAGCCGAGTCAAGGTAGATTTTGTATCAATTAGGCACAATAGTTAGCTATTCTGCAATATATTCCTAAGTTTATAAATTATGGCCTCACATGTAGCTACTTACACCCGGTAGAAGTACCCCCAAATCTTAAATTTTAAGAGATACTATTATGTTACAATGTTTTAATTTTAAGTATATCATTGAACATTTTTATAAATTTACTTTCAGGTTCCAAAAAATAATAAGGAAGTTGAAATCAAAGAAGAAGTATCAAATGATAATAACCACCTTCTTTGTCCAATTTGTTGGGATACTTTAGGTAAAAATCCTGCTGCATCTACTTTGTGTGGTCATGTCTTTTGTGTGAAATGTTTAAAAAATAGTTTAAAATTGAAAAAAGAATGTCCTACTTGTCGCACCAAGTTGAAGACATCATCTTATCATCCATTATATATTTAAGCAAAATGAAATGTAAATTGCTTCAAATAAATTATTATTGTTATTATTAAATGTGATAAACTATATATCAAAAAAGATGTGAAAATACCAAACAAAATATTCATATGTCTTATTCACCAGCAAAGCAATTTTGTCAAATTGAAATCCTATTTACCTGGGAGATCATTGTAAATATTAGGTTATTTAATATGAGTCTTAAGTTAACTCTTAAGAAGAACGAGAGGTTTTTTTATGTTAAGTAAAAAAAAATCCTTATTTGTTCTGGATGTAAGAAGATTGACAATCACTAATATGCTATAAAATTAAAAGCAGATATTTGGATGTGATATAGTTGAACAAAAATGAGGGTTTGTAAAAACTATTTATTTTTTATTTTTATGTTGACCATCCAAAAATACTTAACATTTCATAATTTATATCTGGTTTTTAACTATGTCAGTAGAGTTTATAACTTAACACACTTTCACAGCAATTCCTCTCAATTTCTGTTCAAGTTTAAATTTTTAATGCCTATGTAATTAATTAAATATTTGTATGTTTTGACTGCAATTTTTTTGTGATATCTAATTAAAATGACTGATTAATAAGGATAGTTACTGGTAATTACAACTTAGTTATTTTGTTTTAAATGAAAAGTTTAATTTATTTTGTGTTTGTGATTTTTTGAAGTTATCCTCTAACATTTAAAAATTAAATAGGGCTCAGACTAATATAATTTTCCCATAAATACTTTGCATATAATGTTTTGTATTATGTTCAGTATATAAACCCAACTTTGCCATCCTTAATTCCTAAATTAATAAGACCTATGGGCGTGACATTTGGAGTTAATGTTGGTTAGCTTTCGAATTATATTTATACAAAAAACGAGGTATACCCATTTAGATACCTCGCATAAAAATAGGAAGCAGAATAAGGCTATTGCAAATGACAACCGGGTACAGAAGGAACCAAAATTATTTCACGTACATAAATTGGAACATTCATCAGTTTTACAAGTACTCATTTTTTTTTGGTTTTACTCATTCTAATCATCGTTTTCATATGGCGCGAGTTTTATCACTGGCAAAATATGAAATTACAAAAGAGAAAATATGTGTAGGTTTGGTACACACGTTCTACTGACGGCGCAACTCGCCCGCCTCGTCGCGGATATACAAGGTGTCCCAAAATTCAACGATAAGCCGGTACCAGGTAGTGCATACGGCGACGACTACCCAGGGAAAAATAAGAAAAAAAAATCGGTCTCTTTGAATTTCAATACCCTGTACACTATGTTTTAGGTACTATGACTAAACTTCCAACAATAATACTGTTATTTCTTTTGTATTAGAGACCTGAATAGCATAGCTGTTAATCACAATGCCAAATGAAGCAAAATTTTTTGTAGTTTTAATACACAAATAAAATTAATTTCATTTATTTCTGTCAATTTTAGAAAATTTAAACTTTTAACCAACTTTGATATGGCATGGTGTAAATAAAATGTATCAACACCACATTGGCAAGTTCTTCTAAAAGTTGGCGCAACGAATCAAGATTCTAAAATGGTAAAATACTTTAATCACATTGAGCATAAACCAAAATTATGCCTATTTTTTGTGAACAAGGACCAAACAAATATTTAGTAATATATATTTAGTAATAAATACAAAAAACATTTTAATATCAACTCCCTGTTTTATTATTTAAACAACTACATATTCCACTCTTGCAAACGAATGGCGTAATAACACTGATACAGTTTTCAAGGATTAATTACTAAATATTTCTGTTTGGTCCTTGTTCACAAAAAATAGGCATAATTTTTGTTTATGCTCAATGTGATTAAAGTATTTTACCATTTTAGAATCTTGATTAGTTGCGCCAACATAGTACCTAAACATAGTGTACAGGGTATAAAAAGTTATTATAAATTTAAAAATGGAAGAGACCGATTTTTTTTCTTATTTTCCCCTGGGTAGTCGTCGCCGTATGCACTACCTGGTACCGGCTTATCGTTGAATTTTGGGACACCTTGTATATAGTACCCAGTGATAGATATTTTCTGAGGATGCCGGGACCGCAACGCTGAATTAGTAACACCTATAATGAAATATGTGAGACACCAGTTACTAACTAAATATCCACAAGCAAAGATCTTTGTTAAACTTAATATTTACCCAGATATACTTAGAAAGTGAAAACTGACAGGTCACAATAATTCAGATTGTAGGTATATATAGGTCTTAAAATATATTACGAATTACAGGACATTAGCATTCTACAATTGTTTTATAAGTTCTATTAAGGCCCTTCGCTGCGTGGAGCGGAAGATGCGCGTGGACGTCCGCGTGCGGATCCGTTTTGTGTAAAACTTAGATGGCGCGGGTCTTCCGGCCCACTCGGCGCATGCGATGGAGTCAGCGACGGAAATTCGCCGCGCATATCCGCGCCACGCAGCGGAGGGCCTAAAACCTAAATTAGGTATTGAATTGACGAATTTGCGTTGCGAAGTTATCTCTCAATGCTCACACGTACATACAAAGAATCATTGAAAACACATTAAAGTATATAAATAAAACTATTCTTGGGCGCGGATGCCACTTACCATCGGATGAATTATGTGCTAGCTGGGTTTTGTTTACTATTGGCTTTGACAGCAATTAAAATTCTATCTTATTTTCGAGTGCGGTTGGCAAATTGTTTCATTTTGAGTGCAGTGATTATGGAAGGTCTGCTTAAAACCGGACTACGTTACATCGTATTGCAAGGCTGCTCAGCTCTGACGTAGAGTTAAAAACGTTTAATTGGCGTTTTAATAAAATAAGGATTCGCAATTAACTACGCGTTTGAAATTAAAAAGTGAATAAAAGTATAATTGATATACTGTTTATGTTATCAAATTATAAGTAAGTATTTAGCATAAAATAAAAATCTTAAGCGCTTTCTCTTAATTTATCTACAGGAGATTGGCTCCAGCAATATATATAGTAAGCTCTGCCATGAGCTTTTAGGCTAAAATCTGTAAAGCGAACTTATGTCAACCAAATTTTCAAATAAAAAGAGACTTTGTTTTATAGTATTACTATTAGTACATATTCTAAATAACATGTGGCACCAATAAGTAAAAAAAAGTTACTGGCATTTTTGTAACTATACAGTATAAAACAAATTTATTTTCTATTTGGACATTTACCTGAGACAAGTTTAAGTACGCTCTATAGGTTTCACACCAGGACATGTCGTCATTAAATGGTTAAAGTTGCCACTAAGTTTGCGGCCTAGGCTTTTAATAAATTAAAACAGCGGTAGATACATGGCTAGTTTCTAAGGAACGGACCTCATAAATCAAGCCCCCGTCGCCTGATTTTAAATAATCTCAATCGAACTGTCACTACGAAAGGCACTGAGGCGATACGACACCACACGAGTACTGACAAAATAAATTTTTTTATTTATTTCGTCATAATGTACGCGCACTTATCATCATTATGCCTTTATCATAAATGTAACATGCGTCAGTTCGTGTGAGTACCTGGATGCCTAGGCCGTCTTTCAACGGCTTAGCCTAGCCTTGGCTAGCATATAACTAAGCGGCTAACTTAAACATTTGACGAAGACTTACATACGTGATGCTCTTAATTTAAGGTACCTCTTCAACAAATTCAGACATTTAACGAAAACTATTAATAATCCTACTTAATGCTAACCTTATAAAGAAAAAACATAATAATCAATTTCAAATGAAGAATATCTTATTCTGTATCAAAACACGTAAAATTAAATTGAATATGCTAAGCTATTGAATAAAAAATGTGAGCAAGCTATTGTTTGTACATGTTTGCGAACTTTAATTTTAATATACCGTACATGTGCCGCAAACCATCTGAAACAAGATGCGAAAAGTACAAATGTTCATTGTTCATTTAATTACTTAGTTTAATTTTCAATAATTTTTTTATTAAAATGTAGTTTAATCCAATTTGAAAATTGCTGTAGGTATGAAAACAATTGCATTACCTATATTTTAATTTAAATACAGTATAATGTATTATATTGATTAAACAAAGCCCGTATGTCGATAGATATACAAAAATAAATAACCAAAACATTACAAACCGAGAATGCCAAAACAGCCCCACATTTGCTCAGCTTTTGACACTGCTATTTCTAGATAATCCAAGGGCCCTGCGTACAGTCGCATAACTGATCCCGTAGGAATCTCTTTTCTGTTGATATTTTTTTAATCGGATCAGAGTTTTACAATTACATTTAAACAAAACAAAAAAATCTTTCCTCTTCTTCCATTAATAGAATAGATAATATAGCATAGAAGTATAGACTTGCCAACCGTACGTAAAAAATATTACTGCCTATTAGCAAATCTAGTCTTAAATCGTCGTACCTAAAGTAGATGAACCTTTAACTACAAACAAAACGTTAGACAATTAACCCTACTCCGGCAGAATAGAGTAGCTTTACAACAAGTTATTAGATTGACTTGAAGTATTTTTCCTTAGGAAGGCCATTCCATGTACTCGGTAATGTTTTTCAAGATCTTCAGCGTTAGGAAACTGTTCCTTGCAAATGTTGCATTGGTTTTCTTCAAGTGGTCCTTCAAAGACTGGATTTAGGTCATTTTTTAAAAGTGCGTCTTTATTATAACACTGATTTTTTGTAATATATTCTTCACTATCAGATATGTTGTGCTCAATCAGCAAATGAGTTGAAAAGGAAGGCCTCACGGCGAAACAGCCACCACATTCCATGCATTGGTATGCCATATAAGGATCTCTGTGAGTTATTAGGTGTTCAACTAATATTTTTTTGGTATCAAAAGGTTTGTCGCATTTTTTACACATAATAGGTTGTTGTGTCTTTTTGCTCTTGTCTTTTTCACGAAGAGTCGTTTGAGAATCGTCTGTCAAATCAACACCTCTATATCGTTTTGGTTTATTGCGAGTACGTGTTCGACTTTTTTCAATATTTTGCACAGATTTAGGTTTCTTTGGAACATCTATCCTATTTAAATTTACTTGAACATCAACACACTTTACGTTTCTATGATTGTAGTAAAAATGTTTCTTTATAACTGCCCAGTCGTTCAGAATATCATGTTTACAAATAAAACATTTGATATCACTTGGTTCGATAGGGGTAACCGTATTTTGGAGTGCTGGCCTGTCACCAGTTGAATTGGAACAATTGTATGGACAGTTTGTCGGTAAATCGTCGATATAGTTATATGAGCATCTATAAGTAAAGCATCTTTGGCATTTTTCACATTTTTTGACGACACTATATTTGTGTTTTGCAAGCATTGCAGATAGAATAGCTGAGGTATCTTTCTGGTTTGGCCCATGCACATCTATATAATGTTTAACTAGAGTAAGTTGTTCAGGATGAATTATTCCACATTTGCGACAGGGATATACTTGTTTGCCTTCGTGCCCCATAAGATGATTGGAGAGCTGATTTTCTAACACTAATCTTCCGGGACAGAGATCACATTGATAAAATAGTACTGGACTTGTTTTAGGATTACCTTGATGGTTGTTTTGCAAATGGCTTTCGATCATAGGCCCACTAAAACAGGCTACAACGCATAGAGGGCACTTGAAAACTTGCTTTACATGACGCTTTAACAGATGGTCACTATGATGTTCAGGGTGATACAACATGACACAGCTAGAAACTTCACACTGAAATCTTGCACTTGCTCTGAGAATTTTGATCCCAAGACATTGGTGGTTATTGTTTCGTAGTAACAGTTTAGTCGGGAAGACTACGCCGCATTCCGGACAAATGAGTGGAGACTTTTCAAGATGTAAATGAAGATGATACGAAAAAGCACACTTCGTGGGAACGGTGAAGGCACAAAAAGGGCACGTTATTGATTGATTATTCTTATGGTCCATTAAGTGGTCTGCAAGAGTAACTTTTAATGTTTCTTTACAGTGGTGGCAGTGCGTGGCTGGTGCAGGGTCCGCGCAGGTTTTCTGCAAAGGTGGGGCAGTTTTGTCCACAATTTTAAAATGACTCAAGGGAAGAGGTTCAATAATAATATCATTTATGTTGATAGTTGCAGTTTTAAAGGCATGACTTCGTATGTGCGCCAGCAAAGTGCAGCGATTAAAAAATACGTTTCTGGTGTTACATATCCTACATGTGAACGTAATTTGCATCGATTTCCTATTTATGTGGTATAGGTAGCTGGATTGAAGCAGGAATCTGAAATGAAAATAAATATTCTGAATGAGATTCATTACACTAGGAACCTAATGCTGAGGATTGGTTCTTTGTCGCAAAAAAATCACGAATGTAATAGTTGTGTTTTTATTAATTTATATAGAAATATTTGTAAATTTTATGTTTTGTGTTAATAAACTCATTTTCATTTGAATGTAACTTACTTATAGGTAAATTAGAAATTTGTTTGTGTATTGTGTAGGAATGGGAAATAGGTGGAATGTGGAATACCACATTCTGATAATACGAGGTCTAATCAACAGTAGGTATCTGTATAGTTTTCAATTACAATAATAAATCGAATAAATAACGTCTTTAAATACTTATTAGTTTTTATTACATAAAATAAAGACTAATACTATCTACTACTACAACTCATACTAACCTATTTTAAATAACTTAACCTAGTCCATAAGGGGGGGGGGGGGCTGCTGGATGGAACCGCTCTTTTTACGTAAATGAATTTGAGGCAATCCAGTATAACTTACTAATTTTATAAAAAATATTGTATAAGGGCGCAAAACAAAATAGTACATATAATAAAGAAGCTTCATTGGTGTATGGCAAGTTACCACTTTCACAAACATATCATACTACTTAACACTGGAATTCCAGTGAGGGCAGACAGTTAATCATAATAAAAATGTTTGTGATGGTCTTTTTCTTCTTTTTACAACATTTGTATATGGGGATCCCCAGGTAGCTCCATGCTTATTCTACACACAGTCTTTGCTTACTTTGTTGTCATTTAGTTGGTATAATTAAACAACTTTAAAAAAGAAATTCAACTTACTTATCTCCACAATCAGTACATCCATAAACTTTATAACCTTTTGTAGGAATTGGTATAACATAGTTTGGTAGAGATTTTGTAAAAAGCATGCTTTTTATGCTGAACTTTTCAGCGACAGGATCCATTGTAAAACTTTCACATTCAGCTTCTTATATCTGAAATGTAACAAATATAGATTGCAATTATGTTAAACACTTACTTGAATAGGTACATCATATAAAATATGAAATCAAGTAAAAAAATTTTCTTTATCCATACAAGAGTTGTCCTATACTAAGTAAATGTTATGACATTGGTCGAAACAAAAATGCATGCCCATGTAAATAATAGAATAGGTAATGAAAATTTACCAAGACTGTCTCTAAATTTGGTAAAAAAGTTAACAGCACTGTCAAAAACTGAGGAAAAGACTTTTCTATAGGAGTTTAACTGAATGAGAGGATTTTAACTGAACATAGCAAAGTGAATGTACTTAAAACCCATACAAAATAACCTTTTATTATAGGGTATTAAGACAAGCAGGTGTTCAAGAAAAAGAGCAGTTTTAAATCAAAAAATATTTTTAACATTATGTATTGTTAATTTGATAAATTAGTAAATTGAAAGAAAAAGTTAAAGTTATTTGGCTCTTTTTTGAAATAACAAGATAATTAAACTGCAAATGAGTAATGTGTAATGGCAATTTTATAAAACGATAATTTTAAATTTTTATAATTAACCTGAAAAAGATATTTTTAATTAAATGTACCTACGTTAAAACGATTACATACTACCAAATATTTGATTCATTAATCATGGTGTTTTAATGATTTTGACTATTAATTTTGCCATCCAATCTAAACTTTTCCGTCATGGCAACATTACCAAATTTTATTGAAAGCAATGATTCTAGCTCACAGCTGTTAGCAGGTAAAATTGTAGAATACACAGAAAATCTAAAGCACCTACATCAATATACTTATAATCGGAAGTAAAAGGAAGATAGCTCACCATTTATGCAAAACTTTTTACGATTAATTAACAATAAATACAGCAGACTTCTAACTCTCTGACAGCAATCGTAAAGATGGTTGACTGACTGTTCGTTCTTAGTGACAGTAGGATTTCGTTCACCAAATGGGCCAATCAGAGGGCTTAAACATCTATGAAAAGTGTTACCATATAGAAGACATATTTTGTTTAGCATATTAAGTATTATTTTTATAGTACGTAGGTCATACATACGTCATGGAACACAAGTTTAATTAATATATTGCGGAAATATAAAAGACGATCGGTTAATTCTACGCTCAATGTCATAAGTAATAGTACTGACAGGTATGCTCGTTCTTATTTCAGATATGGACACACTTATTTACTTCTTGGGGAAGAAGTTTTCTTTTAGGTTTTGTAAAAATTTAATGATTACTTACCGACTTCTATATTTTTCTTTACCACCATACTAATTTTAGTATTGGAATTCTATTTTTTTATTTACATTCGAACATTCCTACTTGGTCGACAATCCTGAAGCACCGTTTGTTATCATGGCATGTGGGGATAATGTAGCGTCAGCTCGTGACAATATGGTGGTTTCGGAAACTTACTGCAGCATTGGTTTATATTCTTTCTACGTTCCACCTAGATTACTTCATAACTATTAATAATCTTAGATTATTTTATTTTAATAAGACCTCATATTCTACAAGTATAATTAAGTCTGGCATTAAGGTTTGGTTTTGTTGGCTAGCAGGGGCGCATTCTTTATATTTTTAAACGTATTTGGGTATTTTTTTAGTGTATATGTTATATTTTCTAGGTTTTATATTACTTGTTTGTGAATCACATGTATTCTTCGAGTAGTCAAGGCTTCAACTAAGGTCTCGAAATAGAAATACATATAAAGTAAATAAAATTATGTCAAAAACTTTGGTCACTGACAAGTGTTGCCATAAACACGCCATACTGTAAATAACATTATGCTCTTACCATAATATTAGAAGTAAGTATATGTCATGTTGCAATTCATTTATACTATTTGCTAAAATGGCAATCAATATTTTTTTAGTAACAAATATTTATAGAGTAAAATTTTTTTGAGTTGTCATATGTTGCCATCCCAGAAAATAATTAACATTCAATTTGTAACAACTTGATGACATTCACATTGAAATTCACTGATGTTAGATTTTGAAGTAGCCTTAATCTTTCTGGACTGTGTGAGTTTAAATAGAGGAAGGAAATTGATTTGAAATGAAACAATCTTAGAAATGATGGCTTTTAATATTTCTTAAATTTATTAAGTACCTACTTAATTAAAAAATATAAAACACAATAATATAATATGAATCTTCTTCACCAAAATAGCAAATCTTAATTCCTAAAAATCCTAATGTGTATTTTTTTAGTAAAAATAAACACTGTTCTTTTAAAATATGGCACTTATTATCACAGAATGTTAATTGATTGAAATGACATTCAAATATTCTATTTAATACATGTAAACATTCTGTAGAGTTAAAATTCATATGAAATTATTATTTATCTCATATTCATCAAAATATATAGAAAGAAGTTTCTTCTCATACAAATCTCTTTTAAAATAGTAAGTTATATCAGATCTCTCAATAAATGCTTCCTTATCAGTTAAAGAGCTGTAAATATTCTTATTGTCTAACATTTGGTCATAATTTGGATATAACAATAAATAGGAGGAGACTGCTTTAGCTGCATCATTGTATTTTTCTAAGTGGTAATATGATATTTGCAAGTAATCCAAGACATCCGCCAGAAACTCTATTCCAGACTTGGATCCTAGAGTTTGAAGTACAGATTGGCATTGCTGTTTACAATAAAGTAGAGATGCAATATTATTAGATATGGTCATAACAAACTCAACACTACCATCTTGCTGTGGTTGGTGCTCACATTCAACACGGCATCTATCTTCCCACTGCAGATAATCCCTTATTACTTCTTCCATGTTGCTAACTGTATCAAACCAATTCTTATTTTTATAACATTTTAAACCAATCATGAAAAGTGCCGAATAGTTTTCACTTTCAAGGTCAGATATGTCATTAACATCCACTTCTGGTTGTTCAGTATAGTATTGCAAGTTATTTTTCATAGTCTCATCTTGTGGGTTAGCAACAAGATATGTATATGCTGCAGAGGCTGCTTTGGGCAAAAGGTACATCTGAAAGTAACACACATGGAGGTACTCATAGGGTCTTTTCATTTGCATATTGTTCAGCACTGATTCTTGTACTTCCAGATTCATTTTTAAGTCTTCAAAGTCATGACTAAGGCATTTTGAAAAGCAATTTCGGTTTACAAAAACTCTTTCATAATATTTCAATTCTTCAATATCTTCCTTCACTATCAAGTTTTTCAAGTCAGAATTACAATTAAGTCTACAATTAATGTTAACAGATTTGTAAAGTTTGTACAAGTGCAGTGCTTCTTCAAACTGTACTATACATTCAGACCATCTTTCACCAGAGTATGCTTCTACTCCTTTTCTATAGCTCATGTCAAGAGATGATAATTTTAAACTTTGTGCACATAAAAATATTGAAAGTGTTAAAAAGCATTTACCGACAAACTGTAGTTGCGACATGTTGGCTTCGTGTACCAAAAATATAATATAACCACTGACTGATTACGATTTGTAGGCCGGTTGTTTCGTATGATTAGAATAAGGTCACATGTGGTCAAGCAGTTATCTATTTATAGATGTATACATTGGTTCACTTATGACGAATTTACTGATGGCGGTTATTTTACATTTGGTTGGAAACACTTTATGCAGTTTCACCTATATCTTAATTTCTTTATCTTTAGAAAAAAAAATGATAAAAACTGCCGAGCAAGCATAATATTTACGTTTCTTCGTTTTGTTTACAAACAATGAACTAATGAATGACTGAATAAAAGAAGCGTTCAAGATAACAGAACAGATTATTATTATAATAATATGATTATTTTATTTATATATAATTTTTATTATATATAATATAATTTTGCACTTGTTGATCTTCTTCAATGCCTTCGGCACTCCTTTATGAAATACTTGGGGAAGAATATAGGTACAATTTGACGACGACATGAAAGAAACACATACTCACATGATAGCCAATTGTGCGTGCTAATGTAATGCCGCAGCCAAGCTGTTTACATAGTATGTACCTATATTAAATTTTTCACAAACAGAAACAGAAATTGCCTCGTGGGCACATCCAAATATTATTACTGGTACTGTAAGTAAATGCTAATTTTTAGAATTAATCGGTTCTAGGTCTATCAGCGTACTTTTTTTCACAAAGCGTGTAAATGGTTGAATTAAGAATTAATAGCAAATTAATAGTTTGATGCTGTGGCTAAGGTGTTTTCATACTAAGCCTGCTTTAGGGTATTACCGCACCAATCGATTGACAGTCGATCGATGTCGACTTTGTCTGTTCCATTGGTCTGGAAATTAATATTATTTTTTTAAATTCATCTTTGTTTTTTTATATATGGAGACATTAACGTGCATGTTAAAAAAAATTATGAAGTTGAAAAATAGTAGTAACGAGTAGTAGTTATAGTAGTAACGAGTGATGACATTAGTGACAGGCTTGTGATTTTTTTGAAAAATTCAATTACAATTCAATGTAATGTTCGGACTGTTATAAAAGAGCAACATTTTGTATGGCCAACAAGATTTTGAGCTCTTTTAAATGTTTTAATAATGTCTTATAATAATGCTGTACTTATTGGCAATTGGAGCGAAGAACGGCTAAAAATTGAAGTAAGAGCATTGAAAATTTTTCATTTCAGTTCTTAGGGTGAAAAAACATTAATACGTTTTATTGCCTTGCAGTATGAACAAAAATTATTTCTTAGAAAAAGAGATCGCCGAGAACTGCTCTTACAGAAATCACGAACACTGTTTAGTAATTTATTAAAAGAGGTAGGTAATTAAACCTCAACACAGGTGAACATCAACGTATTATGTTTTAGTTTGATAAAATAATACAATTAAAGCCTAGAAGAAATGTCTACAGTGTGACACCCGCATTCGTAATAAAAGTAGTCAATGTAATAAAATTCCAGTAGTTAATAATTTCATATTTATCATATTCATTAAATACTACCAAACTTTTCAGAAACCTTTGGCTATAAGTGGTATGCACGTGCAATATGGATACCACGTGCAGGTTATTGCGTCTGACATGCCGGGTAAGAAAACTAGATAACAAACTATTTTTAGTGATTAATTAACTTCAAGACTCAGGGACTTACGGTCCGACCCAAACGTGTGTAGATACACAACTCGTACATTAAGCAGCGGCCTAATTGTGTAACTTCAACACCTATCAGGATCCCTTTGAATTTGACAGTTGAAGCATATAAACTTCCTTCACGCTACAGATATTTCACACATGATGGCGAAAGCGAAAAAGACGCTTTTTGAATGAATGATTTCATCTTTTTGACATAAAATTGGAATTGTGTATCTTATATGATGGTCTGAAATTCTTTTGAACGTTATTGGCAAATAATTTCTACAATCTATCAGCAATTACGAGTTTATTTTTCAATTTTTTCTTTAAAATAAAGAACATATGTATATGTTCCACACGTCAAAGAGTCGTCTATTTAAATATGTGCATCATGTTTGATTATTTTACCTCCAACATGGCAATAGCTATTTTGCAGCCCTTCCAATGTTTTTTGAGGAGTATTATTCATATACAACCTATTTGAAGAAAAATAAAGATTTAATGTGAAGGACGAAAGTTTATAGAATACAAATTAGCGGAGAAAGACCTTGAAAAGCCCAACACAAGCAAGCTTGGGTCCATATAATTAGACTTCTCTATTAATCAAGAAATCATGTGCCCTAAGAACAATCTCGTTTGGAACAGCTATAAACTGCAATTCAGAACAGAGAACATCAATATTAACACTATTTAAAGCTCCAGCAACATCAAAGTAAATGGACATTAAAAAGTTCTCTATGTTTGAAGCGTTTTTAATATCCAGCTGTAATTGGCAAATACTATTACGAGCCGACATTTCCTTACGAAACATAAATTGATAAGCAGGTAAAATATTATTTTACTCTTCTTATAATTCCAATTGTTGCTTTAACAACTGTTCAGACTTTTCCAACGCAGGATGTAAGATGTGGAATATCATTGTTCAGCCATAGATTGTACTTTCCAAAAATCAAACACTCCTTTTTCAGAGTTTTTCAACAAAATGTAAGGAATACCAAAGCATTGTTCTTGCTTTAATATAAAACTAACAATGATTATCATAATGCTGATTTTGTTCACTAACAGGAGAATTAGGATAATTGTTAATAGTCTGGAGTATTTTTGTTTTTGGCTTAAAGGTGCCCAACATCTTTCACAAAATTTTTTATATGGTCTAGGTAAAACAAGGTACTGGAATTATGATATTAAGAATTATTTGAAATGAAATGAAATCTCTAATGCATTTATATATTATTTACATAATTTTATGCATTTATTCTTATTCATATATGAGAAGTACATTATCTAATGACTGGGCAGGTGTTACAACATTATTTTCATACCTTGCCCAACCAAGGTACCAAATGATTGTGGCAATGTGTGCTCAGCAACCCAATGTCTTCCGGCCTACCTTGCAGTTACATTAATATTGCTTTATAGCATCTGTATTTTATTAATTTGTTTCACTATGATTATCTTATCATCAAATTAAGAAACAATCCTATTAATTTCAACAATAACATTATTTTATTCCTAACTTGGGCAGCTGAAATCCAGGACAGAAATTCAAGATATCTTTCCCGGAAGGATTATTTTTAAAATTAAATTATGCAGTTTAGAGTTCTGAATAGCTTCTGAGCATTTGTCATTCCACCGAAGAAGTGAAGTTTTTTTGGACTTTCTATGACAAGAACTATTGAGACAAGTATCACAAGCAAGCAAGAAGTTCTTTAAACCTAGATTACAAGCCTCCTAATGAAGAATCCTGATACCGAATACTAAGCCATTCTGAATGTACATTTTTAACCTATATTTTCCAATTTAAATTTAGTGTATGCTATTTATCATATGCTTAACTTTTTACTTTGAAATATTGACAAAATATTAATATTTATAGGAAGATTAAGTGGATCATCATAGACAGACCATCCAAAAGAAAGATTTGTTTGAAGTCAGTTGGAGGGACCATTGAGACACCACAAGAGAGAAACAACTTAACGCACCATACCATTATTAAAAAGGACCAATTCACTATTATCTATTTCCTATATATATATAGCTCTACTCTAGAATTAGTAGTATTGCTTCCCCAAGATGTATAATGAGCATTAAAATCACATTAACTTAGGTATTGACTTGATAAGAGCATCAAAGTTATGTTTATCAAAGAACAGACAGCAGTTAATGTGGCAATAGAAACTTATGATGCTAATTTCTGACACTAATATTAGCACATTTTTTGTAAACAGCTGTAATAATCTTATTATGAATTAAAATAGCAACACCATATTGTATGTTGCTAATATCTTTTCTTTCAATATTGTAACCTTTTTATTAAAATTATATATATTATAAAATTTTTATTTATATTTAATTTTTTATCAGGCTGTAACCATATTTTGGATATAATTGCAATATGAATGTTATTGTTGTAGGAATTGTGTAACATGAAACTCTTATTGCTATTTCTGAATGTATATTGTATTCCTTATTGAAGTTGAATTATGGGCTGAAAAATAAACAATGTATATGTATACTTAATAAGACAAAATGTTCTACTATCCCATGGCACTACATGTATAACAAATGTGTATTGGCTATTAGATAAAAGTAAAGGTAAGATTTGAATAATAAATAAAACTACCTTTTAGATACTGTTATTTATTTATTCAACACCATCTCTTAATAATATTTCATCTACCAACCATCTGGGGAGCGTTATTAGTTTGATGCTGAGCCCAACCAAAGTACCAAACTAGTGTCATCACATGAGCACAAGTCCCAACTGTACTGTCAAAACTGACTGACTGTCCCTATCAAACAATTACAATAGTAAGCAATTAATTTTTCCATAATTTGTCATCAAGCAATGTCTTACAATTGTTACATAATTTCTGAACAACATAAGTGCTAATATTAAAAACGCTGGATATTTTATTTTATTTTACAAATGTTTGGGAAGCTTACAGCTAAAAAAACACTATATATATAACACAATATATGAAACATAGTTCTTAATTTTACTACTAAGAGTCTTAAAACAAGTTTTTTCTTTTTGCAATGATTTAAATCATTTTCAATCATATTAAATACACTTAAAAAGTTTTGTACTGAAAGTCCTGTTGAGTATTTATAAAGTGTTATTCATTTCTTTAGTGTTTTCAAAATCCAATTCACACTCTTACTGCTCAAAAGAATCAACATCTCCTCCAATTGTGTTGAATTAAATTCATTTAAATAATTCATAATATTCAATTATTCCCGGTTACAGAAAAAACAATGTTCCTAACACAGACATAAATTTTTTGTCACACACAATTTATAATTCACTAAAATGTGATTTTTAAATATTGAGGAACACATAGTCTCAATATTTGTGTAACCTTACACAAAGTAATGATTTGGGGTGTAAGGTGTATGACTGAACTGAGAAAGATTTATTAGCGCACTTGCATCAACCCCTTGAAGATCACCCGGGTCTGGAACTACAGCTTCTTCAACTTCCTTAAATAATTCTGGAGCTTCTTGAATGATATTTCTTTCTTGAGAATTTAACTCACTGGCGTGAGCTCTGCTCCAGCAAGCATTGCTAGCTTGGGCCTTCCTAGGAATCTGTAAAAATTATAAATAAATCAGAAATAATCATAATCTATTTAGTTATATGCAATGTTTATTAGATTGGATACAATTATACCTGACTAGGGTAAATAGCAGCACCTATAACCGCGCTATTTCGGTCGATCAGGAGTTAGCACAACAAAACAACGCACACGAAATCGGAGGAAGATCGTCTGTAGCCCGATTCTTCTTAAAACTAATAGAGTATTACTAAGAATACCAATTATTTTAACAAATAATCCTAAGTTCTTTGCTTTTCTGTATACTTTGTTGTTGATGTTTTATGAAACATTATGTCAGTGACAATCATTATTATTATCTTGCGTTTTGCTATTTAAATTACAGTGATGATTGATACCTTCAGTCATCTAAAAACAATGTTATTTTAACATGAATCTAGAAATATTTCACATTTTGATATTGTTTTATAAACATATATCGTAATTATAGTTATTTAATACAAGTAAAACAGTGGTTTGAATTTAATGAAAATAAACCAACAATTTGGAAAAAACCAAAGCAACAAAACGCAGCTAGCGCAAAATAACTTGACCGGTGTGAAGTGAGCTTCTCCGGGTGTATGCGCACGTACAAGCAATTACAAAATAGTTTCGTGCAACTTTTATTTTGGAATGATTTTCGACTTTTTCGGGCCCGCCGATGCGACGCCGGGTTATGCTTCAGCATGATTAATCCGAACAATAAGAAAAATCTTTAAATTATAACAACAACGCAACTTGACAGTGAAATCAACAACTAAACAATGCAATAACAATTTTCCAACCGTAAGTACGAGCAAGAAAGATAGCGACAAGAACAAAAGAGTAGCACTAATGAGTGACTGAATCAATGACTCATTCACTCAGTGTTGTCACATCTAATATTTCCCATGTCTGTAGTCTGGGTAGTGTTTATAAAACCTTTTGCTTTATTTTGACTCAATTTTCAACGAAATAAAACATTTCGTAGTGTTTTATTACAAAAAAAGGATTTCCAAAATGTTACCATAAACGAAAAGCAAAGAATTCACAGTTAAAAATATTTTTTAGCTAAATATTACGGGTAATTCTTACCCGACATTCCGGGTAATCCGATAAAGTAGCAACATTCTGGTAAATTCATTCCCTTCCCCCGCTCTTCATACCACCAATGAGATCTAAAATATGACTACTGCGACGGTTCCCACGCTAACTTCACACCGCTCTATGGCATTCAATATCATTCGATACACCATAAATCCAACAGCGATTGCGATCGTAGAAATTAGACAATTCCGTTGATCACTATCGCAACCACTTTACCTTCGAAAGGGATCATGATAGGTGTTGAAGTTAGACAATTAGGCCGCAGGAATTAGTAGGTACATTAATATATAAATACAATAGGTAGGTACTGAACATTTGAAAAAACATTTAGTGAAGGAGTGATGTTAAATAGCTCTTGTAGTTTCTCTAAAAATTTCATGATTGAGTTATGATTGCTAGGAAAACTGCGAGGAGGGTTCATTTAATACTTTATACGTTCAAATTTTCTATACACTTTTATCGAACACCAAACTCTTAGTCTAAGAGATTTTGTGATGTGTGAATTAGTGATTGTTCTCTTTTATTTTCCTAAATAGGCTTGCCACTGGAAATTTAGAAATTACTTACGTGAATATTACGCCTGGATTTCCAAGCGTAGAGTTGGTAGGCGTAGGTACATGTACGTACCTACTCTAAAAACTCATTCAAGTACCATCTTGGACGGGGGTATGTACTATGTAATTACCGTCCTCGTCATCATCAGTTTCCGCCAACTGAGATAAAAGACAAATACCTCACTTTCCTCTAATATGGTTGAGGAGGTCGATGGCTGGTTCCCGCGTTAACTCGTGAACGGGTGGCGTTTGACGGTGTTCGTCGTTTAGACAGGAAGACTTGCCGAGCTAACAGATGCATATAAGAAATGATTTTGTATTGACATAAAGAGACATTGTAAATTTATTTTAAAAAAATTATACCCGCGAAGTTTCTTGCCAGTTCTTCTTCACGAAGGTTTTTCTGAACTGTTAGTAGAGTCATGCTTTATTTGACGTCAATAAGAACAAGTAATTATTAATGTTGACAAAATAAATATATGCCTTTGACCTGCCAATTTCTACTTTAAAAAATATTTATTGAAAATTTGTCCAGCTCTTCGTTTATTAATCTTTTATTTGTAGTTAAAACTGCTGGTGACAAGCCACAATACGGCTTGGCACTTTCAAGCCTGGTGTCAGAAAGACAAGTGGACTACATGCAGAACATCAAAGACGGGTGCATCATGACACTGTCGCCAATCACTACACCTTGTTGCAGAAATACCTTCGTAATCATGAGGTGACAATCTTAATTCTATTTATTAGCAAAAGGGATGTTGGATATAATCATGCCATCCTGTCCAATTAAATCTCCTTTGAAGTTTTGGCTTTTCGAAATGGTAGTAGTCTGTTGCAATCTTTGACCAAATAGAAATAGCGGAAGGTAAAGATACGAACCCAATACTCTATACAGGGTGTATCAAGACCGCTTCAACTAACTTCGGGGTATGATTATACTGCTTATTCTTATTACGAAAAAGTAATTCAATGCCAAACATTCGGACGTTAAAAAAAAAGCCGACCGGCGCTGCACAATGATTGTAAATACGTTTAGCAACACATTGCAGGTATTTTTTGTAAGAAAAGCTGTGTATTTAATAGAAATTTGTTGATAAACCGTTACACATACAAAACCTCAAATATTAGAAAGCTTATTTAGACATTTTTACAAAAAATGTGGTAATTGATTTGCGATAATTTTGTCTCATAACTAGGTAAGTATATGAAATAACGTATCTTATAAAAAAAAAATGTTATACAGGTTTTTTGTGCGGTATTGTTTGATCTAAAAGGGGACTAGTTAAAAAATGCAGCGAGGCATTTCTAAAACAAAGTACAAATTTAACAGTAAGGATAAAGTATATGTTTATTACCATTGTATACCATTATATACACACGTATAATAATATAACGTAAGCATTATTACTCGCTTCGTTTTGTTAAACACAAACATTGCTGATACGAGCCAGGAACTGACTCCTGTAAACTCAACTGTATTTCTGGGCATAACCTTAGTGGGGACCGCTGTTGATGGGTTAGCGAGAAAAGCTTGGCTCTGCCGCATATGCTGTTAAAAAAATGAGACAAATTTCAAATGAAACAACTGCTCGATTAGTCAATTTCTGTTACTTCCGTAGCCTCATGACATATGGCATTCTGTTGTGGGGGAGTGCTGCCGACATCGATACTATATTATTCTGCAGACATTTAGAAGTAAATTTAATTAAATAAATATTCCTATTCTCCATTTACAATATAGTTTTGAAAATTGAATGTGTATAAAAAAGAACGTAACCTTGTTCAAAAGAAAAAAAGGTCTTACAATGTTAAAACAAGAGGAAGAAATATGCTGGCAGCTCATAAAAGTAGGCTTCAAAAAGTCACTAACGCTTTTATAATAAGGCTCCTGAGGATATCCATGGTCTTCCTATTGACTAATGCAAAGAAACTATAAAACAAAAGTTATTTGCTAAAGCATATTATAAACTCCGATTATTTGGATGAAAAAAGCCCTTGGGTATAATCCTCTCATTAACAGGTTTTTACTGGTATTTGTAATTAAACATGTGCTATACATCTATCTGTTTGTTCATTGAGTTCTTCGTCCCGATGAATATCTAAAGCGTCATTGTCACTAAAGTACGTCTTCTTATAGTAGCGTCGTCGGGTGACGGGTCGCTCACTTCCCTCTAATATGGTTGAGGAGGGCGATGGCTGGACTCCGCGTTAACTTGTGAACGGGTGCCGTTTGAGGGTATTCGTCATTTGGATACTTGGGGGGAGGCAGACTTGCCGAGCTAACAGATGCAGATAAGAATAATCTTGTAAAGACATAAAGAGACTATAAATTTATTTTGAAAAAAATATTCCCGTGAAGTTTCTTGCCAGTTCATCTTCGCGAAGAAACTGGTGGTAGAGTCCGACGTCCGAACCGGACGTCATTTGACGTCAATAAGAACAAGTAATTGTCAATGGTGAGATATAAATATTTGAAATTGAATTTTGAATTTGTTTAAAAATCACAATTTTGTTTTAAATTTTAACTTTTTGGTTTACCCTTCTTACCTTCAGCCGAAAGACTTTCACTGCTTGATAGAAGCCTCCCCGAAAGATATCCCTACCGGTAACTTTGACCGTCGTCAGTGCATTTTTGTCTATGTTGTCTAAAGTCATATAAAACCTTGTTTGCTCGATCGATGGACATTACTACTACTAATAACGCAAATCGCCGTGTACACACGAATGCAAATGTGTGAGTGATATCGCAGGGATGCACTCTAGCAAATCCTAGTATAAATAGATAAATAAAAAGGGTTCATATAAAACTTTCGTAAGCTTATTATAATTTTGTAGATGGGTTCATCAATGGTATCCTGTATCCAATTATCAACTGGATATCAGCAAAAAACAAATCAATTCATATTTACTAAACAAAATTAATTACACGCAGCAATAAACTTTGTACAGTTCTAATTAAAATGTTGCATGAGTTTGAAAACATTTCTTTATTTTAGCCCTGATGGCAAAGATCAAGAAAAATACGGGAGCCATTTGCTGTATGGAGACGAATTCCTTTTGAGAGCAGAGAACTACGGTGAGCCAGATGTAAGTCGAGGCCAGGTGTCACAGTTTTCATTACAAAAACATTTTGTATCACATTTTTAAATAGTTTATGAGCAGTAAAGAAATATTGCAGGAGTAACAGAATATATACAAACAATTATTTTCTAGATACACGATGTGTTTGAAGACCTTGGGTTCCGAGTTGGACGTCACAACTCACAACCTGTAAATCATACGTAAAATTATGTGGGTGTGATTGGATGAGTCATATAATAGTAATTTTTTCATGCATACTGTCATAATGAAACCTGTTATATTTAATGTCAGTAAGCTAATAAAATTAAAAAATGTACTGATTTTATAAAAAGTTTTTTGCTTCTGCTTTAAGTTCTTTATTTCTAACTAATTTAAAACTTTATTTTTCAAAACTTTTTTTGGGTCAGAGTAACTTATATTTTCTTACGAAAGAAAAAAATTTGCATTTGCTTTGCTGCTGTTACTATTGTACCCCCTTTCGGCTCCACAAGGAACCTCCCTTATTCGTCCGCTACGCGCCCCTGGGCACGCCCGCCCCGGCAGATCGGATGGCTATCCAGCTGAGTAACCTCAAGGACTCCAACTGTCGCTGGACCACCATGCCGCTGCTGCCTAGGGATAGGCTTGAAGGTCTGGGAAGCTCTATTAAGGTGGGTATAGTAATCTCGTTGTAGATTCACGTGTTTAGCTGTTTGTAAGTAAACCCGATGAGTGCGAACGAGGCAGACAAATACTATGAATTACACAGATTACTTCGTAGCGGATAAACTGCTTTGTACAAAAAATGCTGTTCTTACCTTTTTAACTAAATCTTCGCTGATTACTGACGGCGTGCAAAGACGAAATACACAAGTATAGCGAGTGACGCCGGCATGTAAAATAAAAAAATCCTGTCAGTGGGATTTCTCTTAGCATTCAGCCGAGTTTCCTCTCACGACCCTTGCCTATATTTACTTATGAGTTAAATGATGAAAGATGATAATTAAATATTTATAGGGACCTACAAATATTTAAACGACTCGGTCTGTTACCAGTTGGTTGGTGGATATTTTAAGTTATTGATGTCGTATTTATATATGGTATCAAACAAATCCTTACGCTTTTTTTTTACTATTTTCATAGCCGGCAAACCAGCCGCGACCCACGTGATGGTAAGTGGCACCCGCACCCAAGCACATCATTAGATATAGGAGTCCCACGTCCTTTCACCAGCGTGTCTCATGAGCCCATGAAAATATCAGGATAATACATAGCCTACGTAAGGAGTTCAACGTTGCTTTCTAATTTTGAAAGAATTGTTATATCCATTATGTAGATATCCTTTTCCCTGTTAAATTAAAAAATAGTCACGTCCTTTCACCAGCGTGTCTCATGAGCCCATGAAAATATCAGGATAATACATAGCCTATGTAAGGAGTTCAACGTTGCTTTCTAATTTTGAAAGAATTGTTATATCCATTATGTAGATATCCTTTTCCCTGTTAAATTAAAAAATAGTTACGTCCTTGCACCAGCGTGTCTCATGAGCCCATGAAAATATCAGGATAATACATAGCCTATGTAAGGAGTATTTTACGTTGCTTTCTAATTTTGAAAGAATTGTTAATTTTGTACGTTATGTAGTTATCTTTTCCATGTTAAATTAAATAATAGTCAAGGTTTTGAAATATCTCTATTTAAGCGCAGACTGGTGCAAAATTAATAATTAAAAACTGCGTGGCCGATCAGAATTTGTGCGTGATGAATCAGAATTGGCTGCAAACGTTCTTCGGTCCGGTAAGTTAACACCTTTTATACATTTTCATAGCCGGCATACGAAAATGCGATCCACCTATATAAATCGTATTAATCGTTAATGAAAGGTTGCCCACCGTTAGTTTCATTAATTTCACTGGATAATAATAATAATAATAAATCCCCAGACAAACACACCAACTGTATGACCCCAAAGTAAGCAGAGCTTGTGTTATGGATGGCCATACAACGAACTGGGGGAACCTAGAATAAACATATATATAACAACAATGACCCGAGAACAAACATCTGTCGACATCACACAAATAAATGCCCCGGCCAGGACTCAAAGGCCTGAGACCTTCGGCGTTTCTCTAAGGCTACTTACCACTACACCACTCGGTCGCCGTTTAAATGCTGCAGTATAGAATAATTTGCTACCTAACACCCAATAAATATTTATACCTCGTTGCACAGATGGCTTAGCCACGCGCGGTTATTGTTTCTTCGATCCATGCACGAATAAAAATAGTGAACGGAGCAAGGAGAATCTATACAAAATACAGTTTTTAGATATTTTTTACAGTACAGTAGAAATATTATGTTTAGTAAGGTAATGAGAGTAAACTTATAGCACAAATCCGCTAATTAGCAAATTTTTTTATTCCATGATTTATTTCTTACGTGTATGTATTTATTGTTTTTGTTTTACATGTCTATATTTAATTTAGTACACACTAAAGGAGACGTTTCATTTTTGGCTAGCGCGATGTACACCAGTTCGAAATATTTGAAAAAATGTGGTAGACATACAAAAAAATATTCAAAAAATTATACTCTGCATTATGTTCTACTTTGAAACAAAAAATGAAACATCGTTAGGCCACACCGAGGTGAAGTTTCACTACTCCGCATTGTTGAACGAAAATATGAAACCGCACGCTTGTACCACTGAGTCCGTGACAACTTCTTGTCTTTCTAATCTGTGGTTTGTTCAGGTCCTTTTGACGAACTAGAGCTGACTGTATGGTTTCAATAATCAATTTACACTTCGAGTATTACAAAAATATTTAAAACTTAGGTATAACTAATATTTGAATGACTTTGGAGGTGTTTAATATTCGATTAATGTAATCATAATAGTTTTGGCAACTCCAAAGCAGCGCGTAAATTGGATGAGCGATAAATTGGAAAATAAATGTAACAACAGAATTAATAAAACATCAACATGATAGCGCCATGTTTTCACGATGTTGTGTGGCTGATTTAAGGATTTGAAAATGTTTTCCTAAGACGAAACTAAATGTAATTATGAAATATTGGCATATAATACTCGTTCTATTTATTTAATGCTAGCATAAGAGCACCCGTACACAAGCTAGCCAATTTGCCAATTAGCCATATTAAAACGTCTCCTTTGCTCTTTTTTACACACTCTCCAGCCTCAGGTCTGCTGGAAGAGATTTCTGTTAGAAATAAGCAGTATATAATAACATATATAACAATAACAATATAAAATACAAGAAACTATAAAATAAATAAACTCATAAAACACCATAGATTTCAGCTCCGGTAAAATATCATTTCTATTTCTTTCCAGGAATGTGGAGTGACCTGTCGCAACTATACTGATGTCCATAAGCGGACCACGGCTGAAAACGTCTTCATTTTAAAGAGTGACGTCGATACCAAGAGGAAAGCTTAGAGAACAAGGCTTTTAAGAATGTTGGGAGTATTCACTACCGGAACTTATTCTGATGGTTTTTTATTAGTTTTGGATAAAACAAATTTTATTATTTTATTATACAACGAAAAATTGTTATATTTGGCTTCGTGGTATTTATTTTATGTCGCAATTTTCTTTACGTTATAAGGTGATAAGTTGTCATTTTTTTATACCTACACGGGTAAGTACCTAAACTGAGGTCTATTGATATGATTCCTTTGAAAAAATTGCGCTGTGGCAACTTGGCGAAAACACATAGTTTTACCCTTTTCTAAAACCGACCTCTGTAAATTGGTTCACGAAACTTGTAACGCTCTGACAGCGAGAATTTCGAAAACAAGTTTCCACTTAAGTACCTACTAGCAAACGTGGTATTTATGGAATCATTTCAGGGAGGGCGGTTCTTGTTTTAGAGAAGAAATTTCAAAAAGTTATTTCTGATTTGAGAATACAAAGATATTATTTCAATCTGAGTTTTGTTTAAATTAGTTTGAAAGCTTTAAATTATACGAAACAATATCGTTGTGGTAAAGTTCTTGAATTCAAAAGAGATGCGAGAATTCATGTTTGTCAATTTTTATTGTAATTTTTCCTTTTTTTGTTTTATTAAACTGGGCTTTGAAAATAAAGTCGTCAGCCAAATGACATAATCGATTTAAATTTATCGATTATATCTTAAATCATAGCGCTTTAATGATAACTGCTTTAATGATAAAATGAGATAAACTTTAGGCTAAGGTAAGGTATCCTTTAGTGTAACTTTAATGTACATAAGAGTATACATGGTTACAGAGAAACTCGATCTATATCCGTTAAGAGATTGTAGGAGAGGTCGTTTCAAACTAATTTTGATAATGTGTGTGTTCCCCTGCCTATCCAAAAGTTAACCCTTCTCGAGATATTCGACATTTTAGTTTAAAAAAATGCCAGGCGGACGCTATAATTTGATTTTTCTCTTACGTTAATCCACTTGGTGGGTTTTTTCATAGTTTTTCTGTGTTGGATGAGTTCATTGATACTAATCGTTAGTAAAAACAAATGATATTGCTGAAATATGAAATAATAGCTTGATAAAAAAATTTCAATTTCTTTACCCAGACTTCTCGTTACACAGTAAGATAACAAAAAATATTTCTATGGAAATGATCGTGCAGATGTTTTATAAAATATGTACATCTTATCAGCTATCTGACTAGATATAGGTAATAGAAGTGTTTATATCGAGCGGGGCCATTCGAGCTAGACCAAAAAAATTGTGGCAATGCTCTGCTTGGTCAATGTACCTCATGAATTTATTAACAAGGTCCAATGTACACATGGCAACAGGATCATGTTGACCATCTTCTAATGTCGCACGCACACGCGCGTTCATGGATACTCACACCACGAAACATCTAAACCACCTGAGCACTACGGAATCGTGCTTACGCACACAAGCACACAGTGTAAATCCCTCACTTATTATCGGTTAAACTGGTTCTAGCTACTCTCAACGACGACGTGCGCATCTAATATTGTACAGTCGTGTTGCCAGATTGTTTGCTGTTTTGCATTCGTTCGTTACACTTATTATAGTCCTATCATATTTCTGAGCTCAAGTGAAGCCGAAAATGAATTATCATTTAACAACGCTGCAGAGAGCTGAAATCGTTGTTTTGTTTAATCAAAATGTTTCCATTAGGAGAATTGCACGTCGATTGATGATATCTGTAAGTAAATTTACGATAAGTATAATCCTGTGTCTAGGATTGAACGATATGTTTGTTTCTAAGTTAATAATTTTATTTTATAGAAACAAAACTATGGGTTCGTCGTTATGAGGAATCTGGGATATAGAACCTTGTAGGCCTGGACGGAATCCTATAACCTTACTGATGCATCGGAGAGACACAGCGATATTGTGGCCCGAGAATTTAGAGGAATTAGTTTTTTCAACTTGGGAGATGATGAGAGGATCTGACTTAAGCTGGAATAGGTACGGAAGGCGCACAAATTGTTTATAATAAAAATAGTTTCGTAATAGTTGTGTTTTAAAAAGAAGGTAATCCATGAGCGAATAATGTTGTTGTCATTTATCCTTAGAAACAAATAATATTTATAGTTTCTGGCTAATTACACGTTGATTCGAGTCTACAATGGATTTACTACTTTAATGATATAATAAGGTCATACGCCAAGTGACAGACAAATTATAATGAAAACTGTCATTCAAATCTTTCAATTAACAACTAAATAACTAAACTAAAATTTGTTTTTTAAATGTTCTCAGCGTCTAGTCTCCTAGTCCAAATAAGTAATGTTATATTTTTATTTGTTTTCTAGTCAGAAGCAACATGTTGTAATATCCACAAAATAAATAATTATCTGAAAAAGTTTGTGTTGTTTTTACTTTTAGTTCTTAGCTACACCTTATTATATGATTTTATAATATTAACATTAATTAATTGATTAATTGGAATATAAAAATAAACTTATAAAATAAATTTAATGAACATTATTAGGTTTATTAATGAATATATGTTGAATCTGCACATTATACGGCTGAGCTACGCTCGTCTTCATAGGCTATGTTGAAATTAACGATCTTTATTCCCGTATAGTAGCATTATTTTTTGTTCAGAACAGATTCGATCGCCAATAGTTAGAATTTATTTTGCAAACAACATAGTCGCTCTAAACCGTGCTAATATTAATACTATCGATAGAATCGATAGTATCGATAGTATCGATAGCTCAGTTTGGAAAATAGTGTCAGTATATTGTAATACTATCGATAGTATCGATAGTATTGAAGCTCAATATCGAAATTACTATCGAGTGTATCGATACTATCGATAGTATCGCCCATGACTATTATAAGAATAATTGATACTATCGATAGTATCGATATGTTTGCGCGGTCGATAGTAGGCTGTTATTCAATAGTATTTTGTATGAATATTGGTTGATGTAGGTAGTAAATATTTTGAGTCTGTAATCTTGATGTAACTACTTGATGTGATTTGACCTTGTAAAATAGTGCTACAGTATTTAAGGTGGATTCCTTCTACCATGGCAAATCACTAAAAACTAATTATACGCAAATGTTTTACTACAGAGCTTATTGGATTACGAACTAGAAAATAAAAAGGGTTTTACAAAGCGTCAACGCAAAAGCTGCAACAGTGGTGAGTAAAAAATCATCTAGTTTTCTGCCATCCACTAGCTAGACAATGACTATAAGCAATACTATTGAGAAAAAGGTCACTATCGATAAGATAAACTATCGATAGTATCGATACTATATATCGATCGGGCTATCGATACTATTGCTTTTGCCCAACTATCGATAGTCTATCGATAGACTATCGATAGTGGACTATCGAGCGGCAACACTAGCGGGGAGTATTCGGCCGACGACTGGGTGGTATAGATGTATCTGGCACCGACTGTACCTCAACCTTTTAGATAGAAAGTACGATAAATCGCCTCATCCATCCAGCGGGGCCTTCGCTTGTATTACGCTCAGAATAAATAAAAATAATTCTGATTGAAACTTGTCCCAAAGTACCTCTCAAAGACATTTGTATAGTCATACACATGTCTTGACAGTTAAAAAAGAAATACTATGTTCGGAAAGGACCCAGTTATACTATTTCCATTTCTTTATTTTCTTGATGACAGCTCCTGTGTAACCTTGTGCGAGCATTTTTTTACATTATGTATGCATTATTTTATAAAAATATGACGTTTACACACGTACAGGGTTATATAATACCAAAGTCGGAGAAACTGATAGGGATGGAGCTATGGATGGAGCTAGAGAGCATTACATCAAATTAGAACTGTCATCGAGAAATTAAAGAAATGGAAATAGTATAGTAAAATAATATCACACTCAAAAAGTACGTAGGAGGTTATTATGATCGTTGTGAATTAAAAGGATCCAAACCACAAAATGTTACTATGGCGTTATTGAAGTTTAAAGTTTCAACTGTATTTGGTCATTGATATACTTTTCATGAATCCTGTTTTATAGGAAAATATTTAAGTTAATATATATGCTTTATTAATTAAAATAAGTTTGAAACGCTGTAGTTTTATGTTTTTTTAGATATTAGGATAAAAATGTGTCTGGGTCGTTTTTGGTAAAAGCCATTTTATACTATGTTAAACTCACATGAAATTTCGCAGTAACGATCCAGTTCATTTAATTTTAATTAATTTATTTAAGTAATATCATAAAACAAGCAGTCATTATAAATGAAATTGTTTAATTTTTGTGTCTCGCACAAGAAGCATTGAGAACAACATAGTTTTTTCCATATCAAATGTTTCAACATTCAAAGTTTGAATCAGTTGTTGCTTGCATTAAATCTTTTTTCATATTATTTCTTAAATCCTCAGCTCTTTTTAGTGTTTCAGTCCTCAGTGTTTTATTCTCTCTTGTTTCAGTTTTGTCTCTTCTTCACCGGTACAGTTTTTTGTTAAATGGGTCACACCTCAAAACGGTACGTGTAGTACGTACCGTTTTGAGGGTCTCGCACCGCAGGTTAAAGTTTTCGTAAAATATGTTTTTTAATCTAGATGTGACACAGGAGCCTTAGCTTCTCCATATATTTGTTTAAATTTTTCTTAATACAGGTCATATATTTTATAGACAGTTGTATAGACAGCCACTGTTATGCCCACGCCTGTAGTGAGACTCATATTTCGGTAATGAGTTAATGATATTTTTAACAAATTGAATATCTTCTTCGTTTGTATTATTCCGCTTCCCTACAAACTTACTTCTTTGATCTTTGATGAACTTACCGTCACGATGCTTACCTAATGATACATCAACTTTTTTGGGTGATATTTGAATTTTTTTTACAAACATGTCCCTGCAAACTTCAATATTACGAATACTTCTAAACTCTCTAGGTCTATTCTGCTTATTTTGATTTCTAGACTTTCCACCCGCGGATCTGACGAACACGGAAACATCGAAAAGTTCGATATTTTTGAAGCTTAACTTTGAATAATCTTTTAGGGCATTGGATCTGTAGGGACTTTTAGTATTTTATATTTAATTATGTCCTAAAGGTCAGTAGCAAATTTTATCTGTATGCGAACATACATACCACAATTTTTTCGACTATTTTGACTAGACTATAGGTAGGTATAGTTTAATATTTTACAGATTTCGATCAACAAAATATAGCTTGTTTGGTTCCACATCAGATAGCTTTTCTTTTAAACTAGGCACTACAATTCTTGGACTCGCCTACATGTTCTCAGAAAGTCCCCTCGATGACCTGTGACTCTAATTTCCTCTCCAATTAAAAAAAAATATTTCAATTATTTCTATCGTTTTACTTTCTGTTTATAAAATTTTTGTTTTATTTCTTAACATTAACCACTGTGACAGCGAATGCTGTGTACATCTATAAATTGTATATTACACATATCAGTATATAGAATTAAAAATGTTATGTAATGTAACTTTAATATATTCACTGTTGGTGTATCTTAATAAATAAATAAAATCGACATTAAACCGCATTTATTAAATGACCTTAATACTACATCATTACTTTGTTATATTATTTTGCCTTGTCCAAACTGCTTGTGGTATTAACTATTAATGAATAATTCTACTGTCCTCTTTAATTTTATACTAAAATACTGTAAAATATTACCGGTGAACCATATAAATATATAATTTTACTATATAAATAAACCTGACAGCCCCTCAATCCATACAGATATCCTATTATATAATTTCCATAGATGAATTCCCTGTTTTTTTCGTGGTCAAAAATTCCGCAACCAATTTTGCGAATTGATAAGCTTTTTTTTTCTATTTTCTATTCAATAAAAAACATTGGAAGTTAAAACTCATTATAGTTAATTTCCGCATCTACCAATTTCCTCGTTTTTTTATATAATCAGACACTTAATTTTAAAAGAGAGTACTTATTAAATACCAAGATTTTAAATCGAACCATCTGGACAAAAGCAGTCTTCGTCATCTGATCAGCGAAGTCCGATTATTTATTAGAACCAAGCGCTTGGATTTTGCTTTGTGCAAAATCCAATCCAATAAATCTATATTTGCACGCAAAATGTTTAACAAAGTAGAAAGCTCTAGAAATATTTTAAGATTTGTCAAGTGTAAGAGCTAAAGAAATATAAATATAAAATCTCTTACCTAATCATAGGTTCAAACGGCAAGTTACGAACAGGTTGCAATTGTCTAATTGCAATTTTATAAAATCGAATAGTTTACTAATATTTTTCGGCAAATAAGAAATGAAATTAATTTACTTTTCATAAGCATTGCAGTGTAATAGATAAGAATTTTGGCAACGAACGCACAATTTTCAAAGTTCTTGTGTTAGCAGCACAGCTAAGTTAGTTAGTTGCTAACTAAGTTGAACGCGTTGAAGTTACAGAGAAGTGCTGCTATATTTAAGCATTTGCTGACCTATGTTTTAAGTATGTAGTCTCATTGTTTAGCCTTTTGAATACGACATACTATTATTTAATCGATGAATTGGAATACACCTAGGTATATTCTCCACAGACAATATATACAGTGTTTACCAAAAAGCTTTTGTAAGATATGAAAGAAGCGCAGCAGGTTGGGGTAATCTCTAAGTAAAAATACTTATAGGTAAATACAAAAAATCAGCAAACATCAGGTGTGACTAGAGATCCGCTGTAGGTTTATCATAATACCGTCTATCAATGTTCGAACTTACGAGCTTTAGTTTCGTTTATAACACTGGAAAAATGTTCTTCTCACTTCCAATAAAGCGGAACTTATTCAATAGACTAAATAGGATGGGAATTAAACTGCAAACTAAATTGCAAAGAATCTGTTACCTCAATATCCTTCCTGTAGTTTGAACCCGCAACCTTTCGTACCCGTTTAGTCGGCCTTTAGGTTTAGGTAAAATGTAATAATATAATGCGATAAAATCCAGCTAAAAGTGTTTTACTTATAATGAATCGTAAAAATTTAAGGAAATTTAATGAATGTATTTTCTAACTTATTTATTTTCTGTCCTATCAATCGATAACGATATATTTACTCAAATTGCGTCGTGCTGTTAGTAGCAGCTTACGCCGAGCACGTGGCATAGCTCTGACTGTAACGCAAGCTAGCTTGTGGAGGTCTCCAAAAGGTCAAAACTTTGAACGCAGACAATAAGAGAGTCATAGGAAGTGTATTTGACGTGACAGTCCCTGGCATCATTTGTCGTTTATTGTTAGATGTCACATATCAAATTTCTAAAATAAACTTTCGAAGTGTGTGTATTTTTTGAATAATTTCATAATAATGCCTTCAAACGTTAATTTGTCGATGTCGAAGATATGCTCGGAGGATAAAGGTATAATATATAACAACCGTGTGCGCTTGGGTAATTGGTACGAAGCCACACAGCTTGAGGAGGTAAATATCTAGATATGTACATACATACCTATAACTTCCTTGTTGCTCCTTGTTAGTTAGAGCCTCTATATATGGAGCGCTATCTTTGGTGTAGACACTATTTGTGTCTAGTTGCTTCCACTGCGAAAAATTGTTCGGTCTGGGACACTGGAAACTAAAATTGTCAGTTGAAGACACAAGCAACATCATCTTTTCTAACTAAGGTATCTTGCGGTGTCCCGTGTAGGTAACACTTAACCGGAGACTGCGCCCGATAGCCAACACCAGGCGTAGCAGCTAGCCGCAGCAACACGATCCTATCATGGTGTACTGTGTCAGAAACAAAAAGTGTACACGTTGTCGCAGCCTCTAATCGTCTAAGCTTTCGTCTTTTATTTCACTTGACATATAGTGACGATGAAGACAAGAGTATTACATGCCTGTTCAAAAGCTAAGTACCTATTAAATCTTCTTTTAGAAGACCTGGGACTCTATGGCCATTTTGCCCTCGGAATCAATGCCTTTCTTTCTCTTAAAATCTCCTCATAGATATACCGAGCGTATGGCCCCCAATAGCAAAGCTTATAAGATATACAATATGTTACAGTTTATATTGGATTATCATCAGCTATATTTTTAAGAGTTTAATGTCATACTCGTAATAAACATTATCATTTATCAAGTAAATGTCTGCAATTATTCTGTATACAACAAACTTAAAAGGCTGCCACTACATTGAATTAAGAAGTTTAAAGATTACTACATATGTTTCTATTATATTAAATTTATAACATCTTAACTCGTAAATACTCAGTCAAGTTAAGCTGAGGTACACAAAGAAATAAATACGTTTTGGTATTTTATTAATTATTTATGTAGGATAAACGAGGATCATTTCATTACGTACTAGAGCAAAATAAAAACCGCTGCTTATTTATAGAAAACTACAATTTTTTTACCACTACACTTTCAGTACAAATTAAATAAATTCCTGGAACAAATGAAAGGCGGTAACCTAATGCTGGCAAAGTACCGGATCACTGAAAAGAACCTGCTTGCGCCCACAATCCTAACGCAATCCGCTGGTGCCATCCACTTCGGGTCCAGGATTGGCTTGTTGGCACCTCATATGCCAGGTATCAATGATCATAAGATTCTACTCTAGCGATATCAGCCTTAGTAAATTAAACGGATGGATTCATTTTTATATACCACTACGATTGCTTACGCCATGTTGGCAGACTTGTTCGGTTGTTTAATTCACGATGATGATGATTTTAGTGAAATGATTTAATAATAAGGCTAATAGTATAAACAATAATAATAATATAATAAATATCCGCTGAAAGTTGAAATAACCAGGCTATGGAACAATACAGTTATTACTATTCCGATTATAATTCGGGCCACAGGTGTTGTCAGCAAAACTCTGAAGAGGTACTGGGAACAACTAGATGCATAGATAAATATATTAATAATAATAAAAAAATAAATGTCCTTATTCTACAAAAGGAGGCTGCACGTCTTCAACGACGATAATTAGTAAAGCACTCGGAGATACAGTCTTTATCACGAAAAACTCACAACCACAGTCACAAAACGAAACACAAACTCTACAAGAGAACACTCACCACAATACAAATAGTGATTATTGTGCCGACTAGAGACTTAGAGGCTAAATATATTCTTTCTATAGGGTCTCGGGATATTTATAAAAAACTGGTCATCGTGTAAAAGCTGTGAAATAATAAATAATATTGATAATAATATTACACTTCGTTGTCAAACCAGTTACAAAATTAAAGTACACCTAGATTAAAACTACAAAAAAGAAGAGAATGACAACGTGGGCGGCCTTATAGGTGCTCCCACATAGCAGTTATATAACGTTAGAGACTGTTATTTAACATTTGTTGTCTAACTTTTTAAAACAAAAGTTATCAATTTGATAATGATGTTAAACATCTCAATTTACCAAAATGTTTTACAACTGATTACAACATGACATAACAAAATATAACTTTTGTTGTATAACATCATCAGAGCCTAAGCGGGACGTTAGCGGAAGGGCGCTAGGGGAAGGACAAACCCAAACTGGTTGTAACATAATGTTATAAGATGTTATACAAAGAGTTCAACCAGTGTGGGAGCGTGTATAACATATAACATTTCTTGACATGTTGTAGCGTATGTTACACGCTGTTATGTTATCGTGTTATGTTATAATTCATAAATTATAAATTAACTAGAACTACTGTTGAGCATTTTAGCAAGATACTGAAGTAACAGAGTAGACAAATACATATAAACATACATACATAAATACCATAATTAAACTTTTGTAGTAAATATTCTTAGTGTATTATTTAAGTGTTTTTACCGAATGTAGACAGGGAATGAATTCCGTGGCTTTCACCGTGAACGGCTGCTGATAAGTACGGGATGTGCGCTTAGGAGTAGCCAGCAAAAAGTTACTAGCTGATCGCAAGCTACGCTTATGGTGTTGATGCCGTTCGTTTAAATATTGGGGCAGGATAACGTTGAACAGTATCCCGTATAACAAATATTAAGTACCTTCGTAAGCATTCCTTCCAAATCGATTTGGGAGCCACATGAGCTTTGTGCGAAATTTAGAAACATGATCTTATTTACGCAAGCCAAATATGAATCTTATGCAAATATTTTTAAGGCGCTCAAGCTTGTTTAATCGCTCTTCCGTGAGATCGAGATATCTCATGTCAGCGTAATCCAGTATAGGAAGTATCAGTGATTGCGTTAGAGCAATTCTGGTTCGTATGGGAAGAAAATCGCAAAGCCTTCTAAGAGAGCCTTCTAGTCCAGAATAGACCCTTCTACTTACTGCTTCTTACTGCAGTTTCCATGACATTCCGGGGTCTTATATAATACCTTTTTGCCTGCGCTACAAACACACGATTGAACTTACAATAACAAAACCATGTGTCCATTCCATGAACACACCATGAACTGAGGCGAAAGTATATGATATCTGAGCGATTTGCATAAGACTGCGTATTGACCAAAGCAGGACGAGGAATTTGGCGCATGCAAGAAAAAATATACCAACAGGATTTCAGTTTGTTTGTTACATTACATTGTAAAAAAATATTTATATAAATGTATTGTAATGTGTTAAATAAATAAAAAGAAGTAATCGTAAAAATAGTAGGTGACACTCGTCGTTAATCTATTGAACAGAAAAAACAGATACTTAGTTGTTTTTGTATTTGTATCTAACACTCTGAGGGACAACTTCTTTTAATATACGTTTTGCAAATGCATTTATTTTATCGAGGTGAATTTGATCGATAATCCGTACCCTCGTGTTGAGTTTACAAGAGACTTATACAGCAGTAATCGCATGGAATATGGTATTTTCCATTTTATTTGAGAAAATTTTGCAAGAAAATTTTATATACCGTTACAATGGTTTTGCATTAACAGTTGAGATATGGATGATATTATGTATAACATGGTTAATTAAAGAAAGGAATCATAAATAGCGGCTCGTACTTGCATTGACAGATAGTACAGTTAGCATACAAAATTTCAAAAGATTTTTATCTATTCAAAAATAATAAAAACAAGACTGGGTTTTCAAACTAGCTTCTGACATCAGCTTCGTCGGCGTGAAAGTTGAGAGACACGTGCCGCCATCCACTATCATTACGACGTTATTGTTGTTTTCATCGGAAACAGTGCGTTTTTCGGGATTAAAGGACCCTATGTCCGTTTCTGTAATTTTTCCGTTTCGGCAATTTAAATAACAAAACTTCAGGAGAATCCTTATGATGTTGGTTAAAATAAAACACGAATATTATTTAAATCAAGACTAATATTTATTTTACTTACCGTATGCGCGAGAGAGTATAGACGGCACTAGTGTGCGAGCGAGAGAACATGATAAGTACCGCCATTTCCAATTATTTTCTTTAATGAAACATGTTATATATATTACATGTTATGTAATTATTATTTCACCTATTTTAACGTCTATAGATGCTATCTGTAAATTTATAATATACTCATACTTCAGTTTGATACATTATTTGATTTGATAAATAAATAAATGAATAAAATAAATGAATAATTTATTATTTATTAAATAACCACAAACTAAGACAAAGATATTATGTTTTGCATTAAAATTGAACTAAACTTACTCGTTTTAAACAAAGTATTACAGATTTCTGAAGGAATTTAAATCTTTACTTATTTTTCGCAGTTAAAATTAATAATAATAATAATAATATTTATAACAAACACACCACATTTTCTAGCCCAAATTAAGTATCATTAAGAACTTGTGTTATGAATACTAGATAACGGAAAAATAAACTTAAGAAATATATAAGCACACATAGATTTTTTTTTCATATAAATATTAGAATGAACTTAAATAAATATATATACACATCCATGACTAGAAAGCAAATATAATAAAATATCTGCCTCTACCAGGATTCGAAACCAGGACCTCTGGCATGGAAGGCAAGGCTACTTACCTCCACACCAAACAGGCCGTCGAATGAATACCTACGCGTTTCGGCCGAATAGGGATCGAAGTGTAGTACGCCGGCCAGTAGTTTGTGTCCAAGGCCTGATTGGAGCAGTGTCTATCATGTTTTAATGCATGCCTGTACGTAGTCGTGGCGGGAAAGCGGAAGTAAAATAATATTTTGATTCCAAAACTTCTCCCCATCCAGGGTGGATAGGTGAACACGTGTTTCCGAGTATCCCCCCTAGGGTGGCTGTTTCAAGGTGGATTAACAAAATAACTTTTGCAGAACTGCATGAAGCTTCACCGCACAGCTTTTGTGTATATGCAGCCTAAAGCTATGGTATCTACTCATACGTGACTTAATGATGTCTTGTTTATAGCACTCAACAAAGTTTCGAGAAATTTGTACAGATAAGCATCGAGGTGCTTCAGTATGGAATGAAACTTTAATAACTCGAGGGATTGCTTGTTTGTTTAGGACCAAGGGTATAATAGCTAAATTTTTAAAGTACTAACATACCTGCAAGGGATGTTTCAGGACCTCATTAGTGGGTAACAATAATTAAATTTCGCGTTTTCAGTAGCAATTCCTTAAAGTTCAATAAACCTTAAAATGTAGTAAGTACCTAGTTTTTGCAACAACATAATTCTGTGAAGACTTAAGTATCACAAATTTCCAGAGAAACATTTTTGTTACCTGCTATAATCACATACAACTTATATTATTATGGCTATTGTAATTTTCATCCATAAGTTTGATATCTCCATCAGCTGATGAAATCCCAGCCGAAGGCAAGAAAGGACTGTTACTGGCTGGCCGTATATCCTCTGATGAGATGGACCGTGCTCAAGAGCTAGCAGACGGCTGCAAGATCATTGCTGTGAATGAACTGAAACCCGCCAACAGGAGCTGCTTCACCATCATGAGTGCTGACTACTGTGACAGGAACCAGGAAAGCTTGAAATATAACCAGGAGTTCTTGCTGTGTCTTACGAGTTCTTTGGAGAAAAAGGTCACATTATTTAATTTATTGACTTACATCTTTATGTCTCTTTCTCTCTTTCTTGCTCTTTCTGTTCAACTGAACAAAGTTAGTTTTCTCAACGTACTAGGTCTGACTGGGCCAACGATAAAACTGTTATTTTTCAAGATGTTTTTTTTGTAAACCGAGTTGAGTTTGATAAAAAAAGAACATTGCATGGTTTTAATCACGATTAGAAAGACACACACTTGCCGCCTGCCTGATGTCTTCAATAGACTTTCTAATAATGTAGATATTTTTCATGTTTCCCTCAATGAGTTTCGCAAGAAATTAGTAGAGTTTTTCAGTGATGCGTCACATAGTATTTAATGCTTTCATATATTTCAAACTTCAATTTCGAACTACTTTATATTTAATTTAATTTGCTTAATTAATTTTATTGTGCTAGACGTATTCTAATTGTTATTATTTCGCCTTTGTTTTAACTCACTGATATTTTAATTTTTGTTTTATGTTTTGTTTGAATGATGTGTCTACCTTAATAAGAACTGCATTTATGTTATATAGTTGTAAGCAAATTATGTTCAATTTATGAAATAATGTTATGTCTACTGGTGGTCCTTAAATATATAAATAAATACCAAGACAGATATATGGGTGATACCGCCGGGACTTACAGTTGAAAATAAATTGGCTGGCCGAAAACCGAAACATCAACCGTTCATCATAACTATGTTTTTACTACTAAACCTCACTTCAATAGTTGTCAACCTTTCCAGCCGCTGTACATCCGATACGATCCGAACCCCTTCCCAGGTCTAAACGGGATGATGCCTCTGTATCTCAGCGAGCACCCTGTGTCCAACACTCGTTGGAAAATCCTGCCCGCACAACAGCCCAATATCACGAGGTTTGAGCGAGAAGGACAGCCGGTTCAAGTAGGTTTCTGTTGTCTTCTCGTAAACAAATTTTGTGTTTGTATGATACAACGTTCCTCATTGTTTATGTATTTAATACTAAGCCATTCTTAGGATTATAATGAGACAATAACAAAAAAAATAAAGGAAGTAATCTAGAGTACGTGAATATTTCTTTAAAAGATTACCTTTATAAACAGTTGTCATTCTTTTTTTTGAGATAGGCTATGTAATTAAATAATATGTTTGAATTTTAATTTTAACATAAATCTGTGCATATTTTGCGTGCATTTTTGCAATACACTTACTTGATATAAAATATTATTCACGCAGCAAGCAAGTTATTTATCATCCCCAAAGGGGAGATAATAATGGAAAACAACAATTTAAAACCACTTCAAATTCAATCGTCCATTAAAGTTAATTTACTCCAGTTCACATGCCAGACATCTTTGTCTCGTTGAATATTCCTACATACGATGTATTGTCACTAGGTGCTATCTATAAAAATGTAAATGTGGACATGTGTCGGCACATTGATCCGTTGAAGAGCTGCAGAGAGATTTGCTCAATAGTCTAAGTTTTGTGCTGAGCTGTGCAAATGGAAATTGGAAAGTGAAAGCTTGTTTAAGCGAGTCTTGTTTTTGCAAATTGGGTGATATGTTTTTAAAAGCAAATAAGTAAAAACTTCTACAATATACAAATAATCATAGCCAAGAACACCCGCAACATGTCACTACAAAAAAAATCAATGTAATTAAAATCGGTAAGTTCGGGTGATTGTAAAGACAAATAAATTTGACTTAATAATACCTTCTCTTTGCGTTCAGTATATTATAAACACCATACTTGATTATTTCTCTATTATCATATATGATTACTATGAAGTTGATGGTATTTGCTAACTATCTAGTTTCAAAAATATCATGACGTTAAAATTAGTAACGTCTTTGAAATGCAATGAAATGAAATACATAATATACGTGTATAGTATTCAAAAATAAAGATAAATATTTAATACTTGACTCGATTTTTCTAACATAAAAAGAAAGTCAGGTTTTAAAATCGTATTTTAACCTCACAAGCTAAAATACTAAAATAAAATGATAAATATATTTTATTTAAATTTAGTTAGCACAAAGCAAAATTAACAATTTCAACGTTATTACATCAAAGCTGGGGGTAACAAAAACCAAATGGAAACAAAACCTGTAGAGCGAAGTGCAAACGAGGTCCTCCAAATTGAATAAAATCAGCCGCAGCGGGATTGCATAATTCACCGACGAATTTTAAAAGGTGATCTAATGAATGTGCCACGGCCCTTTGGCGCAGTAATCTATGTACTTGGTTGTAAGGGAACAGGTAGCAGTACGATGCTTGTAAGGAAATATGTTTGTATGCTCTCTAGATCTTTGGTACCTGTGTGGGCATTAACTCTAAGATGAATTATATCGTAATAGAGTATAATTTGTTAGTACTAAATAGATAATTTATAGAAAAAACGATCTCAGAATCAATTTACGTACTTCTCTCCACTAATTTCTCCTTTTAGCAGAAATATGGTAAGCAGTTGAATTGGTCCCAGCGCAAGAATTTTTGCAAGATCTTATGTAGCCCGTGTGCATTGTCATCCGAGCTGCTGGAAGACCTGTCGTAAAGTCTGATCTCAATGCCTTCAAACTTTATTACGTTTTCCTTTTCACCAGCATCGTCTTCTGTCGTAACGACTCAACAGTATCAGCTAAGGTATAATTATTTCGGTACCCGTGTACCAAAGATACTGTATCCCATTTTATCAAGGCAAAAATAATTCTAAGTTATATTTATTTAAGTCTACATTAACCGTTTTCACCGGGATTCGTTCATCCAAATAACTTTTTTGACACATGTAGAGTGTTCAAAAGGAAATTGAGTATTTTTTAACCATATACAGGTGAACACTGACGTGGTGATCAACCATTGTTCCACTAACGTCAACTTGGGGATCAATGAGAGATGCTGGACTATGGGATTTTGGGGAAGGGTGAGTACTACTAAAGTTATTTACATGTTAAAGTCAAGGCATCTAGGCGTTTACTTACATCTTACGTTTATTCGATTTTTTAATCGAATCTTTCGAACCGGTGATATCTGAATTATCTTAGAAAGAAAATGGTGCTTTGCCAAGTTAAGGCTAAGTTGTAACTTTTTAATTCATACTTAATTATTAAATAATGATAAATGATAACGATAATCTTCGGTGATTAAAGTGTCACTGACTGATATAATTCCTTTATTCTGGACATAACTTTTCTAAAAGGTGGTTGTTATGGGTGTGGAAAGAAATATTGTGTCTATTAAAAGTTTATATACATACTTAGTTAAGTAAGAATAATTCTAAATCAATTATAATTTTTTAAGAACTGTGTATCCCATTGTGAAAATTAACAAGTCTATACAGGTTCATAATATCAATATCAGACTAGTAAATAACTATAGACTGACCATCTCCATACAAAAATTCGTGACTCGGAAAAAGCTCAAAATCCAAGCTATTACTAGATGTCGCTCTCAAATAGCTTGGACCAACCTAGTCGTCTTTAATTTTTATATGAATTATTGACGAGAAACGTAAAACAAAAATATTTGTTTGTATATTAATACGGACTAAAACTGCTAGATGGCGTTGTCAAATAACCTGAAACCTTAGCAAGTAAATAGTTGAGTTCATTCCAGGCCCTCAATAAGCTTTTGATTTCAGTACTTTACGCAAAAAATGACTATACCTTAATTTTTATAACATTTTATAATAATTACTAAAGAGAAAGTCAGAACCAAATTACGTATATAAATATATAAAAGACATAAAAGCAAATCAAAGAATATGTAACTGCGTGCATCTTTACCGATAGAGACAAGGTTCTCGAACTATAGGTTAATCATTATGCAAAAAGAATTACTTGAGGTAATCTTTATGATTTAAAATAGATGACATAGGTATTCAGTTGTATTAATTACTTTAAAAAGTGTCAAAATCATAACATATTAAATAATATCACAAAAAATATATTTATGTCAGCTTTATAGTCAAATATTTTATTTTGTGCTTTTTATTTGTTTGGATTTATGTGCTAAATTATTTTCTTTGATCGGCACGAGTCACAGTAGGCGAGCAGAAAAATTGTGAATTCAAAGAAATGCAGGGAAAAGTTCCAATACAAACACACACCCATAGCAACAACAATAAACGACAAAGAATTCAAATTATCAAACAAATAAAATGTTGTCATAAAAAGAACAAAAAAAGTTGATTTAAGTTTTAAGTGTCTAAATACAATATTTACAAAATATTTCAAAATCCATCCAGCAAGAAAATATTTTTTTAACTACTGCAAAATAGTTATGAGTTATATGCATTATAAATAAAAATTATGCACTTATTAAGACATAATTTTTATGGATATCAAGAAATAAATTAAAATATTATATACCAGTTAATTAAATTCACTGAAATTCGTTTTATTATGTTAAGGCAGATAAGAACAAACTGTGGAGATGAATGCTATATTTTTGTGGGAAAAATTATATACTGGCAATACAGTAACCCAGTAACACTACAAATAATATCCGGGGTGGTGTAAAGATTTCTGTTACTGAATTATAAGAGCGGCAACATAGCATCAAATAATATAATGCACTAGCTGGCAACGTCTGTTGTCGCCTGATACCTACGGATAGTACTTGCAATGAAATATCAAATGATTTTGTAAACAGCTCCATCTTAAGTTTTTTTACGCATTATTTTGACTAAATTTAAATAACTTGTAAATCTAATACAACTAACGCCATCTCTCTATCTTAAAAACAACTATTTTTCAAGTCACAAAATTTTGTTAGACATGGTTAGTCTATAGTTATTTACTAGTCTCTGATCAATATCAAGGAATTACCATTTTTTTCCAGAATTGTGTGCCCCTAATGAAAACAAACTTAGATATCTACGGCCGGGAACTTCCGAATAATATCTGGCAAATCTATTCGCCGATCCAGTGAAATAAAGGGGCAGTTACAATTAATGGACATTGTCGATCGTTAACATTCATGAATTATTTTGTGCTTGTATTATATAAAAAATGCTGAGATGTTTGTTTTGATTACAATTGTATATTTCAATTCTGGTGGGTTTATATTATTATTTTTGTTTTTTTTTAAGCACGCTCCTAACTGTTTACCTTTGGCTGTTTTCATTTATTTTTAAATAAAATCAATCTTGCCTTTAATTATAGTTTTACATACTATCAAACAAGATCTAGCTTAGCTCAGACTATTACGCCCAGGATTTTTGATTTATCGTTGACACCTACTTATGTAAATGGTTTCACTTTACATTATTACCAGCTTTCTCCCGTGGCCTCGCTCGTGTTAAGTAAGTGAGGTGGTAAAGGCGACAGTATAATATCTCCATAAGAAGCAGCTGACTTAGTAAGACTTCTAATTGATGTAGCAATTAATATACTTATATTAATTTGATGCATTCATTAATACTTTAAAGATAGCAAAGTTTTTATTTTATAATTGCTTGAAAATACTTAATGAAAGGAACATTCCTTCAGCACAAAACGAACACACCCCAACAAATGAAAAATCGAGTAATTAGTTTTGTTTCATATATTTTCTTAAATTTTCACGATTCATACTTTAAATAAAACACTTTTTACCGGATATTATCGCGTATATTTTAGTTAATTTTAAAATTATTTCGACGTTTCGGCATCTTTGCAGTTGCCGTGGTCACGATAGACTAAGGTGTTGTTCATCTATTGCCAGTAATAAAAGGCGTTAATATGTATTGACAATCATGTAGTTTTTATTACTGGCAATAGATGAACAACACCTTAGTCTATCGTGACCACGGCAACTGCAAAGATGCCGAAACGTCGAAATAATTTTAAAATTAACTAAAATATACGCGATAATATCCGGTAAAAAGTGTTTTATTTAAAATAGTTTTGTTTCTTTTAGTTTCTTGTAAATTATATTTTTCATGTAGATTAAGATTTAAAAAGTACCTGAGCAGGTTATGACGATATGACGTTGATAGCTTTTTTGATTGTTGGGGTAGGTTCATTTATGATATATAAACTATTGCTGCGTTCCGTTTGCCGAATACAGCGCTCACAGCGCTAAAAGTGCTCAAAACCGTTCCGATTCGTTTTAGCGCGCTAAAAGTGTTATTAGTGCTATTGCAATCGGAACGGTAAATATCGCGCTAACACTCTGTTTGTTCGTCGCTTAAGTCTAAAGTTACAATATCATTAAGATCTTTGACCCTGAATGAAGCAGGAGCCATTTTTTATTACAAAAGAAAATTAATATACAAGCTTTTAAAATCTTTAATCGACTAATAAAAACATCAACAAAGTAACGTCATGTGTCAGTATTGACAGGCCGCTCTCAGCGACCATGCTCCGTAGCTTGGGCACTGTGAGCGGGAAGATGGCGGCGTTTACGACGTCATTGATGACGTATCGATAACGCTGTGAGCGCGCTCACGGGCGATCGGAACGGGTATATGAGCGCTGTGAGCGCTGTAATCGGCAAACGGAACGCAGCATATGTTATCAAAACTCTTTGTCAATGTCTTACTGACAGCCGCGGCGTCATAACCAACCATCAGTTTGACGTTGACAGGTGCGTTGCATAATGAAGAACTTTTAGAAAAACGCATAGTATATGGAAACAAGGCTACAGGTTACACGTGTGCGATTCACTTGTTATTTGACTTACACATAAACAACGAGATTAATGTAGGTTATCTTAAAAACATGAACATAACGGGATAGGTAAATTAGTAAGAGGAAAATCTATACACAACAAAAAGGATTGTGCTCCTTTAAGAAATGTTTTTATTGAATTTCTTCATTATAGTTAATACAACAAAAACATACATTGTTTATTAATAATTGGCTATGTCTAGAAATTCTTTTTTAACTTATATTATGGTGTATACTTTTTACATTCTTTCGAATTTCATTCACTTTTCTGGGGCAAAATTGTATTGAGACTGTACGAAAATGTATATCATGTTCTTTTAATTTGTAGTATATATCTGATTATCTAAAAACGTGAAATAAATACTCGATTATAGAACAGAAGCATCGTTTACTCCCATAAATAGAAATAGATGACCAATTTCTTTTTTAATTGAAAAGTAAATATTTTTAATTGTCCTACTTAATGATGTCCAAAAATGTTTAATGTGTTTTATCCTTAACACTTAGTTTTAAATTATCGTAGATTTATTTACTAATAATGATATTTATAAATAAAAAAAAAATAAGTACTTACCTGCTATAACATTCGAATAAGTTAACCATTTTTTTAAACGTTTGATCTACCAATATAAAATCAAACGGTATTTCTTCACTGTTTCTTTTCAAACCTTTCTTGCTGATGTTGATTTTTCGTGTAATTTTACTCGCTATCGACTGCTTGCAGGGAATAAACAGCTTGTGCAAAAAATAAAGTTCTTAAACCATTTTTAATTTCGATCAACGGAGATATTTTTCAGTTTAAAGAGTCATTAGTATTCATAATATTTAACGGTATAGTTAGCATAGTTACTTCAATATGCTACTATTACAGCGCATGTTTCGAAAGTCATATACTCCTGTTATCGTTTTGCTGACACTTTTAGTTTGCAACATATAGCTTTTGATTGAAACTAATTCAGGTATGAAATAAATGTGACATTAAAGTCCGTTTTAAGGTTCAATACGAGAATGTATGAAACTTTTCTTTACGTATTTGTCGAAATCAAAAATATTAAAGATACTAACAAAACTGAAATAGCAAAAAAATACTGGTATACGTGTTTTATTGGACTTTTTTTGTTCCCTTCCACGGAGAGGGCAAGAGGATAAAAATGCTCTGACGCATACTCCGCGTGCGCGATCGGAGTTATGTGGGACTCGCTCCGAGCCTACCAGAGCCCTACCCACTAAAAACCCCCCTGAATTACTCGTGCAATTTTTTGCCACACAGCCTTCATCTGAGCGACAATCAACTGGAGAAAGAGGCCGAACTAGCGGGGCCCAGAAGGGGTGACCCGCTGGGATTACATAGCACTGAAGGTGAATACATAGCACTTTAGAGCAAGGTGCTCAAAATGAAAATAAAAATTGAATTCATTCGAATTTACATTAGAATTAGAAGTTGCGGCCTTTCTCGGTCTAGCGACTTTGAACTTCGAATCTAAAACAGGGGTAGTATACGAGACTGAGTCTCGAACTAGAGGATTGGGATGGGTTTCGGCGCGTTTGAAGAACGCTTCAGAGAGTGTTTTGAGGTGCTGTTGCACTGTGTGTCTGTGCAGTCTCTGTGCAGGTCTGTCTCTGTGCAGGTCCACGTTACGCACGTACCAAGGTTCGTTTGTGGCCCTGCGGCAGAAGAGAGTTTGAACTACCTGCAGTTTGTGCAGTACGGAGAGTTTGGCGTGGGCAAAAATTGGCGAGGCATATGTCATAACAGGTCTAACGCAGGTCTTATAAAGCGTACTTTTGTTTCTATACTCTATAGGCGGCCTAGGCGCCTATATAGGCGGAATTGTATAAGTAGGTATAAGTAATAAGAAAAGTCTCATTCATTTCTTTTTTAACAATGTAATTAACTGCAAAAGAAAAGAAACAATTTCTTCTTTATATACTTAAATATGTTGATTGTTGTCATAACATTGCGTGCTGTTGTCACCTATAATTGAGTCTACGACTTGCAATAACTTGTTAAAACTATGGTCCAAATGTGCATTATTTGTTGTAAACTTGTTGGTGATCTAATAGATAAATAAATAAATAAGTTAAAAACGGGCGAGTTTCGTTACTCTATCGACGTGTGGTTTGAAAGAGAGCGTCTGGTCTAAGGTGACGCCTAAGTATTTGGTACTGCGCTTCCAGGGGATAGGAGTGCCTAACATTCGGATGTGGAGATTGTAATCGGCGATACGACGGTGTTTGCAGTCGAAGTAAACCGCAGAATTCTTGTCTGCGTTCACATCGATGCGCCAATTTTGAAATCATGAACCGAGGGCGTTTACGGCCCTTTGGAGTCTGGTGACGAGACCCGGGACACTGAGGCCTTTGGTGTAAAGGGTGGTGTCGTCGGCAAAGAGGGCGAGTTTGACGCCTTTCGTTGGGACGGGAATATCGTTAGTGTACACGGTGTAAAACAGAGGGGCGAGGACTGAGCCTTGAGGGACAGTCTTTATGGGACGAGGCGCGGAAAGCGTGCCTTCATGTTTGAAGTGAAACATGTGGTGTTTGAGAAACGGTGCGATTATCCTAACTAGGCGATCCGGTAAGTCTTTTTTGTAGAGTTTATAGACGAGACCGCTGTACCAGTCTTTATCGAAAGCCTTGACTACGTCAAAGAAAACTGCGACCGTTTTAAAACGCCGCGGGTAGAAGGTTAGAGGTAGAGGGCGGGTAGAGGTTAGGAGTGCTTAGCGCGAAAGCCGAACTGATCGGGAATAATGAAAGGACCGCCATCCGTTGGAAACATGTGGTTCCGCATTCGTAGTTTAGACATGGCCTTAACGAGGCTGATGGGTCTGTGATTAGCCGGGACATTCAGAGGTTTACCTGGCTTGGGAATGCCTATGATTGTCGCTTCTTTCCAAGCTTTTGGAAAATAGCTAAGGTCGAAGCAGGTATTGAAAATGATAGGTAATAAGGTAAGCATCTGTTGAGGCAGGTACTTGAGTGCGTGGTTAAAAATTCCATCCGCACCCGGAGCCTTTTTGGAATTTTGACTTCTAATGAGAAGCGAGATATCATCATTAGATACTGTGACGTGGTCGGCGGTGATGAGGAGAGAGTCCCTGCGGGACCTCGTGCTCCACCGCCTGGATGTGGGTGGGATCTGCGGGTTGCGTACTGGGTGAGTATTGTGAGGATGTGCTGTCGGCGAAGCATTCGGCTTTCTCTTCGTCTTTGAAGGCGGTAGTGCCGTCGGGACGAGTGAGAGGAGGAATGTGGGAAGCGACGTCTACTCGTAAGACTTGGGCCATTTTATAATACGCTTGATGGGATGGGGAGATATTCTCCATCTGAGCGTCTCGGAGTTTCGCGAGGCAAGACCTAACGTATACGTTGCAGCTTATTCGCCGCTGTTCTATAGGCAGGCGTGGGATAGAGTTTGGCTCTCCGGAGAAACGCGTCCTTAGCTTTAATGAGATTGCGCACGGCAAAGGAAAGCGTGGGTTTGACTTGCTTACTTGGTATCTCTGATGGCTGAGTTGATAGTAGCAGTGAGGGAATTGACTTACGAGTCTAATTTGTCGGGCTATCTAGAGAGTCGGGCGAGATCGCGAGCGGAGAATTCGGTGCCGGAGAATTCGGTTATTTCGGATTGTGCGAGCCTCTTTGAAGATCTCCCTCGAGTTGGGAGTGTTAGACAGGCTGACAAGAGCTAATGGGAAACGCCTACCGCGGTTGGCGTGCATCTTGTGCATTGCTTCAGCCGGGATATCTTCGTTCGCGAGCTCAAACGGGATGCCCCGTGTACTACCGCGCGGATCTTACGCTCCTCCGGGAGGGCGTAAGTGTGATATGCGATTTGTCTGACTGATTAGCCTAGTGAACGCGCGGAAGTCTTCGATAGTCACGACTTGGATTTTGATGGTTGCGCCTGCGTTTGCCGCTTTAACATAATTAATTTTGTGCTCTTTGCACAAGTTAAAGACCGCGGTCCAGCGCGCTTTTGCGCAAAGGAAGACGGGTGGAGGGAGCTCAGGCTTAGGTGGGACGGGAGCGCAGCGCGTTGCTGGCTCGGACGGAGCCGACGTAGTCGCTGTCACTTGTAGTGACATTAACGGCGCGGGGGCGGGTTTTGAAGACACCGGGGTGGGCTCGGGTGTTGAGGACACCGAGGCTTTCTTTGAGTGCTGCTTAGAGCGTTTGGTGACTGACTGAAACGCGGGCTCAGGAGAGCCGGTTAAGGTGACGGCATCCGACGACGCATCGGGCGAGGGTTCAGAGTCACTCGTGACAGTCCACCTCGAAGGGCACGGGAGACGCGGGAGGAGAGCTAAAGACCAGAGGGGTCTGGGCGTTGGTGGCCTGAGGAGCCGGGATTGGGACCTGAGAGGCTGAGATGGCGTTGAATGTAACTAAGGCCTGCGTTACGACCTCATCTTTGATCGGAACACCCGACGCAGCTAGTGCCTGGGCGAAGGCCTTCAAAAAGTTTAATAAACTCTGCGAATCCATTAGGGAGGGGATGGGACTAATTATATGAATATATAAATATATTAAAACCTAGCGAACCCTAGCGGCTAACCTCCGTACCAGCGGTAGGGGGGCTGGGGAGAATAACTTAAAACTAACCGTAGTTAGTTCCTAGTAGTTAGAATCCTAAAAAGGGTACGCAGGTAAAGAGTTGACCGCGTTAGGGTCAACCTTTACCGACAGAAAGGACAAATATGCATGGAAAGACACAAATATGATAAAAATAAATATAAAAATAGAAAAGTAAATAAATAAAATAGTAGAAAGGAAAAATAAATAAAATAAAAGGACTTGATCAGTACAAATTTTGTTGTCACCGTTAGGTATCCTTTGTACTAAAACCAGAATACTGGGAATACAGAATACGCCGGGCACACACAGCACTCAGCACAACACAGCACAGCACATTGAAAAGAAAAAAATCACTTTGAGAGCGCTCGGAGGGAGTAAGAAAACCCAGAAAAACCGTATCACGGAACCAACGCGCTAGACTGTGACGTCGGTAAACTGAGCGCCACGGAATATCGGGAAGAGACCGATAGATCGGAGTCGTCTTGGCACGTCCATACCGGGCGGCGATCGGAGCGAGAACGATTTTTTTTTGTTTTATGGGACTCGAACCACCCACACAACATCTAACTCGAGGTACACCCACCGAGCTGCTTCCCATCAACGCCAACTGCCACTGACATCAGTGGTAGAATATAAATTTAAGTAAAACGTTTATTTCAGACAACTTATCAATTTCCAGGCATTGAGTTGCTATGTACTACGTACTAGAGAAGCTATTCAAAACAAATTTTGTGTCGCATTCCATTTTTACCTATTCAGTGATTTATTATTAGATGCAGCGCTACAAAAACTTTAAGTTGTCTAGTCAAACGATTTAAACATGCAGCGCTTGGATTGCTACAATAAAGTGTAACATCTTTCGGCCAATCAACGTGTGTAATGTGTCATACCAATAGATCATATTAGTGGTACAGAATGGACAAAGTATAAAATTTTACCCAACTTCACAGAAAATTAGTATATATTTTTATACTAGTAAATGAAAATTAAAATGGATATAGATCCACTTTAATTACGATAGCGTAGTCATAATTGATAAAAAAGATTATTTTAACTTAATTTACTTCATTTATATACAAATTAGTATTATATATTATACAAGTAGCTTTTGCCCATATATTAGATTTTTTGAGATAAAAGCAGGCCTCCGTTACTCCTCAATATCGGTGCTCTCTGTACAAAACTACAATTTCAGTCACGGCCGACGCTCCGCTGTGTGTGAGCATGCGCGTGTATGCACTATTTTACCCGAAAGCAAAGAGGGTTTCTCGCACCTGCCAATGTATACGTAATATTCTTTATTTTCTCGTATTATTCACACATATCCGATATATATACGACCGGGGCGTTTCAAGTCAATAGATTTTCTCAAGGATAATAATAGGATATTTATCATAATTGAAATAGCATTTTCTTTTTGTTTATAGTCATTGGAAGTGTGCATATCAGCCTGTTATTAAGAAACTATCTGAAACATTGCTATTTTTTGAGAAAAAACCGCGTAATTATCATGGAAATTTAATATACAGTACAAAGGGTTTTCAGTCGTTTATATACGACTCAGGAATAAGCCCGAAATGTTTCCCAAATAAATACGACTTTGGCGGTTAAAATTTTAAGTAACTTAATTTTGTAAGATGAAAAATCGATTTGGGTAGGCACTCTAAAACCGTAGTACTGTCACATCTGTATGCACAGATTTTTTTGGTTTATGACCGGCATAGAAAATGGCGGGCGACAACGCGTTGTTTTTATCTAATTTGTCAATTATTGTACATATTGAAAATAATATTTCCTAATGATTTTTTTAGCTATTTAACGATGGAAAGATATTCTAGAATCTTTTTTCGTGTTTTAGGACTTCTTACAAGTCAAAAGGGCACAAGTAGGCATTTTTAAGATTTTTTTCGTCACCAGAACGCGTACACGTCGATCCGAGGTCGCCGAGCGATTGCGCAGTTGGGTTGGCAAAAATCTTGCCTGCCGTGCTTGTTCTAGTACGTTAGTACATATTAGCTCAATGTTTCCAGGTGGAATTTTGTAAAGTCCTTTCTTAACGTAAGTCTCGTTCCTTTACTTACTTATACCTAATTTTGCACTAATTTAAGCACAGAAAAAAGAAAAATCAATAAAGTTGTCAAAGACTTCGACCTTCCATAATAAAGACGGTGAAGATGAAAGCTGTGACAGCGTGACTTTATTATCAAAAAAGGGACTTCTTGGAACCCCTACTCCTGGACTGTCTACGCTCCTCATTGGATTTTCTACTTCTGCACACGTCCTTGGGTTTTTACTGCACAATAAACAGTCATTATTGTATACACTGAACAATAAGTTGGGCTCACAAAAAAGAAAAAAAATTATGAATACCTCAACTTGCTACATTCATTCCGCGCCAAAAACTCCGTTTCATTGACAAACCAAAAGAAAAGTTTATTGTCGATTAAATTGTTTGTTATTACATTGCGTTATAAATTTGTTTGCTGCATATGTTATTTATGCTATGTTAGTAAATTGAATCAGTAAATGGCTAAATAATGTTATATCAAGCATTTTGGTTTATGTTGGGTTTTAAGTTACTGATTTAATTTTTCACTTTTTATTTGACTACTAACTTGGAATTAGTCCAAGTACGATTTATAGATTGCAGCCTGAAGCACTTGGTTTACTGCCTGCTCTTGTCACAGTTGTAACTAGTTACTTGTTATAGAGTCACTGTTATACTATTTCCATTTCTTTATTTTCTCCATGACAATTCTATCTATCTCGTTTATCGATATAGCTCCATCCCTATCAGTTTCTCAGACTCTGGTATTATATAACCTTGTACGTGTTTAAACGTCATATTTTGATAAAATAATGCATACGTAATGTAAAAAAACGCTCGCACAAGTTTCGCACAGGGGCTGTCATCGAGAAAATAAAGAAATGAAAATAGTATGATAGTTTCTTTGTTAAGTACTCGGGTGGGGGGTGGTGCTAAAGTCCTACCTATTTCGACGGTCATAAGAATCTCTATTACGTGTTCCAGTCAAAGGGAACGAACAGCAAGCGATTGCGGGAAAAATGCCATTTTATACAGAAGCTTATAGTTGGCAACCCGTTATTGGTCCAGATAATAATCACAATCACTATTACTGTCCATGGGTCCATTTCCATCAGGTGGATTGCGTGCTCATTTGCCGGCTATAAATACAGTAAAAAATATAGTACCTAAATGTAAGGCCCAATGAGTAATAGTTAAAAGACAGAGTATTTAATTTTCACAGGTTTATGCAGGTTCACAAAAAAACTATCTAACATTATTATATGTAGACGCTACACGTAAACTGTTAATCTTAAGCGTAAGCTATTGTTATGGGAATGTATGGTTTCAAAAAGTAAAGTTTTGTTAAATCAATAGAATTTAACAACTATGTAAACAACGACAAAATGTTCATTAAAACTTTGAATAAAACAAACACTCGCTAGTGATGTGGCCTCTGAACTTTAAGTTTAATAAACAATTGATATTTCTGCAGCATTAATGAGTATAATACAGGTTACAATAAACACATTACATAAAGGCACAGTAAACATCTGAAAGTCAATAATCTCTTTACTTTTTTTTAAATTTAGCTTTTATATTAGTTATTTTGTCTTTCTTCTCGGTATCGCACTAAAACTTGTTGAAATTCATGCCTATGCGGCGTTTGCCAAGTTAGTTAACTTTTTACAAAATGTTTATTCAAAGATAATACGTTTTTTGGGTCAAGAACACTGGCTCCGTCGTCATTTCGTCGTCGTTTCACAGGAAAGCTCTTAAGAAAAACTCAAACTCTTCACTGATTTCAACATAATTCCCTATTCAACAGTATGTTAAATCTACCCTCATATTTAATGATTCCTTATAGAAAAGAGGCTGTAGATTCGTTATCGCCCGGTTATTATACAGGGTGTTCGAAGGCGAAGTTATCGTCTAGTGCTCAGACTATGAATAAGTCATATGCTTCGTTATAAGATCTCAAAAATGGCGGCAACCCTAGACGGGGCATCTCGAGTGGCAAACAATACTCTCACAGACACCTTCTATTACCGGGGGTTCGTCAATTTCTTTATACATATTCAGTGGTTAGGTTGTTTTTGTGAAGCTTTACTGCATAGATTAAAATAGTAAGGTTTATTAAATTAAAAGCTTGTTTTACGTAAACCATTATTATAATAAAAAAACTTTGTGAGAGCTTTCTTCTCCTTCTATTATTATTGTAATTAGTGCTTCGTCGAAAGAATAAATAAACAAAATTGGATAGGTAATAAATGACATGAAATTAAAATTGAACCGATGTTTGAACAATTGTCAAACAAATCATAAACACCACAAAGACTCACACGACCCTTGAGTGTACATCTTTAATTTAAAGGGAAAATATTATTTTATATAGCAACAATCTCAAAGGAAGCCATGAACAGTGCTATCAAATTGTACACATAGATGGCGTTGTGTTACCAAAGCGCATTCAGGTTTCATAAGCGCGGCAACGGGATCGCCTTAGGATCGCCGACAGTTGCTCGTCGACAAGTCAACACGTAGTAGAGCCGTGCATCGCCATGGTTTGTATTCAATTTAAATGATCACTAAAATAGTATTAAAAACATACATGACATACTTTTACATGTAATCAAGATAACAGAAAACCGAAAAAGCAATTTAAATTAAATCGGAATGCTATTAATTTGGGATCACTAAAAATACATATTAATTTTGTTTAATTTTGAAACGTATCCTTTACCTAACTATATTTATCTCCTTCGTTTGTAAGGTTGCTAAAATATCTACTCGGCTCCATGGTACCGGACCATCAAAATGCACTCGAAGAGAGAAACAAAACGCGATCACCCGATGACGTCACAGTAATGAGGGACTATTTAATTATTGTATCCATCAGCGTATAGTAATAACAAATCGTTACAAAACCCTCCAGATTCCTACTATCAAATTTGATTGTTACGGTTCTGAATCGTGGCGTAGATTTTAATAATAGAGGTATTTATTCATCAATAAAAGTTTGATAATTAATACGATCGGTGTAGAACAAACTTCAAAAAGCATCTTATTCAATTATGTTGCAAATAAATGACAAAGAGGGAATTCCGACTTGAGCTCCGGAATGACCACAGAGTTCCTTAATGTCGATCGGGACCACGACAAGGTACAAAGTTCGGAGACTAATCTTCTTAAGTTGGTGACGTTAGGCGTTTGTGAACTGAAGTGGATGCGGTGCACGTCCCGGCCTGCAGTCGAGCTCCTTGAGGACTGGCCTTTAGAACCTTTGTGAACTCCAAACTCTCTCCCCAAGGAGCTGATCGTTTGAGTACAAGTTACAGTAAGCTTGTCTCGTACTACTAACTTTATTAGATTCGTTCGAAGGAGATTGATGTCGCCGCCCTTTGCGTAACAAGTTGGTTACGTGTGAATTGTTAAATTATGGGTCCTGTGTTCATTCAAAAGCATTGTCTGCGCGAATTTCACGACAGCGCCCGACAACGTAATCTACTTAACGATCTACAATTAACTTAAGTTGATTTGTTTACGTAACTATATGCATATATTTTGTAGATTATACTCTAAGTAAATATATTCATTAATTGTAACATTGTTTGGTTGGTCTTGCTAAAAAATTGTACACGCATGGTAACTTGTCATTTAAATTTATAATTTAGGCCCTGATAATTTTTAAATAAAGAAATAATATAGTCTTGATTAGCGTGTATCATCGTAACTTGCACAAAGAGAAATGATAGATAAACACCTTACTATACTATTTCCATTTATTTATTTTCTCGATGACAGCTCCTGTGTAACCTTGTGCGAGCGATTTTTTTTACATTATGTATGCATTATTTTATAAAAATATGACGTTTACACACGTACAAGGTTATATAATACCAGAGTCGGAGAAACTGATAGGGATGGAGCTATTGGGTGGAGCTAGAGAGCATTATATCAAATTAGAACTGTCATCGAGAAAATAAAGAAATGGAAATAGTATAATATTAAATAGAAATGTTCAGAATTATCCACCAAATCTATTCATTATTTGTATTCGAATGATAACTACAGTCACTGAAAACCCATTTACAGACGCGCTGACGACAACGATACAGATAAAATAAAGACTTGTTCGATCGTATCAGGATCAATTTCAATTAGATCATCAGCCATCAATTGCCGTAAAATACAATAAACTGCTCAATCCCCGTACTGTATAGCATTTCCGGCCTAGGTTATAAGATCTACATTCGTCTGTCGATAGTAAAAACCGTAAAATGAACAAAGGAATGGAACCAAAGGTTACTAATTATCCCAAATACGTAAGTGTATTTTCGCGTCGAAAGAGCAGGAAATACGGGAAACACTTCGCCCTTGTGTTATTGACTCTCAGTTACCTCGGTCGTGTGTGGTACCTCCACCGTACGGCTTAACTTTTCAATATATTTACAGCCAGTGTATTGTAGGGGGTATAATTAATAAAATATAAATAAATAATTATATATAATTATAAATAAATAATTAGGGAGATCGCGGATATTTGTAGCATAACAAAAATTGCGAACAGTTTATTAGATGTTCCTGAGCTCTTGTCTGTGATTAGTGTTTCTGCTCATAATAAACAATACAGGAACCCTAGCTTTTTACACATCCCATTCGCTAATACAAACTATAGGCAGAACACATTCTCTATACGAGCGTGCAACTCGGTGAACAAAGCAAACCGGGAACTGAAAAATTTTGATTTATTTCACGACAGTGTTTCAAGTATCAGAGCCGCTCTTACCGGGCACTTCTTTTGGAGCACAGAGCGCCAATGAAAGATTATTTTTCTAATACTATAGATACATCTTTTTATTATTATTATTTTATATGTTGTATATCTTATTGCGTAACTTTTATTAACTTTATATACGACACCATAATTTACCTATATGTGAAAACTTCTTGTGGCCCTGTTTATTTTAATCTACTTATTATAATTTTGTAACTAGCTGTAAGTTTTCCTTGTTAATAAATAAACACAACCCTCGTTCCGCGCCTGAGCGTTATCGCCGTTTTTGTAGCAGTAATGTGTACCTGTGATATGGAAAGTTTTCATGTTGACCTGTTTTCGTTGTTTTGTTGTTTGAAATTGTGATAAGTGAGAAGTATTTTTGCATTATAAGGTACTTAATCTAGCTTTTGTATGTGGCTTCGCTTGCTAACCTTTTGGGGTAGTATTTTTTATAGATGAGAGTGCAATGAGATTTTCTGTTACCCCTGCGTTGTTATACAGAAAATTTGTTAGGTTTAGTTAGTTGGTTAGTTGTGAGTTCTGATCGGAATATATTTGAGTGAGGTAAATAAACACACATAATATTTTATAAGGCTTTTTACTTTTAATATATTCTTGGCTCTCCCCAGATTACAGCATTTCCATTTCTCGACCGAGAACTGATGTAGATATTTGTCTGGAACATTAATGTGGAGTCATCATTTTGAATTTGCTCGCGCCATAACTTGTTTTAAATACAAGAATACGTAATAATTGATAAAAAATATTCAAAACATAAAGAGTTGGAATCCTTTCAATAGGTTTGTGAATTATAGTTTAATAATATCGTTTCTATATCGCCGATCCTTTTCCCTATTCAGATAAATAGATGGCAAGGATTCAGACTCCATACTCCCTGGTCGTTGATAACCTACAAAATATTCCCGCGCTTTTTATAAATAGCCGAGCCGTTTCAGGCAATATCTCTAGTGCGGCTTAATCAGGACGGTTATTTATTTTCGTGGTTCGATGGTTAAGGATATAGATATGGTATATGATAGTTGCGCCAACAGATTTTTTTTTCTATTAGAATATTAATTAATGATTAAAAAATTTAACAAAAACAAGACTTCCTCTCTTGAGTACACAGAGACTTGAAATGGTTTCTAAAGGAGCGCCTGAGTAAAGATTTTGTTTAGCCTTTGATTTTGGTTAGCTATACCCTTTCTAAGTCTGGATTTGCTAAGCACATTCAGCATTTAGAAGTATCCTCAGTAAGTTTTGCAACGATACCTGGTTCGCGGCACTTGCAAAAAAGAGAAATGCAGTCTGTTCTCATTACAATCTGGCGAAAACTTGTCAGGCTACTGCATGACATGTTCCTTCGCATCTATTTAGTCACCAAAAGCGATTCTGCTTAGCGAATTTATACTTTATCTAACGCTAGACTTCATAAGTAATATATATAAATAAGATTACCTTAATTACATATCCCTGAAATCTCTGCGTGCGGCCGTAAAGAGCGCTTTAATTTCATGAATAATATCAATTTTACTTCGGTGATCTAAAAGTAATGAAACAATTTGTAGAGATTGGGAGCTCCTCCATATTCCACTGGCGTCCGTTTTTTGGGTTTCTGAAGGAATTATTATGGAATACTTGGAAAAGTGAGCCACTATTACGCGCAGACTAAGTAAGAAGATTGCGGGAGGCCATCAGGAAAAAGACGAGGCAAACTGCGAGCCGGAGTGTTGTTTCACAAAGACAACGCACCGGCTCACAAAGCCGCCGCTCCGTCGCGATGTTTGCCATCAAGCGCATGTTGGAATTGCTTTTACATGTAATCACTTCCAACTTAGTTTGAGAGTTATGAAAAGGAAACATTATTGTCATCAATACCATTTGGGTATAAAACATTGTAGCATTCAAATAACATGTTGATGAGAGACTTTTACTAAATTTTTTACTTGGCATACTGTACCAAGTAAAAGTACCAATCGAAAACAAATTTATTTATACAATTTAGTTTCAACGCAATTTGTCTGTTATGTCAAATTTAGTGAGTGTTTTGCAATTCTATACGAGTTTATTCCAAAAAAGTGTGTTTGAGCTGTGATGTGAATTGATTCGAAAACGAGTCGAGTTATTGCAGAAAAATGGTTGGTTAGTAATACTCGATGGACCGATGTCGTAATGTTTTGCTTCATAATAGTTTTATTTTATTTAAACGTGTGGCTGTGGCCGTAAATATTGATTTACGGTCATTTAGGTGTAAGCGTTATTTTTACAGTAATTTTAGAAGGAAAGCAAAGAAAAATGTATATGATTATTTAAAATGATTGAAATGAAACATAAATTGAAATTCAATTTCTATGTTGTTCAAAAGAGATAATCGGGTTATAATTGAAATGTTTTGCGATATAGTGGAGCCTCTAAATTAGCAATTACCAATTTACCATTACCAATTTAATTCCCAGAAGTGTTTTTGCCAGATAAATGGAACATGAACAGAAAAATATCTCGAAAGTAGCCCAACACAATAAGCAGAAGGAGTAGGCGTGGGTTGCTTGAACCTGTTCATATTCTTTACAACACATACTTTAGTAGTTAGTAGTTTTTATCAGTACGTTACGTTTTTGTTACAAATGAACTGAAGAAAGGAAATATATATTATATTGTGTTTTTACTATTACAGACAGGTTGTTGAAGGTTGCTTGGTTGATAAATCTGTGACCAGCACGTATAAACCTTCACGGGAACTTTCCGACGATAATTCAGTAGGCTACTGGAGGGTAAGAATGACAGCCTGTTTGGTATGGAGGTAAGTAGCCTTGCCTTTCATGCCAGAGGTCCCGGGTTCGAATCCTGGTAGGGGCAGATATTTTATCATAGTTGCTTTCTAGTCATGGATGTGTATGTATGTTTATTTAAGTTTATTTCTAATATTTATACATAAAAAAATATCAATGTGTGTGGTGAAGCAGCGTGTGAATAGCCACTTCACCGCGTTTCGCTTAATTCGGCAAGAAAATAATTTGACGGCGCCACAAACATATGAAATGTATTAATTAATAAATTTATCAATTTTATATTTCTATGCGGATCAACCAGTGTGTTTAAGTGTCTTAAGTTTATTTATCCGTTATCTAGTATCTATAACACAATTTCTTAATGATACTTAATTTGAGCTAGATAATGTGGGGTGTTAGTTAGAAATATAAAAAAAACAAGGTACCGAAGAACAATGTTTCCTAGCTATATTAGCCCACCAGCATGGTGGGGCATAGCTATCTGACTCTTGTGATCACGGCCTCACTTGAATTAGTTCCAGTGTGTTGTATCTCTTTGTTGCGGGAGTATTTATTGACACCATTGAGCTTTTCGAACTGTAATGATGAGTTGCGTGCAGGTTTATTGGAAACTGTAACTGTTTAAGTTATGCCTTTAGAACAGAGGGACGGTGTCTAAAACCAGAGGCAGTAAACAATTAACTAAAAATTAACAAAATGTTGGACATTCATTCCTATTCTTATAGGTCCGTGGGTTATCTATATATGCTTTGAACATGACTTTGGTTTTGTTCAAGTTTATCCTTCCAAAGTATATTTTTATAGACGGCCGAGTAGAGTAGTGGTCAGTAGCCCTGTCTCATACGCCGGAAGTCCCAGGTTCGAGTCCTGGCCGGGGCATTCATTTGTATGATGAACACAGATGTTTGTTCTCGGGTCATGGTTGTTGATATTTATATATGTTTGTTTATTCTGGGTTCCCCCCAGTTCGCTATATGGTCATCCATAACACAAGCTCTGCTTACTTTGGGGCCATACAGTTGGTGTGATTGTCTGGGGATTTTTATAAAAAAAAAGAATCGTTGCAAAGAAAATCGATAAAAAATTGCTTCGTAATGTTTCGCTTATGTATATAATTAAGTATATTGAAACAAGTCTCATACTGTAAGGACTTTTATATTTATTTTCCGTCTATACTCACAAATTCGTTGAGTTTGTACATTTTCATGTTCATGTTCCAGTTTGTTGTGTATGTGGACATAAATTGTAATTAAATTGCTGCGATTCACGTTTGAATTGTTTAACACTCGTGCAATAGTTTTGTTAGCACTTTTAAATTACATCCTGTTTAATGTGATGGTACCTGAGATCAAAGAATCCTAAGTGCCATGGAGAAGAAAATTTAATATTTAATCGGTGTCCTTAATTTCTACGGTGCAAAGCACATAAGCATAATTTAAGCAATTTTTTAAAATGTTTTATTCTAAATAGTAAATTAACTTGTGACCTGTAAGAACCAATAATGATTTAAGCTAACTGGCTATTAACATCGTAAACTTTAAGCTTTTTGCTTCTCTAAGAAATGACCAAAGCGTAGTAAAATTTAAAAGGCAGTAAAATATATAATGTCGTCGTAAAATTAACAGTCAAGCTTTACGAAGAGAATTTTTATATCCAGCTTCTAAGTTTTAGTACTACTCATGTGCACTCCAGAACATTATGGAAAAATAAGATATGAAAATGAATTAAGGGTCTGCAAAATGCTATGTCGTTATGGTAGACAGTTTGTATGTAAATAAGTTGAAAACTCATCAGTACAGAGCTGATCGGGATTCAAACCTTGTATCTATGATAATGAAGTTGGTTTCATAATCAGGCTGTAGGGGCTTTCACAAATAATTAAGTATGCACTTTGTCGATAAACTTGGAGCGATAAGTATGTAAGTTTTGTGTTTTATTTTGATTTTAGTTTTCAAGGGAAACATACACATCTTTAGACTAAGATACAATACATTATAAGTAATATAGTTAACAATTTAGTTTCCACCGGTTAATTGCACAAAACAAGTGAACAGTAGCTACGTAGCTAGGTTGAAAAAATGAAAATAGGAATATTATATGAAATAATATTTCAGGATTTACTAATTTCCTGTGTAATAATATTTTGGTATGGATCTTTGGATAAATGAAATATATTTAAAGTAAGAACGGATATTTTGCAACAAAGTGCGGGATGATGATATCTTCACATACAAGAGGTGCAGTTAAAATAAAGTTACAAATAGTGTTAGTATCATCATATGATAAAAATTTCTTAGTTCATTTACTGAGTCAATGTAAAGAATTACCTGTCAGGTTTGCGTGTTGTACTCCACTGTCAGATATCCAGTTAGCATCAGGGGTGGTTAACTCCCCAACTGTAACGAAATAATCCGAAGTGAAGTTTCTTGCCAGTTCTTCTTCACGAAGGCTTTTCCGAACTGGCGGTAGAGTCATGTTTTATTTGAAGTCAATAAGAACAGATAATTGTCAATGTTGAGAAATAAATATTTGAATTTGAATCATTGGGATACTTTAACATTTTGTCAGGAAATTGTTCTTAAAATGTACTAATTCCTTTTGTACATTACATTGTGGAAAATAGCAGGCGTAAAAGTGATAAATGCATTTAGAATTCTTAACAAAGGAAACTGGTATCGAAATAATTTCAGCAGCGTAGGAACGAAAGTAAAGTCACCTAAATTTATCTCGCGATGCACAGAAATCAAAAACCCGCTCCCTGTTCTCTCCTACCACCCCTAGTAGCATAGTTTCAATCGCATCTATACACATTATAATAGGTCATTACGTATGAAATTGGCGTTTTGTAAGGGAGGAACATTAAGTCAATTTTTTTTAAATATAATATGTTTATTTATTTAAAGTATGTACTATTCCTATCTATACACTTTTGCCATCTTATAGGTAGTTTATTGATCCTTTTACTAAAAAAACCATTCGGACGGGACTCAATAAAATCTTTGGACTGCCCTATCGTAGTTGAATTTTTTCCCTGGCAAGAAGTTATCCAAATTTCCAAAAAAATCGTAATCTGTTGGAGCAAGGTCCGGAGAGTACGGTGGATGTCTTAGACATTCCAACTGAAACTCCTCTAATTTGGTAGTGGTCTGTTGTGCAGTGTGTGGTCTAGCGTTGTCCTGAAGCAGCAGTGGCCTAGAGCCATTGACCAGCCTCGTTTGTTTAGCAGCTAGCTTTTCCAGTATGGTTTGCAGTTGCTGACAATAGACATCTGCTGTAATCGTCTGGCCAGATTTAAGAAAGCTGTAGTGAACGACACCGGCACTAGTTCACCAAACGCTCACAAGTAACTTTTTTGAGTCAATTTTCGCTTGTGGCAAGATTTGGCTGGATCGCCAGGGTTCAAGCATTGCGATGAGTGTTTCCCATTGTCGTACAGGATCCAATTTTCACCATAGGTAATGATTCGATTTAAAATCCTTTCATTATTGTGCCGGTTGAGTAATGTAACGCAGCAGTCGACGCGCGTTTGTCGGCTTGCTGCACTCAATTCATGAGGTACCCACGTGTCAAGCTTTTTCACCTTCCCAATTTGCTTGTGCAAGTGGATTAAAACAGTTTGGTCACTGACACCGCAGCCTACAGCTAACTCGGACGTGGTTTGCGATGGATCCGCTTCCACAATAGTCTTCAATTCTTCATTATCAACTTTGGTCTCTGGCTGTCCACGGGGCTTGTTCTGCAGGTCGAAATTTCCAGAACGAAACGTTGAAACCAAAAACGCACTTTGTTTTCTTTTGTGACACCGTCACCATACACAGCATTCATACTTCGAGCCGTTTCTGCAGCACTGCTGCAACTGCTGAAAGAGGAGATAATACAGATCAAAGTAACCAGAACGTTAAAGCACCAATTTCATATGTAAGGACCTAATACCTAGTGTCGAATAACTCAGAATCTTAAATCCCTGACAACAACCAGGTTTTGGTGATGCATATTCAATCATAATTTCTAAGTGTTACGATTCTTAAGGATAAGTTGGTTTTGGTTCGCAACCCTCTGATGTTTTGGTACAAAATTCTCAATTTGGACCTAATTTCCATCAAAGTACAATGGTGCGACAACAGCTTGCATAAATTGTTTTGGTTAAGTTGATTTTTTTATTTGATTATTAATCTTAGCTTATTGCTCAGAAATAACGATAACGGAGCCTCCTATATTATACGTAGAATAGCGAAGGGTGTTGTCTAAGAGAACTCGTTAACCTTTACTGAACATGTACACAGGAACGAACTATATGACTACATTATTGACATCCACTTTAATGCAATGTTTTATATGCACACAATATTTAACTATAAATAAACTATTGATATAATGTTTTTGTTTTTGTTTTATTTCAATTATTCAAACACCATTTGACGCAGTATTAGTATTTATTCTGCAGCAACCAAGGCTTATCTCAAGTTATCTGCAATATTTTTATCCGCTATATGCGCCTGTTGCGTTTCAAATATCGAAAATGGAATATTTTTATCATAATTTCTATTTATTTATTCAAGCTTGAACACAATGAAACATTTGCGAGAATTGCACAATGAAATGCGTCCTTATGAAAATTGTAACGTAATTCTCACAGCCTCATCACACGCCGTAACATCCTGCAATATCTCGATTAATAACTGGGAACACTACTCATGTAGGGTATTCTCGCGATGTAAATTGAACATGTTATTTCAAACTGATGAGAGTTGGACGGCGTTTGATAAACGAATGGCAAAAGAATAATGAGGAAACTACGAAGCGTATGCTACGATGCAGTTCGTAGCTTTATAGGTCTTGATTATGTTTTTCTCTTTTCGTCATATCTCCCACAAGAACGCACTGCTTTTGATGCATTTTTGTATAGAAGCTGAATAAATTGGGTGTTCCTTGCCACATTTGGTGAAAATCGTTTCAGCCGATTCAAATTAATGTCTGCTTTTCCCTCTCGGTCGGGGTTTTAACTTGCGTTTACAAATACTTGTTTAGTTTCAGTATTTGGATTTGAACTATTGTGATTTCCTAAAATGTTTGTTGACAGTTCGTCCAAAGATCCAAACAATAGTGATGCTTAAGTAACAGGTATACCCCTTGGTGTGTATCCTATTTGTTATTCTTGTTTATCCTTCATTCACTAAGTATTGAATTGAGTTATTGATATTTTAACTTATGTTGTTATTGGCGTACTTTATGTCGTTGTAACCACTTGTCAAAGCTCAGAGAGCATGCTATGCTTTACTGTTCAAGAAGCTTGCTTCAAAACTTTTAAGATAAGTTACGTAACTGTATGTTCGAATACTTTCATATAAAATATCAATATTTATTCTTTTCTTTATTTATATTAATTCCTCACAAAAAATAAACAAACTATTCTCTACGCTTCTAAATCTTACGTAATTATATACAGGGTGACTTGTAATTCGACGTATTCCTCTTGGGATGTGATAATACAACTAAATTTAACCAACAAAATTTAACTATAATGTCCCTAATACCAAGGAGGCTCGTTCTCGAGATATTCATTATTTTTGCTTTTTCTTTAAATCCCGAATTAACTACAACAAATTCAATAAATAAAAAACTAGCGTTTTGGATAAAGTTGTTGAAATTTTCAGTTACCAATACATCAACAAACATTATTAATACTAATACTGGAATAAATATCAAACATTTTAAAATGGCAAGTGAATTCTTCCTGTTCACCCTGTATAATTATTTCAAACCCCGCGCTAACGAAATGTTCTTCATAGAAATAGTTAAAGCTCATTTGTATACAGAATAAATTATGCAACAGTTTAGCAAACAAAGGTCCTGGGAGATTGCTAAATCTCTTTATTTGGAATAGTTAACATACAGCCAGAATGCTGGGAATAACTTTTTTATTTATTATAGATAATATAAATAAATAGAAAAGGTAGTATTCGTTTGTTCATGAACGAGAAACTTGAAAACCCCTTTATGGATTTTAAAAATTCTTCTATCATTTGAAAGGTTTATTATTATAAAGTAAAAAGTTATGGTTATGTAACATAGGAAAAGCTACTGGAAATGCGAGCGTAGAAGAACGCTCCGCCAGGCCAAACTCCAGTTATGGAGCGGCTCCCTAAGAAGAATAATAAAATAACACTGCCATCATGCTATCCCCTATACCAAAGGGGTCAGGGGTGACATGGGAGAAGAGCATAGGTACCTTTGTTTTTAATGCAATTATTATTATTATTATTTATAAGCTACGGTCAAGCGTGAGTCGGACATGCACACGCGGATTTTGAATAACATGGTATGTTTGACGGCCTATTTGGTATGGAGATAAGTAGCGTTGCCTTTCATGCCAGAGGTCCCGGGTTCGAACCCTGGTAGGGGCAGATATTTTATCATATTTGCTTTCTAGTCATGGATTTGAATGTATGTTTATTAAAGTTTATTTCTAATATTTATATATTTAAAGAATATATATCGATGTGTATTTATATATTTCTTAAGTTTATTTATCCGGTATCTAGTATCCGTAACACAAGTTCTTAATGATACTTAATTTAGGCTAGATAATGTGGCGTGTCAGTTAGAAATATTTATTAGGTATTTATTTATTTATTATGGTAGGATTGTATCTGTAACTCTTTATGACATATAACTTGTTGTTGCCTTGGAAACAGAATGAAGTCACACTGTGAAAGTGTGAACTGTCTTTTTACGTTCATGAGATAAGATATTTCGCGTACAGACGTAGGTTGGTAAGCATTGGCAACGTTGTGGAAATTCAAAATTTAGAATATTTTATTTATCACAGATAAAACAAAAATTACCCTCAATTAAAATCTTCTTTTTCTACATCTTCCATCTACACTACACCCGTAATGGCGTAAATACACAAAACGATTTTTAGAGATAAGTCCACCTTTGCTAAATAATTCACTTATTTTTATAACTAGTTCTTAAGATTTGATTACGTGCAATAAAGAATGTAATAGAATACACAGTAAACTACGGCTTTATAAACATTTTACTTGTAAAGGTAGAACGAGAAGAAAAATACCGGCAGGAAAAAATACTTCTCGACATTCTTTTGTCAAAATGGTTAAATACACGAAATAGTAGGAATGTTTTTTTACGGGATATTTTTAAATGCACGTCTGTATAATTTTTCAGCACACTAGGTAACTCTACTAATTTAACATAAACTCTGTTAATAAAAATGAAATTCTCCTGATTTCATTTCTGCGTATTGAATGTTAAAATATGAAATAGGAGAGTTGAGATATTATTTAAAGATGAGAGGGTTCAGGTTGCCGATTATAGAAGCATCCACGCAGACGCGCCCCACCATCTTTTAGTTCAAATCATAAACTCTGCGACCCTAAAGCTTAAAACTAGTAGTCTTCGTTGACGACGCCCACAGTAATATAATCGCAAATTACAAATCAACACAGGCATCCATTTTCATATTTAAACGCAGAAATGAAATCAAGACAATTTCACTTTTATTAACTGAGTTTATATTGAACTTTAATATATTTGATATATTAAAGCAACATAATATATCAAATGACAACCGCTTGATCATCGTCCACGCGGCGGAATGGATGGTTTTGTACCGCATGCCTTGCCCATGTTTAAAGCCAACCAAAAAAGTGGTGTTTACCATGATATTATGAATTATGATAATTATTCGAAGTGGATCTAGACTTAATGGTGTTGTTGTTATTGATAATTCTAATTCTAAAAAAACAGCAACTGATTGGCTGACGTTTAGAAATACTGAACATTCATCAAACATGCTTAGGCCTCAGTTATATGAACTAAAAAAATAAGGCGAGATTTGTAGAGTATAAGATAGACGAAATATTACGACAGCACGGTCATACTGTGCTCTGTTTACCACCTCGTCCCTCTCAGTTTAATCCTATTGAAAATATATTGGGGATAGCGAAACATTACGTTGTAAAAAGAGGCACAATGAAGGGTGCTATAATAACATTAGCCGAGGAAAATGTTACTAGCATAACTGTAAAGCAATGGAAACATGTTTGTCTACATGCTATTAAAAAGGAAAAAGAAATCGGATGAAAGTGAGGATGAAGATGAGTGAGAAACGTCTGGTGATGAAGAAATTTAGAATTAAAAATTATGTTTAATATTAATATACACTATTTTCATATCGTTTATTATTATTAGTTCCATATGAAGTATCTGGCTATAAGAATTATAAAAAAATATAAAAGTATTGGTATTTATTTATGTGCTGACCGTACAAATGCAAAAGCGTCTCAAAAGTAATTTACCTGTATTTTATTGATATTTAATATGTTAAAAGCATAACATTTAAAGTTCAAAGGCCGTTGGCAGATGCCAGGCAAAGCGCGGGAATGTCAACCAGTGTGTTTACTGTAAAGTGCCATGTCAAGTAAAAGCTCAGGTAAAGCAGCGGTAAAGTAAAACTACTTTAATGGTCTGAAAAATTCTTTCACAGCTTTAAAATTTAAGGCTTCCTAACTAAAACAACGAAGGTGAGCGTGTACAGTCTAAGCTGAACGCTTATTCATTGGAACAGTATAATGAAATCATCTTTGAGACACACTGTGATATAAAATTAAAAAAATATATATTTAAAGAACTAAACAACTTTCTTTTTGACAAAAAAGCGTATGATTTGTTTACTTGTAACTATAAAAGATATTTCAGTAATTTACCTTCATTAAGACTGAGTAAAATATATTCATAAAAAAAGATAATATTCATGCTTTTATCTAATTAAACCCGGCTTCACAGTGAGCATAAAGTTTAAATAAATTATTTAATAAGGTTTTTAATAAAAGTTTATTTGTTATTGCCGGGTTAAATTTTTTTAAGTAAGGAGCTGCATTTTTTACTTTTTATGGGTTTTTTTGCTGGGATTTAATTTATCCTTTTGAAATTTGTTTTCGTAAGTCTAAATACACATATAAAGGATGTAATTTATTTATTTTTAATTATTAATTATTATTATGTAAATGAATTTACAAATAATAATAACAGTACGCGAATATGTGTATGTGTGTGTGTGTGTGTGTGTGTGTGTGAAAAATTAAATGTATGTATGTTAGGTTTACGTTCAAGTATTACACCGGAAATAGTTTCGGATGTCACTTTTGATCTGCATAGAGTTCAGCAATAACAGAATTTTTAAATGATTGCTTTGTGAGATGGAATATATCAATTGAGGGGATTTTTTTATTGTAGCAGCTAAGCATTTAGCAAATTACCGAGTTTTTGGCATAATTTGAGTGATGAGTAGGAATATAGAAAAGAGTACAATGTCTAGTTCGCTTAGTTGGTGTTCTGAGTTGTAATATATAGTAATAATGTATAGTTATAATATATTGCGAGTTCCTAACAAGCCTTTTCTAACAAATCCACTACCCACAGTATCACTACGTTGAATTATAGATTGCATGTACTTTTGTTTAGATCTCGTGCCCAGTTCGTTAAACAATTTTAGGGTCAAAGAGTAAACGAGATAATTTACGTTGATTGGAAAAATCAATGTAAATTATTTTTACTTGTTACAAAGTTTTGTCACTCACTCAAATTAACTCAAATTTAGCTGTCACGGAGAAATATGAAGAATGCTCAGGAAACAAATTAAAACCGCAGTTTTGATGAAAACCCTGATGTATATGTCATATTTAGTACTAATTAATTTATAATATAATAATATTACCACGAAATTTCCAGTTACGTAAGAATAACATTATTTACCCGGAGTTTCTAATTAAATTTAAACCACTTTGACAGTTTGAAAGTCAGTTTTGATCTATTTTAATGATAAACTAAATTGTACTATTTCATTAACGGCTATTGTTCTAAATTATTTATACGTATTATGTATACATAATATTTTTATACAATTTATAATATTAACTATTGAATAACTTTTGTAATTATTTGGTTTAATTAAACTTGATGTTATGAATTAAGTTAAACTGTACATCTCTCTTACTTTTTTAAATTTAATTTACTACTTTTTTTATCTCATGCATATTGATATAGATAGTATTTATACAAATAAATTACGGCCCGGAATTTTAAGGGAGGACTCGTAAACAAATTCGTGGATGAAACAAGTAATTTATATTACAACCAAATTCTGGAATTCGTTAAACTACTTAGAACAATTAACCTAAGAAGTTCTTGTCTTTTGCAGTGGTACAATTTGCAAGTACAACTGTGTTGCCACGCAAAAGTTGCACGCATGCGTGACACATTGGTAGCAGTTACTTAATATGACGGCTAGATGATGATGATATACAGGGTGTACAAAAGGTCGACGTCAATCCGAAACCGGGTGAGAGGCTAGGTCATAATAGTTATCAGAAACATATGAAAACAAAATTTAAGTCATGCATTTTTGTTTTTTTAAATATATGTACATCCTGTGTCAGTTATTTAACTGCTGTTGCTACAAATCTTTACTTTTTGCCAATTTTTCTTTTCTTACGACCTTCTGAATAGTGCTTCTGTAATCTGTAATGTTAAATTATAGTCCAACTGCTCGAAAGATGCTTGAAAGATGAGATCATTTTATGCCAAATCAAGTATTCAAAATTAATTTTTCGCCCTACCGTAACTGCCTGTACTGAAAAAATTTACAACACCATTTTGGCAAGTAACTTGGAAAAGTAGCGCATTTAATAACGATTTAAAAATGGTGGGACACTTACTACATTATTTTCTTAGATTGGGCGCAAAAAATGTTTTTTCAAAGAAACGCAGTTTCGAACGATTTCTCTTAGTTTACTAAAAATGATTCTAGTGTACCCAAAGCGACCGTAATTTTTAGATTCTGGTTTGAATGAGACAGTGTGAGTCATTCCATAAAGTGTGAGTGAGATCAGTAGACATACTAAATTATAAAAAAAAAAGTTTCAAGGTTTTTACCAATTGGCACCGTCTTCTCTTTTCCTAGGGCCGACTTCCAAGCCAAGTGCACGGTGAAGATGGAAATTCATTACCTTATGAGGATGCTGTGCTTTAAGCAGTTCACAAAGAGTCAAGTACTTCGGTACGTGCAATTGAGGCAAGCACAGGAGTACCCAAAAGTACAGCTCACCATATCATGTACTGCGAGTACAATTTCGGTTACCTCAGGATTATGAACCTTGGGTTGCGTTGTGTACAAAAACATAGGGAAGACCCATGACTCATTTAAAAAATGTTGTGGTCGGATAAATCTACATTTTAAAAAAATGGCTACATAAACCTACAGAATTTACACAAGTGGTACGTAGTAAATCCAAACTTGTTACGACAACACAGCTTACAATATCATTCAAACTCAGTATTTGGACTGGAATTTTGAACGAAACAGTCATAGGATCTTTTGAGTCGCCAGAGGTCTTAAATGGTGAAATTTATTTGGATTTTTACAAAATCATTTACCCAATTTACTGGAAGACGTGCCACTGAGTGTGTTCAGGAAGATGTGTTAGAGAACTCAATCAGAGAACTTTTAAATGAAGAATATCCGGGTGGGTTAACGGGGTGGTACGATCACATGGCCAGCCCGCTCACCTGATTTAAAGCCCTTGGATTTTTTCACTGGGGAGCAATGAAACAAAATTTTTATTCAAAACCCACTGAAAATGTTACTTTTTTTATTAGGATCTCTATTGATCTCACGCACACTTTATGGAATGACTCACATTGTCTCATTCAAACCAGAATCCGAAAGTTACGGTCGCTTTGGGTAAACTAGAATCATTTTAGTAAGTTAAGAGAAATTGTTCAAAACTGCGTTTCTTTGAAAAAAACATTTTGCTCCCAATTTAAGAAATAATATAGTAAGCGTTCCACCATTTTTAAATTGTTATTAAATTCGCTACTTTTACAAGTTACTTGCCAAAATGGCAAAATACATATTTTTTCAGTACCGGCAGTTAAAATAGGGCAAAAAATTAATTTGAATACTTGGTTCGGCATAAAATAACATCCTCTTTCAAGCTGGAAATAGTTGGATTAAAATTTAATGTTACAGGTTACAGAAGCACTATTCAGTAGGTCGTAAGAAAAGAAAAATTAGTAAAAAGTAAAGATTTGCAGCAACAGCAGTTAAAAAACTGACACAGGGTTTTACGAAAAAACAAAAATGCACGATAATTTGAAAAATACACACTAAAATTTTTTTTCGTATTTTTCTGAGAGTTATATTATGTATGACCTAGCCTATCAACAAGTTTCTTGGGACACCCTGTATAACATATTCTAATTAATTCAAAGCATTCTTTTCGAAAAAACTGCTGAATGTATACAGTTAAACACACCGAAACTATGACCTGGAGTCACAGGGTACTGTTATCTCCAAATTCTGACAAAGATATTGATAATAAGCATTGTAATATAACAAAACTGGCAGATCAACCAATTCAGTGAAAACTTCCGAATTCGCTAATATATTCATGAAGCATCGCAACTCGGTAAGTACCTACATTGATTTAAATGAGAAGTACGTGTACGGAACCCCACTTCTCTGCCAAGCTGTAGGCCTACTTATTTAAAAATAAGCATTGAAATATTTATATCGACGAATTTCTGTAGAAAAGGGAATTTTATTTTCGCTGCGATAATACAGTTGAGTTTGCGAAGTTGGATCAAGTTTTAACGACGGGTATTTGTAATTCATGTTTTATATTCCTTCGATGCGGCGGCGTGACGTATAATGATGGAGCTAATTTACTTTTCAGAGTGAAGTTAGTGGACTGCTTAAAACGTTTATACACAATTTGATACTTTTTCTTCCCAGAAGAATACGTAAAAAGTAAATGATGTATTGGGAAAAAAAGATTATAACAGACAAATAAGATTATAAAACCTATTTTATTTATTTGTATTTTCAGCTAGCTTTAATTGTCATTCTAAGAACATACTGATGTAGATAAGGTTAGTGATTATTCAAATACGGTTTTTAGAATAGGTGTCACTCAGGTGATAATAGTTATACATACATTGGAAATCTATATAACAAATCAAACAAATAATATAAAATTATTTAAAAAGTTTTTATTTCCAATCACAAACAGAATTTTATCGTTTCACTTTCAAGCTGGTCTTCAGTAACTTCAGTCAATTTAAGTTTTGATAGTCTTTGTGTCGACTCTAAATTTTGGCTCTTTGGCCCTTAGTTTATAGCAAATTTCATTAAACTCTTCGAGTTATGACTGCAGCACATAGTTAAAGTAATTTACCAAAAATGGAGACAGAGAGGATATTTTAAACGAGTAAAAGTGTTTTTATTGGCGCACTGTATTGATACAATTACACAAAATCCGCATTTACTGACTTTTCTAAACTCTTAAACTATCTGGTTACGATTATCACTCATCACCTTTTTCCTCACTTTTCTCCGCGGGGCTTGATTTAATTGAAAAGTTTATTTGCCATTTCATGATTGTTATGCACCGTCTTTAAGATATCAACATAAAATGGGGTTACGTATATGTATGAGAGTCCGAACAACACTTTTTTAAAGTATTGTTTTCCGCTGACCGCTGAAGTCGCCTGACCTTCTTAAAAAGGAAAAAGAGAGACGCCATATTGTTTAGGTAAGACGTATATATTAAATACAAATACTCTTAATACCCGTGCTATACCTCCGCACTGAAAGAATCATATTCATGCCATTATATGTGGGTTATTTTCAACTTTAGACTTAGCTTTTCCTAATTTCCGTACGAAATTTAAACTCACTAGCCACGCTATACTAACTAAGACCATTCACTGGCTTAGAGATATACCCACCTACCTACACATGAACGCTAATAATTCCTTTCAGTTTTAAACTTTGATAAATTCCCTGCTTTCTTACTGCTCTTTCACTCCACACTCGTGAATTATTCATGTTGCAGTAAATATCTTTGAAAAGGAATATTGTACGTGAAAATGATAGGAAATAAAGAGCGAGTGAGCATCGCGCCATCTATCGGTCGGTCTATCAACAAAATTGAATTTTCATTACTCTAAACAGCTTGGAAGCTGACGGCTGTTATTTTGAAATATCGAATTGTTTGTTCGAGACGGTTCGTCGGTTCTTTATGTTTATTTGCTTTCTGAGCGAACTACGGCGGAGATAATTGCTGTTGCGTTTGCAAAATTTTTTGTGTTTTTGTGACAGCAAGCACTAAAGCAGAGGTTTTAAAGATTTTAGTTTTTGTGACTCATAATTCAGAGAGTAGTTTATTGTATTCTTAAAACAAACTTTGTTTCTTTATGGCTCAAGTTACTTGTATGTATTTTTCGATGATAATGTAAGAGCTATAATTTATAAAAAACCATCAGATGAGATCTTATTCTAATTATCACTCTGACCAAACTAATTAAACCTGTAACTTATCGCACTTATAATCACGTCGTTGGAACGCACTCTTGCGGCGGTTTCGCTTATCGATCTTACAGACAAGATGGTTAGAGCACTCTCAACTCTCAATGCTCAACTATTGTAGCTCTTTTCAGCCTCCCTAAAGATAAATCCGAGGTTCCCGGCGGTTAACAGAAACACGCGAACGTTTTAAAGAGTTGTCACTAAGCGGCGGATATTTATCGAAAATAGGTTTGGTTCCATAATTTCCTGTCTGTGTCTGTGGATTCAGATGGGAATCAGGAGTCGGTGATCAAACTGTGTTGTACACTATGCACACTGGGCACACTTGGAGGCCCAGGCTTAATGCGGGGATCACTCGCGCGTTGTTCGGTATTTTGTTGCACCTAAAACAATAGAGGACGACGACATTACAGGGGATTGTACCAGCGCACCCAAACATACCAACGCCACATAATCACAGTCTTGCTCGACAAGTACTTTGCCAACATGAGTAAAATTAAGTAAAAGGTTCGGGTAAGACAGAGCAGTTATATAGTTTAAGTTATGTGGATCTACTGAGTATAGACGATTGGTGATGCTTTTCAACTGTTGTTCAAGCTTCAAAAAAAGAAGGAAGCTCTCAACTCTACTGTATTCTTTTATGTTTGTGACCGATGAAATTTTTTTGCATTAGATTCATTTCAGTGTCAAATTGGTTTTGTTATATTATATTAAATTGGTTTTGTCAAGTTGCTCAATACTGTACTTTGGAACTCCTTAAAATTGAGCTGAAGGTGTTTACTTGTTGACAGGGAGCCTGCGGGGTGCCGGGTCGGGGTGTAACTGTCACCTGTCACCGAGCGCCGCCAACCACCAACTATGGTTCGGCTGTCAACGCTTTTACAAGGCAGTCGTGTGCTCACGCATTTCTGAAACCTTTTCTATATTATTGTTTATCATTCCGAAGACGTGACTTTTTGTATAGTGCTGTAATCGAATCTTCAATACATACATATTTAATCCACAGTCCTCTGCGTGTTATTTATCCACATTGAGTTCAATAACACCAGTATTTCGTAGTCACACTAAGTATTTTGAGCAACTGTACTTTGGTCAAAGAATAAAGATATCTTGGACTAGACTTGGACGCATACAACGGAATTCCTTAACGTCAAACAGCAGTTATAATAATTTTTTCGATTGATTTGGGATATTTTGCTTTGGGGAGTCACATCGGATATTTCGAATAAGTAATCTGTGCTCAATATTGTGTACTAGATCTGGTCTTATACAACGGAACTACACAATTGTTCGGATTGATTTGTGTATATGTATATTGGAAAGTCATACCAAGTCTTCAAAATGTTGATTTTCAGAAGTTTTGCATACTCCTCACTAGATGGTGTTTAAAACAAAAAAGCTTATTATTATATAATAACGTATTTGATCTTTAAAAATGTTTTGGCGCCGCTGGTTCCGATAATAATAAAGTTTTCAGTCATTTATATATATAATAATTATAAGTAGTTCTTTATTCCGTAGCATAGATCGATTTATACATTTTTGCGCACGGCTCTTTGTGTGCGTACATTTATACGCAAAATGACAGCTGCCACGAAATTATCAGCCGCATCACTGCTACACAAAATTAAGTTGCATATTGACGAGCTCTAAGTGGAGATATTTAATTAAAAGGTAAACGAAATTATTTATTAATTGAAGTTTGACAAGAGTCTCCGCAACTAAAACCTACATACTTCACATAAAAGTAGCTTCATTAAATTACATTTCAATTATATTTCGAGAGGTCGCTGTTCCTTTAGTTTACCTGAGTTACTTAGATAATTTACGAAAATTTAATTATACGGCCCTTGAAACGTGGCGTAAGTTTTCGCAATTGAATCCTTAATATGACATCAGTTCTACCATAAATACGAACTTAGTTGTAGAGCAAATTATAAAAGGAACCTTACTCAATTAAGTTTCAAAGAAACCGACTTGAGCTCCGGGACTCGCCCCAGAGATCCTTAACGTCGATAGAGACTACGAAAAGGTACAAAGTTTGGGGCTAAGGTTCTTAAGGGTGTGACGTTTGGCGTTTGTGAACTGAAGTGAATGCAATGCACGTTCGTTCTGCAGTCGAGCTTTTTGACTGGCCTTTAGAACCGTTGTGAACTCCAAACTCCCTCCCCAGAGAGCCGATCGTTTGAGTACACGTCCTGTACTATTAATTTCATTATGTTCGTTCGCAGGGGATGTATTTCACCGCCCTTTGCGTAACAAGCTGTTTGCTTGTGTTTTGTCACATTAAAAAGCATTCAAAGGCATTGTCTACGCAAATTTCGCGGCATCCGATAACGCACTATACTATTTCCATTTATTTATTTTCTCGATGACAGTTCTAATTTGATATAATGCTGTCTAGCTCCATTCAATAGCTCCATCCCTATCTGAAAAAAATATTCTGAATTACTTACCAAATCTATTAAGAACTTAATTTTTGTTTGAATGATAATTAAAATCACTGAAAACCCATTTACTTAAGCGTTCACGACAAAAGTGCTGATTAAATAAAGACTTATTCGATCATAAAAGGCTCAAATTTGTTTCGTTCATCAGCCATCCATTTCCCGTGAAAAAAATCATAATAATAATAGTACCATGAAACACTGATAAAACCAAAGCTTACTAATGATCCCAAATGTATTTTCGCGTCGAAAGAGCAGGCTATACGCAACACTTTGCGCTTCAGGTGTTGTCTCTCAGTTATCTCGGGGCGAGATAGGGTCGTCTGCGATACCTCCACAGAGCGGCTTAACACTTCAGTATATTTACGGCGAGTGTATTGTAGGGGGTTGTAAACACAACCCTCGTTCCGCGCCTGAGCGTTATCGCTGTTTTTGTAGCAGTAATGTGTATCTGTGATACGGTTACACGGAAAGTTTTTGCGTTGACCTGTATTCGTTTGTTTTGTTGTTTAAAAGCGAGGAGTATTTTTGCATTATTTGGGAAGCCAGCTTAATATAGCCAATATAGTTTTGCTACATTGGTTTTCATACTAAAACAGAGTTTTCTTTTTTGTCAAATTTAGGGCGTATATCGCAACTCCACGCAAGTTTCATTTAAAACAGTGTGTAAATGCTGTAGATTGAATCGAAAACGAATAATGTATAATTTGTTTAGCAATTTTATATTATCCAACTAAGAAGGTATGAGAATCTGGCCACACCAAGATATAATTTTTAAAACCTTTTTTTATATACGCAAGTGAGTTTTTTTGTCTGCGGCGCTTTCAAGGCATAACTACTGCACCGAACAAAATAAAGTTGTTCATTTGTTTTTAGCAACAAAAATTTTCACACTTTCAATAGAAAAACTCCTTTGTTCGCAGGAGTTCGGTTATAATGTTTTAAGATTTTTATCATACAAGAATGTATTTTTCACGCCATTTAAAACTAAATTTTAACTTTTCCCCAAAAACTATATTGAACTTCCATAACTTCTTTTGAATGTGAATCATTCCAAAGTAACAGTAGAATGAAAAGTGATTACTCCTATCTAAAATGTACCCAGCAAGCAATCAAATTATCAGCATAAGCAATAAACCAAACAGGATAACAATTACATAAACAGTAATTGTTGACAATGTGAAAGCCCTTCTGCAGACTTGCGGCCAGCGAGCTGTCGTTAATTACTCCACACGATGCCGCGACGCAGCCCGGACAAAGGCGGGATCCAGTTGATTTTAGAATTCGATCCTTCGTTTCCTTTTTGATATTTTTTAAATTTTTTGTTGGAGGTCTTTTGTGGCAGTATTTTATTAAAAATTAAGGTTTGTAAAAAGGCGCCTTCATCTGTGTACGTTCTTTAGTAAAAACAATATTATATTAGGTGTAATTGTTTTAGTTCCTTTGAATATTATAAGTATTCCGCACCTTACACAGTAATCGTCCATTACCCTGTCATTCCCAGAAGTGTTATTTTTAAGAGATGTTCCTGACATGAAAAGAAAAGTGCCTTGAAAATAATCCAACAGTACAAAAGATTATGCGTGGGTTCTAAGCTTTTATAGTCTTAAGAATTTATTCTTTTCAATTTTCAACACATTACGTTCTTAGATACAAATGAACTAAAGAAAGGAAATATCTACCTAAAATATCATCACAAAATAGCATTAAACAGAAAGGTGCAGGTTATTTACAATTAGGATCTTTAACTCGTACATACTAATGTGACTTAAATTTCGTGAAAAAATTTCTTCTTGCTTTAAATTATGAAATTACAGAAACTACATACACTCACATACACTACATACCATAAGAATTTTTACAAACACAGACGGTAATCACCACAGAACGTACTCAAACACCCACTCACCAAAAAACTACAGCCATGAGCTACACTCATCCAAACACATTCATACAAGGTACATATAAAAATTGCTTTGATATTATATTATTATTACTTTTGTGTTTTCTCTCCTTTTTAGTATTGTATAAAACTCATTGTGCATTTTTTATGTGTTAAAGCCAATTAAAATAATATGTCCAATCTATTTAAGAGAAGATTCCTGTTGCGATCTAGTGAAAATTAGTGCAGAAGGTTTCAAAACTTTTTATTTTTCTGGGAAATAAACTGTTAATTATTATTATGTTATTATTATTAACCTACACGGGAAACCTTCCGACAGTTATTCAACAGGGTTAGAAGTTAATGAAAATTCTTGTTAATTACTGATAGGTGGTAATGATTAATTCTAGGCCGCCCACGAAGCCTGACTTGTGCTGTCATGGCCTCACTTTAGTTCCAGTGATATGTATCTCTTGGTTGTGGGAGTATTATTATTATTTTGTTTTATGACAATCAGCTGTTGTTACGACACAATAACTATTTCTGCCAATTTCAATTATTAGTATACACACGTACTACACGAGGTTAATAATTTTGTAGCGATCAGTTGAGTAGAACTTGCAGTATCTCGAGCATTGAGTTACCTTGAACAATACAAAAACAGTGGGATGAAATAAGTTTTTACAGATATTTTTAACATAGAAGAGTATAATTTATAAAGGCGTCTGGCCATTGTTAAGAAGAAGATTAGCAATAGGGGATAACTTTTTAGCAACGGAGGACGGTAGTGGGATGTCTTCAAATTTTGAAAGAATGTTCAAAACTAGGGAAATCAGGAGTTCTAAAAAATTGTCATTAGGGGAGCAGGAAGAAGTAGGGGGTAAGGCATTATCAGATTTAGTAGATGGAGGGTTAGCAATAATAGCATTATGGGCAATTTTGTCATAGCCTGGAGATTAAGACGGACTGGGTTTTGATGGTTTGTATATTGTATTTTTGTAAGAAAGATTCAGTGAAGGAGAACTTTTAGAAGCATCTGCGTACGATTTTTTAACTGAAGGGAAGAGGGATGATGCTTCCTTGAATGATATGTTCTTTTGGGACATGGTGATTTTAATATTCTTTTGCCGGGAATGTTCCGGGCAAGATTTGTCAGTTGCTAAATGAGGACCTGAGCATTGCAGGCAGGAAACTTCAGAGGATGCAGGACAAGAGTCACCTGAGTGAGTTTGTGCACATCTGAAGCAACGAGCACTGGATCGGCATTGGGCTTTCACATGGCCAAATCTACAACAGTTTAAGCATTGTATGGAAGGCAAAATGTATGGATCAACGGTTAATGATGAGTTAAAAATAAACACTTTATCAGGTAAGCATTGTCCAGAGAAAGTGATCACTACAGATCCTGTGGGGGTCCAAGTGGAATCAGACTCCATGGACACTTTTCTGTTTAAGCGACGCGCCTTCAAAATTGTTATATCACCTTGGCTTGTGGATATTGTTGATACAACTTCCTCCATAGACCATGAAGTTGGGATCCCGCGGATCAGCCCCATTCTTGTTATATTATATGTAGGAATTAAAGCTATATAGTTATGAGATTTAAGACTCGGGTTTCTGAGAAACTCGTTTGCTGCACATGCAGATGAGAATTCCACAGAGACCCGATTTCTGCCAACACTCTTTATACCATCATTTTTAATATTTTTTAATGTTTGATGTAAATAAAAATTTTCCAAAATTTAAATGATTAAATGTACTGCCTGACTTAGGGTGAGTTTCTGACCTGGACACATGAACAATGAAAGGACCTTTGTCAGAAGGATGGTAAGATTTTTCTTCTAAAAGACTTGGATGAGTGTAAATAAGGTTATTGGTTTGAGATGGAAGACGAATCCCGATTTATACTTGGACGTTTTCTTGTTTGCACATGTTGAGAGAAAGGGTCAGGGGAGTTGTTGACATCAGAAAACGGGATTGGGTCTGGGGGCTTAGGAGGGATTGGAACACAATCCATGCTCATTAAGAGCTAGATAATTCGTACAACCACTTACCAGGCGAGGAAGAGAAAAACAGAAACACTTAAAATAACTCAATGATGATAACAAAATCACCAAAATAACCGACAAATAACGAAAACCGTGTGTACACCGCAAACGAAAAATTGACAGTCGTTGTGGGAGTATTCACTGACAGTTTTGAGCTGTCAAGACGATTGGTGTGCAGATGTATTCGAAATTTTAAACGGTTGAGTTCTTGATGAAAATTTTGAGTATCAAATATTAGGTCTTTACCTATGAAATTGCCGTTTTTCACGAAATAAGTGAAGCGTAATTTTTTTTATATATTTTTTATTTCTATTAATCAAAATAATCACCCATGCAATCAATGCATCTTTGCCAACGCATTGGTAGCTTATTGATGCCTTTCTTGAAGAAATCAGCTGGACGGGATGCAACAAATTCTTCAAAGGCATTTTGTACTGCCTCTCGGGTATTGAATTTTTTACCCGCCAAGAAGTTATCCAAATTCTGGAAAAAGTAGAAGTCTGTAGGCGCAAGGTCTGGTGAGTACGGCGGATGACGGAGAACTTTCAACCCCAACTCTTGTAGCTTGGAGACCGTCTGCTGTGCAGTATGAGGTCGCGCGTTGTCGTGCAGGAGCAGTGGAGCCGAACGATTGACCAAAGCTGGTTGGAGACGTGCGAGCTTCTCCATCATTGTCTTCAGTTCTTCACAGTACACATCTGCAGTAATGCTTGTCCCGTTTGGCAAGAAGCTGTGATGAATTACACCCGCGTTAGACCACCAAACAGGGACCATCACTTTTCTAGGGGTAAGTTTTCGTTTAGGGCATTGTTTGGGTGCTGAACCAGGGTCCAACCAACTTGCTGAGCGCTTACGATTGTCAAACAGGATCCATTTCTCGTCACAAGTAACAATGCGGTTCAGAATTCCTTCATTTGTATGCCTGCTGAGCAGTGCAAGGCACGTCTCCACGCGTACCTCGCGCTGGCGGTCATTGAGTTCGTGGGGTACCCATTTGTCAAGCTTTTTTACCTTGCCAATTTGACGCAAATGGACCAATATTGTTTTGATGCTAACGTCGAAAGCTGCTGCTAATTCAGCCGTGGATTGAGTTTCATCAGCTTCCACAATTGCCTTTAATTCGTCATTGTCGACCAAAGTTTTCGGACGACCACGGGGTTCATTTTTCAGGTCAAAATTTCCAGAACGGAAGCGGGTAAACCAATAACGGGTGGTGCGTTCGTTTGTAGTGTTCGCTCCGTAAACGTCGTTGATGTTGCGTGCCGCTCGTGCCGCTTTGCTGCCACGACGGTACTCATACTCCATAATTACTCGAATTTTTAACTTACCCATGATGACGAAAAATGTTCGAATGCGTTGAAAACAAAACACTAACTATTAAACAAATGACGATTTTAGAAAAAGAATTCCATGTTTGTCAAATAAAATTAATTTGAAATTAGAATTATCAGTCAAAAAAAAAAATATTTTCATTTGAAATGGCCAGTACGGCAAAACGGCAGTTTCATAGGTAAAGACCTATTATATTGAAATATGAGGGAGTAAACAAATTATGGTCACTCATGTTTTTTACAAGACAACATTTGGCTTAGCGTATAGAACACAAATCATAATGCAGGGCGCTCTAGTGAAAGCTCTATATTATATGGAACGAAGACTTAATCGAGGTTTAAACAATCACTTTCTCCCCGTGATAACAATGTACTATTGAGGTATTTTTGTAGTTACGTTTTTATTTGTTATTTGGCTGGTTTTTTGTTCTAAATAGTTAATTAATTTGTGACCTGCAAAGACCAATATTGACTTAAGCTAACTAGGTATTGAGATCGTTTGCTCTAAGCTGTTTACATTCAATGAAAGCGTAGTAAAATTTAATAATATAATTGTCGTAAAAGAAAATAAAAGATAATTTTTGTAGCCACGTTCTAAGTTAAAGTAATACATATTTGCACTCCAGACCATTAAGAAAACATAAGATTTTAGAAATAAAATAAGGTGAGCAATATTTTTAGAGCAAATATTTTTTAATGTATATTGCTACGTCATCATGCTTGACAGTTTATATTAAAATAATTTAAAATTTGACAGTACAGAGCTGATCGGGATGCAAACCACGTAAATAAGAAAAATCTTATATACAGCGTGTACCAGAAATGACACGTAAGGGTGACGTTGGAGGTAGATGGACTTTAGACCTATCAGATAACACCAACATGCTTCTAGTAAAAGTTTTCTGGTTTTCGAGATATTGCCACTTTTGTGATTTTTTATGAAATTTCCACTTTTTGGTCCTTTTTTGCGTACAGCTGCAATAAATATCTTTTAACTCACGATTTTTTTTGCCAAGACTATCGTTATTAGTTATTTGAGACAACGTAGTAATAATTTTGACGGAAAATAGCACACTATGCTAAAAAAAAGAGTTAAATTGTTTTGTTTTATTTCATTGCGAAAAACCTGAATAAAGTTTAACTGATTGCTGTAAAAAAATTTTTTTTTAAACAAATCTTAAAATTTTTTGTTTTTTTCATGAAAGGTGTGCTACTTGGTACTTTAAGTTGTTACTTTAACTTGCTACTTTAAGTAGGTACAAGAATAACAAAACAGAAGGATCTAAGTAACTTCAAATGTTTATTTTTACTATGATTATTTTCAGAGAAAACTTGTTCACCAATTATTATCCAACCAAATTAAGTTGTCTAGCATCAAACAGGAACACTTACAGGTATGCCATCGTTTGGGGGGATCTGTGCAAGGCAAAACAAGACCTATACTTGTGCGGTTTCATGCTCTGGAGCAGCGTCAACAAGTCTGGGATAGCAAGACTTCACTTAAAGGATCAGGAGTAACAGTATCAGAGTTCTTGACTAAAACTAGGCAGAAAATATTCGCTTCATGCCGGTCACACTTCGGATTTCGAAACTGCTGGTCTGTCGATGGAAAAATTGTTATCAGTCTTCCCGACAAATCGCGTAGAAAGATCGACACCATGAAGGCATACAATGAACTGATTTCGCAGTTTCCAGCCAGCAAAGAAGATGCGACACCTGCACTTGTGGATACTTTGACCACTGTCACTAAATCTCCTCGAAAAACCCGACGTCGGCAGTGAATCTTGCAAGTATACACATTTATTTTTATTTTTAAAGGAACCACTACTCAACTTGCACGGTTTATCTTGTTAGTAAGCAATGTATGTCCGTCCATTTACAATACTATATATAGTATATATATTACTATATAGTACTATATATAGTAATATAATAATAGTAGGAGTAAATTCCAATTCTTTATAATTATTAGTTTGTTTACATTTCCTACGTTTACTTAATGTTATTTCAATCATTCACTTGACATTGAAGTTTATGTCATGCCAATGTCATTGCTGCCGTCATAATCATTTCCGGTATCACTATTTGATTTCCTTCCCCCTAAGATTCAGCGCCCAACTAAGATCAAGACTCTCCTTTCTACTTACAGCCCCAAGATTTTAATTATATTATGTAAATTCATTCATCGATTTAATATTAGCCTTTGATTGACATTGTTAGTGAGTATTTTGTTTAATACATATTATTATTAATATTTTTTTCTTTTTTCTTTTCCTTTTGGCAAGTAAGTTTAGTTTAGTTTGAGAATGTATTATACCATATAAATAATTAATCATTCTTATTAGTTTAAGTTATTATACATGTGTTTTATTTTGTTTTAGTCTATAATATATCCCAATGTAAGACAGAATTAATTTTTTGGCAATTTTTATTTTATTTTTTGTACTTTGTCCCACCAATACGCGACACTGGCAGAAATAGCCCGCCACACCAAGCGCGGCTGATTGCCATTTTTCAATTAACTAACTAATCATTGCCAGTGCAAACATTAGTTTCAGTTTTTAAACATAGATAGAAAATATTCCTTTTTGTTTTTATTTTATGTTTATACTTTTCTCTTTATATTTTTTTCTTTTGTAATGTTTCTGTTGTGTTTGTATTTTACCAGTACACATGTGATTGGTGAGTTTGTGGTTAGATTATAGGTAGTCAAATTTAGAATTTAGCTCTTAGTATAATATTTATTTATTATTTTCCATAATATATACACATTTATTTTTTTCTAATTATACATGGATAATATAATTACAGATCGCGAGTACGATTACTTTACTTGCTCATCCTCTTCATGTAGTTTTTCAAGTGCAGATAGTTCTTCCTCGGCCACACTGACTTTGCATGACCAACTCAATCTTATATCTCACGCTAATCCATCCAATTTAAAAATTGTTCACATAAACGCTCAAAGCATTCCTGCCCACCATTCCGACCTCCTAGCTTCATTTAGCATTACGAATGTGGATGCTTTGCTAATATCAGAATCTTTCCTTAAACCTTCCCTTCCTTCCACGCATTACGCATTGCCAGGTTACGTCCTCATTCGCAACGACAGGATCGGTAAGGGTGGTGAAGGCGTAGCAATTTATCTGCGTGTGGATATACCCTACAAGGTAGTCAGTACCTCCCCTTCATACTACTCTGAATCAGTAGAGCATCTGGTCATTGAAGCGGTCACGAAACTTTTGGGCAACACATGGGCAACTTGCTTCATCCTTTTCCTACCATGACCTCGTCTTTCTCTCCTATCGTATCCGTATCCCTAGACGCAAACCACGGTCTGTACTATTGCGCAACTATAATGACCTGGATTCTGCGGCTTTGCATCGCGATGCTGAGAACATTGATTGGGACACCGTAACATCTTGCTCCATAGTCGATGAGAAAGTTGATACGTTCAACACGTTAATTTTACAGTTGTTCGACCGCCATGCTCCTTTAAAACTAGTTAAATTCAAGCACAACCCTGCACTTTGGCTAACAGAGTGCATAAAAGAGGAGATGGCACTTAGAGACAAGGCCAAACGAACTTGCAGACGTAGTCCCTCTGAACAAAACCTCCACCGTTTCAAAAAACTTAAAAATACATGCAACCACCTGTGTTGTGATGCGAACAGGAAATACTTCTACAAGTCTCTTGTCAACCGTGGTTCTGGAGAAGTCTGGAAGTTCCTCACATCCGTCGGTATCGGCAAATCTCTCAATTCATCCCTTAAAGACTTTGATTTATGCGTTCTGAACAATCACTTCTCCCCTCCTCCAGTCACTTTAACCCAAAATATCAAAGCTTACACCTTGGATCAAGTTTCACATTCTCCTTTTTCTTTTACAGCTGTCTCTTCAGATGAAGTCAAGAAATCCATCCTGTCCATCTCCTCAGCCGCCGTTGGTGATAACAAGTTGTGTTTGAGAATGATCGTCATGGTTTTACCTTTCCTTTTGCCAATTCTCACCCACATTTTCAATCATTTTTTAAGTTCCTGTGTCTTTCCTGCTGCTTGGAAACGAGCGCACGTTATTCTTTTACCTAAAATTCCCAATCCTACTGCCTTTACCCATGTACGCCCCATTTCTATTCTGACTTTTCTTTCGAAAGTTCTTGAGCACATTGTTCATAAGCAACTGTCAGCATTTCTATCCACAAACAACGAGATAAACATCTCCTCTGTAGCTATGTCCTGGTTTGACTCTTATCTTCGGGGCCGGTCACAGCAGATCTGCCTTGGTGAGAAACAATCTCATTGGTGTGATCTAGTTGCACCTTGGGGGACACCCCCCCAAGGTGGTGTCTTATCTCCTCTTCTATTCTCCATCTTTATCAACTCCGTCACCAAAGTCATTTCTTCCAAATTCCACCTCTACGCAGATGACTTGCAGATATACCGCCATTTCGCGGTATGCGATGCTGAGGCAGCTATTACAGCAATAAATTCAGATTTGGGTCGGATAGGCGACTGGGCAAGGGCTTTTGGTTTTCTTGTGAAGCCGAAGAAGTCACATGCCATGGTGATAGGTAGTCGCTATATGCGTAGTTGCCTTGACTTTTTGGCGTTATCTTGTGTCTCCTTGGACAACGTTCCGATTGCTTTCACTGACACAGCTAAGAACTTGGGAGTCATCATAGATTCGAATTTAACATGAAACGCGAATGTCAGTGATATCAGTCGGAAGATTCACTTCACTCTTCACTCACTTAAGGCCTTACAAAGTTTTTTACCTTTTAAGTCCGAAATTTCCCTTGCCCAGTCGCTGGTGTGGCCTATCCTGGATTACGCCGATGCTTGCTATTTGGATGCCACGGAGGAGCTATTAAACAAATTAGAACGCTTGCAAAATCATTGCATTCGCTTTATATTTAATCTCAAAAAGTTTGATCACGTCTCTGAGTACCGCAAGCAAATCCGATGGCTTCCAATACGCTACCGTAGAAACACTAGAATCCTTTGCCTCCTATTCAATATCCTATTTAACCCACTCACTCCTCTCTACTTGCGTGAAAGGTTTTCTTTTACTTACTCTGATAATACGCGATGCAGAGCACATTTGCGTACTATTCTACTTATGCCTATGCATAAAACTGATTATTTTTCTTACTCTTTCTCTGTTCATGCAGTCATATTGTGGAATTCACTTCCTCACATTATTCGTGAGTCTAAATCTATTTCTATCTTTAAGAACAAAGTAAAAGATCACTACTTTTCTTAACTATGAGTTGTATTACCCACCTCAGTATCTTAACTTCAAATGTATTTTGGTTATTTATTTATTCTATTCAGGTATCTATAATATGGTATATATGTATTTATATATAAATATGTATGTATGTATTGATATCCATAAATATTTATTGGTTCAATCTTAATATAGTATTTAAGTATATTAAGTCGTTGTACACACTATTATTGCATTTTGACCAAACTCTCCAGTCTTGGGTCTGCTGGAAGAAATTTCTTTAGAAATAAGCTGTACCTTTGTACTTACTTGTTTTGTAATGTTTCTATAAATTATCTGTTAACATGTGTGTACATAAATTGTTAAATAAATAAATAAATAGTATCATGGACCCTGTTGGGTACAACAATTTGGAAGGGGATAGAGGGGTTTATTTCAATAACAATATTTTCTAAATAAAAATCAATCAATATCTCAGCCAAATGATCAAATTAAAATTGACTTTATTACTTACCGTATAGAGATAAAAATCACATCCGGCAAATTTTGACAAGCTTAGTGTCACGTGTTTCCAGAATATATATTCTATGTAGTATGAAACAAAGGCGCGTTTTGTTGAATATTTTAGCTGAGATAAGTCTGCGTTTAGACTAAGTACGCTTTATAGGTTTCATCTTTAATGTTTTTTGAGAATTAATGAAACTACCTTTTTGTAGTAACTAAACGCCACAGGTATTAATAAACAATATGTATTCCTCGTTTAGCATTAACAACGTAATCTGGGTCACAAGCAGACGCAGATCGGTCAAATTCGGGACTCTGAGCCATCATTGTAAGCTGCAGCTGGTAGGACCCGTGCTTCTAATACATACAATACATTATTATACACTTTTTGAACGTTATTATATAATAAAAATTAATAATAGTTAGGGGCAAATATCTTTTTCCCTAAAGGTTCTTGGGACGGGATATTCGGAAAAAAACCGGTGATCGTGTGAAAGTTTCCAAAAAACATACAATATAATTATATTATAATAATGTATAATTGTACAATAATATAAAATAATGCGCACGAAGCCTCATATATTATATACAATAGAATAGCGAAGGGTGTAGTCTGAGAGAACTCGTTAACCTTAAACGAATATGAACATACGAATGAACGATATGGCTTCTTTATGGTCATCCATTTTAATGCAGTGTTTTATATGCACACAACATCTAACTATAAATTAACTTTTTGTTTGTTTTATTAAAACTTTTTAAACCCTATTTGATGTAGTATTAGTATTTATTTTGCAGCAATCAAGGCTTACCTCAATGCATCTGCAATTTTTATCCGTTTTATAACAGGCGTTAAAATGTAATTTCTATTTATTTATTCAAGCTTGCACACATGGATACATTTACAAGATTTGCAAAATGAAATGCGTTCCAGTGAAAAATGTAACGTAATCTACCCAGCCTCATCACAGGCCGTGAAATCTGCAATATCTTGGGACATAACTCATGTAGGGTATTCTCGTTATGTAAATTGAACATGTAACTTCAAACTGATGAGAATTGGACGATGTCTGGAAAACGAATGGCGCAAGATTATGAGAATACTACGTCGTAGTTAGTAGAAGCTACTAACTACGATGTAGCTAGTAGCTTCGTAGGCTTCCTACGTATGTATTCTGATTTTTAATTTTTTCGTCACAACTCGCTTACGAACCCACTAATTTTGAAACTGAATAACTGATTGTTCGAGGCCACATTTGATGAAAACCGATTCTGTGTTTAAAAATACTTGTTTAGTTTTAGCATTTGGATTCGAACTATTGTGATTCCCATAAATATGTCTTTCCAATTTGTCTAAAGATCTAAATAGTAATTGATGCTTAAGAACAAACTTGTGTAACCTTCCTTAGCTGTGTTCAGAACTGAGAAGATGTTGATATTTTAACATAAGTTGTTATCGGCGTATTTAATGGCAATGCTCGTAAACAATTGGCAAAGCTCGGCGAGCGTGTTGCTCTAGTTTTACTGTTCAAGAGACTTGCTTCAAAACTTATAGGATAAGTTACGTAATTATTTATTCTTATAATTTCATTTACATCGAAATAATTGTTCTTAGCTAAAATACCTATGTTAATATTAATCCCTTACAGTAGCTTAAATAACATTTCCTCATACAAACAAAATTATTCCAAACTCCGCGCCAACGAATTGTTCTTCATAGAAGTAGTAAAATCTCATTTGTATAGAGAATTAATTATGCAACAGTTTAGCGGAACAAAGGTTTGGGAGTTTGCTGAATCTCTTAACGTGAAATTGGATGCACACAAGCTGAGTGTCGGGAATTTAACCTACACTTTTATTAAAAATAAAAAAAATAATTCGGAAAGATTCGTTCGTTTGTGCTCGATAAATTTGAAAACTCCTTAATAATTCAAATTGTACATTAGAAAGGTATTAAATGATAAAGTAAAGAGACATCATAGTTACGTAACAACAACAGGGAAAAAAATCGCGAACGTAAAAGAACTGTTGCGCTTGGCCGCTTGAATTGCCGGCCAACCTTCAGTTGTGTAAAAATAAGAATTAAGTACGACTGGCTACGTGTTACCCCAAACTTTCCATGGGATTAGGAACAGGGCTTTATAATACCATTACTTTTTGCCTTCAGCTGCATGTTTAGTTTGTGGAACTTCTAAACTTACAAAAGATGGTCAAGGGTAAGTCGGACACGCTAACGGGGCGTTTCTTTGTTATATACCTGATAGGAGCATCCTTTTAATGTTAAACTTAATCTAATTTTATTTTACCAATAATATTATTAACTCAGCAAATGATTGAACTCAAAAATATTTGTACAAAATAATTTATCATTAATTCGCAGAATATTTTAATGTATATTTAAATGGAGATCTTATTTAAAGACAATAGGACTGAGGTAATCAATATAAAGGAATATAATTGCAAATTTCAACAAAATTTGGCGTGTTGGTGTGTATATCTGGGGGCTAATTTATATAAACTTTCAAATATTATATCATTTTATCCGCAAAACTGAAATCATGTGAAATTCATTTTAATAAGCTGAGCATATACTTTATTTTTCACAATCATAGTTTTACATTACATTACACTTTTGATACTTGTCTTGCAATATAAAATAATTTTTGTTATAGTGTCTCATAAAAAAAATAGGATAATAATATATCGATAATCCTTGACGGAGGCATTCGCTGAGAATATCGCGAGAAGATCGAGTGCTCGTTTGCCAGGGTAAGATATAGTTAAGAAAATTGTACCACTTTTTTAGATCTAAATTCAAAAATTCAAGATTGAAATAAACATTTAGATCTCAATTCAAAAAGACATTTCTCCGTTTCTTTGTACCATTTCACTTTAGGTTAGTTATATATAGTTTTGAATATACAGGGTGACTTTTTTATCGTTCGGAGAATGGGCAAATAATGTGCTCTGAACACGACGCTGAGCAACTTTCTGAATGTGAAAAAAAGTAAGTCTCTGCATACAAATTTAGCAGCTACTCTGAGCGTAGAGGGTGTGGATAGTCGCGTTTTTCTTTCATATTCGCTACTTGGTTCAGAATTATGGTCTGAGCACATGTACCTTGTATTTGAAAGCTAAAAAAGTCTTCCGGTATATAGTTATAATAACTTTGTTAGATCGTTTGTCTTTCCGATTTGCCTGACACAGTTCAAAGAGACATGCAATCTGTAGCTTTGTATAAACTTCAAAACTCGGCGTACGCGTCCCTGAGATCGAAGTTTGGGTAAAGTAGCAGAGATTCAGGTGTGTGCCGGTTGCCTTGAAGTTGCAAAGCACCGGTTGCTATGGCAACACGCTTTGTGTACAGTACACAAAGCGTTTACTTACCTTCACTACACTAGGGCATTTTGATACTGTCTAACGGAATTTGGTGGAATATTTAATACACTGCTACAATTATTTTAAGAGAGAGTTGTTTGTAACGTACAAAGAGTTCAGAGTTGTGTAGGATAATTTGCGAAACTACTGTGCTGGTTTGAATTATTCTTTCACAGCTTTACTCTCCAAAAGTCACTAACACATGACTGAAGGTGAGAAGAGCCTAGGCGTTCAAGATTTTTCATTGGAGTAGATGAATGCAATAATTTTTAAGACATACTATGATTTAAATTAATAAACTGAATGTTTAAAAATTGAAAGTAAATAACATTCTTTTTGGTATAAAAATTGTGCAACTTCTTAACAAATGTGCTTAACAATAATAGATATTTCATAAATTTACCTTAAAATAGACTGAAGTATTTGGGTAAAATAGATTCATTCGAAAAAATCAAACTTTTATGTAATTAAACCCGATTTTAACACTTTTATCCATCTCCACAGACGTTTGCGGCTTTAATAAATATTGAAAAAGGATGAGACGTTTGTCTTCTATGTCATCTGATGGAAAATACGATGAAGACGAAGGTGTTACACGTCTATCCACGAGATACCTGTTCACTCGACGCTTGAAAGAACTGGGACTAGTTTTCTGGAAAAACAGACGCAGGCAGTTCATTCCACACCTTGGTGACCCGCACCAAAAAGGAACTATCGAAGCGTTTGGTTCGACTCCTCAAGATATCCACTACTTCATTCTTTAATTCCTTTTTACTATGCTGTATTCTAAAATGTACGCTTTATTATTCCTTAATTTACGTTATTTTTTGACGGAAGTGCGTTGAGATGGTTTTCAAGGCCGTAGGTATTAAAGTTAAATTAGGATGAAAGTATTGAAATTATACGGATCAGTCTTAAGTATTACCATAGTATAATAATGAGTACTGCATACAGTATGGCCATTCCCTCCCTCCCGCTGAATGCCTTCCCACCCGCGCTCAGTTGACGTGAAAAAAAAAAAAAAAAAAAAACATTGTTGGGGTTTAATCCAACATATAGAAATCTAAAGTAAAGATGTAAATCTAAGGGTGGTTTTAAGTAAGTAATAATGTAAAGAAAGGCGAGTGCACGTTTGTAAGTAGTAAGATGTAATAAAAATAAGATCGTATTCTATACTTAAAACTAGGAAATTAATACTAACCAAAAACGCATATGACCTACAAATCTACATCTGATTGCTGTAACTGCGAATTAATCGATGACAAGTAAATGTACTTTGTACACTCACAGTTACCGACTGCGAAGGACGCGGCGCGCAGTGAATGACATCGAGAATATTTTTCAAATATTTTTGTATGGGCATATGCTTTATATAATTATATTTATAATTTTGTTCGCCCTTTCCCATTTTGTTACACATTGTTGTACATTTCGTTCGTAAAAAATAAACAATAAACTTACATGCATGAAATTTCATTTTCCTTCGATTCTCCTTTTAGTATAAGAGGCTATTGCAAATATTCAGTTTTCCGTTGGCTATATTACTCCTATACTTAATACTTTATGTTATTGAAATGATTTATTTTTCTTTCTATCTAACTACTACTTTTATAATTATGTCAGAAAATAGAGTTTAAAACGTTTTTGTTCATAATAAATAATTATAAGCACTCAAAATTACCTCGATGCCACTATTACTAGGTTATCTCATATTGTCGTCTCATGCGTTCTCGAACACACTACGATTAAAACAAAATGGCGTCAACCCAAGCATGTCTTTTTCTCACTCACACAAACATGGCACGCATTCACCTGCACGAACTTATGGCTGTGTGCGTAATGGGTGATTAGAACGCGTTTGTTTCAAACATTTTGCCGCGAATGTCTGAGGTGTGGTATTACTTTTATTTGTCTACAAAGTCTTTAAATTGTAAAAAATTATAAAATCTGGTTTCTTATCTACCGCAAAGATACCGTAAATTAAAGTTCGTTGTTTAGGTTCTAAATATAATTTTCTAGACAGACGTACATTTCCCCAAGAAAGTATCCCCGCGCACGCTACTATAGGATGGCAACCAATACAATTTTTGAATCGTAGGATAGTTCCTTTCTACTTTATTAAGTGGTCGACTAGCATAAGCCACTGGTTTCATATTTTTGTTACATAATACGGCACCGATTGCGAAACCTGATGCATCTGTTTGGATAACAAATTCATTATTTTCTGAAAAATCTGGAAATTAGAATAATATTGGTGGAGAAGTTAACATCTGTTTTAAGGATTCAAAAGATTTTTGACATTCCTCTGTCCAAACAAAAGATTAATTTTTTCTTTAAATAAAACAATTTTTACCGGATATTATCGAGTATATCTAACGTAATATATATAACGAGTCTATCGTGACCACGGCAACTGCAAAGATGCCGAAACGTCGAAATAATTTTAAAATTAACTAAAATATACGCGATAATATCCGGTAAAAAGTGTTTTATTTAAAGTATGTATCGTGAAAACTTAAGAAAAGATTTAATTTTTTCTTGTTAATTTATTTAAGGGTGATGTGATTTCAGCAAAATTTCTTATAAATTTCCTATAATAATTACAAAAAGCTACAAAACGTTTGACATTTTCTGCATTTTTAGGTTGTGGATATTTGTGTAATACCTGAATTATTGCAGGACCTGGTAATACACCTTCTGAACTAACAATATGACCTAAATATAGTATTTCTTTTTGCAAAAAGTTACACTTTTCGGGATTCAATTTTAAATTCACCTTTTTTAATCTTTCTAAAACGTTAATTAAGTTTTTAATATGTATCTCAAGGGATCTTCCAAACACTATAAGATCATCTAGATAAATAGAACACTGTTCATAATTCAATCCAGACATAGCAACTGACATAACGCGATTAAATGCTCTTGGACTAGTTTTAAGTCCCATTGGCAGTTGTTTCATCTAATATTGACCTGTATTTGTAGTAAAAGCTGTATATTTTCTACTGTTTTTATCTAAACCCAGTTGAAAATAGCCTTGCTTGAGGTCTAAATGTGAGAAATAGATAGCACCAGCGAGTGAGTCTAATATTTTAAAAATATTTGGCAGAGGAATTTATCGTCAACTATACAATCATTCAATTTTCTATAATCTACAACTAATCTCCATTTATTTTCTATTACTTTTCTTAGGCACTAATAAATCAGGACTTGACCATTCGCTCTTTGCTTCCTCTACAATGTCACTTTGAGTTAATTTTTAAATTTGATTGTCTACTTCCTTCTTTAACGATTGTGGCAGTCTGTACTGCTTCACGTAAACAGGACTAGTATTAGGCTTTAATATTATAGACTGTTGGTAAATATTTGTTGTAGTTAATTTATCTCCTGGCAAAAAGAAGACATCGGCATATTTAGAACATATTTCCTTAATAGAGCTAGCTTCCTCCGAATTCAAATGATTTAAATTCAGCATATTTAACAACCTATTAGCTCTCTGTACATTTTTCGTACATGGTTCTTACAAATATCGTAATTCTAAATCGAATGTAATTCAGGATGAAAATAAGGTAATGTGACGTCATGGTCACTGGTATTTAAAATTTTTACTGGTACCCTATTATTTCTAATTTTTACTATAGATCCGGCAAGAAAAATATCCCCCTTTAATTGTTTAGGCAAGATTAAACTATCTTTATGTGATTCTAAATTAATATATAAGTAATGAATCGATTCACTTCGAGCAGGAATAAATAAAATTTCCTTTGAATAACCAACCAATAAAATCACTAAGTGGAATAGAATATTCCATTCCATTTTTGCAAAATGAAATAATATTTAAGCTTAAGTCGATATTCGAACCGTATTGACACAGAAAATCTAAATCTAAAATTCCATCAGCCTTTAAAGGAACATGATCGAAAACATAAAAGTGATGACTAAATTCTGTTCTAGATCGGTTACTGTGGATCAAATTTAAGTTTACATAACCCGATGACTGTATCAGACCACCTATGCCGTTGATTGTAGTCTCGTCTCTAAATATGGTAATGTTTTTTGGCAAAGCTTCCCGTTTAATTACACTAAGGGATGCCCCTGTATCAATCAACCAAAAATATTTATTATTATTAACGTAAAACGATATAAACTTGCTATCACCACTTAAAGATAAAATACTATTCTTATGATCGAAAAAACTGATTATCTTCCAATTTTGAAGTCGTAGCTGCGCTATCTAAATTATTAGTATTTTGTTCCGAGTAAAATACACGATGTTGAGAATTATTTCCTCTACTACTTGTATTTCGATAATTTGATCGAGAAAAATTTTTCGATCGGGAATGACCCGTACTACGATTTGCGTAATTACGAGTTTGTGGAAAACGAGTTTGTTTGAATTATTTGTTCCATGTTGTAAACCACTTGACATCTGGGGTCGTGGATGATAAACTTGACGGTTTAGAGCTTGACCACCGTAATGCCCACGAGAATAATTAAAAGGCTTACCTCTACCCTGACGTGAAAAATGTAAGACACCTTCACCTTTGGAATCCTTCAGCCGTGAATTGCGCAGACCGTCTGAAAAACGTTTTACAGCAACTTTTTCATTTAAAGGTTTTAAGTTAGAATATTTTTCCTTATCGTCATCTGCTTGGGCTATGGTTAATTCCGAAAATAGTCGTTCTATCTCTGTTCCGAACTGGTCAATAGTACGATACCCTTGCGTAGCGTTTTGTAAACGCTGTTGTATATTTTTATTAATATAATTTAATTGTAAAAATTGTAATTTTTTTATTATTAATGTTCTTATTATATCTTTTACCAACTCGCTTACTGACGAATACTCTGGCCCTAACCGTAATTTTGCATTTTCGGAAAGTCTACTCTTTAGTACGAACTTAATCAATAATTTATTACCATTTTCCGAAAGCATTTCGGAATACATGTCTATAGCATCGATTATAGTTTTAACAGTTTTTTCATCACCGTCCATAATTGGATTTAAATTACAAGCAGTTTTCAAATCGAACTCCATTGTCGCTGAAAAATATTCACTATAATCACTTAAACTACTACTACTAGAATGTATTTTAGTGCGAGTACATAATTGAATTATATCTCACTCTTTTTATAAATATTTTCTGTATTTATAAAAAGAGTGAGATTATTATTCAATGTTTTATTAATCAGAAAAACATAGAGTCTAGTTTATTGCAGATAGTTAATTCTAACTGGGATAATATTAAAATTATTTATAGGAATATTATTCAATTATGTACTCGCACTAAAATACATTCTAGTAGTAGTAGTTTAAGTGATTATAGTGAAACTAGTGAATATTTTTGGATAATTTATTTTCAGCTATTTTACCCGAAAATCTAGCTTTTCCCTTTCTTACTAAGTATTTCTTAATTTTTGTAAGTTCATATAAATATTCTAATAATTCTTTTTCCATACCCTAAAACATAAAATAATTAAATTCAACTTACCATTTTATGAGTTACGAATAGTAGGGGACACGTTTGTTACATGGAATGCGCCTAGTTACCATAATATGATAATCTACATGGAGTTAAAATCAAATTAGAATAACACAAGTAAAATAATAGAGTGTTAAATTATTCACTCAATGTCCCTAAATATATAATTATATAGTTCTTTTCTCATTTTAGTTCAAAATAATATACGTAAGTAATACTTATATTTAATATATTTTAATTTTTTTAAATTTTTTATTTATATATTATATTTACGCATTAATGGCACTTTCACTAATCACTATCACTCCACTAAACTTTTTCCACTCTGGCGGCTGCTGTTGCCGACGCTGGAGACAACCCGGGCAGGTCTCTGGGCAGGTAACCTTGTGCAGATCGACGGTGAAAATATGATCGTCGCAGATCATTTAGGGTTATTTCTCGACGAATCCATTTCTTATGTCCTTTTTTATAATATTTGTAAAAAATTATATTGCTCGAATAAAGATGGAGCTCTATGTTTTCTGATGTGGCTGAGTTACTACCACCAGAGGCAGTTTGGGCGATGATGACCTCTTCATGTTTTGATTGAGATTTTCCCATATTTTCACCACTTAAATACACGAGTATGTTGAAGAAGTCTTCGCAAGAAAAAAAATCATTTTAATAAATTATGCGTAAGGAGTTACTTGTTATTTTATTCCGTTTGCCGCGTTTGGCAGGGTCGCCATATAGGGAGGTGGCAACCAATACAAACAACTGTCATCGAGTAAAGTTGGTTTATTACTGATCTATTATAAATGAGTTACAATAAGTATTACATACACATAAATGACACGTAGTTTGTATACTACATTACACTACTCCCCAGAACTAATCAGACGCATTCTCGTGTTTAGCTTCAAATGTAACCGTTACCAGAAGTAAACTGAAGGTAATAAATATTTTCCAGTCGACAGGCGCGGAGCTCGGGGGAGCATCGGGATATCCGCACCAGTCGAATACACCGTACAAGGTTGTGGTAACGTTGGGTGAGGGTACAAAATTATGCCTACAACGCAAGGTCTGAATTTTTTTAAAGATTTCTCTCAGAAATGCTTGGCAGTAACAAAAGTGTAAAACACAGTCTTACGCCACTGTAAAATATATATTCTATAAATATATCTAAATATGGAAAACCTATTATATACGTCTCACACGCATACATCTCATTCTGAAAATTTGTTATGAAAATGTGTAAAAAAAAATTAAATTCTAAAAATAACATTTACTTAATTAAAACTATTGCGCTCTTTTATAATAGATTCCACTACTTTCAGATTTCACACACTTCACGGAAACTGTACTGTTTCTAATACCAGAGACTAGTAAATAACTATAGACTAACCATGTCTAACAAAATTTTGTGACTTGAAAAATAGTTGTTTTTAAGATAGAGAGATGGCGTTAGTTGTATTAGATTTACAAGTTATTTAAATTTAGTCAAAATATTACGTAAAAAACTAAAGATGGCGCTGTTTACAAAATCATTTGATATTTCATTGCAAGTACTATCCGTAGGTATCAGGCGACAACAGACGTTGCCAGATAGTGCATTATATAGTGCTTTGATGCTATGTTGCCGCTCTTATAATTCAGTAACAGAAAACTTTACACCACCCCGGATATTATTTGTAGTGTTACTGGGTTACTGTATTGCCAGTATATAATTTTTCCCACAAAAATATAGCATTCATCTCCACAGTTTGTTCTTATCTGCCTTAACATAATAAAACGAATTTCAGTGCATTTAATTTATAGGTATATAATATTTTACTTTATTTCTTGATATCGATAAAAATTATGTCTTAATAAGTGTACAATTTTTATTAATAATGCATATAACTCATAACTATTTTGCAGTAGTTAAAAAAATATTTTCTTGCTGGATTATTATTAAAAAAAATGTTCTTTATCCATCAACGTTTTTTGTTCTTTTTATGACAACATTTTATTTGTTTGACAATTTGAATTCTTTGTCGTTTATTGTTGTTGCTATGGGTGTGTGTTTGTTTTGGAACTTTTCCCTGCATTTCTTTGAATTCACAATATTTCTGCTCGCCTATTGTGACTCATGCAAAATGTATGGACCTTGATTAAGTTTACGTTTTGGCTGCTACATATATCGTATAACATGTGCGTTTATCACAACTGTGATAAAAAAAGCTTTTAAAAATAGGTTATTATGGCAATTAAAATAAGGAGGATGGTAGTGCCCAGGCGTCTCTGAACAAAATATACTTATACCAGTATGTTTATGGTCTTTTGTAGTTGTTATTTTATCATCTATAAAGTAAGAATAAATTACTATCTACCTATTCTTATTGAGTAAAATTATCAAAATCAATGATATAAAATGATGACATTTTCCAATTTCAGGAAAGGAATAAATCCTACTTGCTAAGGTTTCAGGTTATTTGACAACGCCATCTAGCAGTTTTAGTCCGTATTAATACAAATATTTTGCATTACGTTTCTTGTCAATAATTCATATAAAAATTAAATACGACAGGTTTGGTCCAAGCTATTTGAGAGCGACAACTAGTAATAGCTTGGATTTTGAGCTTTTTCCGAGTCACGAATTTTTGTATGGAGATGGTCAGTCTATAGATATTTACTAGTCTCTGCTAATACATAAGCATTCATCATTACGTCACGGTGTGCGTTGGAATTAAATCTAATAGTATATTAATAATGAACACACAGCTGACCAGGGCATTTACGACTTCTCGTTCAAAATGTCCTAGCTTTAAAAATTTAAAATAAAATAATCTGTCAAGGAAGCGTTTTTACCAAAAAGCTTTACGTTGACAAAAACACCATTGCAGCTATAAAGAAAGTCCTAAAAAGAATTCACATCAAAATTATTTGCAAATTTTACTGCTTATTTTTTACACTGAATAGAGCTTTTTTGTTATTTATAGCGCACACAGTGCTTGTTAAACATGATTCCTACTTCTGTTATAAATGTTGAAGTTGCAGTGTATTTATATATGTGGATGATTCTTAATCAATCACTCAAATACTTCCGAGGGGCGTGGACAAGTTATTGTTTACTTATATAGTCTCTGGATTAACACGTAACATTTAACAACAAACCCCTTACAGCGAAACTAATGCGTACAAATCCGCGAGCTTTTGTTGGTGTGTCACTTCTATGTTTCTATATGCTTTTGTCGTAACATGTGGGATTCAATGTTGCGATGGACTCGAGACAAGCCATTATCTACCATATGGTATCTATCTATGAACTTCATTTATAATTGACCTTCACTGACCTATTCGAGTCCATTACCTAGTGTTCTATACACTAAAGTAATAATAAATTATTCTTTGGCACAACGAAGGTTATTCCCATCGACTCTCTCGCAAACACTCTACACATATACGTGTTCAATTTGCATTCTAGGATTATAAGACGGCGCCGACGACGCATTTGCAACTTTTGTACGCAATATTTGGGTAATGGAAGTGGATTTGTTATTGCCGGATAGATTTTGTTTGTTTCAGTGAGGAGGTGCAGTCTTAACTATTTATGGGTTTATTTTGCTAGGATTGGAGTTGTGTTCATTTGTAATTTGTTTTTGTTATCTTTTCTAGGTTAACCGGCTTCTCTAGTTATCACATATACGATTAAATATATTGTGAGTTCAATCATGTATTTCTATGAAGTGTTTCATGAAGTTCTAATCATCCAAGTGAGCGTTGTTACAACATTTTCTCACACACGCAGTTGCTCGAAGTACTCTTCAGTCTGCGACAGTTCCTGCATAAGTATAGTCTGCAATATCCGTGAATAAGGTTCAAGGAAATTGGTTCGAACATTTCAAAGTTAGCGATTGAAATGAAATAAACAAACAAGCGGTTCCTCTCATAATACAGGTATAAGGTTATCTATTTTACAGTTTTCAACGGTACAAATCCACTACATACCGTCTCAGCATTTGAAGATTTCATAAACTTTTGTAAGATCTCGTTGCCAGTTCAATAAACCACTTTTCGGTTAAAGAGTTAAAACCAGGAAAATAACATTGATTGGAAAAACCAGCAAAAAAGACTTATCACTAAATAACATTAAAAAACAAATATGAAACTGTGCCCTTTTCCACGTCAACCGGTTTCCTATTTTTGTTCCACATTCAAAATTAAATTACCCCATCGTAGTAATGAAAACTTTTTGAACTTACTCAAATTAACACCAATTTAGCTGTCACGGAGAAATATGTAGAATGCTCAGGAAACAAATGAAAACCGCTATTTCGTTAATCCCTTGATGTTACTTAATGTTTAGTACTAAATGTTAATGGCATTATGAATTCATTGTAGGGCAAAGTAACATTAATATTATTAATGTGTTACCACGAAATTTCCAGTTACGTAACAATAACATTATTAACACGGAGTCTTAATTAAATTTAAACTATTTCTATAATTCTAAATTTATAAATTAAATTGTACTTTTTCATATCAGTGTGCTTTGCATTTGGATAAAATATAGTACTTATACAAAAGAATATGGCTTGGAATGACACGATGGCTCTTATCCCAAAGCGACAATGGTTATCTATGAATTCGCGGCCGAAATTAGTAATTTATAATACAACCACACTCTCCCTCAATGGGATTCGTTAAAATATTGGGTTATTTGACTTACAAAATTTTGTCTTTTGATCTGGTACAATCTGAGAGAATTTCATGTACGGAACCACACTTCTCTGTCAAGTCTACAACTTACTTATTTAAAAGTAAGCATTCATTGAAATATTTATATCGACGATCTTCTGCAGAAAAGGGAAATTTTTGCTGCGATAATAACGTTAAGTTTTCGAAGTTTAGATCAAGTTTTTAACGACCGGTATTTGTGATTCATGATTTATTTTACTCCGAAGCGGCGTGACGTATATTGATGGATGTAATTTACTTTTAAGAGAGAAGTTAGTGGACTGGTTAAAGCTTAGTAGAAGTTCTTTGTTAAGATCCCGTCTGGGGTACTGGGGTCTGGTTGTGTTCCGGTTAAAGGGATGGAACTGGCTTCGCCATTACTGGAAGAAAGGTAATTTCAACTGAAATCAAATACATACATTTAAAATACATATGACTTAAGTTGAAAACATATGAATATTATTAAATTATTTCAAATGTATTACTTACATTTCTGACCACGAACAAGGCTTTCTAATTTCACCTTCAACCGTGTTTGTGAAATTTTGCTTTGTTTTTGGCAAACTGCATTAAATTGGTTACTATTTTTTTTAAATATATAAATAAATAAATAAACTGATTGAGTAATTACTGTGCGGCACTTAGAAAAAGCGGTTATCCGAAAATGTTGAGAGTAAAAAACATTTATTTTAGCGCATTTTATTGATAAAATTGCACAAAACTAGCTTTTACTAATTTTCATACCTCCTAAACTCCTTGATTTCGATTACCAATTATCACCTTTTTCCTTACCTATCTTTGCGGGGGTTGGTTTAACTGAAATTAACATTTCATGATTATTTCGCACCGTCTTTAAGATATCAATATAAAATTGGGGTTACGTATGTATGAGGGACCAAATACATTTTTTTCAAAGTATTGTTTTCAGCTGACCGCTGGCGTCGCCTGACCTTCTTATAAAGTTAAAGTCACAAACATGTTTTCAGACGTCATATTGTTTAGGTAGATGTAATGTAAGACGTACATAATATTATTAAATACAAATACTCTTAATATCCGTGCTACACCTCCGCACTGAAAGAATCATATTCATGCCGTTGTTATTATATGTGGGTTATTTTCAACTTTAGACTTAGCTTTTCCTAATTTCCGTACGAAATTTAAACTCACTAGCCACACTATACTAACTAAGACCGTTCACTGGCTTAGAGATATACCCACCTACCTACACATGAACGCTAATAATTAATTTCAATTTTCAACTTTGATAAATTCCCTGCTTTCTTACTGCTCTTTCACTCCACACTCGTGAATTATTCATGTTGCAGTAAATATCCGTGAAAAGGAATGTTGTACGTGAAAATGATAGAAAATAAAGAGCGAGCGAGCATCGCGCCATCTATCGGCCGGTCTATCAACAAAATTGAATTTTCATTATTCTAAACAGCTTGGAAGTTGACGGCAATTATTTTTAAATATCGAATTGTTTGTTCGAGATGGTTCGTTGGTGCTTTATGTCTATTTGCTCTCTGAGCGAACTACGGCGGAGATAATTGCAAAAATAAATGAGAGAGATGGTTTTTTGTGTTTTTGGTTAAAGGTTTTGTTTGTATAGCAGAGGTTTAAAAGGTAAATGTTTTAGTGACTTATTATTAATATTATAGTTTGTTGTTTTCTATAAATACACTTTGTTTTTTATGGCTTAAGTTACTTGTTTTTGTTTTCAATTACAATATCAGAGAAGTTCATTTAGAGCATATCAAAAAATCATCAGATAAGATCTTATTCTAATTACTACTTTGATCAAACTAATTTAACTTATCATAGAAACAAGCCACACGTCCTTTAAACGCACTTTTTACAAACTCTAGAATAAATATAGAAATCTACAAACTGTCGATACAGTTAAAGACGTGCGGTGTATAATATAATAACTCTTACAGACAAGATGGCTGGAGCTCGCTAAGTGCCGATTTGTTGTTGTTTATGATAAATACACGCAATTGTTAGCCCTGGAGCCTCCCTTAATAAACTCTAGGTTACCGGCGGTTAACAAAAATACGCTGACGTTTAACACAAAAGAAAAAAATCTTATCTTCAAACTTTTACTAACAAATTATTCCCCAGTCAATATTAATAATTTAATTTTCCTGCTGTCCGATTTGGATGGTAACTAGTTGGAATTTTTTAATTATTGAAAAAGGATTAGACGTGTTACACGTCTATTCACGAGGTACCTATTCACTCAATTGTACAGGAGTTGGCGACCAAACTGTGTTGGACCCAGTGGATTGTCAACTCTATCATTTCCAAGAACCATATATTTACAGTCTTGATCGGTAAATACTTTGCCACCATTGGATTTTGGGTTATGAGAGTTGTGTACCTTAATTCATGAAGGTTCACTATGTACAGACGATTGGAATTGTTTTCAATCTTTAGATAAAAAGGAGGGCGTTCTCAATTCGTCTATGTTTTTTATGTACGTTCGGGAATAACCTTTTTTGTTTTGGACCGATTTTGATGATTCTTTGTGCATTGGGATCAGTTTAGTGTCAAGTTGGTCCCATTGTAATTTCGGATATAAAATCTTGGAAAATTGGTATGTCGACCTGTATTGGTTTGTTTGGTTATGTGAAAGTGGGGAGTATTTTTCATTATTTGGGAAGCTTTTGCACGCGGCTTCGTTGACGTATCACTCGAGAACACTTTGGTCATTCTTTTTGCGTATATGACAGGTGCAGTTTGATCTTGCTTCACACATTGCGTTGTCACTTTCTTATAGTTTGAGTTAGAGCATAAGGTCATCTTGAGAGATCTGTTGCGGTAGGGCTGATTACTTATTATTCATTCTTTATGACTATTCTTCGATCTCCACAGACTGCCAGCATTGTCATCATGGTTTTAAAAATTCTAAATCAAGCTTTTCTCATTACCGACTAATGTAGGTCAAATACCTACATTAGTCGGTAATGAGAAAAGCATGTCTGTGATTATTTTATTAGTTTGGAATAAAAAGTTTGAAAATGTAAAGATATTTGCTCGCGTTAAATTTATCAGTTTAAATACAAGAATATTTTTTTAATCACGCAGCACGTTCCTTAACATAACCTCAACTAAAGAGATCTTCTTATCCGAAAGTATTGATTGCTAAAAGGGGTCTGGAAAACATAAATAACTTCCAACCTTTTGGATAGATTTGTACTTAGAGTACAGCATTATCGATTTTTAAGTCGTAGATCGTTTTCCCAACGCAGATAAATAGATGGCAAGCATTCAGACTAATACTCTTTGGTCTTTGATTACCTGTAAAATATGAGTTTCCCGCGCTTTTTACAAATTACCGAGACGTTTCAGGTAATATCGCTATAAATGGAAAATACTGATCTGGATGGATATTCATTTTGCTTATATTTATAATAAATAATTGTCGTTGGTCCTGCTGACAGTTGGCTGAGAATAAATAAAATTATAAGCAGTTTTATAATACGAGTAATTCATGTGATTACCTATTAGTTAAGCTGTAGATGATCTCTGATCAAATTAAATGAAAAAAAAAAGCTCTTCTTAAAAGTCTTAATGCCTGTCCGCATAGATATTAAATTGTCAATAAAATGTAAATAAATACGTCAATGAAATAAAATTTAAGAATAATGTTTGGTTTATGAGCTGCGAATATCTTCTGGTCGACAAATATTTTTCAAAAACATCTTTGGGTAACATGCGTATTTCTTAATTTCAATTAGAATTTTAGGGTTGGGTTCGGACCTCTTAGCTTTTCTGGATTCGCGTCTGACGAATGACAAAATTGACTGATCCATAATCCACCAACAGGCTTGAATTCTTTGCTCCCAAATCAAACAATAAATCTACTTACTTTATACAATTTTGGAAATTTATCATAACTTTAAATAAAACCATTTGTCTCGTGATTAATAAAAATGAATAACAGAATTCAAATAACGTTTAGATGTAGAGGCTTAAGTAAACTGTAACCAGTAAAAGTACCAAATGAAAACCAACACAGTTTTCTATTTTGTCAAATTAATTAAAAAGTAAAAGTGTGTTTTGCAACTGCACGCATGTTTCGTTTTAAATATCTATATTATCACTTACACACAGTAAGTGATAATATAGATATTTCAGCAGTATATTGATTGAAAGATGCAATACTCTGATAGTTTATAATTTTTTTTGCAATTTTATTTTATCTTACTATGTAGGTATGAGAATCTAGCCATACTTAGATATATTTTTTAAAATATTTAGAAAATATATCTGAGTATATCTAAGTAAACAATCGCAAGCGAGTTTGTTTGGCAGTGGCGCTTTCCCATCATAACTAGTCCATAGAACAAAATGAAGAAGGGCATACACGTTTTTAGTGTCGAAATGTACAGGTCACCTTTCACGTAGAAAAAGTCCTTTTTGGGAAGAGTCAGCAGTAATATTATAAAATTTTGATCGTACAGGAAAATATTTACGCTATATGAAGTTAAATTTCAACTGATCCCCAAAAACTAAATAGAACTTTCATAACTTACTTTGAATGTGACCGATTTAAAAGTAACAGTAGGAAAATGGTTGCTCCAAAATTTTAAACTGCTCAGGAAAAAATAAAAAATCTTTATGACTATTAAAAATGTACTCAGCAAGCAATCAAATTATTAGCACAAACAATAAACCAAGAGGATTATGTAATTGCGCATAGCTATAAACAGTAATTGTTGACAATTTAAAAGCCCTTCTGCAGACTGCGGCCGGCGAGCTGTCGCTAATTACTCCGCACAATGCCGCGACGCAGCCCGGACAAAGGCGGGGTTCAGTTGATTTTACAATTCGATCGTTTTTCCCGTTATAGTAGACTTCTGCCAGGATTTAGTTTTTAATTGATGTAGATGGGTGCGTAGACAGGTGTCTTATGTAATTAAATATTTTATATGTGTTATTGTTTTAGCTTGGATGAACTCAAAACAACACTGAATCATTTCATAGTGTTTAAAGGAGGTAATGAGCTTGTTCCTACATATAAAAAATTAAGAACTTTTCTGATATAGCAGAACAAGATCTCACATTAGGAGCGCCCAATACCAATTTCATTCACAGTGTTTTTTTATCAGATGAATTTAACATGAATAAAACTAACATAAAATAAAAAAAATATCTTGAATGTAAAAAAAGTACAAAAAGGACGGGCGTGGGTTGCGTATTATGCCTTTTATAGTCTTTAGAATTCATTCTATAAATTTTCCATACTTTACGTTTGTAGACACAAATGAACTATAAAAAGAAAATTTACGTAGATATTATTGTAAATTAAAATATAAAGAAAAAAAAAAATGAAAAAAAAAAATAGCTTTATTCATAAAACAAAACAAAGTTAGTTAAGTAGGACCAACCTATTAAGTATACAAAATACTTGTACCTTAAATAAATACTTGAGGCTCCGCTCTTCCATAATTTAGTGACAATGATTTGCTCAGGATTCTATTTTAATTTTGATAGATATTTACTTTACTTTACAAAAAAAATTTTGAAGCAACAAAAAAAAACAATACATTTAAAATTTTAGTGTTCGTTGAAAGTGTATGCATCTGTGTGTATGCATGCATACGGGTGTGAATGTGAAATTGTGTGTGAAGGCCGTGTGTGTCTATGTAAATGTGTAGGTGATTCATATTTGAAAACCATACAGATAATGTTTGACTTTACTAAGCTACCTGTATACATTTTATCCTTATTGATCAAAACGTGTACTGCAATGAGTTTCAGTTTCTTCAGGACCATTCTGATATAAAATATTTGCATCTGTGTGTAATTAAGCAGTGAACATTATACTATTTATTTATTTTGTTGTAAATAATAGCTGATTGTCTGGTCTACCTATTGACGTTTAGCGAAATCGGTTTTAAATCTTAGTGGAGTAGCAATCTTTTCTTTTCTTCTTTTATTCTAATCGATAGAAGCTGAGAAAATTTATAAAGTTTAGTTTATAAAGTTTGTTAGTTTGGTCTTATATAATTAATTAACTTATATTATATTTTTAACAAGACATCATTTTGGCTGAGCGTACAATGATTTAGGGCGCGCTAATGCAAGTCCTATGTTGTAAGGAACTAAGCCTAAATTGAGGTTGCTTTGGAGGACTATATGATATGAGGATTATAGTGTGTTGTATGCGTTTAGTAGTGTGTATGCAATTGTCTAAAAACCGTGTTTTGTGCTGGACGTGCGCAGCGGTGTTGCTCGTTTACAGTGTTAGGCGTTTACGAAAGATCAGCGTCCTGGTGTGTTCGCAGACCACGACTTCCAAGCCAAGTACATGCCTTTTCGGTGCTCCTTAATTATAAATTTTGTATGTTTATTTGATGTTAATTTGATATGTAGGTACAATGAATGTTATTTTCATTTTCATATGATTTGAATTCGTTTTCATGATTTCCTTGAATTTATTCGCTATAAGTTTGTCAATGCATTTACTTCTAGTCCTAATTATTTACATGACTACCTAATGATCTTAAAAAACAACGCCTAATAACTCAGTAAAAACAAAAGAACACTTCGTCACCTGAAGTAAGAGAGCAGTGGATCTGGTACTCACACAAACTCAAGTATATACATGTTCATGTAAGTTTACAACAATGAAACTGAGCAAGGGACAGAATAATGCATGCCAAATTCAAATTCAAATATTTATTTTTCAACATTGACATTTGCTTGTTCTTATTGACGTCAAATAAAGCATGACTCTACCACCAGTTCGGACAAACCTTCGTAAAGAAGAACTGGCAAGAAACTCACGGGTATATTATTTTCAAAATAAATTTACAGAGTCTCTTTATGTATATACAAAGTTATTCTTATCGGCATCCGTAAGTTAGGCAAGTCTCCCTCCCCCCAAGTATCCAAACGACGAACACCCTCAAACCGTACCCGTTCTCGAGTTAACGCGAGGTCCAGCCGTCGCCCTCCTCAACCCTTATCATTATTTCATTTAGATATAATTATCACAATTACTATTAAAACAAAATACTTACAACTAATGAAGTATATATCATACATATTATCATTTGGTGAGCCGCGTGCACAATTTTCGGCTATGAAAGTAGTAATTAATTGTTATAGGTTTTACCTTAGAGACAAACCTATTAGTCTTAAAACCGTATTGAAATAATCACTAAACTTATCAAGATCAGTATGTTCTTACAATGACAATACGAGTATAGTTAAAAATACAATGTATTTTTATCAACATTTATGTTTCCTTATATTATGTCTACTTATAAGGTTGAAATATGTGTATCTCCTCTTACCTACATATGTTATAAGCATATGTAAAATCCGTTATGTGCTGTATGTCTTTTGAACATAAGTTTTTTAATCTAGATTAAGAGATGTGGATTTCGAAAGGTCTATAATCTTATTTGTCTATCTAGATCCTAGAGCTTTGGACTATTCCTGAATACATGATTTTATTTTTAATAGTATTCTTCTAAAGATAGGTAACCTTTAACTAGTTCACTAACTTCGCTCTCAAAAGTAAATTACCTCCATCATTATACGTCACGCCGCATCGAAGGAATATAAATCATGAATTACAAATAACCATCATTAAAAACTTGATCTAAACTTCGCAAACTCCACTGTATTATCGCATGGAAATAATCCCTTTTCTACAGAAGGTCGCCGGTGTAAATATTTCAGTGAATGCGTACTTTTAAATAAGTAAGCCTACAGCTTGGCATAGAAGTGGGGTTCCGTACACGTACTTCTCATTTAAATCAACATAGGGTCTTACCGAGTTTCGAGGCTTTGGGAGTATATTAGTGCATTCGGACTTTGTATGCATTGGTTAGGCTGTGCTAGTTTTATTATATTACTATGATTATTTATAATAATAATAATAAAATCATTATTTAGCCAAACACATTCTCAATATACATAAATAACAATCGCACAGGACGCAGCCTGAATTTAGGAAAAATAAAATACATTAAAAATCTATCTGACATTAACATCCGTACTTGGATTCCCATGTGTGACAGATCTCCGCGGACAATATTTTATCCATGTATCGCTATTAAGCATATTATGTATTACATTATGACATAAAAAAACAACGAAATAATAATAATAAATCATAAATCCCCAGACAAACACACCAACCGTATGGCCCCAAAGTAAGCAGAACTTGTGTTATAAATGACCATACAGTAAACTGGAGGGAACCCAGATTAAACATACATATATAAATACAAACGATCATGACCCAAGAACAAACATCAGTGCTCATCACACAAATGAATGCCCCGGCCAGGCTCGAACCTGGGACCTTCAACGTATGAGGCAAGGCTACTTACCACTACACTCGGTCGTCCAAATTAAATGTGTTTGTATAAAGTATTTAGGGATTAAAGTAGCCTGTATGTTGCTCTAGGTTGTATACTAAATGCGTTTGTACAATTAAAATATAATAATAAAATTAGATCAGTAGTTTTATCGTAAAATATTAAAAAGTTGCTAGTTTTTTAAAGTAGGATTTATCTTGATTGTACGATGTAATATATATTCGCCACTTAACAATTATTAATGATTGCAACCTAGGTGTCACGCATGCGTGCAACTGTCTTGTATTATTATAACCTATAATCTCAAAAATCAAAAGCATGTACAAAACTATATCGAACCAAGCTAAAAGCTATAGCTTAGAAAAATAGGCGTATCACAATGATTTAAAAATAGTACAATTTAATTTATGATTAAAATACATCGGAACTAGCTTTTCAAATGGTCAAAGTGGTTTAAATTTAATTTAACTCCGTGTAAAATAATGTTATTGTGACGTACCTAGAAATTTTGCGGTAATACATTAATAATATTAATGTTACATTGTAGGGCAATGAATTCATAATGCCATTATAACATTTAGTACTAAATATAAAGTTACATAAGGGGATTGGCGAAATACCGGTTTTCATTTATTTCTTGAGCATTCTTCATATATCTCCATGATAGCTAAATCGGTGTTAATTTGAGTAAGTAAAAAGAATTTTCATTACTGCGATGGCGGTGTTTAATTTTGAATGTGGAACAAAAATAATAAACCGGTTGACGTGGAAAAGGGTACAATTTCATATTTGTCTTTTATATGATGTAGTGAAAGGTCTTTTTGTTGGTTTTTCCAATGAACATTTTTTTCCTTGTTTTTACTCTTTTACCCATAGTGGTTTATTGAACTGGCTACGAAATCAAAGCTTGAAATCTATAATTCATGTAGTGAGACGGTATGTAGTGGATTTGTACAGTTGAAAACATTAAAGTATTATCTACTTTACTATTATTACGAAGAGGAGACTCTGGCTTATTTATTAATTTGCAATCGCTAACTTTGAAATGTCTGAACCGATTTCATTGGTCCTTATCCATGGGTATTGCAGACTACACTGTCTATAGGAACTCTCGCAGACTAAAGTGTGCTTCGAGAAACTGCGAGTGCGAGAAAATGTTGTTACAATACTCACTTGCATGATTAGGAACTCACAATATATTTTATCCTATATGGGATAAATATAGAGACCACTTAACTTGAAAAAGACTAACAAAAATAATTTCTTTCAAGCGTCGCGTAAATAGGTGTTTCATGGATAGACGTGTAACACCCTCGTCTTCATCGTCACTTTCCATCAGTTGAGATAGAAGAGAAACGTCTAAGTAATCCTTTTTCAATAAAAAAATACAAATGAACACAACTCCAATCCTAGCAAAATAAACCCATAAACAGTTAAGACTGCACCTCCTTACTGAAACAAACAAAATCTAATCCGGCAATAACAAATCGACTTCCATTACCCAAATATTGCGTACAAAAGTTGCAAATGCGTCGTCGGCGCCGTCTTATAATCCTAGAATGCAAATTGAACACGTATATGTGTAGAGTGTTTGCGAGAGAGTGGATGGGAATAACCTTGGTTGTGCCAAAGAATAATTTATTATTACATTAGTGTATAGACTAGACACTAGATAATGAACTCTAATAGGTCAGTGAAGGTCAGTTATAAATTAAGTTCATAGACAGATACCATATGGTAGATAATGGCTTGTCTCGAGTCCATCGCAAAATTATATCCCACATATTACGACAAAAGCATTTAAAAACATAGAAGTGACACACCAACAAAAGCTCGCGGATTTGTAGGCATTAGTTTCGGTCCACTGTGTGGGTTTTATTGTTAAAAGTTACTTGTTAATAAGGTACTAAATATGACTAGAACGATTTGTCCACACTCCTTTGGTAGTTTTCACGTGATTGAATAAGAATCATCCAAATATACAAAATCTCACATACATAGTAGAAGTAGGAACCATGATTAATAAGCATAGTTTGCGCAATTAGTTCGTGTACTCTGTACACTAACAAAGGGGCCTCTATTTAGTGTAAAAATAACCAGTAAAATGTTAATGCCTTTGGCTTTTTATATTATATGTAAATAACCTTCCTTGACGGTTTATTTATTTTAAAACTAGAACGTTTTGAACGTCAAATATTATACTCTTGAATTTAACTCCAACGTCCACCGTGACGTGATGATGAATGCTCATGTATCCCAAACAACACAGTTTCCGCGAAGCGCAGTCAAGACCATTTCTGTAAGTATCTGCTTCAGTGAAATCTATTACGAGTATAAAAAGCACAAAAGTGTTAAGAAAATTCGTCTGGTGAATTTTATTTTTCTTTACAAATTTGTACACCAAATCTGGTCTTTACGTATGAAATTGCCGTTTTTCACGAAATAAATGAAGCGTAATTTTTTTATATATTTTTTATTTCTATTAATCAATATAATCACCCATGCAATCAATGCATCTTTGCCAACGCATTGGTAGCTTATTGATGCCTTTCTTGAAGAAATCAGCTGGACGGGAGGCAACAAATTCTTCAAAGGCATTTTGTACTGCCTCTCGGGTATTGAATTTTTTTCCCGCCAAAAAGTTATCCAAATTCTGGAAAAAGTAGAAGTCTGTAGGCGCAAGGTCTGGTGAGTACGGCGGATGACGGAGAACTTCCAACCCCAACTCTTGTAGCTTGGAGACCGTCTGCTGTGCAGTATGAGGTCGCCCGTTGTCGTGCAGGAGCAGTGGAGCCGAACGATTGACCAAAGCTGGTTGGAGACGTGCGAGCTTCTCCATCATTGTGTTCAGTTCTTCACAGTACACATCTGCAGTAATGCTAGTCCCGTTTGGCAAGAAGCTGTGATGAATTACACCCGCGTTAGACCACCAAACAGTGACCATCACTTTTCTAGGGGTAAGTTTTCGTTTAGGGCATTGTTTGGGTGCTAAACCAGGGTCCAACTAACTTGCGGAGCGCTTACGATTGTCAAACAGGATCCATTTCTCGTCACAAGTAACAATGCGGTTCAGAATTCCTTCATTTGTATGCCTGCTGAGCAGTGCAAGGCACGTCTCCACGCGTACTTCGCGCTGGCGGTCATTGAGTTCGTGGGGTACCCGTTTGTCAAGCTTTTTTACCTTGCCAATTTGACGCAAATGGACCAATATTGTTTTGATGCTAACGTCGAAAGCTGCTGCTAATTCAGCCGTGGATTGAGTTTCTCCGTTGGAATCAGCTTCCACAATTGCCTTCGTCATTGTCGACCAAAGTTTTCGGACGACCACGGGGTTCATTATTCAGGTCAAAATTTCCAGAACGGAAGCGGGTAAACCAATAACGGGTGGTGCGTTCGTTTGTAGTGTTCGCTCCGTAAACGTCGTTGATGTTGCGTGCCGCTTGTGCCGCTTTGCTGCCACGACGGTACTCATACTCCATAATTACTCGAATTTTTAACTTATCCATGATGACGAAAAATGTTCGAATGCGTTGAAAACAAAACACTAACTATTAAACAAATGACGATTTTAGAAAAAGAATTCCATGTTTGTCAAATAAAATGAATTTGAAATTAGAATTATCAGACAAAAAAAAAATATTTTCATTTGAAATGGCCAGTACGGCAAAACGGCAGTTTCATAGGTAATAAAAAAGTGCTTTTACGAGTTGTTCAAAGAGAGTACTGTATTGAAATTAAGTATGTGTATAATGAAGTTATAATGAAGTTGTAACACGGAATAGTTTTTTTTCATATTTAATTACGATATTTAACAGTGGCGTCAAACCGTATTTTATAATTTAGATACGGCCAACTAATTTTCAACAAAAACAAAAAAAGTAAAATCCTCGAGTTTTAGGCATAATTTTGTACCTAACACTCAAAGTTACCATAACCTTGTAGGACGTTTCGACTGGTGAGGATATTCCGATATTACTTAATGTACTGCACCCCGAGCTCCGCGGCTGTCGACTGGAAAATATTTATTACCTTCAGTTTACTTCTGGTAACGGTTACATTTGAAGCTACGAGAGCAGCGCGTGCTTGGGATGCTTTCTTGGGGAAATGTACGTCTGTTACTCTAGTTTACTTTTTAGAAAAAAATGATTGAATGGTTTTGGAAAATAATATTTGCGACCTAAAAGACAAGTGTAGACGGAGAGACAGATAATAAACGCTCCTGGCTTCATATTTATTATAATTTAAAAGGCATTGTAGACAAATGCTTCAGTTTCATCCACATAATTTTAATACCTTCATTTAAATTTAAATTTTATACTAATGGCCTTGAAAATATATCCACTTCCATCCAAATGTAATGTAAATTACGGAACAAACTGCACATTTTAGAATGCTGCAAAGTATCAAGCGGTCATTCTCGATATTAGGCATTCTTTGTATAATTGCCGTAGCCTTTTTAATTTTTCGCTTATTCGACTTGAAAACACTAGAATATAATTTATAAATAAATATACAAATTAGCACCAGCAAAAATGGCATCAGGCTATTAGTACTTATTATTAATTATTAATACTTTTTGAGCTAAATACACATAATTTTTTTTTGTGTACGGTAATCAGATAAGTCTAAAACTGAACGTAACGGTAATTAGAAAAGACTATTAAATGTACGTAAAACTAAAAAAATCGAATATGATTCTTAAAAACTGTGTTTCACACGTATCAGGTAATAAAGAATGTTCACGTTACCATTACAATTGTTTGTTAATGGAAGGCACTCTCAGTTTTTAAATAGTTGTAGTGTTATAGGTATGTACATATAAACTAAAAAAATCTTATAATTAAAATTGCTTAGTCACAGCTGTTTATATAAAGAACTACTTTTATAATTATCACTGTATGTTTTCATATAAATCAACTCGGACTTTTGTTCAGTACGAAAAAACTTATGTAGCCAGTATTCGAAACATTCTTAGATAATGAAAATAGGTCCAGCTTAAAGCTATTCATATGTGTCCTCTAAGATTTGCTTATATCGCTGTGTACTTACATTATGTATAGTAAACCAATACTTTCAGAATTAAATAACATATTATATAAACTAGTGTCGTTGGCGAGTTTACTCAAATGAACACAACCGTGCATTTTAATATAAATCAGTCTGCTTTATAGTAATTTAAATTTTTTTTACATCAACCTATATTTTCCATATAAAAAATCCATACAAAAACAAATATTATTAGGGACGTTTGTCATTGTTGTGAAGGATGGCATTGTTAGATTTAAATTAAGAGGAGAGACAGGAGCCCAAAAACTGTTTGGGAAGGTGCAGGTATTATGAATCTAGGATTCGGGCAAGTTTCTTTTTCTTTTGTCGTTTCTGGATTCAATGCATAAAATCCATGATTTTTACCAAGTTTACATTTAATTGATTGATACATACACTCTTGTGTACCACAGTTTAATTTTCGAATGGCAAATAAGTTTGGTTTTGATGAATTCAAACGACTTGATGGACTTTCATTGTGCCCTTAAACTCCTGTAACTCCTTATCGATAAGCAGATCTTTTTGCAGGATATCTGCTTTATTAACTATTTCCGTAATGACTCCTCTAATATTGGCTCTAAATTTTTCAGAAAGAGTTTCAATATCGACAATATCACAGCCCTGAGCCACGATTCTATCTGCAGTCCTCTTTACCGTCGCTCCTACGCCATCTGATGAGCATTTGCCACAGCCGCTCTCTGTTTAATTCCAGCCAACCACTTTAAATTTCGGAAAGTGCCAATGAAGTTTTGAGATGACATAAAACATTTTTTGTGACGGTATTCTCCAGTCGGAGGATCTGATATAAAATTAATGGCAATTAATTGGATAGGCATGAGATGACTCCAAACTGCAATTGCCCTATGTCTAAGTGAATTACTCAAGGTGCAAAATAACTAAGTCTGAAATTTTCCATTTTTTTTTTTTTTTTTCTGCCGTGGCATCCTCGCGGGAGGGAGGTGGAAGATGCGTCATGCATACCCGCCCGCAGGTAAATTCCTCTGCGGGGGGGTTATGTGGGACTCACCAGAATGGCACCTACCCACTAAAAACCACCTGTTGGCTGTAGTTAGCGGGTCTTCCGCCTGTAGTGAAAGTTGCACTGAAGGTGCTCCTGTAGTTTGCGGTGTGGCCGGACTGGCCACAAAGCACGCAATCGGGAGGAGAGGGAGTTTCAGGAGTGCGATTGCACTCCTTAGTGAAGTGCGGGACCAGGCACTTGACGCACCTGGGCGGTGCGCGGCAGTTCGCCACCGCGTGCCCGTACAACTGGCACCCATGGCACTGGCCGGGATGACCGCGGCGATGAGGCGCCTCGATCGAGATCCCAGAGAGGCCGCAAATAGAGCTAACCCCTTTTAGGATCTCTCTGGACTTGGGGACGTTGGCGAGAATCACCAAAGCGAGAGGGTGTTGCCTCCCGTACTTGCTGTGCATTTTATGCACCGCGAGTGCCGGGAAGCCTTGGGACTGCAGACCTCAAGGATAGCCTCGTTCGATAATTCGAACGGGACTCCCCTGAGTACCGCTCTAATCTTACGCTCTTCTGACAGAGCATAAGTGTGATAAGCATATTGCTTATCGGTGAGGAGCTTAGTCAAAGCTCGGAAATCGTCTATCGACGAGACAGTGATTTTAATAGATTCACCCGAGTTTACCGCTCGGGTGTAATGGATCTTGTGCTCATTGCACAGTGTCGAGACCTCAGTCCATTTACCCTTTTCCCGAAGGAAAACGGGTGGTGGGACCTTGGCCTTGACAGAAGTTGGGGCCGGAGCGGGTGTTGAAGACACCGGGGCAGCTGGCGTTGAAGACGCCGCAGGGGGTGTGGGGACGGGCGTTGAGGGCGCCGGGTCTTGTTTCGAGCGCTTCTTAACAAGGGTGAAAGAGGGAGGCTCAGGGCCAGTTGGGGTGGCGTCCGAGGAAGACTCAGTCGCGGGTGCGCGCTTGCGGCGCAGAGGGGCGTCTACTTCGCACTCCATGTCACTGGAGGAAGGGGACGCGGGAGGGCCTAAGACCTGAGGGGTCTGGGGAACTGGGGTGGCCTGAGGGGCCATTGTGGACATTATCGTCATGAAATGAGGGATGAGAGAATCTAAGAAACGGTACTTGTCAGCATTTATATACATGCCTTCAGCACCGGTACTATCAAGTAACTTCTTCCTAATCTCATCAGAGCTTAGGGAAGCCATTGCGGAGGGGTTGGGGAGGGACAATATATGAACCTAACAACGATGACTAACTTCCTAAAACCACCCTACACGCAGTAGGGCGGTTGAGAACGACGCGGATAACTTACTCGAACACGGCACTTGAAGTCCTGGAACAACGAATTCCCGTCGACGAAGCTCACGTTCCACGAAGTACGGTTAACAAGCCACTGTTCGCCGTGAAAACGGCGTTAGAAACTTATTAGAAGTACGGTTAACGAGCCACTGTCCGCCGTGAAAACGGCGTTAGAAACTTATTACGGTATACAACTATGAAATTATATATTACGACAACAACCAGTGAAATTTGGGTGCTCAATTAGCGCGGGGGCTAAAAGAGCGGGAAGCGTCTGCGATCGACGTGCGCTCCAGAACGCACGCAGACCGAGACTGTTCGAATGCGAATGATGTCTGCGCCATTTTTCTTGTAAGGAATGACAGATGTATGCAGTTGCTTTCAACTACCACGAAGTGGAATGACTAAATTTCATCAAGGTATTTTGTGTTATAGTTCTCTGTAAAATCAACGTGAACAGTCATTCTCAGGTACATTTTCTTTTAAATGTTGAATTTAACTATTTTGAATAATATTGAAATTTAAATATTTATTTCTAAACATTGACAATTACTTATTCTTATTGACGTCAAATAAAACATGACTCTACCACCAGTTTGGAAAAACCTTCGTGAAGAAGAACTGGCAAGGGTATATTTTTTTTCAAAATAAATTTTTAGTGTCTATGTCCATACAAAATTATTCTTATCTGCATCTGCAAGCTCGGCTCTCCCGCACGACTCTCCTCCTCCGTTGACGAGTTAACGCGGGATCCAGCCATTGTCCTCTTCAACCATATTAAAGGGAAATGAGCGAACCTTTACCCGACGCTACCATAAGAAGACGTTTTTAGTGACAATGACCGAATAGTCTTTACCTTTTACTTAATATTTTCATACAATGGTAATTAGAAAATGGAATGTTTTCTCAGAAATTCCAAAAACTTATACAGTTTAAATTACTGGCCTACTGCAACATACGGAGGCCAAAGTACTGTCTTTATTTAAATAAGTAACGAGGGTCTAATCTTAACCATCTAGTATATAAATAAGTGCACGGTAATTAGAATTTTTTCTAACCAAGGGTACGGTAATTAGACACCTACGTGTTTTGTGGCGAGACACCGACACACAAGAAACATACACCTGCTTGCGAGTAGTAGCCCAAACTGAGGGCTCGCGATTCGTCTATCAGTGATTTTGGGATGAGCACGCCTTAACAAAAAGCGTTACGGTAATTATAACTTTAGATTGGACACGCGGGCACTTAATGATAATTGTTTACATACTGGTTCTTTTAAGTGTACACACTACGCAAGACTATTTAAAACTTTAAACAAATTAAATCTGTACCTTGTAAAAACTACAGGCAAGTTTTAACATTAGGTTAGCGAGCGGACAGGTCACGGCAATTAGAGAACAGGGGTTCAAAATTTAATTTAACTAAATATTTTGACTTAGCTGAGGCCTAAGTTTATGTTTACTGCTAGATTGCACTTATTGAATTGGACAATATTTACCGATATACGAGCCCGGACACGAAAAAGCTGGCTACTCGGAGAATGGCCGAAAGGAATTATACAATGAAACCGCAACTGTCTGCAGAGATGGATTCAAGCCAATGGCGGTTTATTTGTTTAATATGGAAGCGGCTGGTATTTGCATGGCAACCAGAAAGGAATAATATCCTTCTTATTGGAAAACTTGGGGAAATATTTGAGTACCGTATAACAAATACCTTTCGCTGAGACCAATATGTTGATGTTCTACTTGTGTAAGATAGAGATCTCATGCTTTCATTTTTCCTTTTAAAACGTTTGATTTTGTCTTAGTTATGAAACTGTCCAATTACGTTAGGTTTATTTTACAGATTAATTGATTAATTTCCGTTTTATTTACCGTACGTTGTACCAGCTGCTTGTTTCTTTGTTGGTTTACAAAGTGAAGTGAAAATTAAAAAAAAAAAATTTACAAAATAAAAAGAAAAGGAAGGAAATAAAACTAATAACAGAAGGAATAGAACAATTACATCGTACAAAGGTTAAAGTGGCCAAAATCTGGCAGAATTAACTGTTTCTTATCTACCAATCTTATTATGTGTAATGTTACATTATTTCAAGACAAAAAAATATCTATTTTTTTCATTCCATCCTTGCTTAAGTTTAAAAATCCCATCGAGACTATCGTTACGTGACACGACCGACAATTTTCAAACATTTTAGCGTTGACTATTAGATATTATTATTATATTGTATTTATTCTGCAGATAAGGGCCCTTCGCGCAATCTATCAGCTCGGTCCAAGGGTGTCACTTAGAAGTAAATTTAAGGAATTAATAATTCTTATTTTCCATTCACAATATATTTAAAAAAAATTATGAATATAAAAAAGAACATAACATGGTTCAAATGAACAAATGATCTGCACAATGCTAACACAAGAGGAAAAAGTATGCTGGCAACTCATAATAGTAGGCTTCATAAAGTCACTAACTCATTCATGGGTCAACGTATACACTTTTATAATAAGGTTCCTGAGGATATCCAACGTCTTCCTATTGACAAATTCAAAGAAACTATAAAACTAAAGTTGTGTGCTAAAGCTTGTTATAAACTTGCCGATTATTTGGAAAATAAAAGACCCTTCGGTATAATCCCCTCATTAACAGGATCTTACTAGTATTTGTAATAAAACATGTGTAATGTGTCTGTATGTTCGTTGAGTTCTTCGTCCCGATGAATATCTAAAGCGTCATTGTCACTAAAGTACGTCTTCTTATGGTAGCGTCGGATGACGGGTTCGCTCACTTCCCTCCTATATGGTTGAGGAGGGCGATGGCTGGATCCCGCGTTAACTCGTGAACGGGTGCTGTTTGAGGGTGTTCGTCGTTTGGCTACTTGGGTGGAGACGTGCCGAGCTAAGAGAATATTTTTGTATACACATAAAGAGACACCGTAAATTGATTTTGAAAAAAATATATCCCTGAAGTTTCTTGTCAGTTCTTTTTCACGAAGGTTTTTTTCTAACTGCTGGTAGAGTCATGTTTTATTTGACATCAATAAAAACAAATAGTTGTCAATGTTGAGAAATAAATATTTGAATTTGAATATGAATTTGACCCTAGTTGAATATTAATTGAAGATTGCAATCGACTACTGTCTGAAGAACCTTAACTTGCAGCAATAAAATATTTATTTAGACTTGTGTGCTCACTGTGAGGTTAGGTTTAATTAGATAAAAGCTTCTATATTTTCTTTTTTTATGAATTTTCTTCTTGTTGAGCACAAATCAGACCAAGTGAGACATTGGACACTTTTTTAACAGAAAAAAGTTATTTAGTTCTTTAAACATTATATAACATACTGTGTCTGTTATCAAAGCTGATTTAATTCTACTAATCCAATGAAAAATCTTGAACATTTTCATCTTCACATTCTCTATCAGCACAGTAGTTTTGGAGTTAATCCTACACAAATTTACAAACATACAAACAACTCTCTCTTAAAATAATTGCAATAGTGTACCAAATATTCAATCCTCCAAGTTCTCTTACACAGTATCAATGTGTAGTGAAGTAACACAAAGCGTGTTGCCATAGCAACCGGTGTTTTGTAACTTCATCGCAGCCGACACACACCTGAATCTCCGCTGCTTTTCCTGAACTTCGATCTCAGGGACGCCAAGTTTTGAATGTTAATATAAAGCTACAGAAATGAGAAAGACAAACGATCTAACAAAGTTGTTATAACTCTATACCGGGTGGCCTTTTTAGCGTTCTAATACAAGGTACATGTACTCAGACCAAACAGCGAAAATGAAAGAAAAACGTGAATAACCACACCCTCTACACTCAGAGTAGCTGCCAACTTTGTATGCAGAGACTAACTTTTTTTCACATTCGGAAAGTTGCTTAGCGTCGTGTTCTGAGCACATTTGCCCATTCTCATAAACGATAAAAAAGTCACCCTGTATATTCAAAACTATATAATAATATGTATATATAACTAACCTAAAGTGAAATGGTACAAAGAAACGGAGAAATCTCTTTTTGAATAAGATCTAAATGTTTAATTGAATTTTGAATTTAGATCTAAATGTTTAATTGCATTTTGAATTTTTGAATTAAGGTCAAAATATTTAATTGAATTTAGAATTTTAGAATTTATATCTAAAAAAGATGTACAATTTTCTTAACTTTATCTTCGTATGAGGCAGGGCTACTGACCACTACACTTCTCGAGCGTAGAACACGGTATTGATTTGTCTAGATTAATAACAAGTTACCTGCTTTGCAATTTATTACATTTATAACTAGCTTTTGTTTCAGATGATAAGCTGCAGCGTATTTAGGTTTTAACTAAATTTCTAAAAACTAAATTCGAACAAAAGACAAGTAAAATATCCGTTAAATATCTGTCGGAAACAGAAAAGATCGATTTATTGCCCTATTTTTATTTTTGAGTTCAAACACAATCATAGAATAAAAAAATATACATATTGCAAAAAATGCGAAACCCTTGCAAAGATCATAAATGTAAAACTATTATCTTGAAAAAGAAAAAGAAAGTATTTACTCAATAAATAAATTTGAAATTCACGTGGTTTAATTTCTAGGAATTATAAAATGTTAAAATGGTTTGCGTTTAGTTGAAAAAAGTCAAAATATTTATTGGTAAACGTAACCCTTTTATCTAAAGTAATATAAAATAAAATAAATTATTTATAAGGTATATTATTATTTATAATTATTTGTAAGGTTTATTAAAATAATATTTAAATAAACCTTACAATTTTCTGCGAGCAGTTGTTATTAAATTATTCCATAGAAATATTCTTTGATTCGATTTATTTGCGAAGTTTGGATAATTTTGCTGCAGAAAGGGTTAACGAATATAAACGATTCATTTAGTTGATTTTTGTCTGAATAATGACTAGAGAAAATTAATTAGTTCCTATAAGATATTATATATCCAAAATCATATTTCTAATGTGCATACGTCCGTTTCTCATAAGACCTCGATGAAATAAATATAAATGTTATGTTACGCTGCAACTCGCTTTGATACTTTTTCACAAAAGATTGGCTGTTCACGTAAATTTGTGTTTATGTAATACTAAGTTACATAAAACGTACAGGATATTGCAATAAATAAATTTAATTTAAAATTTTCACTAAGATTTGACATACTTTATTTAAGTGTTTACGTGACTGCTGTGCAAGCAAGATCGGTGGCGCGAGGAGGTGACCAACAGTACCAACAGGTTTCATCAGGAACATACAGTAGTTATATTAGCCGATTGATTCCTAACACAACCCTGTACGTTTACTATTCCAAATAAACATAGCAGCAAAATGTTGCCGAGAGATCCAGCAATCTCTTGAAGCATTACAATTCCTATGAATGACATTTTCTTGGCACGGAGTTTGAATTCATTTTATTAAATTGCGTAGACCAACAGGGAAAGGCGGGCATCCATTGGGATTAGCTAAAACGCTTTTCAACAAATATGGCCAACAGAACACTCAAATTCGTCAGCTTCAAATACAAAAAAAACATCAAATCAGTGCCTTGTGACATTCCGTGAAAATAAATCAAAGAAAAGAAACAAAATAGAATCACGAACTGCATCGTAGCATAATCGTCGTAGTATTGTCCTTATTCTTGCGCCATTCGTTTTCAAGACGCCGTCCAATTCTCATCAGTTTGAAATAACATGTTCAATTTACATCGCGAGAATACCCGACTACATGAGTAATGTTCCGAGTTATTAACCGAAATATTGCAGGATGTTACGGCCTGTGATGAGGCTGCGAGGATTACGTTACATTTTTCATGGGAACGCATTTCATTTTGAAAATCTTGCAAATGTACCCTTGGATGTAAGCTTGAATAAATAAATAGTAATTACAATAAAATATTCCCTTTTCAACATTTAAAACGGAAGTTATAACGCGGATAAAAACGTAGTGCATATACCTTGGAAAACAATTTCCGACTCTTAATCAAGATGGCGGCTAATGCACCGGTTGAATGTGATCCCTCAAGGTTAGTGAGATAATACGTTAGCATAGACGTTAAGTGCTTACCCGACTGGACTATACGAATAAAACAACTGAAACATTTGAATTTGAATTTATAAAAGCACTGTTCCAACCAGCTGCAGCTAACAATGGCTCAGAGTCCTGAGTTTGACCGGTCTGCGTCTGCTTGTGACCCAGGTTATGTGTTAAAAGAGAAATGCATATTGTTTAAAAATATCTGTGTCGTTTGGTTGCTACAAGAAGGCCTATTATGCATATAGTTTCATTAATTCTCAAAAAACATTAAAGATGAAACCTATAAAGCGTACTTAGACTAATCGCAGACTTATCTCAGCTAAAATATTCAATAAAAAGCGGCTTTGTTTCATACTGTATATTTTGTTTTATTTTCTAATTATTGGAAAACTTAGAGCTAAGTACAATTAAGTTACAAAATACAATTATAACGAAGGCCATTTACAAAGTTCTCACATGTATAGATCACGTAATAAATTTAAATAAGTCGCTAGTTTAAATAGATATTTGCATAATTACAAACATAACATTTTTATTTGAAACAAACAAAAGAATATTTAAATCAACAAAGTCGCTTCCCGCTGATTGTCAGTCCCTATGTGTGCATGGATCTTTAAAACTACGCAAAGGATTTTGATGCGGTTTTTTTTAAATAGATAGAGTGATTAAAGAGGAAGGTATTTGTGTATTATGAATGCATAATATAGTTTAAAAACTGATAATTTTAGAGGTTTCTAATGTGATATTGTAAATAAACACATTTTTTGCGCTTACATTGCAAACGCTGGCTGTACCCTACGAGATAGGTCAAAATAATGTACTACCGTATTGTACACCTTAAAAAGGTCTACAAAAAAGTCCGCGATGGTAAATGTCTATCTCTTAGGGTTTTTACGACTTTTACGATTTTTACGAGAAATGGCTTATTTACGAAGCGATTTTAAGTAATACAGCATTAATCCTTATCCAATTAATTACCTTAAATACATTGTGAATGAAATATAGATCAATATTGCCTTTAAAGCGTGTCATTTAAATGAATATTTTCGAAGGTATTACGAAGACTTAAAATGCAGGGACATAGACCCGTGCGAAGCTGGGGTGGGTGCTAGTTTAATATAAATACTAAGTATGTTTTTGAAAAAAATGCTTTGGCCATGGCTGCCTTTTTATATGTATATAATATTATCTATACAAATTCAAAAAAATCTTTGTAAACAATGAAACGTCAATGACCTTTTGGCGTTTTAGTGATGCTATCTATACTGATTATTCAAATATGAAACCTAATCACTTTGGCAAAGCGATAATCAAAATTAACAAAATTATTTTCTTATCAAAAATATAACTTCTTCTTATTAATGTAATATAATTAATAATCAATCGGACTACTTTATATTTTTATATAAAGTAGTCTTTTATATAAGTAGTTTTTTATATAAAAATAAACTAAAATGTTTTCTTTCCATATTACACAATCAAAACAAAAATCAAATTAAATGCACTTCTTAAATCAATTTATATTTTTTATTCATATTATATAAGAGTTATTCTTTAATCAGTATTTGTTTTACTCAGAATTAGTCACATTTATTACATAAATAGTATGACATTCCTCAAAACAAGCAGAGCAAAGGCGATTTTTGCAAATCTTCTACCTAAATCTCGTTTCCTTGCGCTTTTTCTTTTTGCTACACAGAAAGCAATTAAGGTATTTAATGTTCCTCCTTGAATTTTCTGTAGTCGGAATGTCTTTAGGCCAGTGACCATTGTAAACTCTCTTTGCTGGCTGTTGCGAAGGTCCTGGCCTTTCGATTGTAGCACTATCATTTGTGCGTCTACTGGAATAAATACTTCCTGTTCTAATAACATTCTTGCCCATTAAGGTACAAATGACTTTAGTCATCTGCATAATTAGCTTATCCCGATAGCTGTCAAAGTTTGCCTTTCTAGGTAGTTTACAATCAGGCAATAAAGCTGACCCCCCCTGCGAATGAGGGGTATGCGTACGCGCTACAGATATGGCTTTGCCATCATAAACCCAATTTAAAGTTGCCACATAAAAAAGGGTGCTAATTAAACGTACTTCTTTTTAATAGCATTATACGTCACAAAAAATCTATATCGCCATCTAAATTAATAACTCAGCCACAACCGACGAGCGTCTAAATGATATCTTAGCCACTAAAAATGTGTTGTCGCATGAGATGTTTTTGCTGTAAAATTTTGAATTGTCATCCAATTTCAAATATGGCGCTTCGCCGAGGGCTAACCCAAATTTAATTACTACGCTTTCTATAGAATATTTAGTCGGCGTTGCAAAGAAGACGAATTAGTTTATTAGAGTCTATCTCATTTTCCCATGGCTAAGTTATTAAATTAGAAGTTTGATCACGTGGCTAATAAAGAAATCTGTGGCTTGAATTATAACTTCCCATAAAAAAATAACATTTGAAATTAATATGAATGTAGAATGTAATTTTATGAATTGGAAAAAAAAAAAAGTAAAAGAATTAAAGTAAAATATTTGGAGTTATTGTACCAAAAAATGACACATTCTAGTGGTACATTAATTCACGGAACTATAAGCAGAACGAATTATGCTCAAAACACCTAATAAAAGATTCAGTAACAACCACAATATTTTTCCAACGGCAAAAAGTCTTTGAAAACTATAATTTTACTACATTGTGCCGACACTGTAGCAGAAACTGCGCCGGAAGATAAGTATAATAAAGAAACATTCATTATTACATAAACATATTTATCAGATCGATTTAGTCTTATCGGATCTTGTTGTATCGATGCATCAAAGGTCGATACGAATCGGGAATCGATACCTGTCATTCATTCATTTTCATACAATGTCGATGGCTATCCCTAATGTTTGCATTAGAAAAAAAAGAAATAACCTCAATTTGGTTTTAACTTATTGTATTTTTTTATAGCTTTGCAAGTTTAAGCTCCAATTACTACTTTTTTTCTATTACTAATTTAATCAAAGGGCGTCAGTGTTTTCTGAGTTACTGGTGTGCAATTTTAATGTCTTGGAAGTTAGATTCTTGATTAAATTGACGATTTAATATCCGCCAATGGTTTGTTTACAAAGATTTTTTTTGAATCTGGTATAGATTATACGCGTGAACGCTAATAATTCCTTCCAATTTTAAATTTTGATGAATTGCCGGCTTTCTTACTATTCTTACACTCCACACTCGTGAATTATTCATGTTGCAGTAAATATCTGTAAAAAAGGAATGTTGTAGGTAAAATGAAGAACGACTGAGCATCGCGCAATCTATCGGTCGGTCTGTAAGTAAAATTGAATTCGGTGCCTTATGTTTATTTGATTTCTGAACTAGTTGAGATTGTACAGGAGTCGGCGATCAAACTTTGTTATTTACTACGCACACTCGGCACATTTGGCAGAGGCTGAGTGCCTAAGGGCGAGTTTGGCTTGCGCGCTGTTCGCTATTTTGTAAGCGTCCAGCATACTAAAAGACGACGGCACTACAGAGGATTTCAATATTAATCTGTACCAGCACACCCGAACCTACCAACTCCATATATTGCTATTTGTTTGCCAACATCAGTATAATTGTAACGAATCCAAAAATTGGATTCTGGGGTAAGAGACTTGCATAGCTTAAGTATCAGGGATCCATATGTACAGACAATTGGTACTATTTGAATTAAATGCACAAATGAGAGCTTCATGTAATGAGATTGAAACCTAAACCCTTTTTTGTAATATTTTAAAAGAGGAATTACACAGAGTATAAGCATACCTAAGCTATTCAACGAAGAACGATATATATTTTTCACTTGACCGTTCACTTTATAGTCATTTTGGATAATCCTCAGTGAAATGTACAAATGAGATATATTGGAGTGTTTTGGCCTTTGGGTTTTGGACTGAACACACAATAATCAGGCTTTCGGCTAGAGAAACCCCAACCTATGGACTAAAAAAATCGTACATTTTATGCTGATTCAGTAGGCTCTGAGAGCAAGGCAGAGAGCAACGCGGTAATTTGCGCTTTTAATATTTTTAAGGGTACGTACTACTAGAAAATCGTAATTGTATAAATGTTAATAACAACACCAGGGGGCTGTTGGAAAGATCCGTTTATATATATATTTAGCCTGAAATGCATTTGTAGACTAAATACGAATTTAAAGGTAACGTTAATTTTCCACCCTCCTTGTTGAACCATGATGTTGATAATGGCTGTGCGTAAGACGTAACGATAATGTAAATTAATCTCAAATATGTTAGTAAACCCATGTGACTTTGATGCGTTTATTGTTTTGAATTAAATAGCTTATGTCCGATTTCACCAGTAGCCCCTAAATTTAAGTGTCTCCTATGCCAATTTAAGGGGCACCTAACGCAAGTTTGGTATTCACCAACGGCTAAGTGACGCCTTAAGCATTAGCGAGCCCTAACACTTAGGTGACGCATATTTTTAGGTTATTTTGCGAGTATCCTTCCGACTTCCGAACAATAATTACTCCTAGTGATAAAAAACACGATTTATTTGAAGATTTAGAAGCAATTGAAGATATAGAATTTTTAAGTGACCAACATTTGTTTAGATGACCTTGTATTTCCGGGAAAGATCGAAGTATTTAGAAAAATTTTGCGACAAAGACTGTTTCATAAGATACAGGTTATCAAAAGAGTGTTTTATTTATATTGCAAAAGATTGAACATTATGACAGGTAAGTACCTACCTTAAAGTTTTATTACTACTTGCTTAATTTTGTTATTAATTTTATTTATGTAACTTTGTAACCTACTTGTATCTTATTTACAGAAATAAATCTGAGACACCGATTAACCCTTGCCGTGCCCTTCGATTTTACGCAACAGGCAATCAATTATTATCTACAGCAGATCTAAATGGCATTAGTATTTCTACTTGCAGTCGAATTACAAAGAGAGTGTCTGAATCTTTTGTGGGTCTGCGAAGGGACTTTATACGATTTGCAGAGACTGAAGAAGAACAACAAATAGTAACGACAAGACAGGATCACAGATTAAAATGTCATAGCGATTTTTTAGGCACTGACAAAATTCGCGATACAGCCAAAAAAGTAATTTTGCAACTTTTTTTAAATTTATCAAATATTTACAAGCTGTAGACCCTCCTTTTTTAAATAAACTGGAGTTAATAACGTTAAGTGTTTTATTTGGTTTTTTCAGCTAAATATCAATAAAATCGTTACCTGAAATAATTTATCGATAAACGTTTGCGTAGTACCTCCGCACTAAACGTCACCCAACTAGGGGACGCTTGCTTAGGTAGCCCTTAGGATGGTGAACTAGAATTTAGGTTAGGGGATGATTTGAGGGACCCCCTTAGATAAGGGAACCTTAGTTGGGTTACTATTCAAAGGCTGTTGGTGAAAACGCGTTTTCTGCGTAGGAAAATAACTTGTTGTGTTTTGTTTTCTCGATATAAATTCAAATTATTGCTGGTTTGCTATCTTATATTTACAAAAGTTTTACATTGACTAGCTTTCATCTTATGATTTGGAACTCTACAAAAAGTTTCCACCGATTACAAGGAATCTGAAGGTATAATTTTCTGACGCTAAACACGTTGGCACCGAAATTTGTCGATTGGCGTGCGTTCAGATTAATTTGGCACCCTATACAACATCAGCTCGGAGTACCGTTTACTGCACGAGAACGTCATTCGGAACGAAGTTTGCGCTAATTTGTGAGACAAGTGTTTGTATTCTGTGTTGAGTGGTTTCATGTGAATAGTCGTCGTTGCAGCTCAGACATGCTTTGATAGCCTATACTTGTTTCGATTTTAGGTAAGCTTGAAACATAATTAACTTTTTTGTATCATATAAAGCTTTTTTAAATCTGAATAAAATAATCATTATATTGACTTTATTGAGTATGTTAAATTTACAACTTATTTCTGCACCATGTTGTAAATTAATTTAATTTTATAAGTTTTAATTCAGTTTTTAATAAATTTCGCTTATCAATACTTGTCCATATTTTGTGGATCAATAAAGCTGGACTTTCTGTAGATTCTTTTTATGGAATTCATAAGGGTATTAAGGGCAGTTTTATGAATAACTATTGAGAATAGGTATTAACAGATAAAGCCGTGAGCAAACGCTAGTTTTTATGAAACAAGTGACTAATCCGCTTCACAAAGTTCATTTCAAAATTTGAACCTAGTCAGACTTCGGCTGGAAATTCGACAAGTCGGCGCGCGGTCGCTAATTGCCCGGCGATCGCTGGCGGTGGCGCGGTAACTACGACCGTGTAAGCCAGGATTAAGGCCACTTGCGTGTCTGAGCGGAGCAGGGATTTGATCTGAAGTGCGGTATGTTAAGGTAATTTAGATTTGAGTTAAATTGCTAGTGCTACGGGAATAAGTGATTTCGTATAATTCGACGGTTACAAACATGTGATCTAAAAGAGGCATTTCGTTCCGTGGTACTCCCTGGTCCTGTGGTATTGCCAGCAACGGAGATAGCCAACATCTCAGTACTAAACCTTATCTGCGAACCCCGATAAGCCCATTAAGCAATAAATAAGGATCAAAATGATGATTCAAATTCAAATTCAAATATTTAGTTTTCAACATTGACAATTACTTGTTCTTCCACCAGTTTGGAGATATCTTCGTAAAGAAGAACAGGCAAGAAACGTCACGGGTATAATTTTTTCAAAGAAATTTACAATATTTCTTTATCTCTATACAAAATTATTCTTATCTGCATCTGTTAGCTCGGCAAGTCTCCCTCCCCCAAGTATCCAAACGACGAACACACTCAAACGGCACCCGTTCACGAGTTAATACGGGATCCTGCCATCTCTGGACCGTGCTTTAGCTTGCTCGGCAGAACCTCTCACTACGAGTTACGAGTAGTTAGAGTGCTCAAAGGCGTACGTTCAGCTCACAATCAGCCTGAGGTATATTGGTATATTCATAAAATTGACAATACCTAATGATCGTGTTGTGACATTTTTCCTACAGATATTTTTGTATTTTAATAAAATTAAAATTATGAAACAAACACGAAAAATAGCTTTTGAATAAAGAACAAAGTTGCTCTTTGTAGGTCCCTATATTGTTAGCGCGACTGGAGCAAACGCGATAATCTAAATTTTTTTTTATAACCTTAAAGTAAGTATTTTCTAAACAATCGCAAATTACTTTTAATTTGTTATATAAAAGGCACATTTTATCTAATTAAAATTAACTTTTTATTCAGACAGGTGGCAGCTTTTTTGTCCAAATTTAAATCCAAAGATTCAAAAGAAAACGACAGCTTCACGTTATAAAAGGCCAAGGCTACATTAATGGTTTCTTGTAGCATCTCGGGTGAAGGGAACAAGTATCTCCGTCGTTGCAGTGAACAATAAAATATTGCCTCTTTAATCGGTTTTTTTTGCGGAAGTAACGGTGAAAATTCTTTTAGATTTTATTAGTACCTTCTGGAAGAACGGTTCTTAATTCAAAACAGTTACTCTTTTACAAACTACACGAGAGTTACTATATTATTATGTAAAACAAAGGTATATGAAAACAAAGGGTTCCCGAACAAAAACAGGACAAATTGTAATAAATAATTTGCTAACGTGGTCACATAGAAGAGGCTTCGGTCTTCAATGGCGCAGCCGGCGGTTTATTTGCATTGCTAATGAGTTGCTGCTGGCGACGGCAACCGGCAACTGACTGAGGAGCCTTACTACGAAATACAACTGACCTGTTTCGCGCGATATATGTTGAAATACCTATCTATTAAATATATTTACACTAAGTATGTTGTTAATGTTTACCGTAAAGAAAGTGTTGGCTGTATTCCGAGGGATAGTATATACAGTTTTGTAGTATCTACAGCTTCTAAACTAAGTCCGAAGTCGTAGTTCCGTAGATTTCAATTCGGAGTAAACCCAAAGAGTCGACGCGTCGTCACTTGTCTCGCTGTATCAGATGCCGCCCCGGGCGACCAGTTCTAGCGATAACTTTGAAATAGTTACTCAGTTGCAGTTCTGTGGTTGATACGGAAGGGGACGCTTTTGTCGGCGATTCAATTGGTTTAAAGTGGAGTAATGTTAGTTTATTGCATTTCGGATTAGTTTTTGCTCGGTTCTATAGAGATCAAAGTGAGCAGTGAATCTGGCAGTTGAATACTTATTGAATACTCTTTTATCTGAGTGTACATTCATGTTTTGTTTAAATACAAAAAGTGCTCCAAGAAATACCGAAAATGAATTGAGATGATTACTATTTGTATGTAAACGACAGTTGAGATTTATCAAATATAATTATTATTCAATACAGTAAATCTTTTTGAAATAGGTATACGTCATTATAGTCGGTAAGTAGGTACGTGTTGGGTTTTACTAAATACCTACCTTTTGATTTAGTAAAGTTTGCTAAAAAATTATTCCTCTTGATATTTAGCATAAAATTTCTGCACATTACTATCCGAATTAAAACACAAATCTAGTAAATAAATGATCGACATCTAACCATTAGTAACAAGGTTTGATTGGTTACTTATCGATTAAGCTACAATTTCATATTAATATTTAACGCATGGACAAACAAATCATAGGTTTACCGCATTAACCGAGCGTATAGTAAATAAATGCGGGAAATTGTGGTGACAACACCGGCCGCAACGACCCTGGCTTCACAACATTCACTTACAACGTGCGAAACGTAGGGTATTTTATATAAAATGGCAAACAATTCCACCTACAATACAGCGGCTGCACAATGTGGCGTCCCCAGACATGACCTACAGAGAATTAGTTTATCTGTTCAGTAAACATGCTTGATAAAAGTAAGAATCATGATGTGATTCACACGTTTATTATAGTATATAAGCTCATTCTTTTAACAAACAAATTGTCACTTAACATGTAATCGAGTCTTGATTTACTACCCTTGTTCTGGTCGTAATAACTGGTGACCCCTACGTAATAGTAAACATGTCATGATCTTACTTTTATCACGCATGTTTACTGAATAGATAAACTCATTCTCTGTAGGTCACGTCTGGGGACGCCACATACAGCTTTGATAGGTACTCTTACTGCTGCTGCCTGAATGGCTGCCTCAAGGTGTTACCACACTAATCGATCGACCGTCGATCGACGTCGACCGGTCGTGGTCGATTGATGGCAGAATAGAACAGTCCATGATATATATACATTGGTAATAAACATAATTATCAAATAAATTCTTATGGAGGTATGCATAATAATAGAATATGACATTTAAGAATATTTTTGGAATTCAATGTATATAAATAATAATAAATAAAAGGCCTCTAGAAGCCAAGGTGCTAAATTAACCTTTCCGCATGTAAAAGTTTCTGTACTTACGTCCAAAAGATGCTGTTTTAACATTTTTTTAAATGTAACTTTCAAGTTAAATATTCTGAGGGAGAGCAGTACAATGATCCAGCATCTCGTCGCCAGATACCAATAAACTGCCTTCGAATACTTACTATCGTCGGTCGCTTTTGGTCTAGCAGCTAGCGTGTATCTCTAACACCGAGCGTACCACAGCATTTTAAGAAACTTAGCTTTCGATAAAGGTTTTCGGTCTTATTTAGGTTTATGACGTCAAACATCAAGCAAGCGAGGTGCAAAAGCCTGCGAGCTGTATGTTCAGGGTGCAAACCAGGTTTAAGTAGGGTGTGATGTGACTCCCTGGGGGAACATTGAAACAGCATCTGCAGCAGGCATTTCACACTCGTTGCACCGTGCGTTGGTGGACTGATAGTAGACTGCTTCCATCTAGAGGTCTTCCTAATTCAGCCGTGACAGTATGAGAGATTCACACAAAGCAATGCGTTCACTCGAACTCAAAACGTTCACTCAATAGATGGAATACCTGATAAAGCCTTTTTAACCTACCTACGAAACCTATAAAAACTAATGTTACTAACTGTTCATAGTGATACCAAGGTTTCTAGCTTCTTTGACACTTTCAATACTTTCACTATTCATGCCTATAAGCGGTTTAATCAGAGAGATTTCATCAATTTGCGACTTCGATCCAAAGATTAAAGATTCTGATTTAGCAGGATTTATTTATGCACTTCCTTTCAGACCAGTCAGAAATCTTATCTTAATCCTCATTCATTCTCTGCGTAATAATTATGATTTTGTTAGGAGCCCTGGAGATGCGTAGTTGGAAATCATCAGCGTAGGAATGGTATTTACAATGTCTGATTTCGTTTACGAGATCAGCACTGTACACTATGAACAGTAATGGTCTCCATAAGGAACCTTGGGGTACGCCGCGCCCATCTGTAGGCATACAGCAGATACTGTTTACTTGTTATTTGACCCTAACAATTTTAGATATTGAGATCTGTTGGTCAAGTAACCTACTTTAGTTTGGACAAATAGAGCGGTACATTCAAACTGTCAAAATTGCCTGTGAAATCAAGGAGCGCGAAAATTGGTCCCAGTTCCAGCATCTTGTTCCGTAGGAATATTGTCGGTTACATCTAAAAGCATTGTTATCAACCTACACCCTTTACGAAAACCGGTTTGATGTTCCGGTGTTAATGTACTGTTTTCTACAGATTTATAACATTGAGAATAAACAACTTTTTCAAGGAGCTTTGCAAGAAAACTGAGTAAGCTTATGGGACTAACATCTTTAAGCTCACTTGGTAATCCAACCTTAGGAAGAGGGGTTCCTTTCAATATGTTGGTACAGTGTTGGATAAAATATATCGGTTGTTAATGTCAGTTATAGTCTTTAATGTAAAGGTTATTCATTTCTCTACTTGTTTCATCCCATACAGTTTGTGGATATGAATTTTATGCACTTCAAAATATCCGATTCTGCTACTGATTTTATTAAGAAGGTGGCAGTGCTACATTCTGTGTTTTCGACATGCCTGGAACATTATTTTTATCAGGCACATTAAGGCACATTTAGCACAAATGTGCCTTAATGGTATCCTTTAATACCGTTTATTAAAATAAAAAAACGATTTATTCAAATCTTTTCTTCTAGGTTTTTCCAAAATACTTTACTATGGTCAACTTTATACTTTAGGTGGTAATTAAAGTACGCTCTTTTTCGCTGTCAGTATTATGAGTAACAATTTTTTTAAATCTTTGTAATACGAGTATTGTAAACAAACGTTAACCAAATTAAGTTTGTGGTTGTGGTGACTGAGAAATATGGAGCTTCCTACGGGAACCTGGTAATACAAACGGGAGACAAGAGAAACACGTATGACTGTTGACCGCTATATTCCAAAGTGATTCACATTGACAGATTTATTAATACTCCCAACATGCTAATAATATACTTATATAAAATAATATCCTACCAACCTTAGCTCATACATTACTCTCATATGCTCATCCATATATATGTATATGTAATTTATTCGTTTTTTGCAAACTTTATTAATATGGCACCATTTTTATAGCCAACTCATGTGAGTAATCAAGATATTTATTCAATCAATCAATCAAATCAAATTATTTGCATAATATGGTCGATACAATAGGTCTTATAATTATTTAAGTACATCATATTTGTCAACGGTGTGTCAAACGGTGTGGAAATCTTTGCGACGTGATATAATTAGATCTTAGTCAAATCAAACTATCAAATAAAATTTTTAGAAAAAATCAATATGAAAAACATATAACCATAATTATTAAAGCCAAGATTTAAATCAAAATTAATATTCTTTTCATGAGTACTAACTCTTATCTAATAAATAATGAAATAAATTTATTTTAAATTGTCTAAATGTCAAGTTCTTAATATTGATAAATTTTAAAACTACAGCTTTTACTCACGCGTTATTGTCGGAAAGGTCCGACTAGTTTAGGACTCGTATGTAGTCCATCATCAGGGCCGAGTACAGTCGCGGCTGTGCCTCGCCTCGCACTGTGGGCCGCTGCTCTGCACGCGCGCTCGTAGGTTATAAACCCCGTGCCCTTATAAACCGAGCTCTACGTTTATGTGACCCACAGAGCATAAACACGGAACTGGAACGTGTGAGATCTGTCCTGGAAACGAATGGGTACAATTGAAGACAGAGCTTGAGAATAGCGAACACAACCAATCGAAACCCGCGATAGTTGAACGAGCGCCTGTATACCTACCGTACATTAAGAGTGTAACTGATACCATTAGGCACTTACTGAACCGCAAGTTTAGTATAAGGACGATTTACCGCCCTTTTAATACGACTAAAATACGACAACTTTTGCGATCCCCAAAGGACAAAGACCCTCTAGGTAGACCAGGCGTATACGAGATTCCCTGTGACTGTGGTAAGAGCTACATAGGAGAGACGGGCAGAAACATCAATACGAGACTCACTGAACACATACGAAGCGTGAAGAAGATGGATGAAAAGACCTCTGCAGTTGTTGACCATGTGTTAGACACTGGTCCGTCGCATTTCATCCGCTTTGATAAAGCCAGAGTATTAGTTCAGGAGAAAAACTTCGTGTCTCGCAAAGTCCATGAAGCAATTGAAATAAATAGACGGCGTAATTTCAATCGCGATACAGGCTGGACTGTACTCTTTACGTGGAAGCCTATACTTCACAAACACGGACACGTAAAGAACCGGACACCGCTCTCCAATGATACCGTGAGCTCAGCATGCCGCTACACTACGGCATCGTCCGCACCACCGTCAGTGCCTCCTCTCATCATTCCCCACCAGTTCGGCTTTCGCGCTAAGCACTCCTGCCCTCAGCAAGTCCATCGAATCGTCGAGTACATACTCGAAGGATTCTCTCAGCGTCGTAAAAAAACAATCGCGGTTCTCTTTGACGTAGCCAAGGCTTTCGACAAAGTCTGGCACAGCGGTCTCGTTTTTAAACTCTATAAAATAGGCTTACCGGCTCGCCTAGTCAGATTAATAGCGTCGTTTCTTAAAGACCGTACTTTTCAATTCAAACATGAAGGCACGCTCTCCGCGCCTCGTCCCATAAAGGCTGGAGTCCCGCAAGGCTCAGTCCTCGCCCCTCTGCTGTACACCGTGTACACCAACGACATCCCCATCCCGCCAAAAGGCGTCGAACTCGCCCTCTTTGCAGACGATACCGCCCTTTACACTAAAAGTCAAGCGAACCCGTATAACATCACCAGACTCCAAAAGGCCGTAAACGCCCTCGGTGTTTGGTTTCAAAAATGGCGTATCGATGTCAACCCAGAAAAGAGTTCTGCTATTCAATTCGACCACAAACGTCGTAATCGCCACAACGATCCGCACATTCGCATGTTAGGTATTCCCATCCCCTGGAAGCGCACTGTCAAATACTTAGGCGTCACCTTAGATCAGACGCTTTCTTTCAAGCCACACGTCGATAGAGTAACGAAACTCGCGCGTTTTTACTTAAGCCGTCTATATAGTATGATAGGAAGAAAAAGTAAAATGTCTTTTAGAAATAAACGTACGCTTTATAAGGTCTGCGTTAGACCCGTCATGTCATATGCTTCGCCAGTCTTTGCCCACGCCAAACCTTCCGTCCTGTATAAGCTGCAGGTAGTTCAAAATCTCTTCTGCCGCAGGGCCACAAACGCACCTTGGTACGTGCGTAACGCGGACCTGCACAGAGATCTTGAACTACCTACAGTGCAACAGCACCTCAAAACACTCTCAGAATCGTTCTTCAAACGCGCCGAATCCCATCCCAATCATCTTGTTCGAGATTCAGTCTCATATACTGTTCCTGTGTTAGATTCGATTTACAAAATCGCTAGACCGAGAAATGCGCAAACGTACTCATCCACCAGACTGTCACGCGATCTCGAGGCCCTTCTGGCCGCAAATTCTAATTCTAACGTAAATTCTAATTCTAACGTAAATTCTAATTCTAACGTAAATCCGAATTAATGCAATTTTATTTGTCAATTTTTAATGTTTTTTATTTATTTACTTTTCTTTTTTGAGCACCTTCAGTGCTATGTAAATCCCAGCGGGTGACCCCTTAAGGGCCCCGCTAGCGCGGCCTCTTTCTCCGATTGGCCGTCGCTCAGATGAAGGCTGAGTGGCAAAAATGCACGAGCCGACAGGGGGTTTTTTAGTGGGTATGGTTCTGGTAGGCGTCGGGACGAGTCCCACATAACTCCGATCGCGCGCGGAGTACGCGTCAGAGCATTTTTTATGTCCTCCTGCCCTTCCCGTGGAGGGGAACCAAAAAAAAAAAAAAAAGTCAGTGCCTACTCCACCCGCCGCGCATGCGCAGCCCCTGCAACCCCCGCCCGCCCCCGTGCCCTCCGAGCGCGCGCGCAGAGTAGCGGCCCGCAGTGCGAGGCGAGGTACAGCCGCGACTGTACTCGGCCCTGATGATGGACTCCATACGAGTCCGAAACTAGTTGGACCTTTCCGACAATAACGCGTGAGTAAAAGTTGTAGTTCTAAAATTTATCAAAATGACTCATTTAACATTCTTAATATTGTTTAGTATTTTGTTATAGATTTTTTGTGAGCATGATTTTATTGTACACGAAGCGCCTGTTTATGATTCTTTAACTACTCTCGGTAATAAAAACATTACACATTTATCTCTTAGAGAAAAAGACATTCTGACACACACATTTTTGCCATAAAATTATTATTAAACCATTTAAGGATAAAATTTGCAATTAACAATGTGATTTTGACTTGTAAAGTCACGTATACTAAATAATAAATAAATCCCCATACAAACACACCAACTAAACAAACCAAAAAGATCTAGGGGAACAAATTTTGTGAAGAGACATAATTTCACGAAGGTCACTAATGCTTTATCTTGAGAATACAACATTGCTTACGGATCGACTGAAAACATTGTAGTATGGCATATATTAGGTCCTTACAAATGAAATTGGCTCAACGCGGACCTGCACAGAGATCTTGAACTACCTACAGTGCAACAGCACCTCAAAACACTATCAGAATCATTCTTCAAACGCGCCGAATCCCATCCCAATCATCTTGTTCGAGATTCAGTCTCATATACTGCTCCTGTGTTAGATTCGAAATTCAAAGTCGCTAGGCCGAGAAACGCGCACACGGGCGAACCAACGCAGTTAACTTTAGCTCTCGAGGCCCTTCAGGCCGCAAATCCTAATTCTAACGTAAATTCTAATTCTAACGTAAATCCGAATTAATGCAATTTTACTTTTCATTTTTAATGTTTTTATTTACTTTTCATTTTTAATGTTTTTATTTACTTATCATTTTTGAGCACCTTCAGTGCTATGTAAATCTCAGCGGGTGACCCCTTCTGGGCCCCGCTGGCGCGGCCTCTTTCTCCAATTGGCCGTCGCTCAGATGAAGGCTGAGTGGCAAAAATGCACGAGCCGACAGGGGGTTTTTTAGTGGGTAGGGTTCTGGTAGGCGTCGGGACGAGTCCCACATAACTCCGATCGCGCGCGCGGAGTATGCGTCAGAGCATTTTTTATGTCCTCCTGCCCTGCCCGTCGAGGGAAACCAAAAAAAAAATAAATGAAATTGGCATTTTGTCGTACTAGCCACTTTGATCTGTATTATCTCCTCTTTGTTTAAGAATTCCAATTTCAAATCTGTGTTTCGAAAACCGTAATTCATTTGCTTTTTCCTCTGTTGGTTTTTTTTTGCGTCACTTGGTTTACAAAATGGAAAACTTGAAATATCGCGTTATTTACGAGTACGAGTTCCACCGTGGCACTAGTGCTGCAGAAACGGCTCGAAGTATTAATGCTGTGTATGGCGGCAGTCTCACAAAAGAAAACATAGTGCGTTTTAGGTTCCAACGTTTTCGTTCTGGAAATTTCGACCTGCATAACAAGCCCCGTGGACGAAGAATTGAAGGCTATTGTGGAAGCGGATCCATCGCAAACCACGTCCGAGTTAGCTGTAGGCTGCGGTGTTAGTGACAAAACTGTTTTAAATAACTTGAAGAAAATAAGAAAGGTGAAAAAGCTCTCAAAATTGACTCAAAAAAAGTTACTTTTGGTGGACTAAATCTGGCCAGACGATTACGGCAAATGTCTTTCGTCAGCAACTGCAAACATTGATGGAAAAGCTAGCTGCTAAACAACCGAGGCTGTTTAATTGCTCAAGGCCACACCTGCTTTAGGACAATGCTAGACCACACACTGCACAACAGATGGCTACCAAATTAGAGAAGCTTCAATTGGAATGTCTAAGACATCCACCGTACTCCCCGGAGCTCCAGCAGATTACCATTTTTTTCAAAGTTCTTGCAAGGGAAAAAATTCAACTCCGATGGGGCAGTCCAAAGCGCCTTCAAAGATTTTATTGATTTCCGCCCGAATGTTTTTCTTAGTAAAGGGATCAATGAACTGCCTATGAGATGGCAAAAGTGCATAGATAGCAATGGTAGATACTTTGATTAAATAAATACATATATTATATTTTTTTAACATTGATTTTATGTTCCTTCCTTACAAAACGCCAATTTCATATGTAATGACCTAATAGATGAGTCGTCTTAGACATTCTTTGTACGTTTTTTTCCACACATGACGTAAACATACATAGGCGTTTGTTTTCCATCTAACCTATTGTAAAGTGACGATGAATAAAAAAAACATACATACAACCGCGAATACAATTGAAAGAAAAAAATTCTTGAGCTTTCTATTTACCACTCGTAATATCAACGTTTAGGTTTTTATCAGCAGTTTAATAAATCGGTATTCATTCACAAACTGACTAAATAATGAACAAGTTGCCTACAGCAAAAAACTTTTATTGAATTAACAATTGAATGTAATACTGTTGATTGTTAAAAGTTGCAGCGTACGGAGCCATTCCCACTAGTCAGTCAAGTATTTCACAAAAATCCACTAATATCGAAACTGAAACAAAATATTAAAATTTCAATTGCATAGAGAAACAAATTTTTCATTCAGTTTATAAGATTTTATTTCGTCACAAACTACTTCCGTTCAAACATTTAAGTTATCTTGAAAATTTTAGTTATCTTGAAGGTTCATTATTTAGTAAAGAGAGTATTTAGTCAAATAGCGGGCTGCAGTTTGATTCCAATTAGGCTAAGTCTATAGTTGCCCACTGTGGGGTGGAATTGATTGGTTTTCTTTCGGTTACAGAGGGAAATGTCAAAAAATCACGCCAACATAACCGAGGCTCTAAATAAAGGTTGTGTAGGGGTCGCTTGTTTCAGGCTAGTAGTATGAAAAATGGACTTTTTATTTTATAACTTTTCTTTTATTTCGATAACCAGTCTGCTATATGACCTGTTGTGTTGATGTTCTTATTTGGCCTAGGTGCAATTATGAAACATAAATGACACATACAAATGTCTATGTCTATTCAGCTCCGTGATCGATGACGGCTTAGTATAGTAAAATAAGTATAAAATAAGAAACAAGTAACTCCTTCTTTTCATAAGTTATTAGTATTTAAGTATTCACTTTACTGTGAACGAAACCCATTAAATAATTAACGAATTAAAAATTACAAAAAACAAAGAGGCATTCAAGAACTTTTGTAATGCAATAAATGCTTATTTCTGTAACATCAAACTATATACATTTCATATCACTGAAGTTCCTAATTAGATTTTTTTTCTAAGGAACTGATTTCTGCAATAAAACGACTGCTCCTTACTTTGCAACAAATAAATTAAAGAATCTTAATATTGTAGCAGAGTGTCTGTAACGGGGCACAAATAGCAATGAGCAGTTCTGACCCGGGGCAGAGGTTGTAAAAGTCAGTTAACGTGCCAAAATCCAGGACGTTGTAGTTAATCTTTAATTCCTTCCCCCACCCCCTACCTCACTCAGGGGACGTCTGTTAGTTCTTGCTTAAGACCTAACAATGTTACACAAGCGTTTGCGTTAATAAAGTTTTGACACAACGTTGTTTAAGAGGAAGGTAATAAATGCGAAGTTATTACTTGTTCCCCTTTAACCGTTACACGACGTTACACGGGTAACACCAAACAAACAAATATATTTTAATAAAGTAATCTTGTCTATAGACTTTTTAGCCCCAGATTTTGCCAAATATAAAAAGAGAGCTTTAGGAAAAAGGTTTTAGTTAAATCGGTAGTAAATATGTGATTTATTGACTATTCACTGATTTATAAGAGCTTGAATTAAAAAAATATTTAATAATTCGATAATCAATAAATATCGATATAATTAATATTGGTAATACCTCGACAACCGAGTAGCGTAAAGGTTAGTAGCGCTGCCTCATACGCTGGAGGTCCCAGGTTACAGTCCTGGCCAGGGCAACGTCCTCGGGTCATGGTTGTTGATATTTATATATGTTTGTTTATTTTGGGTTCCCCCCAGTTCGCTGTATGGTCATCCATAACACAAGCTCTGCTTACTTTGAGGCCATACAGGTGGCGTGATTGTCTGGGGATTTATTTTTTTATTGTTTATTATTATTATTTATATACAAATGCCAGTGAATTGTGTGCATTGCGTGCTCGTTTGCTGGATATGACAATTAAAAAAAAATATTTTAATCACAGTGCAAGTCCACAAACCGGAGTTGCTTATCGAAGGGCAAACTAATGTCAAGATGAAAGTAAATAGTGTTAGTAAGTAATATAGGTATTGAATTTGCTATCGGAACTAACACCAAAAGATAAAGAATGCTATAAATACCTACAGAAAAAAGTCACCCATTGCTTTGAGCAAGAGGAATCTTGAGTTATGGGCCAGATTTTGCTTCAGTCACGTCTGAAACCCAAATTCGGAAGAGTTAAAAACGGTCGTTTTTACCCGCCACAAACTCATATACCAATGGGTGATTTTTTCAATTATTTTAGCAATAATATAATATTTACAAACATACCAATAGTGCCGTAAAATTTTGACAGATCACATCTTATGATTGATACACAATTAACTTCTATGAATAAATTGTTATATGTAGACGTATAAACATTATTGAAATCGACTAAAGAAATAAATATTTTTATATATCGTTGTAAAATGTTAATTTTTAATTTTGTTTTATTGGGTGTCTAAAAAGTTTGTGTAATTTCATAACGCATTGGTGTATATCTAGCTTGAGAGAAACCCGTACTAAGAGAGTATGCAAGTAAAGCATCAATGACTCTGTTTTCATCAATCATTCGAACCCAACCGGGATTCGAACCGCCAACCTAAAACAACGAACTAAAGTCTCGGTGTCTACACCAATATCTTTATTGTAGAGCTTAAATTTGAGATAAAATTATTACATACGTTTTAAAGCAATAAAAATATCTACCTACTCATTCTAATTAATTTAAACTAAATGGAATAAGACAATATCAAGGCCTTGTAAATTTTATAAATAACCACAACAGTTTGATAAGTATAACTTCACCATCATTTTGAGTACGAAAAATACATTATTACATTCTAACGTAAGGTTTGTTCTACAGTTCATCTGATCATTGTCGAAATAAGAAATAACTTGAAGTATAACAATGTACTTATTACAATATAAATTAGTAAAATCTTCAACAGTTTTGAATAAGTATAACTGTAACCGATTCAATTTCACATTTTCTTAACGGTTGATTAAAGCCGATTAAATCTTTAGAGTCTTGTACTGTTTTAATGTTCAATTATCTAAAGTTGTGTGTGTACGTTAAACTAGCAGTGTAAAAGTTGCCTTGCAAGGCTTTTTATCCCAGGCCAGAAGAACTATTTAAAGTTGACCAAACAATTCGTATTGTTAAACACACAAAAATAACTTTCTATGTGGTCACGTAAATATTAAACAATTGAATTAATAACACAGCAAAGAAGCTCATGACAACATCAATCACATTTCCACCGAATTCTGAATAAATTAATTAGTTAAGTACAAAGATATTACGCCCTCTCGACATCTGAGCTAAAGAGGCTCCACTTTTCCAGATTATTTCCCAATCACGCAAACTTATTTACTTAACACGGAACAAGGAAGGCTGATGAATTTCGAAACACATTTCGCGGCTCGCTGGTCCCAAATATTGAACTAATGAAGACGCTTCGAACGCTGCAGCTTTAGCCAATTTTAGTGAAATCGTTGGTATTAACTACATCTGGGATTACCGGCGATGTGTTCCAATTGAGGAACATAACAGTTTATTGCCCGATTAGGCGTTGCTTTTGGTAGAGAGTGAGCTTAATTACTGTAGTTATAGAAATATATTCTCATGAAAAATAATAAGTACCTACGAGAATATAATATTTACAAAGTTCTACCTGTGTTTTGTTTACCTGACATTTCAATATTGGATGCATATGTGGATTTTGTTTTAATTAGCTTAGAAGTTTTAAAAACCTGCAAGAAAAGTCTAGACACCTTCTGGGTGTAACAATGAACAAAAGACACTCAGTTTATTAACGTCACAAATTAAAGAAAATACTTTCTGGTATTTTTATTTACACGTGTTTGTTGCAATAATACTCATATATTTATTAAGAGCGTAAGAATTATACCGGGTGACTTTTTTCTGTAACTAATGAAAAAGGTCATCCGACCACAGTTCTGAACTGCTTTCGCTAAAACACCATATATGTGTCTGAATTTTTTCAGACACTGAGGTATTTGGGTCGACAAGATATGGCATGGCTTCTCGAATGCTGCCCAGCCAAGCAGGATTCGACGATTGACCTCTTTTTCGAAGTTGGACCTACTTTACGGTGTTGTTTGTCTTAGATATACAAAGTCTTCAACAGATTCGAGCGTTGAGTCCCTAACTTACGCACGTGTAGGCGCGACAGACATTAGACATTTTCTCAAGTGTTCCAGGGTCTCAACATGACTACGATATCGTCAGCAAATAGAAGGTCAGGCCCAACAAGTACACTCTAGTCCAAGAGCTAGAAGATATCTTCCAACAAATCCCACGAATCCGTTAGTGAAGACGTCCACATCAACGAAGCCACCGAGGCACTCGAAGCGGTTTTGCACTTCGAGCTGAAAGCATTTCGCTTTCCAGGTAGACCATCAATTTCGATTGTTCCAAATTTGAATTTAGACTCATTGCGCCTGTCAATAATCACCTGGTAAGAACCAGTTGGTGATCATTCCCAGTTTTAACCGAGTTGATCACAGAGACATCACTGAAGATCTGTTTTCTCGTAGACATGATGAAGTCTACCTCGCACTTCCTAAAGTTCTTCATGCAGAGTTCCATCTCCAAGAAAGGATAATTAGATGGGTCAGTATCGAGTCTTTGAGTGATGAGTTCATTTAGTTCATCGCTGCGAGTTAATCAAGCGCCAGACGGTCTTTGGGTCTAACAAATGGCCTACATCCGACTGTTAGACTGCAGCTTACTGCTGGAACGACTTTGATTGATAGCTGCTTGGCTGGCTGTTTCTTGAATGTGTTGTGGTGGAAGAAATGTTGTTTTTGTGAAGGTGCTAAGTGGCTCGTGAAGGTTAGATTTTTTTTTGCTTGTAAGTCTGTTATACCTAGACAAGTTTTGAAATTGAGCTAAGAAGGATGTGTCTTAGAACGTCATCTGACAAAATCACGTATATGTACGCAAATTAGAATTTTTTTTAAGAATCGATTTTTGAGATTTTACCATTGAGATCCAGGCAAAAGCTAGTTATTATTATAAATTATTTTTTTACCATACGTCGTATCTCTATTGTATAAATGCTGTTATAACGTGGCTTTATCGTACTACCTACAAAATAACAAAAGATAGACTTGGACAGCACGCGGGAAAACGAACATTTTTATTTATTTGCGATTGTTACCTGTTTCAGTAATTTTTGTATATTATATTTATTTTAAAAATATTATATTAAAATTACGTTTATGTAGTGAGTGAAACTCGTGACCCTACAGCTGGCATCTACTTCGCACGACGAATTTCTAATGCGATACAGAGTGGTAAGGTAATTCGGTCAGCCTTTTAGTAGTTTAGTAGTATTTGTAGCGTATTTTTTTCTTGCAATTATTAGTTCAATATATTTACGTGCACATTTATGTTAATAATGTTTGTTTATATGAATGTGTTTGAGTATTTTATTAATAAAATTATATATTTCAGATTACAAAGTGGGGAGTTCTTTTTGAGTAACAGTTATATCCCTTTCCTTTTTCTTTCTAGTTAAAGGTTTTCCACTGCTTCCTTTCTTGCCCCTTATTGTCACTTAATATAATTATTTTACGGTATGTTTGGTATGGAGGTAAGTAGCCTTGCCTTTCTTGCCAGAGGTCCCGAGTTCGAATCCTGGTAGGGGCAGATATTTTATCATATTTGCTTTATAGTCATGGATGTGTATGTATGTTTATTTAAGTTTATTTTTAAAATATTTAAATAAAAAAAATATATGCGTGTTTATGTATTTCTTAAGTTTATGTATCCCTTATCTAGTATCCATAACGCAAGTTCTTAATGATACTTAATTTGGGCTAGATAATGTGGTGTGTTAGTTAGAAATATTTATTATTATTATTAACGAAACGAATACTAAATTATGCTAAATTATGACGTCATGCTTATTTATTGGTTAACTATATTGCTTCCCAAAAATTCACTTCCGCATTCGCGTCACTATCTTTGGGTATTTTCCATAAAAAACGTAACTAAGGCCTGGTTAAATTTCGAATTTAGGTGAGTACACTATATCAGGTCAGTATGTTTTGAGTGATTCTGAACCAAGTCAAGATCTCGTTAGGGACCCTCCATGATACTATTACAGCCCTTCTAGTTTGACTCCCTGCAAGAAAATCTAACAAGCTTAAAGGCAAAATACCCACACTTTTAAGAAAAGACAATTTCCATGGAAAAAATACTTTACTATCCAATGACATATAGACAAGTCATACTCAAAGATTACAGCACAAAAAAACTATAGATGCCTACCCGATATATAGAGTAATATAATTTGTGGGAGAAGGAAAGAATAGTACGGTTCACTTGTTGTTAGAAAGAGATACCTATGTATTTCGTGACGTTTCGCACTAATTGGTCGTGAGCGTACGTGACGTAGTACGTAAACTGTCGAAACTCTATAGCGTTGTCTCTTTTACTCCCACATACAAAATCATATTACATCTCGCTCTTCGAGTTTGTTGAAACGAATAGCCATGTCAATTTTAAAACGTCATTTTAATAGCAAAAAAAAAATATAAATAAAACAGTTTAAAAAAAAATGTACTTACGCATGAAAAGAAACGTTTATTCTATCTTTAACAGTAACAGTGTAATTAGTACACTGTTTAAACACACAAGAAGGCATTGTACGGTATTAAAAACACAGAATAGGGAATAAGTTTTGTTTGATGTTTAGCCGTGACACTGGGTTGCACAAGACTGAGTCAAATAGCCGGCAACTGCCTTGCATTTGCGTTGCAATTTTTGAGAGCGGATAACCTGTCTATATGTAATATATCATTGTTACTATCGCATAATGAGCCAAGATATACAATAAAAGTGTAATTTTAATACCTAATGTGTTAGCCATTATAATAACAAAAACTCTTTATTGCCATTAACAAAACAAAAACAAAGTACAATAAAAAACTAAATTAATTAAAGACTTAATTGAAGAATTAACTGACAATTTGGGCGGCCTTATCGCTTAAAGCGATTTCTACCAGGTAACGCTCTATAAACTATGAGAACAGAGTAACAAGTCAAACATAATTGGGCAGAGTTTTTAAAGACTTGAGAATGTGTATATAAGTATAGTATACTATAATGAATAAAAAAATACAGTTAATATATAAATGAATATGAAATGTTATGTTGGATAAATATTAGATAGAAAGTACTTTTTTATCGATTTACAACTCGAAACATCTGCAATCAGTATGTCTGTGTTGTTAAGGTTTAAAACAAAATTTTATATCTATGCTTTGTGTAGAGCATACATTTTTGTTATCTTTTTGTATTATTTTTTTAGGTTGGTTTTTGTAATATTCTCGTGCATCACAATTTGTGTAAAAATAACTATTTTACCTTCAAGTATTAGCAAGCACCACAAGTCTAAAATAATTCAAGTTTCCCTTTGCCTTTTGCAATATTGTGAAGAAATGAAGCTCATATTATATAGCAAAGAAATTTAAAAAATTCCAAGTAGCTAGGATATTAAACAGTGTCTTAATATGGTATCAAAATATGGTGAATTCATGAAAGTTTGCACCACAGCACGTTTTGTACTACTCAAGGTAGTGCTGATGTCATCAGTGTCAATAACGAATTCTAACATTCACACCTTTAAATAATGTTGCCTTTCCAGAGTTAAGTATTACATAAAACAGAGACCTTAGCTCTTGAGTAGTTAATACAGTATATATGCTTCATACAACACAGTTGTTTATAGCTTATAAGTACTCAGAAGACCATTCATTAGCAGGTCTCCATTAGTGTCCCTTCATTATTTAAGTATATCCAACCCGGCACCGCATACTGTAAGCGAGAGTAGTATTACGTGCAATCACCGTGAATGTGTTAATTATGCAGGTAAACACAAACGTCGAAAGTAATGCTGTATGGCTTACTTAACTTATTTAAGGCTTTTATAACATGTAGCTATGAGGGATTTGAATAGAGCCAAATAGAACTACAATTTATTACATTGAAAGCATTCCAAATATTGATAAAAATGAAGTTAAATTTGTCCTATGATAAATTAAACGTAATGAAAACATAAATTCGATTTTACAGAAAATTAGCAAACTACAAAAAGATTCAGTTGCAAAACCGAGAGACCTCTAGAGTTCAACTAGCAACTCCACTGCCTACAATATTTCAGTACTAGCAAGCTTTGCAATTCACCTTTCGACTATTTATTTATATTAATTAAAACTGAATGGAGACACGTTGTCCGCACACGCTTCAATGGCGCTCATATTGAATATCAAAGGCAGAATTACCGTTGAAAATAAACGCTTTATGATGAAAAGGGAAAAAGGAGTTTAAGGGGACTGTGTTTGAGTATTAACTCTAGAGAGCTTTGATCTCCAGCACTTGTTTTCTGAAAGTGAGGTGTCCATTGTGTCCGCTTCATTATTTTCATTCAATGCGGAGAGTGGGGATGAAACAAACAGGAATAAATGTGCACAGATTACTATTAGAAACGGCACATTCTCGCTCCGATCGCCGCCCAGTGCGGACGTGCAAGACCCCGCTCTCCGTCGTTTGGTTCCTTCCCGATACTCCGTGGCGCTCAGTCTACTGACGTCACGGTTTAGCGTGTTGGTTCCGTGCTACGGATTTCAAGGTTCTTTCTACTCCCTCTGAGTGCTATCGAAGTGCGTATTTTTCTTTGCGACTAAGCCCTTTAGTCTTCAAAGTGCTGAGCTAAGTTGTGTTGTGCTTGTGCTGAGTGCAGTGTTGTGCCCAGCGTAAGTAGTCTGGTTTCAGTGCAAAGGATACTTAACGGTGACAACGAATTTGTACTGAACCAGTCCTTTTTATTTTTATTTATTCTCTTCTCTATTTTATTTATTTTTCTCCTATTTTCATATTTATTTTTATCATATTTGTGTGTTTTCGTGTGTATTTGTCCTTTCTGTCGGTAAAGGTTGACCCTAACGCGGTCAACTCTTTACCTGCGTACCCTTTTTTAGGTTTCTAGGTAGCGGCCTTCGGCGTACTACGGTTAGTTTTAAGTTATTCTCCCCAGCCCCCTACCGCTGGTAGGGAGGTTTGCCGCTAGGGTTCGCTAGGTTTTTATTTAGGAATCCTAGGCATTTGTTATATATTATAGGCATACATTATATATTTATATATTACATTTTATAATTCCAAGTCCTCCAATGGACCTTGTTAATATTCTTAAGTCGTTCGCCCAGGCGCTCGCTGCGTCCGGCGTAAGCATACCCGCTGACGCACTAACGCAGGCCTTACAGGCATCTATCGCGTCCCCGGCCCCTCAGGCCTCAACCCCGGCCCCTCAGGCCTCCAACGTCGAGACCCCTCAGGTCTTAAGCTCTCCCGCGTCTCCCGCCTCGTCCGAGATGGACTGCGAATCAGTCGCATCCTCTCACGCGTCGCGTCGTAAGCGTACCGCTCCCGGGAGTGACTCCGAACCCGCGTCTGATACGTCGTCAGATGCCGTCACCTTAACCGGCTCTCCTGAGCCCGCGTTTCAACTCGTCGCCAAGCGCTCCAAGAAGCGCTCTAAGAAAGCTTCGGTATCTTCAATACCCGAGCCCTCCCCGGTGTCTTCAACACCAGCCCCCGCGCCGTTAAAATCGCTCGTAGTAACCGCGTCTCCGTCGGTCACATCGAAGCCAGCGACGCGCTGCGCTCCCGTCCCGCCGAAGCCTCAGCTCCCTCCGCCCGTCTTCCTGCGTGAAAAAGCGCGCTGGACCGCGGTTTCAAACTTGTGCAAAGTGCACAAAATTAATTATTTAAAAGCCGCCAACGCTGGCGATACAATCAAGATTCAAATAGCGACCGTCGACGACTTCCGCTCGTTTACCAGGTTACTCGGATTAAACCAAATCGCGTATCACACCTACGCCCTCCCGGAGGAGCGTAAGATCCGCGCAGTACTACGGGGCGTCCCGTTCGAACTCAGCAACGAAGACATCCTCGATGACCTTAAGTCTCAGGGTTTCCCGGTCACAGCAGTGCACAAGATGCACTCCAACCGCGGTAGGCGTTTTCCCTTAGCGTTGGTAATCCTGTCGAATACTCCCAACTCGAGGGAGATCTTTAGAGAGGCTCGCACAATTTGCGGACTCTCAAATATCTCCGTCGAGCGTCCCAACCCCCGTGGTCACCCTGGGCAGTGCCACCGCTGCCAGCTCTATGGCCACGCAGCGGCTAACTGTTCAGCTCCCCCCAGGTGCGTAAAGTGCCTGGATCCTCACTTCACTAAGGAGTGCACTCGCACTCCCGAATCCACTTCCCCCCCTGCCTGTGTGCTGTGCGGCCAGTCCGGCCACACAGCTAACTACAGGGGTTGCCCGCGCGCTCCGCGCTCCACCACCAAGAGGGTCGCGCCTAAACCGGCGCCGCCGCTCACTCCTGCCAACTTCCCGCCGCTGCGCAACCGGGGTCCCCCGGAAGCAAAGCCCGTTCAGCCGACACCTACTCCGGCTCTGTCTTGGAGGCAGCGTCCGGCCGTTCCGCCTGCACCATCCCGACCTATTCCAGCTCCCGTAGCTCCCGTAGGGCCGCGTCCTTCTCCGTCTTCCGCACCTCAGTCGTCGTTGGCTGAGGACATGAAGACCGTATTCGACGTTATTCAAAACGTCGATATTAACGAAATTTCCGTGCTCGCACGCAAACTGCGAGCCGCCCGCTCTCCTCAAGAGCGTTTATTTGCTTTAGCCGAGCATCACTCGCTCCTAAGTTCGTTGTAAATTCTTTTATAATTTATAAATTCGTAAATAATAAATTATAATGTCTAGACCCGCGAATCCCGCGTCCAGTTGTATTAAACCCAAGGGCTTATCCCTAGTATCTTTTAACGCTCGTAGCCTTAATACCAACCTTCCCGAGATTAAACTGTTCCTTCAGAACAAAGAACCTGACTTATTCCTTCTCCAGGAGACATGGCTTACTCCAAACCGCTCCAGGGGATTCGCTATACCTAAGTACGCGTTTATTCGTAACGATAGGCCCAACTCTGACGGTTTCGGCGGCACCGCTATATATTACAAAAGAGGCTTCCACTGCTGTCCTCTCCCTACCCCTCCTCTCCTCAACATGGAAGCCACTGTGTGTAGATTGGCTATGACTGGTCATCCGACCATCATCATAGCTTCAATCTACATACCTAGTGGTACCAGACCAATCCGCAGCGACTTTGAGGCCATTCTCGCCCTCGGCCATTCAGTCATTATGTTCGGAGACTTTAACTCCAAACATACTGACTGGACGTGCCTATCGACTAACACCAGCGGTATCGCTCTCCTCGACATCACTAACTCCCTTGACCTAGATGTCATATCCCCCGTCACTCCCACTCACTATCCCAACAACCCGTCCTACTCTCCTGACATCCTCGACTTTGCAATTATCAAGCGTATCAATCTTGACCTAAGGTCTATCGAACCGCTCGATGACCTAGGCTCCGACCATCGCCCCGTTTCCCTCGTGCTAGGACCGCCGAACGATAACGTCTCATCTCCTAAGACCTTTACCAATTGGAAAGGTTTTAAAAATACGTTAGTTTCAGCCTTAGAGGCTCCGAACTCTCCACTCGCGATCTCTCCCGAGCAATTAGATAGCCCGGATAAAATCGATTCATTAGTAAATTCTCTCACTGATGCTATCAACTCAGCCATCAGTGACAACGAAAAGGTTGCTAAGCAAGGCAAACCCACGCTTCCCTTAGCCGTTAGCAATCTTATTAAAGCTAAAAACGCGGCTCTCCGGAGAGCCAAGAAATATCCCACGCCCGCCTATAGAACAGCTGCGAATCAGCTTCAACGTAAAGTTAGGTCTTGCCTCGCGGAACTCCGAGACGCTCAGATGAACGATCTCATGGCGAATATCTCTCCGTCCCACCAAGCGTACTATAGCATGGCCCGAGCCTTACGCGTAGACACCGTCTCTCACGTTCCTCCTCTCACTCGTCCCGATGGCACTACTGCCTTCGAAGTCGAAGAGAAAGCCGAATGCTTCGCCGACAGCATTGCCGCACAATGCTCGCCCAGCACGCAACCCGCGAATCCCACTCACATCAAAGCGGTGGAGGACGAAGTCCTTCGCAGAGACTCTCTCCCCATCACCGCCGACCCTGTCACAGTCTCTAATGACGAAATCTTGCTTCTCATTAGAAATCAAAAGTCCAAAAAGGCTCCGGGTGCGGATGGAATTTCCAACCACGCACTTAAGCACCTACCGCAACAGATGCTTACCTTGTTAGCTATCATTTTCAATGCCTGCTTCGACCATAGCTACTTTCCTAAAGCTAGGAAAGAAGCGACAGTCATAGGCATTCCCAAGCCGGGCAAACCTCTGAACGTCCCGGCTAACCACAGACCCATCAGCCTCCTCAAGGCAATGTCTAAACTTCTCGAGAGAGTCATACTTTCTCGAATGCGGAACCATCTGTTTCCAACGGATGGCGATCCTCTCATTATTCCCCATCAGTTCGGCTTTCGCGCTAAACACTCCTGCCCTCAGCAAGTCCACCGAATCGTCGAGTATATACTTGACGGTTTCTATCCGCGTCGTTATAAAACAGTCGCGGTTTTCTTTGACGTAGCCAAGGCTTTCGATAAAGTCTGGCACAGCGGTCTCGTTTATAAACTCTACAAGATAGGCTTACCGGATCGCCTAGTCAGGATAATAGCGTCGTTTCTCAAAGACCGTACGTTTCGATTTAAACACGAAGGCACGCTTTCTGCACCTCGTCCCATAAAGGCTGGAGTCCCTCAAGGCTCAGTCCTCGCCCCTCTGCTGTACACCGTGTACACCAACGACATTCCCATCCCGCCGAAAGGCGTCGAACTCGCCCTCTTCGCTGACGACACCGCACTCTATACCAAAGGCCACGGTGTTCGGCGCCTTGTAACCAGACTCCAAAAGGCCGTAAACGCCCTTGGTGCATGGTTTCAAGAATGGCGCATCGATGTGAACCCTGAAAAGAGTTCTGCGATGCGCTTCGACCACAAACGCCGTCGTCCCGATGGCGATCCCCACGTTCGAATGTTAGGCATTCCCATCCCCTGGAAGCGCAGTACTAAATACTTAGGCGTCACATTAGATCCGACGCTTTCTTTCAAGCCACACGTTGAAAGAGTTTCGAAACTCGCTCGTCACTATTTAGTCCGCCTAAATAGCATGTTAGGTAGAAAAAGTAAAATGTCCTTCAGAAACAAACGTACACTTTACAAGGTCTGCGTTAGACCCGTCATGACGTATGCCTCGCCAATCTTTGCCCACGCCAAACCCTCCCTCCTGCACAAACTGCAGGTAGTTCAAAACCTCTTTTGCCGCCGGGCCACAGGCGCACCGTGGTACGTGCGTAACGCGGACTTGCATAGAGATCTTGAACTGCCTACAGTACAACAATATCTCAAAACACTCTCTGAAGCGTTCTTCAAACGCTCCGAAACCCATCCCAATCCTCTAGTTCGTGATTCTGTCTCATATGCTACTCCTGTGTTAGACTCGAAGTTCAAAGTCGCTAGGCCTAGAAATGCGCAAGCGTACTCATCCACCAGACTGTCACGCGATCTCGAGGCCCTTCTGGCCGCAAATTCTAATTCTAACGTAAATTCTAATTCTAACGTAAATCCTAATTCTAACGTAAATCCGAATTAATGCAAATTTAATTTTTCAATTTTTAATGTTTTCATTATTTACTTTTCATTTTTAATGTTTTTATTTTACTTTTAATTTTTGAGCACCTTCAGTGCTATGTAATCCCAGCGGGTGACCCCTTCTGGGCCCCGCTAGCGCGGCCTCTTTCTCCAATTGGCCGTCGCTCAGATGAAGGCTGAGTGGCAAAAATGCACGAGCCGACAGGGGGTTTTTAGTGGGTATGGTCCTGGTAGGCGTCGGGACGAGTCCCACATAACTTTGGAATCGCGCCAGAGTATGCGTCAGGGCATTTTTATCCTCCTGCCCTTCCCGCGGAGGGGAACAAAAAAAAAAAAAAAAAAAATTAGAAACGGGTTTAATTTTGTTCTCGAAGGACGTTTAAGTAGGCACCTAAATAGATTGTTCTTGTGCGTGGAAAATAAAAGTTACTTAGATGTACTTAAAAGAGTAAATAAATATAACTGTGAACTTTATTAAATAAAATAGTAGTCATATCTGTAGTATGGTCTGAACGACAGAATTAAAATTTTGGTTGTTTATGTTTTTTGATGTAGAAAATTTATATATGTTTATAAATAACTGTTTATAAGTATATTAATAGCCTGCTATCGTTAATATAAAACAACATGGCCGTACACAATCATCGTTTCGTTTTGTTTGTGAATATTTGAAGCTGATTATGAGAAGCGGTCGCATAAACAATTGCAAGTAAAATGCCACAAAACCACCGGCCCCGGGCTCTATCTACTGGTTGATTAAAAAATTGTGGTTATAGGATGAGTTCGGCCCAAAGTGAAGGTTATGTTCAAATCAAACTTGAAAACCAAACTTTGTGATTAGCTAAATTTAAGCATTAAAATACTGACATTAATTACCTCACGGTTTCAACTGGAACATTGGAAAGGCTTCAATTCATACCTGATATAATAAATTTTGTAAATTCGTTTGTTTGTTTGCAAATGTACCAATGACTTTTAGGAAGTTACGTAAATGGTGCTGACTGCTGTTATGATGGAGAGGCATCTGTGATGTTCCTGTAATGTGGTATTAAAGCTGTTTTGAACTACAATAGTAAATCTTGCATTATCGTTTAATTTTAGATATAGAGTTCGATTTAATACCTTCACCATCATTTTGAGTACTAAAATTATAATCGAACATTTTTCGTATGATTCGATTTTCAAGTTTTTTTAATATCTTCGATTGCAGTTTTATCTCCTAATTCAATGACATGCTTTCTTGCAGCAAATTTCTCAATCCCTTATAATTTCAGGATTTCCCGTACTGACCCCCGATTTCCAAATAGAACCAAATTTCCAGTATCTTTGAGCTTTAAAAATCAAGCATATTATGCTCATAAGGTATTACACAATTTAAATTCTAATTAAAACTCAGGAATGAAACTTTTTTGGGTAAATTTTTTGACTTGCTAATTTTCCTTACAAACGTTGGACGTGACTTTCCCGGGATATGTTATATTTTGAGCATTTTTATCCCCTCTTTTATTAGGGCTTAACGCGCTGTATACCCGGGACGCTAAGAAAATGTAAAGACATTTTAATTAAGTTAGTAAGAAACAACGATTTTTTAGTAAAACTGCTATTGGCTAAATTTAGAAAATAACCTATTTGACTTTCAAGCTTATTAAAAGAATTTAATTAGAATTCACAATTCGAATCTAGTAATATAGTAATATTTTATTCTAAGGGACTGAATATTTTATTAAATATTTTAATGTGTCATATGAAAGAAACAAAAAAGAAAATTTTGAACTAACCATTTTTCTTATCAATTTCAGGTTAGTAATATCACATCATCACAAAATAACTTTCCGCGTATTAAAATCAGGAACCAGAAATAAATTTCCCTCCTTGACTATTCACAAATTCCGTAACTTCGGATGGATATAATGAGGTAAAACTTCTTGTCATTACGAATATTTTGAACCAATTACCGAGCAGACAGAAGTACGAGGTTGAGGACGGATGAGATCAACGAAAACCGTTTCACACTGCATTCAATCCAATCATGAAAGAAATCGCTTCAGCTTATATGAGAATTGACTGCGTAGTAGGATTTAAACTCTCTACTCTCTACAAACTCTTATGTCCTGTTATGTAACTCTTATTTATACCTTTAAAAATTATATTAAAGCTTAGTACATTAAGCTAGCATGGAAACATGTGATTAAGAAGCAATAGCTTTTAGTTTGTTCCACAAACTATGTTTAAGGCAACATGCCTTTTTTCTTCCTGCTCTCCTTTCTTTTATCTTTAGGGCCAATCTCATCAACAAAGTATAGGTTAAATATAAGATTCTTATATATAAATAAAAGTTTCTGAAAAAATAACTGTAAAATGTATTGTTACAAATACAATATCAGAAAATGTAAACAGAGGTTATTTGTTGGTATAAACCTTGACACTCAAGTAAATCCATTTTACGTTTCGTTAACTTCTAAAATGGGAACCATTATTTATCCCACAGGAAGATAATTCTGGGTTCTTGTCATGCGTAATTTATAAGTTGCTGAAACTGGTCATTTGTTAAATAAAAAGTCTATTATACCAAATAATATTTTATGCGAGGCAGCTGCCAGTTCAACTCATCCTCCTCGACGGTTCTAGATGAGAGTAGACGTATGAATTGTTCGTATCGGCCCCTATAAATATCGTATCTATTTTGAGTGTCTTGGAAGAATTTGATGTTCCTACTTAACATTTTTGATAATAAATAATAAGACGGATTGGATGAAGCAGAAAGCCTGTTATTGTTAAGATTACTTTGCAAATTGAATCGAGCCCTACACCTTATTAAGCAAAGTTTAATGTGGCGTATGTATAGAGATTGTCTCTTTTCTAACACTAACTATATAGTGAGGCTTCGGAGAGGCGGCATAATAATACAAATGTAACTTTATAATATAGATGAATGCTGCACCGTTGTCGAGCCGCCTGGTTGTTGCTGTTTGAAAAGACACACACTTACTCACAGGTTAAAAATAATACGTGACACAAAATTACTCTTTACTACTCTTTACTCTAAATGACCCCTACTCTTAGTAAATACTATAAGAACCTACGATTTATGATATTCATGGGTTGGATTAACAAAAGAATATGAATTTGTGAAGGGGGCCTTAAATAAAAATAAATAAATCAACATGATTAATTCTTATACACATCACATTTTATTTTAACGGAGTATCGTAATTTTATTATTCGGGAAAAAAATTCTTATAACGATTTTAACATTATTCCAAGAAGGTTTCAAAGCAAATATTTTCAAGTGAAAATCTCCAATACGTGAATACTTCCTTCAGCAATGTGCAGCTGTCTGCGGACTTAACGTGAGCGGTTACATCCCGCCATGGATACCCAAAGGATTATGGCGGCTCCAAAATCCTTTTTCAATAAAAATATTGTACAAACATTGCTTAACTAAATGAAACTTGGTCAAACAAACTTATCTATAAGTAGATATACGTTAGGTTGATTTCCTTTACACATGTTCCAGTTGCTAACTTTTGAGACATGACTGATTTATCACTTGGGCCTGCTAAAATTAAGCAGGCTTAGGGGTTTTGTTCTTTCTGTTCTGTTTCTGTCTTTCTGTGTTCTGCTTGCTATATAAATATTGTTATGTACTGCACACAATTACATCTTAATGAATATTAGTGGATTCGCTAAGTTTGGTGTAAAATTGGAAAATAAGATATTCCCTATTTAACAACATGTAATTATATCATGACATTTATTTTAATCAATATTTTTCCTAAAATAAATAGTCCTGGAATACTCAAACGAAGATTAAACAAGCGTGTTACATCCTTACTTTCCATCAGGAGAGATGAAAGGCAAACGCGTATCTAAAATGCTTAAAAAAATTGGTACCTATTTTGACTTTGTGTGATTTTTTATAGATAATATATTTTAATATTTAACGTAGGTTATCTATAACCTTTAATTTTAATATACAAAGTTTCATTTTGTTTTAGTTGTCGTCTAATTGAGGTGACACTGAGGTTCTTGTGTTTTTTATATTTTTAATTTTAATTATTACAATGAACATCTTGATTTTGCATAAAAACTAAAAAAATAAAATGTGTTTCTGTCTGAAAATTTAACTACATTGACGCCGGTAACTGTGTTTAATGTTTATATCTTATTAAAATTTTAAGCGAAGCTAAGCGTCTTGGTTTTGTGCATGTAAATATATGACAGCATTCGATCTTCAATAATATGATTGAATAAAATAAGTGGCAAATGAGGATGCTGGTGTTTACTGTATCAACTGTATCAAAATAAACCTTTGTATTTAAAAAGTTTATCACAAAAAAAAATTACCAGCTTTATTGATTACATGATTGATATTTAAATTACATCTCTGCTCTAGGGTTTGACAATTTGATGTATTCTATTTCACAAGATGGGAAGTAAAGATGACAAATACCCTAAAGAGCCTAATAGCGTTACCATAAGTAATTATTATTCTTACAAGGGGAAATACTTTTTTTTTAATACCTATGTTATCAAAAAATATGGTCTTTATCGATATAAGATATTATTTCCGATTTAAGAGGTAGGAACATAAGGCAGAGGTTACTGGAAGTTAAAACCGCGCGGGGACCATTATTTCATATTTTGTATTTTATATATTATTTTAAAACAATAGAAAATGAAGGCGCTAGTGGTAAGTGACTTTGCTTGTTGAAATATACAAAATATGGTTACTGTGGGGTGTATCAGTTCCACGCTTCAGTGCGATATCGTAGTAAAATGTAGGAATTAATTTACTGACTTGCAATCGTATAGTTCATTACTTACGAGGCATTTCAGTGTTAACTTTAGGGAATTATTTTTATAGATCATCGTAACATATACTAGAAAAAAAAATTTTATAATCGAAAAATTAAAAATAATATAAATGGTTTGTTTAGTTGATGCTATATATTTTTTTGCTATATATATATTTTGGAAAAAATGTATTCGATTATGTAAAATTATATAATGATCAAAAGACGTAAAAAACAGGTTCGGGGAGATAGTTAAAAACCTAAAATAACGAATCTCTGCACGCAGGTACGGGTTGAAAATTTTAGTAAATATGTAACGCTGAAATTCTTATTCTTGCGAATGATGTTAATATAATAGAACAGAGGACAACGAAGTCAATTTATACACAAAGAAGCAGGTAGGTGGGCATTAATTAATGCTTTGTACGGAACATCAGGCCTTCCCGGCACTAATGAGCAGCTTTGTGTGCGACCAGCGTCACTATTGACTCGCGCACTAATGCTTGTTTACCCCATAGCACACGAGATTACTGAAATACAGAATATAATATCGACCTTGCAATGAATTTATTCATCGAGAAACTCACAAAGCTACCTATTTCATATACTGTAACAGCAGGTAACATCCAAAATAGCGGACCCAACATTCAACATTGCCAAACCATTCAAACTGAAAGCACCAGAGCAACCTTTTCAAACTGCACCGAACGACGAATTAGAACGCGTCCATTCACCTATCATAAACACCGATCGGTTCGGAAAGGCCCGTCTGGCGCGCCCGTATAATTGTTTAGGCAGACTAACTGAATAACCTGCACGTTGGTGCCCAATTTCCCGACACGAAAATAAAAGACAAACGTTGACGACGCCTGTTCTGTCAGGGTCCGATGTCCAGTCGGCGAAGGGTGAAAACTCATTACAGTATTTAATGAAAGGTTGCCAGGTTGTGTATGATTACCTGTTAATTGAAAGCCGGGAAATCAGGCGGAGACAAAGCTACGGCGAATTGGAAACAGAATGGTTCTATTGCGAAGTGTTGAAACGACGTTTGCGAAAACTTGCTACGTTCAAGTTTTGCTTCAAATTAGGAAAGTAATTAGAAATAACGTTGTTTAAGATTTGTAATCAAAGAATTTGGAATGCTGTTTGAGTCTTGCGATATAAATTAATTTAAGAATAAAATTATAGATGCAAAAGGTACGGGAAAAGATTTTTGAACTTTCAGTAAATGTTATTGTAATGAAATTTTAACTATGATAAAGGCAAAAATTAAAATGCTGTGCCGGGCGATTATGGTTGTGCAAATTGTGGAATATGTTTAGTAAAGCAAAAACATTTGATAATAAAAATATTGCAGAGGTAAATAGGTAAAATTGATGAATACAATATAGTCCGGTCAAATTAAACCAAAAAATAGGGGTGAGGTTATAATAATTCCCACTTGGCTGAAAATTGGTAGATTGTTAAATACACTATTATAAAATAAATGTGAAAAATGAAAGAGTTGTAATCGTCATAAAATGTATAAGTACACCACGTATATACATCAGTGACGTAATATGTCAAAAAAATTACGTTCTTAGATAAGTTTCGATATGCATGTTTCGTGGCGTGGAAACGTGTGTATATTATGACGAAGACAACTCTTTCAACTTTTTGAATCGTTATATCTCAAAAACAGTGGCTCTTAGGAAATAAGTATCAGGACATTTTTTATAGATAATTATCTGGTTTACAGTTTTTGTTTATGATAAAACTTACTGTTTTGCTAAAAATCGCGAAAAACCCGTTTTTGCGACCTCTGACCCCGAGTAAAATATTTAGAATCAAAATATATATCGATGAGGACTTTTCACATTTCTTTTATAATAGTTTATTGAACAATCCTATCCTAATTATCAGCCAAGTGGGAATTATTGTAACCTTGGATCTCTAAATTGACCGGACTAATATTACTAAACATAAACAGTTCTCACATAAAATCAACCCAAAGTAAGCAGTCTGAACTCTACCCTGAACCACCATCTGGGTGAAGTAAAAACCTTTCACTGATAAGGATGCATTGAACTCTGCTTAACACGTGCTTATACTATTTCCATTTCTTTATTTTCTTGATGACAGTTCTAATTTGATATAATGCTCTCTAGCTCCATCCAATAGCTCCATCCCTATCAGTTTCTCAGACTCTGGTATTATATAACCTTGTACGTGTGTAAACGTCATATTTTTATAAAATAATGCATACATAATGTAAAAAAAAAGCGCTCGCACAAGGTTACACAGGAGCTGTCATCGAGAAAATAAAGAAATGGAAATAGTATAATTAATGATATCGCCTCGGCCCAACCAATACCTCATTTGAAAATAAATAAAATCTGATCGTGATCTCCTCAAAGTAGGATTTTCTTTCAACAACTTTCCAGTCCGCACTGATATCGAACCCCGGACCCTCGCTAAGTATTTCTCTTTATTCAAGTCCATAACAAGTACTCTTGCTTTTGAACTGTCTGTCTGTACAAAGGCAGTACTAGAAATAGTCTGAGAAACTTTAGAATGGAGTAATTGGAGTTCGTCCTGTAATTGAACTATTCCGTTCGAATCAGAAATATATAAAACGTTGATTGGATGGAAACCAAGTTGTTGCGAAACTTAATGAAAAATAAAGAAAATATTTAAACAGTAAGCAGTAAGCCACAAAATGGTGGGTATACGGATTTTTAGAATATTGAGTTACTAGTGTCATGGCTCCCAAACTATAACATAAAAACTCAAAATAAGCTTTTTCCAGATTCAAGAACCTATAAGTAAATCAAACAGTTCGATAGAGCCTACCTACAAATAAAGGCTTGCCCAAATAAACGCGTGTATAAACTTCAAGTGAGTATCGCCACAATAAGATCAACTTATAATCAGTAATCAGTTAAGCTACGCACAGTCACACAGTCTTAATCCTAATAAATGCCGCCCGTAATCACGCTGAGTGCCTGTCGTCGTATATTAAGATGGTGGGGTTTCGTAGCGGCCTTCGGCGTACTACGGTTAGTTTTAAGTTATTCTCCCCAGCCCCCTACCGCTGGTAGGGAGGTTTGCCGCTAGGGTTTGCTAGGTTTTTTATTTAGGAATCCTAGGCATTTGTTATATAAATAGGTGCTAGGTTTGCTAGGGAACCTAGGCATACATTATATATTTATATATTACATATTGTTATTCCAAGCCCTCCAATGGACCTTGTTAATATTCTTAGGTCATTCGCCCAGGCGCTCGCTGCGTCCGGCGTAAGCATACCCGCTGACGTACTAACGCAGGCCTTACAGGCATCTATTGCGTCCCCGGCCCCTCAGGCCTCAACCCCAGCCCCTCAGGCCTCTAATGTCCAGACCCCTCAGTTGTATAGCTCTCCCGCGTCTCCCGTTCCATCCGATATGGACTGCGCGTCGGTCTCATCCTCGTTCTCATCTCGCAGGAAGCGTACCGCTCCCGGGAGCGATTCAGACTCCGCCGCGTCCGAAGCTTTGTCGGTCGCCACCACCTTAACCGGCTCTCCTGAGCCCGCGTTCCAATTAGTAGCCAAACGCTCGAAGAAGCGTTCGAAAAAAGCCGCGGTGTCTTCAACACCCGAGCCAACCCCGGTGTCTTCTACACCCGCCCCCGCGCCCCTCATGTCACTCGAAGTGACCGCGTCTCCGTCGGTCCCGTCTAAGCCAGCATCGCGCTGCGCTCCCGTCCCATCGAAGCCTCAGCTCCCTCCGCCCGTCTTCCTCCGCGATAAAGCGCGCTGGACCGCGGTTTCTAACCTGTGCAAAGAGCACAAAATCAATTACCTCAAGGCAAATAACGCAGGCGCCACTATAAAAATCCAAGTCGCGACTATCGACGACTTCCGCGCGATCACTCGTTTACTTTCGCTTAAACAAATCGCGTACCACACTTACGCCCTCCCGGAGGAGCGTAAGATCCGCGCAGTACTACGGGGCGTCCCGTTTGAACTCAGTAATGAAGACATTCTCGAGGACCTTAAGTCCCAGGGCTTCCCGGCTGTAGCAGTGCACAAGATGCACTCTAACCGCGGTAGGCGCTTTCAGTTAGCTTTAGTTATCTTGTCTAATTCTCCCAACTCGAGGGAGATCTTCAGAGAGGCTCGCACAATCTGCGGACTCTCGAATATCTCCGTCGAGCGTCCCAACCCCCGTGGTCACCCTGGGCAGTGCCACCGCTGCCAGCTCTACGGCCACGCAGCGGCTAACTGCTCAGCTCCCCCCAGGTGCGTTAAGTGCCTGGATCCACATTTTACGAAGGAGTGCACTCGCACTCCCGAATCCACTTCCCCCCCTGCCTGTGTGCTGTGCGGCCAGTCTGGTCACACAGCTAACTACAGGGGCTGCCCGCGTGCTCCGCGCTCCACCGCCAAGAGGGTCGCGCCTAAACCGGCGCCGCCGCTCACTGCCGCTAACTTCCCGCCGCTGCGCAACCGGGGTCCCCCGGAAACAAAGCCCGTTCAGCCGACGCCTACTCCGGCTCTGTCTTGGAGGCAGCGTCCGGCCGTTCCGCCTGCACCTTCCCGACCCATCCCAGCTCCCGTAGCTTCCGTAGGGCCGCGTCCTTCTCCGTCATCCGCACCTCAGTCGTCGTTGGCTGAGGACATGAAGACCGTGTTCGACGTTATTCAAAACGTCGATATTAACGAAATTTCCGTGCTCGCACGCAAACTGCGAGCCGCCCGCTCTCCTCAAGAGCGTTTATTTGCTTTAGCCGAGCATCACTCACTTCTAAGTTCATTATAAATTTATTCTTTTTTTAATTTTTATATAAAATCGTAAATAAGTAAATTATAATGTCTAGACCCGCGAATCCCGCGTCCAGTCGTATTAAACCCAAGGGCTTATCCCTAGTATCTTTTAACGCTCGTAGCCTTAACACCAACCTTCCCGAGATTAAACTGTTCCTTCAGAACAAAGAACCTGACTTATTCCTTCTCCAGGAGACATGGCTTACTCCAAACCGCTCCAGGGGATTCGCTATACCTAAGTACGCGTTTATTCGTAACGATAGGCCCAACTCCGACGGTTTCGGCGGCACCGCTATATATTACAAAAGAGGCTTCCACTGCTGTCCTCTCCCTACCCCTCCTCTCCTCAACATGGAAGCCACTGTGTGTAGATTGGCTATGACTGGTCATCCGACCATCATCATAGCTTCAATCTACATACCTAGTGGTACCAGACCAATCCGCAGTGACTTTGAGGCCATTCTCGCCCTCGGCCATTCAGTCATTATGTTCGGAGACTTTAACTCCAAACATACTGACTGGACGTGCCTATCGACCAACACCAGCGGTATCGCTCTCCTCGACATCACTAACTCCCTTGACCTAGACGTCATATCCCCCATCACTCCCACTCACTATCCCAACAACCCGTCCTACTCTCCTGACATCCTCGACTTTGCAATTATCAAGCGAATCAATCTTGATCTAAGGTCTATCGAACCGCTCGATGACCTAGGCTCCGACCATCGCCCCGTTTCCCTCGTGCTAGGACCGCCGAACGATAACGTCTCATCTCCTAAGACCTTTACCAACTGGAAAGGTTTTAAAAATACGTTAGTTTCAGCCGTAGAGGCTCCGAACTCTCCTCTCGCGATCTCTCCCGAACAATTAGATAGCCCGGATAAAATTGATTCATTAGTAAATTCTCTCACTGATGCTATCAACTCAGCCATCAGTGACAACGAAAAGGTTGCTAAGCAAGGCAAACCCACGCTTCCCTTAGCCGTTAGCAATCTTATTAAAGCTAAGAACGCGGCTCTCCGGAGAGCCAAGAAATATCCCACGCCCGCCTATAGAACAGCTGCGAATCAGCTTCAACGTAAAGTTAGGTCTTGCCTCGCGGAACTCTGAGACGCTCAGATGAACGATCTCATGGCGAATATCTCTCCGTCCCACCAAGCGTACTATAGCATGGCCCGAGCCTTACGCGTAGACACCGCCTCTCACGTTCCTCCTCTTACTCGTCCCGATGGCACTACTGCCTATGAAGTCGAAGAGAAAGCCGAATGCTTCGCTGACAGCATTGCCGCACAATGCTCGCCCAGCACGCAACCTGCTGATCCCTCACACATCCAGGCGGTGGAGGACGAAGTACAGTACAACAACATCTCAAAACACTCTCTGAAGCGTTTTTCAAACGCTCCGAAACCCATCCCAATCCTCTAGTTCGTGATTCAGTCTCATATACTACTCCTGTGTTAGACTCGAAGTTCAAAGTCGCTAGGCCTAGGAATGCGCAAGCGTACTCATCCACCAGACTGTCAGCCGATCTCGAAGCCCTTCTGGCCGCAAATTCTAATTCTAACGTAAATTCTAATTCTAACGTAAATCCTAATTCTAACGTAAATGCGAATTAATCCAATTTTATTTAGCAATTTTTAATTTTTAAATTTTTTTTTTATTATTTGATGTTCATTTTGAGCACCTTCAGTGCTATGTATTCACCTTCAGTGCTTTGAGCACCTTCAGTGCTATGTAATCCCAGCGGGTGACCCCTTCTGGGCCCCGCTAGCGCGGCCTCTTTCTCCAATTGGCCGTCGCTCAGATGAATGCTGAGTGGCAAAAATGCACGAGCCGACAGGGGGCTTTTAGTGGGTATGGTCCTGGTAGGCGTCGGGACGAGTCCCACATAACTTTGGAATCGCGCCAGAGTATGCGTCAGGGCATTTTTATCCTCCTGCCCTTCCCGCGGAGGGGAACAAAAAAAAAAAAAACAACCGAGACTCCAAAGTGTAATTCTCATTCTGCATACCTCCGCCGAGCATGCAATTACACTTTGATATTGATCGCTGAATCATATTTGCTATTGCGTCTCCTATGGTAAAGGTAATTTAATTAGCAAGCTCCCTTTCAGATTTAAGGTCCATTACGGAAAAACTAAAGAAATTGAAAGTTGGTCAAGTTTGTTCGAAACGTAGTGTTCTTATTTGTTTTTTTACGAAATGATTATAATGTTCGTGTTATTTATATATGGAAAACAAATAACGGCTTAGAAAATAATTTTTTTTGAAATTTATCTACTTCATAGATACTTTGGATAGTTATTTATTCGTTCCCTTTATTACAACCAAATATTAATTCCATATAAAGTAAGTAGTCTTTTTTTTTTCGAAATCGACGGCCTCTTTGTGGCCCTATTAACCTTTTAAATTTCACCGGACTTTGGGGCCTAGCGCTGAGGGTGGCAGCCGGAACTAAACTTCTCCTTCATACGATATTGCTAAGTGCATCCGAGAGGGCACGGACCTTGGCTTGGGACGCCGTTCTACCACTGGTTCGGAAGGGTTATCTACTGCCAAATAACCAGCAAGAAATAAAGCAGGAATGCATACGACGCTGCGACGTGTTAGCCTGGCCCACCGGTGGGTTAGGCGATTCGAATGCCCCTATTTCTAACTGGAACGCTGGCGTTCCTTTATATAATAGCGTCAATACTACGAAGTCAGCCAAAATATTTTCCAAGTGGCATTTGCTCTCGAGTAAATCGGCAAAATTCCCTCATGGAACACAGCGAATGATACTATGCAAAGTATTGCAAACCAAAGGTAAAGTAAAATATTTGAAAGTAATGTAAACACGAGAGGTTTGCTCACGAATTGAGGCTGTCGGAAGCATTCGGACTCAACTGGATGGAAAAATTAATTCGACGCAGAAATATTCGCTGCGTGGAATTGCGTCTAAGGCGTCTGCCGGCAGTCTTTCTATCCCTCAGACCCGATAGACCATAACATATAGAACGGGGACTATTCCGGCAACTTATGAAAACATCGTTGGTAAAAACGAACGAAACGGAGCCAGTCTTGTTAGTGTGAATATTGATTCGCCTAAATTAGATCACCAAAACCTTTTTAAATGCGATAAAAATTTACTATTTTACCCAAATTGGTCTATATGAAAGAAATCTTACTCTCCTTTCGCCATCTTTTTCGCTCTTCGAAAAAAAGGAACAAAATTACTAGTTACGGTTTGTGTACAAAAAAGCTCGCGACTCTAACGCGTTTTCGCATCTTGTTGAAACCAACCGCTGAATTATCAATGAACTAGTGTCGTGGCTGAAATATGTGGTCCTGATCTTGTTAGATTACGCTGCATATTTTATATTATATCTTCTTTTCTTGTAACGTAAAGGTTACTAGTAAAATAAAGGATCATAGAGATACTTCATTGTTGATTTTGGAAAGATACTGTAAATATCAAATTATCGTATCAAACACTTGTACCAAAAGTTAAACAAAATTTACAATCAATTAGATAATAGTGCTGTTGTCTTCCAATAAACGTTACTTTCTGGTAAATACTTTAACTTAAGAATTTTAGGCGAATAAAGCGATGAAACTGTTGGTTTCAAAACAGAGTTATACAAAAACAAATCAATTGCAGAACAAAAGCCCAATAATTGGCACCAACTAATTAAAAGCGTAAAAGGCTTTGTTAACTTGCATTTTGGGATCGTTCCGCGGAAGCACAGCTGAAGTGTTTCGGCTCTCGGCGGCAATTAGCGTTCCGACAATGACATTGAAAACGTGTGCAAATATGTGGCGCGTCGGGGTCGTCTGGGGAGGCCCGACGCGGCACGACGCGGCGCGACGCTCGCGGTGTCTGGTAATTATAATAACTGAGTCTCATAGTTTGCGAATAACGCGGAAATAATATAATGTGCTTGATGAGGGAATGAAGTGTTAAGTAAAACTTACATTGTGATATTTAGTACGTTCTTGTATTTTTCTTTCGTTATATCTAGATAGTTCCATGTTGTATGTTATGCGATAAAGTTCAATAAAGGCTTTGCTTCTGGTATTAATACTTATTATTTTTATCTCACAACGTATTAAAGGAGTATTTTATAACAAACAACATTACCACAGACATCTAAGACATTTATTTAAATGTAATCAAACAAAAATAAATCTCGTTAGAAGTCCTTGAACACAATTAAACAAAAGCCACAGCTTTCAAACATGTTCAAAATCGTAATCAAATAGAATGTTAATCACCCAATCAATCAAATCAATCATCAATCAATCATGTATATAATTGACAGAATGTTAACAGTTTGTTATAAACGTGCATATTACAAACTTATCCGATTACATCAGTTCAACAGATATCATTGAAATCGTTCACTGATGAAACACGAGATCTTTCGGGGTAAACAACATAGAAGTAACTTTGTAACATTTTACCGATTTTCGCTGAAAATTATTTGACTGTGAGTTCTCTGTATTATGTTACATACACAGTTTTTCCACCCAATTCGCAATCAAGCACTGTGCGATCAACAGACATTCGCGTATTACACATACAATGCAATAGATCATAACAAACACTGGTATACTTACTTCAATACCATTTTTTTTCTATTCTTATTAGTCTTACTGGACTGGAAATGTAAGAAAGCTGTTTACGCAAGTAAGTAATAAGGTATAATAGGTCTTTACCTATGAAACTGCCGTTTTGCCATACTGGCCATTTCAAATGAAAATATTTTTTTTTGACTGATAATTCTAATTTCAAATTAATTTTATTTGACAAACATGGAATTCTTTTTCTAAAATCGTCATTTGTTTAATAGTTAGTGTTTTGTTTTCAACGCATTCGAAAATTTTTCGTCATCATGGATAAGTTAAAAATTCGAGTAATTATGGAGTATGAGTACCGTCGTGGCAGCAAAGCGGCACAAGCGGCACGCAACATCAACGACGTTTACGGAGCGAACACTACAAACAAACGCACCACCCGTTATTGGTTTACCCGCTTCCGTTCTGGAAATTTTGACCTGAAAAATGAACCCCGTGGTCGTCCGAAAACTTTGGTCGACAATGACGAATTAAAGGCAATTGTGGAAGCTGATGAAACTCAATCCACGGCTGAATTAGCAGCAGCTTTCGACGTTAGCATCAAAACAATATTGGTCCATTTGCGTCAAATTGGCAAGGTAAAAAAGCTTGACAAATGGGTACCCCACGAACTCAATGACCGCCAGCGCGAACTACGCGTGGAGACGTGCCTTGCACTGCGCAGCAGGCATACAAATGAAGGAATTCTGAACCGCATTGTTACTTGTGACGAGAAATGGATCCTGTTTGACAATCGTAAGCGCTCAGCAAGTTGGTTGGAACCTGGTTCAGCCCCCAAACAATGCCCTAAACGGAAACTTACCCCTAGAAAAGTGATGGTCACTGTTTGGTGGTCTAACGCGGGTGTAATTCATCACAGCTTCTTGCCAAACGGGACAAGCATTACTGCAGACGTGTACTGTGAAGAACTGAACACAATGATGGAGAAGCTGGCACGTCTCCAACCAGCTTTGGTCAATCGTTCGGCTCCACTGCTCCTGCACGACAACGCGCGACCTCATACTGCACAGCAGACGGTCTCCAAGCTACAAGAGTTGGGGTTGGAAGTTCTCCGTCATCCGCCGTACTCACCAGACCTTGCGCCTACAGACTTCTACTTTTTCCAGAATTTGGATAACTTCTTGGTGGGAAAAAAATTCAATACCCGAGAGGCAGTACAAAATGCCTTTGAAGAATTTGTTGCCTCCCGTCCAGCTGATTTCTTCAAGAAAGGCATCAATAAGCTACCAATGCGTTGGCAAAGATGCATTGATTGCATGGGTGATTATTTTGATAATTAGAAATAAAAAATATATAAAAAAATTTCGCTTCATTTATTTCGTGAAAAACGGCAATTTCATAGGTAAAGACCTAATATTTATCTACGTTCACGTTTTTTCTATTGTGTAATTACCTCCCAGATGATCGCATGGTCCGCACGTTGTCTGGATAGGTGTGTGGCCGCGCACTTTAACTCTAAATGTTTAGAATTTTTTATGGAAAGACTATAAGTCCAAATAAATAACGGTTTTGTTGTTGTCGAATGGTAAAGACTAACTCAATCTGGAATATTTTTTGTAAAATACTTTTTTGAACACCCCAAAATTCCAATATATGATTGGCAGGGGTTTTTCTTCCATCTCACCAAATGGAAAGAGAAGATAAAGATGCAATCAAGAGGAGCCTCTGCAATCTAAGTTTTTAAAACACTGGGCTATATTTTTCTCATATAAGCATACACTTGATCATCAATGAAAATATTAAAAGGGGAAAAGTAGCTAATATTATTTTATACTTATACTCGGCGCGGTTTCACTTGCATAAATCTTAATCTCATAGAAATTCCGGCAAAAAATATAACCCATGTCTAGATACCAGACCACTTAAAAAGTTTAACGAAAAAGAGTTTTTATGTATGGAACGCTGGCGAGTTATAATTTATTTTTGAAAATTCGATTATTTAAAAGAAAAACATATTTGTTCCAAATTTAAATTTCCCTCTAAATATTTTTAACAGAAAATATAGTGTGTCATAAAAAATTGATCTGCGTCGGGAACATTTTTGTGCAATGAAATTTCGTGAATGAAAAGATGTAATAAAAACAATATTTCATCTTTTAATCTAACCTAACCTAACCTATAAACATTGTTTTAGTTCTTTCTGGGTGTCCCACGTAGGTAATGTATCTTTCGTAGGCGTTAAATATTATTTTTAATCAGAAATGTAGTTGCAAAGTTTGTTGATTACATAAAAACTGACATATTTCTATTTTATAATAACAATTAAGACATTTGTTAGGTATATGATCGGAAAATTTGTAATGATTACAAAACATTTTTAATCAATAATGGCCACTCCAAGAAGCACAAATTAAGTCAAATTAAATCTTCACTTTGTTATTAGGCTAAAATATTTTGCAAGAAATTTAATTTGAGCATAATCAAAATATTAATCTTGATCAAAATAATGAATTGCCGAGTTCACACTTCGATCCTAAAATAAGCTTCTTATTTTCTTGCAGAACTCTAAAAATGTTAACATGAGAAGACTGAACATGTTTTGATGTTTGAAGTTAGGCTGTTTATCCACCAAACTTGTCCGAAGAAGCCAGGCGAGGTGATGTTGAAAATCCTCCAATAGAAATACTATAAAGTTTTTATCGAATTGGTGATAAGAAAACCTTGATGTTTGAAAATTGGTCAGAAAAGGCTGCCTACGTAATCGGTAGATATGTTTATTTACAAGTCTTGGACGTTTTTCTATTTAAATCCACATGCACTCTGTTTAGTGACTTTTCTGCTAGCCACGTGGTAATTCATAACCTAACTTACCATTTACTTTGTGGATAAACATACAAGTACAAGTATTTTGTTATATTTAGTAACAGTGTATAAAAGGTAATTGAAGGAATGAAAATGCAAACGTGCTCTAATATGATGCAAAAACAGGTAGAAATGGATGTTGACGTGCATCGTACGAATATATGCAACAGCTATCGGAATTAAGAGAATAGAAGATTTCTAGAGATTTCTTTTAAAAAATACGCAATCGAAGTAAATTTATATATGAAAAATTAGTTTTATATCTATTCAAGGCAAATCAGCTATTGACACAGTTTCCACATAATTATTAATCCTTAAATGATGTGTTTAGCAGCTTTTAGAACAAATCAGTAACATGAGGTGTTGTGATCTGTGCGGTGTATTAATCCGTATTGTATTTACCATACAAAGGGAGGTTACTATGGATGCAGGCAACCATGTGTTACAAAAGGGATAATTTTTAATTCTGGATACTATTAGTTAAAAATTTAACATTTCAAAAAATTTAACATATAACTGCAACTCCTGTTCAAATTTGTTTCAAACTATTTTAATTATTGCTTCGAGCGGTAATACTCGGATTTTTCATCCAAACTTTGATCCCTCTTTTCGTATCCACAATAATCAAAAAAATTTAATTATAATTTAAATAAACAGGTTAGATAAAATGTAACTTCAGATTTTATTTATTTAAATTGTCATTTTCTGTTTGTTATAAATTAGATGAATGATGTTAAATATTATCCTTAGAATGATGTGTATGCCTTAAGTGTCATATATATAAGATATAATACCTTAATGTATATTTTAGTTTTAATGTGTAAATATGTATGATGTGGCTGTACTGAATAAATAAATAAACCCCAAAGGTTGAAAAGAAAACGGATGTTTCACATAAGAAAAGGCCAAATCTAAACAATACAACTACATTTGTCTCACAGGTCCTATCACCTATCGGGCGAAGTAAACAAATGTCTACGTCGTGTGTAGGTGCGCAGTCGAGTCGTTTTGAATTTGTCTCGGGATCGCTCGGGCTGAGATTGGAATTCCTCGTCCTCACAAGCTGAGACGTGACTTCCTCCATGCTGCAACCACTTCAACTAATGCTCGCTCTACTATACCTAAGTCTTTTCACATTTCTCTGTACTGGCTTATTGTGTTTTGTAATTTAATTTGTAGCAAAGAAGATGAACTTCTTAAAAGAAATGTCACGACCTGGGCTAGGCCTTTGTACATCATCTAAAAAAATTTACAAGTAAATGGTAATTATAGGAAAAATACAAATAATTTGATTAAATTAGTAGTTAGATGGTAAGAAAATAAAACGTCAACATTATTTGTGTTCGTTTTAGAGGGCAACATTGACAATGAGTCTTTTCAAGGGCAGAAGTTGTCAAGTGAAGTTAGTTCACTAAGCCGAGGGGACAGCCACCTCACTTACACCACACTTCACTCACATCACATGATAGTTGTCTGTCTGTGTGTTTGATTGTTCTTTGCGCTTGACTTCTTTCTTTCGGTTTCTGTTTAACTTTACAACTGTTAAATAAGCTAAAAATACACAAAACAAATCAATTAAATTTTTTGGACATAAAGGCAACCAGCCGTCGATACTAGTCGATACACAAAACAAAAAGATGTAAGTAAACCTTAGCTGTAAAAATGACATTTTTTTCCGCCATGATGCTTTTTGTTTGTTTTGCACACTAATGATGCACAATTTTATTTGCTACCAATAAACAAAGTGTTTTAAAAATAATTTGACAATCAAAAAGAGTTCTAAGGATCTTAAACTATTTTTTGATAAAGTGTACAAAGACCTGGCCCAAACTCCTTGCATTTTGGGACATTTCTTTTAATGAGAATTTTAATCAGTTTTGATTAATGTTTATTAAATAGGGTAGTTTCTGGGAAATTAAAGTTTCACCAACGTATGAAAAATAAAGTATTTTCCTTGTTATGTATGTGTTTATCGCTTTTCTTTGGAGTAAACCGTAAGAAGGATTTCAAATTTGTAAAGACACACGGTGAATTCTATTAGTGATGAATTATACAAATCAGTCAATTAATTTTCTTGTATGAAATCTAAAACAATCACTGAAAACAATATCCAACATTAATATTTTACTTTCTTCACGTGTTAAACATATTTCCAAAAGCTTTCTAGAAAATAACATTTATAAGTTTATTTTTATTTAAAACCAAAGGTAATAATTGGAAGGTAATAACCAAGGCAATATATCCTTGAAAACACAGGGTTTACGAACAGGAAAATTCTAATAAATAATTTACTAATGCGGTCACGTAGAAGAGGATTGGGTCTTCAATAGAGCAGCCGGCGGTTTATTTGCATTGCTAATGAGTTGCTGTAGTCAACTGACTACAGGAGCCTTACTCCGAAATACAACCGGGGATGTTTCGCACGAGAAATCATGAACTTTTCTTTAAATAGTACGTAATATTTGCTTCCAGTCTGCCACCGTAATAAAGGTATTGCTTATATTTCAAGCAGTATTAGCAAATACTTTCGTAGCTTCTACAGCTTCGTGCATTGCAATTCGGAGTAGCCCCAAAGAGTCGACGCGTCGTCACTTGCCTCGCTGTATGAGAAGGCCACCTCAGGCGATCAATTCTAGCGATAATTTGAAATAGTTACTCAGTTGCAAGTGGTTGATATATTCGCAGAATGAGACGCTTTCGTCAGCCATGGAATTGGTTTAAGCGGAGTAATGTTGGCTTATTGAATTTGCAGTTAACTTTTGGTTTGTGTCTTACTAGTCATGTGCACCTAACTTATTACACAGCCCAAAAATTGTTAATTGAATAGCTTTAAGCTTACTCTGCATGACTGACATAATTATTTGTTAGGGTTATGAATAAATGAATATTATTATTATTATTATTTTCGTGGAGATCGAAGTGCGCAGTATTTCTAGGAAGTGGATCTTGATTGTAGGCACCTTCTTGTGTTTGAATCAACATTGTAGTATTCCCAAAATACGGAAAGTGTTTCCAGAAGTACTTAAAATAATATTTAAGACACTTACAATTCGATACTACAATTCGACTTGTTTGTGTATTTTTGAAAAACATATATTATTGTATTGTGTTGAGCTTAATTAAACAATCTGAAATAATAGTAACTTGCAAAACCATTTCTGCTGAGACGAAATTATATAAAATTATTATCTCGTAGATGTCCAAGATAAACATAATTAAACATTTTGAAATGATCAACCTATAACCAACCAATGCAAAAGTATTACACTAGTATTAAATTTAATGTTATTTTAAATTTTACCTTATATTATATAAGCTGCATTGATATACAGGATGCCCCAAAACTCTGCTGCAAAATTAAGGAACACAAAAGTGTATGTGCCAATCAAAAACATTTTAGCTATGTAAACTGCATTCGCATAAAATTGGATTACTTCAAGGTTTTTTTTATTTTATACCCATATTTTTTTTTAGTATTAACCCAACCCACCGAGTGTTGCACAATTTTGGAACCCTGATTAAAGGCGCCAACTTTTGATAGCACTTGCCAAGGCACTCTACTACATTTTTTTTCAGGAGGTTCTCTTCAATTCGATTTATTTTGACAATGTTGAATTCGTAGTTCGGCAAAAAGTATTTTTTCGAAGAAAATTTAGGGCAATGGTGTTATTGATTTTTATTGTGATAAAAGATATGTTGTTTAGTGTTATGGTGACACGTTTTAAATTGACAAAAATAACCAACATTAACCACAATAACCAAAAAATGGTCAAAAATTGAGAAATGTTGCTTTTTTTGTTTTGTACCTGTAATTTCTAAAGAACATGGAATGGATTTTTTTCTGATTTTTCTGATGATGGTTACTGTCTATCGTATCGTCCCGTTTCGGCTTGACGTTGAATTTTGGAACGCCCTGTATATATATATTAAATAAGGTATATATTATTACAAGCATAATATAGCAACTTATATGAACAAGTTTATGGCACTCACCACAGCCCTCGTATGGCTTAAGCTGAAAATATATCTCATAACAATATGAGCAAATAATATTCGAATAAATATACAATTTCGTTGTGTTGTTTGTGGTACTTAGTTGAATTTGTTTTCTTTAAATATTTATTTTTATTTTAGGTGTTTTATTGTATGTCTTTGATTAAATTTATTCTTATTTGTCTTTGCGTTTCTTAATTGTATACGAGCTTCATTTTATTTTTCCTCATTTATTTATGTCTGCAAATAAACGTATTCTTCTTTTATTTCTTTAATTTCTAACTATATATACATATATATATATATATATAAATATATAACATATGTAGATACAGGACGAACACCATCTTTACAAAATTCTGTTCTATTATTCTATTTTTCTGACTATGGCTATTCGTTGGCAAACGCAAGGTTTTGGGACATTTTACTAGTTCAATAGAATCCTAATTCAATCTTAGCCTTATTTATCCAAACAATTTTACTAAAACCCGAATGTTCATAAAAAATTAATTGACGGATAAGCAGTATAAATTATTTTGTCATACCAACGAAACAATTTTAAATAAACCAAATTTGTTTTTATAAAACGCATATTAAACAGAATATTCTACTATTGTTTCCACTTACACAGCCAAGGGTCTATCGCTTTCATACTCTTACTGCCGCTACCTGACTGGCTGACTTAGTAATTAGGGTTGTCAAATAAGAACAGGTTTCTGTTTGAGCTAAGAATGTTTGTTTAAGGGAATCTGCAATGTGAACATGTTTCTATTATACATCTCGAACTCATATGATTCGATACTACATTAGAGATTTAATTTTATTGGGAATCAAAACCATGAAATAATTACCAACCTTTAAAAAATATCAATAAACAGGTATGTAACCTAAAAAAATGCTTTTATCTCAAACCTTATATAATATACGTTTCATAGCACTGAAGCATTTCCTCTTTGGAAACAGAATTATTAAAGAATTTCTGTATATCATTGAAATACATAATAATAACTAATAATAATACATAAATAATAAAGAAAGCTTTCTCCTAACGTATAAGCTAGGGTTGAGATAAGTATAAGAGAAATCGTTCATCAGCTTCCAAATACAGAAAATTTAATATATACTGAAATATTTGATTGGTCTTGCCTTATTAATTACATATACTGGGAATATTGGTTAAAATGTATACTTTACCAGTACATTATACGTACATCTCCAGACAACATACCGAGAGCAAACTACAAAGTAAGCAAACATTCTGTTATTGGTAACCAAACAGCCAAACAGAAAGGGAGCTCAGGCTGCAACGTAATTAAATTATCCTTTTCTCATAACTTCTAACTTGCTCAGACACAAATCTATCCCCTACGATATCAACTCAGTCATAATTACCAAATAACTTGTAAGTCCATTATGCTTGCGAGTAATAACAGCACTTAGCGAGGCATGAAACATCTGCAAGGTTTCTTCATTCAAGACAGCGCCAGACGTCAATCAGCAACTTATTGCAACTTGTTTCCTTTCCAGCAACCCTTTGTTCGGAAACTTTGTAGACGCCTCAAGCAAGCTAGTTACCTTCTTCATTTAAATATAATTTACATTAATTACTTAACGAACAAAATAATCTTTGTTGTAAATAAGTGTTAAGGAAATGTAAGGTTAATTTTTGAGTATATCGATAAGATCTATTTTATTTAATGGAGTGTGGTGAAAAGAGTGTAATTATGAATTAATTTTGATGTTAAATGTAAAAATGCTTACTTTATTTATACTGAATTGGATTTTCGTTTGTCGTCCATCTCACCTAATGGAAATGATGATGAGGACGAGGATATTAGGCGCATATCCAAAGGGAGCCTTTTCACTGAACTTTTGCAAAAAAGAGCAGTTTAAGGAAAATCTGATTATTTGAGAAGTTTTACTACTTTGGAACAGTTTAAAGAAAGCTGAGAGGGCAGGTGGATCTAAAAAATGCTCTTACGCATACCCCGCTGCACATGATACGAGGTTATGTGGGATTTGCTACGAACCTACCAGAGGTTTAACTCACTAAAATACCATGCAATCAAGGACCCTTATTGGGTCATGCTCTGAGAAATATCATAGCACTGAAGGTGCTCTCAAAGCGCTGAAGGGCTTTTTACATCCAGAAGGGCTTCAAGATCGGCCGTAAGCTGACTGACTGCGTACGCGAGTGCGTTCCTAGGCCTAGTGACTTTGGCCTTCGAGTTTAGGATTGGGGGAGTATATGAGACCGACTCTTGAATAAAATGATTGAGATGGGTTTCGGAGCGTTTGAAGAACGTTTTGAGATGTTGTTGAACTGTAGGTAGTTCAAGATCTCTGTGCGTAACGCGGACACGCACGTACCAGGGTGTGTTTGTTGCCCTGTGACAGAAGAGATTTTGAACCACCTGTGGCTTGGCGGGATTGGCGTAGGCAAAGATTGGCGAGGGATAGGTCATGATGGGTCTAACGCAGATCTTGACGGGTCTAACGCCGGTATTTGAGCCGATGATGCTGCCACGGGCACAAGGCCAGTCTAACCTTTTCCTTGTTGACAGTTCAGGTAATAGATGTAAGTATGTTTAAATTTTTCATAAATATAGAATGAATTAATCGGTTTATAACAGATTTTTACTACGTAGGTAAATGAAGCGGGGTAAAACCAATAACATCTGCTGGCTTTACCGGCGACAAAATCATCTTATTGATGGAGAACTTAGCCACGCGCTTCTTTGCCACTTAGCGTAGGTCTGGTAGAAAGAGAGCCACTCTAGAACTCAGGTTTTAGCTAATTTATATTATGTAGAATGCTTGATAGTTTGTACAGCTTAATGTCCCATTCAAGTTTAATAATCATCGGACAGGTAAATCAAAGCGCCCTTCATAACGATCCGGGTTGCCAATCAAAGGTTAAATTTTTTACTGGCAATAAACCTAAATCAATCGCTTTGGGCAAGAGGGAGCCTGAGTTACCAGCCAGATGACCGCTTTAGACACGTCGGAAGCCCTCATTCGGAACCATTTTTTTCCTGCCACAATAACCATGATCATTCATTCTTCACTATACTTCTTAGTGGGTTTAAGTATTACAAACTACATGTTTTTACTACACAACGAATGCGGCATATTCAACTATGGCAAACTTTTTAGCAGAAAAAACAAGAAAATCATGGCAACACATAATCGTTCTTTGAAATTGATTTATTCATTAATCGATTTTTTTTAAATTTATCTTTGAGACTATCTACCACAGACATATATGAATAACAGTAAACTGGCTATTGTCAAATGTGCCTGTTTGATTTTCACCATTTTGACACTGGACGCAGCGATGGGGTTCTTTCGTAGTAATATTGAAAAATTTTAATATATAAAAGAACGAACCCAGTCTACATAAAAATGTGGCCATTGCAGAGATCAAATTTGGTAATAGTTTCGAGCATTTCAAAAAGTAATGGCCGAATTAAAAAATATCAGTTCTTACCTGTTTTATGATTTATTTTCGGACTGAAAGTATTTTGTAAAATAAAGTCATTTTGTAATTATTTTACCCTAGACAATGTTAGGTATGACAAATTATTGCCTAAAACCATAATTTTGATAAAATATTCCAAAAAAAACTGTTGCCCGCTTTGCAGGTATTTTTAATAATAATCAGTTTTAAAAAATGCAAACATCTCTGTACTTGGCCATTTAAGTCGTTTTTTTCATCCATTTTAGTCGATTAGTCAAATAAGAATACCGATATTTTTGGGCATGTTTCATCTGAGTCTACCGGCTACAGGCTCGAAAACCGGGGTTGTGTTAAAACTTCCTGCGAGTAATCGCTAGAGGCGCTTCAATTTGGAATAAAAAATTTGCTGTTATTTGTATGAAAAAGTGTCCAGTGTTCAAATAATATTATACAAGTCGGCGCTATCTATCCATATCTTAACGACACTTATACTCTTTTTACTCGACTGTCAGAACGAGCGTTATGTTTTTCAAGTGTATGTATGTATGTATATTTCTTTGGCACGCTCTTCAGCCTAAGAAATATGAGATGTCATTAGATTTGTACCAGTTTTCATATTACAGTCATCATATTTTTATATTCCCATGGGAACAGGAATCATCCGGGAATAAAACTTTAACAGTCAGGTTTTTCAATTTGTCAAATTCAGTAGCTTGTAAATTATTAAAGCAGGCTGACGATTAAGCGCTGTACTTGAAGTTAGTGGCATCTTTGCCCACAAACATTATTTTTGTGGTGATCGATTACTAATGAAATATCTACTATTGACAGATACACCAACCGTAGGATTCAGTTTGAATTGCACTGGCTGAGAAGCAAGACGTGTTCTTAATTATTTTTTGTCATTTTAGTGCGCCTTTGTTAGTGTTTAGTTTACAAAGATGGTAGGGTACCATGTAGTGAATATTCAGAGACATTTGCATAAAATAGAACACCCAATGAGAAGTGTAGATAGTGCTTTTCGTTTCGTTCCAAGAAATCCGTTCATAGATAGTAACGCTATCACTTCACTATACACTTTCACTTCGTCTTAGTTTTCACTCATTATATCATCACCAAAAACAAAATAAAATAAATAAATTTATGAAAGACCAGGCCGTATGGTATAGTTCATGGCTTTCTTTTAAGTTTTACCAACGCAAAAAAAAAAAACAGAACAATAAACAAGCCAACTGCTCCAGCTTGAAAGAGGGTGTTATTTTATGCCGAACCAAGTTTTATAAATTAATTTTTCGCCCTAATTTAACTGCATGTACTGAAAAAAACTACGCCATTTTGGCAAGTAACTTGTAAAAATAGCGCATTTAATAACAATTTTAAAATGGTGTAGCACTTACTACATTATTTCTTAGATTGGGCGCAAAAAATGAAACGCAGTTTCAAACAATTTCTCGTTTGCTTGTGATTTGGATTTGGACAGTTCTGATCTCTTTACGACAACCTTTCCTTTTTCCTGAACTAACGTGTGAATGTGTTTTGGCACCATGGCTACGTACTTAATACAAGTGTACGCCAACATGCACCTCATTATAGACTATATAGCGAAAGATACCCTAATGCTGATCGTTATACATCAGTGATCGTGAAATACTAATTTTGAATACTTGGTTCGGCATAAAATGCTATCCTCTTTCAAGCTGGAGCAACTGGCTAAAAATTAATATTACAAATCTGGAGGTTGTAAGAAAAGAAAAATTGACAAAAAGTAAAGATTTGTAGCAACAGCAGTTAAAAGACTGACACAGGGTGCACATTTTTTCGAAAAAACAAAAATGCACTATAATTTGAAGAAAAAAAAAACATGACTTAAATTTATTTCACATTTTTCTGATAACTATTATGATCTAGCTTATTACTCGGTTTCGGCTTGACGTCGACCTTTGGGAAAATCAACCTTGTTCAGAAGAAAAAAAAAGATCTGCACAATGTTAACACAAGAGGAAGAAATATGCTGGCAGCTCATAATAGTAGGCTTCATAAAGCCACTAACTCATTCATGGGTCAATGTATACGCTTTTATAATAAAGTTCCTGAGGATATCCAAGGTCTGCCTATTGACAAATTCAAAGAAACCATAAAGCAGAAGTTGAGTGCTAAAGTATTTTATAAACTATCCGATTATTCGGATGATAAAAGCCCTTGGGTATAATTCCCTCATTACAGGATTTTACTAGTATTTGTAACAAAACATGTGTAATGTGTCTGTTTGTTCCATGAGTTGTCCGTCCCGATGAATATCTAAAGCGGCATTGTCACTAAAGTACATCTTCTTATGGTAGTGTCGGGTGACGGGTCGCTCACTTTCCTCTAATATTCGTCAGTTAATGGTATATTATGGTTAATTGACCCCTTCTAGATAAAAAAGTAAACAAAAAATAAACTGAACAGAGTGCAATTACTGGGGCAATGACAAAACTAAACCGAAAATACTCAATTCGAGTCCTATCACAATAAAAACTTAACATTAGTAAATGGGACGCGTGAGAGACAATAATCTGTGCTAAATTGCGCAACGTGCACCCCGGATGCAACGCGTCTTCGCACTAAACAAAGTAAAAATTGTGCCCTTGACCTAATTAACCGAGCCACCGCCGGCGCCATAGCAACATACTGATCTATTTCTATTTCTGTTACGCTTATTACATTAGAGTGAGATAATCGTGATCTGTACTTTCTTTTAAGCGAAGATTTAGTAACAGTGTACTTCCTTGTTTGTACAGCAAACTTACGATGCGAGCTGGCAACGTCGCATCGCTCGCGTGGATTTTGTCGTTTAGATAACTACGTATGCCTATAGTATAAACTTACGATCAGGTGATCGGGAAGATACAGAGTGTTTAAATGAAACTAAGTAAAAACTAAAAAACCGTTCCTGTGACTAAACTGTTGCTTACATTTATCTGATTTTTGTTGTGTAGCCTGATAATGATACACAAAATATGTGGTTTCATTTAATGCCTCTCGCTTTTATCAACGTTGTATAGTTAATTCTTGGCTAACAAGTAGGCTTAATTTCAAAATTTCAAATTGCGATTCCAATGGAATGCGAGCCTGGCCATATAAGCTGATTGCTGGCCTTTGAACGTCTATTTCAAGCCATCCTACTGTTAACATCTAGAGTCTTCAACACACCAGTCTACTGCAAGTAACTCTGCAAGTCCTCGAACTCATGCTCACGCTGAAGCTACTGGACTCTGAAGCTGCCTCATGCTGAAGCTACCTGACGCTGAAGCTGCCTCAAGTTGAAGCTACCGACTTTGCAGCTGCTTCATGCTGAAGCTACCTGAAGCTGCCTCATGTTGAAAACCCGGACACTGACGCCTCTTCCTTCCTGCTGCAGAGCCTACTGATCCAGCCTGCCTGCTGCAGAGTTGCTGTTCCTGCTCTCGTTGATCCTGCACGCGCCTAAGCGCCTTCACCATAGAAGCCTTCGCGGCGACCCCTCAGACTAATTCATGTCTGTGACAGTTCTTGGAAAAAAAACTTTTATTACGTAACAAGTTCTACTTACTTTGGGGCCTTACAGTTGGTGTGCTCGTCTGGGGATGTATTATTATTATTATATGTGTTGTTAGCAACATCCTTTGCTATTGCACTATATGAGCATCAATTACAGAAATCATTTTTATATTGAAATTGTTACGCAGTAAAACAAAATAATTATTAATATTAAAATAATTACATGTTGATGGGTAAGGCATTGGCACGTTCACATACTGCTAAGGACTTAGGTATATTATTTGACGACAAGCTATCCTTTAGGCCTCACATACAAGAAACAATAACTAGAGCAAATCAGTTACTGGGCTTTGTCATACGGTGTACTAAGGATTTTAAGAACCCTCATAGCATGCTGTACCTGTTTTTTGCTTTAGTACGAAGCATATTAGAATATGGAAGTACGATTTGGTGTCCTCATTATAAAGTACACATAGATGACATTGAGCGAGTTCAAAAGAAATGCGTGCGAGTTTTATGTTTTCGCCAAAAGTTAGGACGTTGTAGTTTAAGTTATGAAGATAAACTGTCTAAATTTTGTATTCAGTCACTGGAGTCGCGGCGAAAACATGGAGATTTATTGCTTCTTTATAAAATTTTGCATTCCATAACGGACACCCCCACTTTGCTTTCCGAACTAACCTTTAACATTCAATTTAGTGCCCGTAGGTCTAATAAGTCCAATCTGTTTGCTCTTCAAATATATAAAAACAACATATCCTATTATAACCCATTGGCAAGAATGGCTCGCCTGTACAATGAACTTGCAAAGGACACCGATTTGGACATATTTATATCAAATATAGGAGCATATTCAAAACTTGCAAAAGATATCCTCCAACGCTACCCAAAAAGCTGATTGTATCTTTTATATTATTTCATTTTACTTCTGTGACATGATTAGCTTACACATTACTTTTGACATTTATATTTCTGCTCTGACATAATTGTACATTGTTATTTATTGATTTTATCACACATGTTTGACATTATATAGAATAATTTTTCTTTTGACATTTCATTTTGACTTTATCACCATTATTTTGACATTATATAGTTTTTTTTTTTTTTTTTTTTTTTTTTTCTTTTTAGTAAAAATTTCTTTGATACTTATATAATTTAATGAAAGTTATTGTTATTGTTAATGTATTTATTATAATTTCTCTTGCTTGACATGTTCCATTCTGTAACGGAGTTCAACTTTAAATTTTATTTTTAAGTTGCACATATTGCTGAGTTGCATCCCAGTTCCTACTATGTGTACTTCATAAATTTGGATTGTGTTTTGGTTGTAACTTGTTTTGTGCATTACAAAATAAATAAATAAAAATAAATAAATTAATTCCTGAACAGAATCACAGAAAAAGATTTCAACATTATGGCTGTTTGAGATAATTGGATCAATTCAGTTTGAACACTAAATAAGCCAGAGATAGAATATGAAAATAAATTTCACGCATTCAAACTATGTTCCTGGGAAAAGTTATTCAGTTTAAGCAACTCTTTTACCTATATCAGGTTTTATTAACATAACTTTTTATCACTCTGTTAAAATAATTTAATACTGCAAAAGCTTGTTATGAAAACGTGTTATTGATCCCAAACATTATAAGGGATCAATTGTTTATATATTGTTAAAATAATGAATTAATTGTAGAGAGTTGCAGCCAGCGCTAAATTATCTTCAACACACTGAGAGGATTGTGTTGAATATTATGAACAAGTCTCAATCCGATCTGCAATATTTGCCGAATATTTTCATGCGTTATTCGTTCATTCTGCTCTTTTTTTATTTTCTCTTGTAACCTCAGTCAAAAAACTAAAAATTTTTCTTCGTACCTCAAAGTTAGTCGACCCCAAGTAAAACCTTTTTCCAGAAACAAAATAAAACCATTTGAAGTCTTTCAAATTATTCTTCGCTAACATAGAAACGTTTTTTTTCCCTAATATTTCTTTGGCCTGGCATTTATAAACACATTAAGTCATCACAGATCATGAAAACAAATATTTAATTAATAACATAGAAAAGAGGCGTAATACAACAAAACACCCACATCACCGGTTTCAGAATAAATTAATTAGTGAAATACCTTATTACGGTAAAAGGAGAGACTTTTCCAGGTTATTTCCCAATCACGCAAACTTATTTACTTTACACGGAACAAGGAAGGCTGTCGCATTTAGGAACACATTTCACGGCTCGCTGGTCCCAGATATTGAACTAATGAAGACGCTTCGAACGCTGCAGCTTTAGCCAATTTAGTGAAATCGTATTAACTACCTCTGGAATTACCGGCGATGTGTTCCAATTGAGGAACAAAACAGTTTATTGCCCGATTAGGCGTTGCTTTTAGTAGAGAGTGAGCTTAATTTCTGTTGTTAGGAAAATGGATATGTTTTCTTAGTTTTTATTTTGTATTACACAAATAAATACTATGAAAACAATATAATAAAATAATTTAATGAATATATAATAATATATGAAGTGCAATGTCAATGAGGAAAGCAACTTTTTTCCTTTACAATTGTGAGACTTTTTCCCCATACGGGAAAGAGCCCTGGCGTTTGTGTTAGGTGTACGTGTTCAATGTGGTGAATAATGAACACATAATAATAATCATTATTTACACGAAGAAAGGAAAATATTAGAAACAGTCAATGATTTATAACCACAAAGTTCAGATGAGTGGAAGATACTTACCATTGTTTAATAAATAAATATAAAATAATTATGAAACGTGTTTAAATACAGCTAGATAGAGAATCACAAAGTTTGTAATAGAATACTTGTTTGAGATATAGTCAATCAGCATCTCATTCCTAAACAAATTTACTTTTTCCTTACTTACACCGGTTAACAATGTCTTCGAACAACATTCGAACAACTTTAGGCAAAATACACACTTTCGTTTTTTTTTTTTCAATTACACGAATTTATTGAGCTATGTGATATCCTCGCTAGGATAATTACCTACTATTTACAGTTTTTTTAAAACTCGCTACTGTTTTATACCATCGGTGGTTTTTGTCAGTTGTAAAATGTTCTGGTTTGAGTCGCCCAAAACAAATAATTTTGTGCAAGAAAGAACAGCCAACTGAAATACAAAACTAGCATATACATATATACATATACTCAAAAATCATGTTCCCACTCGCTTGATTTACTTGTCGCATAGTTCAGTTACTACGCGAACCGAACCGATAATACAATTATACGGACTCGAAATATTTGGTCTTCCTCGCGGGCTTAATTCAGTCTCTTTTTATGTTGGGGAGCAATATGATTGAGTAAATCTATGTGTAGGAGTATTAGAGCCATTACATTTTAGACATGTAAGAACGCCACGTATCTCCCGCTATCTTACTTACTCAAAGATAGATGACAAGTTCGTTACACAAGTACACAAAAACTTCATCGACACAAACAATCAAACAATAACTCCAACCAAACAAGAATCAATCTTACAACACAACATTTAACACACCAAACGAAACTGGAGAATACTTAGACTTGGGTATCGAATCGTTGAGTGATGAGTCGCTCTAGATCATGGCTGCGAGTTAATCAAGTGTCGGACTAGTTCAATGCGTTCAACATATGGCCCCCATCCGACTGTTTGACCGACGCTTGCTTCTGAAACTACTTAGGTTGATAGTTGGTTAGCTACTTAGGTATAGCTACTTAGGTTGATACTGGAGAAACTGTATCTTTTACGTATTATGGCGGGAGAAATGTTGTTTTTTGTGAAGATGTATTTTACTGACTTGTGCTATGTTGTTTTAGGGTAAGTTTTGGTTTGGATACGCTCACAGGCAAACCAATCTGTGTAATCCCAACATAAATAAAGCTTGAATTATTTATTATCGCAAAGAGATCGGAAATACGGACCAACTCCCGTCAAATACAATAAATTCAAACATGACTTAACATAATTCTTCCTTTTTAATGTCAAACACCATAAGACATTAAAAAGAATTTGAGGATTTGATTTACAAAATGGACAAAGTTTTCCAATATTTTATATTTATATTGCAGAATTCAATGCAATTATGAAATAATTAAAAAACTCTAGAAATGTCAACGAAATTATAACAAACGGCACAAAGAGAGGCGAACATTAATTGCTTTATTTATATTGTTACCTATTTTGCAATTTTGTAAATACTTTTCAAACTAAAATTTAATTAAATAATGTTACGCTATGGTAAATTGTGTGTATTTTTTAATAATAGTTACGGATTTTCCTTTTCTGTTCCTATTCTCTGCGTCAGATTCCGTCGCATTAGCAAGTGGCGCTAAGCCAGTACATCCCCAGCTAGTGGTACAATTCTTAAAACTATTATCCTGTATGGGTGTTAAATAAATTAAAATGTTTTTTTATTAATTATATAAACTGAATATCTCTTTAAGGGAAATAATTACAACTATGACTCGTATTATTTATTTATCAAGTGTAAAACGCGGAAAAATTTTTGAGTTCAAAAATATTGCGTGACGACATTAATAAAGACGGTTTGAGGTTAGTTACTCTGTTTTTAGATATTTGAATTTAGTGGCAACATGTTATTTGGGCGGGTTTCATAAAAACGGCTTTATATTTTTTTGAACATGACAAAGAACATAAGTGATTGGTTAATTTTCGATCTTGGATTTCATTTCTGAGAAAGTACACTATTCTCTTACATTAAACGAGGTCACCAAGTTTTGGGTGTTTCTGATCCAAACCAATATCTCGTTAGGAGTTAATCATGATGCTCTTACGGCCCTTGTTTTACTCCCTGCGAGAAATCCGAGCTTAAGACCAAAGTACCCACACCTTCCATAAAATAAAAAAGCAAAACCAAATAAATCATCAATCAAAAAGGTTAATTTTTTTACCTTTCGATCGGTTGTTTTACCTTCACGAGGTATGTTATAGGTTTTGTTTATTTTTATAAAGTTTTAATGTTGATACTTAAAGAAGGTACTAGAAAAATGTGCTTAAATCGTAAAAATACATCTATGATATATGTTTTCAAGGACAAAAAAGTGCTCTCATTATGGAAATACTAGTCTTATTGAATCTATGCACCAAATCAGGTTCATTTTCAGCAGTAATATTTTTATCTCCATTCATCCATTGGACGCGTCATGCTTTTTTCCTTCCCCTCCAAGGGGAGGGCAGGAGGATCTAAAAATGCTCTTACACATAGCCCGCCGCACGCGATCGAGGTTATGTGGGACTCGCTCCGACCCTACCAGAGCCACTACCCACTAAAAAATGGGAGCCCTTTCGGTCGCATAATTTTTTAATTTAGCCTAATTTATCAAGTACAGACCATATGTACTGCAACGTTTGCTTGTGCCGTATCCAATAAAAGAGGTTATCGAACAAACAAACTTGCCGACATTTATGACTGGCAACTTATAAGCCTGTCATTATTTTATTTTATTTGTAAATTGTAAAATAGATAGAATATGGAAGATTGTTCCATGGCATTCCATCACGGGTTTCAGCCCAAAAATAGTCTAAGAATTATCAATTGTATTATTATAAATAGATTCATCTTTAATAAAAGTGGTTTAATGTTATAAGTGTTTTTCCCTTGTTAGCTAGGAAGACCTCCCTAGGGTAGACTTAGTCCATCAAGGGTCCCGGACCGCTTGAGTACCTATTTTATGTTGAATCTTAAAAGTAACAATAAATAATATTAGGTGCGACGTCGAGCGCAGCGGGAAGAAGCAGGTTAGAATCTCATATTATAATGCCAACATTGCAAAATACCAACCGCTCGCAAAATGACAACTTCTCAGAATGCCAACTTCTCGAAATGCCAACTTCTCAGAATGCCAACTTCTCAGAAAGCCAATTTCTCACAACGCCAACTTCTGAAGGGACAGACTACGAAATGAGACGCACCCGTTCATTTCGGTTAGGTTGGGTTCGTATGTATTTAATACACGTGCGAGCAGTACCCAGCGAAGCGCCAGGACCAATTTAAGTACCATTTCCAGCTTTTTCCAGATGATAGCTAGCAGGGTTGGAAATTCCATCTGCAACCGGAGCATTTTTGGGCTTTTGACTTCTAATGAGAAGAGAGATTTCATCATTAGGCACTGTGTCGGGGCTGACGGTGATGGGGAGAGAGTCCCTGTGGAGGACTTCGTCCTCTACCACCTGGATCCAGGGGTTGAGTGCTGGGCGAGCATTGTGAGGCAATGCTCTCAGCAAAGCATTTGGCTTTCTCTTCGTCTTTGAAAGGTGTAGTGCCGTCGGGACGAGTGAGAGGAGGAACGTGAGAGGCGTCGTCTACGCTTAAGGCTAGGGCCATTCTTTAATACGCATCTCTCTCGGAGATCCGCAAGGCAAGACCTAACTTTGCGTTTTAGGTGATTCACAGCTAATCTATAGGCGGGCGTGGGATAGAGCTTGGCTCTCCGGAGAGCCACGTTCTTAGCTTTAATAAGATTGCTAACGGCTAAGGGAAGCGTGGGTTTGCCTTGCTTAGCAACCTTTTCGTTATCACTTGTAGCGTAGTTTCAATAAAACACAAAATTCTCTTCTGTGTTTATTTTTTCGGTAAAATTAAAAATATACAAAAATGCCAACAATTTTGGCTACGCACACTCGTGAACGTAAAAAATAAATATAGGTTTCTTAAAAAGAACTTTGATTATCGATAATAAAATATCTTAACTATGTAATTTGGAATAATAAACTCGGAAAATAATAAATAAATAGATTCAAGTTGCTTTGATGGATAATTTTTCGTGACTGACTTGTCAAATCAAAACATTGCCGTTCTCCGACACTACGTAATTCCTAGTTTAAAATTACGTCGGGAACAACAAAAAAATAAAATTTACTGACAAAAAGAGGTCGAAATAGACAACCGTCACAATACCCCGGGGGCCGGGAAAAAAAAAATCTGAAAGATTTTTTTTAGTAAAATTTCAAATTCAAACCAAATCAAAATAAACCGCATATACATATCGAATTTTAATATTTAATCTGCTAAATGAAAGAACAATCAAAAAAAAAAAATAATAATTAAAAGCAAAATGAAAATTAATATTTACATCCTATAGAAGAATTTTTCTGAAAAAACATCCTGTATATATGAAAAAAAAAAATAATACTGATATAATGCTTATCAACAAGTTATTTAATAGAAAAAAAAAACAAAACAGACGAGAGAGAGAAAAAAAAAAAAATCCTAAATAATTATCTTAAATTACATGGTTCATGAATGATAGAATTTTTAACATGTTCCTGGAATATACAATGTTAATATACATCGTTCAACTCCATCAACGTACATTATAATTACAACATACATTCTCTATCATACTAGTCTTATTCCAACTACTGGAAATAAAACGTCATGCAGTTAGAGTTGCTTATGAGGAATCGTATCCTAAATAAGTCAACTCAATAGAGTTGAACGCAACGGCAAAAGGCTTTAATAGTTGCCATCCGCTGAAAATATTAATAGCTTATGGCTTCTTTAACGTGTCGCTAACTCCCGCACGGTGATTACTATAAACAAGTTTCAGTTAAAGACTGAAATAAATATGCCGGAAAGAAAAGAAAATCATAGCCAGTCGTGAAACATTGACTTTTAAATAAAATCCAAGGGTCTTTTGTGAAGTAATTAAAATATTTATGTAATAAACATATGAAAATAATTCTCACAGGAAAGTGATTCAAGTGTATAAATAATACACATAGGTATGGTTTAGTTTAACGAGTTACCTTAATAAACGCTCGTGCAGAAGGCTTAATTTTACAAGTTGCAAACCGCTTGAAAAAAAAAAAAAAAAAAATTGAGAAGAAAAAATTAGAATTGCAAATATTAAATAAATTACACAAAAAGTTAACCTAATACTACGATGATGATAATTAATTATAAGTTTTGACCAACGTCAATGTTAATGGTATAGCCAAACGATAATCAGGTGCATAAAGAAAAAAAATAAGACAAAAAAAATCGGCTTATGCTCGCCGTGAGATAATGAGCAATAATTATATATGAATTCATATAAAGTAATTGGTAACAACCAATCTAGTCACTCAAAGAAGAAGTTAAACGCGGTAGAGGTTTAATGTCTCTGATATGCCAACGACCTAATGGGTTATTATTCATATCCACTAAATCGTAAATTAATGGTGAAACTTTATTTGAAACTTTACATTTAATAAATTTGGGTGCAAACTTAGCACAAAAATGTTTTTTAGAGGAACTTATTACATGGTTTCGCCTCCAAACAATATCACCGTTATTAAATTCTAAATTCTGATGATGTTTGTTATAATAAGTTGCATTATATTGATGTGCATTAAATAACCGTTTCTGTACTTCGGAAAAGATAGGTATTAATTGTCCTATGTTTTCAGCATATACATCCCTAGGACTGAAAATTAGTTCATCTCTGGAATCTTTATTTTTGTAGATAGATCCACATGTAACAGCTTCTCTACCAAATACTAAAAATGATGGAGTGAATTTTGTGGTTTCATTAACCGCAGTATTAATAGCAAACTGTATTTTGTTTATATAGGTATCCCAAGTTCTGTGATCTTTATCTATAAAAGCTGCAATCGCCGTTACAATAGTTTTATTGTAACGCTCAACGGTGTTAACCTGTGGACAGTAACGTGGGGTGTAATGTATTTTTGGTATGTTGTAAAATTTAAATAATTCAGATAATTCTGTACTTATCATTTGAGGACCATTATCTAATATAATAGTTTCTGGAACTCCATAAACCATAAAAACTAAATTGTCCAATATATGGCGAATAATAGAAGCGGTTGCATGTTTTATTGGAAATAACAAACAATATTTGGAAAAACAACAAGTAACTACAAATAGAAATCTATTCTGCTTACGTGAAGTAGGAAGTGGACCTATCAAATCTATGGATAAACATTGGAAAGGGCGTGAACAATGTTTGGGTTTGCCCATTAAACCAATTAAGTTTTGATTTTGGTGCTTGGTAGCTAAACAAGTCTCGCACTTAGCAATAAACATGGCTACGTCTTTATACATACCAGGCCAAAAATAGAGATTTTTAATTCTATGGTATGTTTTAAAAATACCAAAATGTGCCGTTTGGGGAGTAGAATGATTTTGTGTAATAACAGATTCCCTAAATTCTAATGGTATTACTTGTTTCCAATTAAATTCAGAGTTAAATAATGTGTTAGATCTAACAAATCTAAACAATTTATTATTATAAATCATGTAATCCGGAGTACTAGAAGGAAATGATAAACATTTATTATAAATTGCTAAATACCAAGTGTCTTTAGTTTGAGAAGTAGAAAAATTAATTAAATCAATTGGTTTTATACGTGATAAAGTATCTGGTAGGACATGATCTGAGCCTTTTTTGTGTTTAATTACGAAATTAAACATAGATAAACGAATACTCCATCGAGCTAATCTGCCAGTAGGATTATTTAAATGCATAAACCATTGAAGGGCTGCGTGATCAGTATAAATTGTAAATTGTAATCCATTATCTAAATAACAACGCCAATGTTCTAGTGCCGTAATAACACTTAAAAGTTCACGTTCAGTGACTGAATAATTCTTTTGAGCGCCTGTAAGTGATTTACTCATATAAGCAATAGGTTTATCAATATTATCGACTTCCTGAGTTAACATTGCGCCAATGCCGTAGGAAGAGGCATCACAATGAACAGCAAATGGTTTAGAGAAATCTGGACATGCCAGAACTGGTGTACTAATTAAAGCTTGCTTAATAGCCTTGAAAGCAATTTCAGCTTCATCAGACCACTTAAATGGAGGTGATTTTTTGCTTGTAGAAGTTAATTTAGTTAACGGTGCTGCAAGAGTGCTTAAATTAGGTACAAAACGTCTGTACCAGCTGGCAGTACCCAAAAAACGTTTGACCTCCTTAGCAGATTTTGGAGTTTGTATATCAAGAATAGCTTGAACTTTTTTAGGATCCGTTTTTAAACCATTTTCATTAACTACATAGCCTAAGTACTTTAATTCTTTCCGGAAAAATGAACATTTTGGAAAATTGACTGTGAGATTGGCATCTGAAAGTTTTTTAAGAATTTTAGTAAGTATATCGACATGTTGTTCAAAGGTTTGAGAAATACAGACTATATCGTCGATAAAATAGAAAACATTATTATCATTTGTAAGATCATTTAAAATTAAATCGTTTACTTTTATATGTAAATAAGGACGTTCAAAATCTGATGTTTTATTAAAGAGGAGAGCACAAGTGTTATAAGATTTAAAAAAAATTGTTAAAGTTTTTAACCATGTATCCCAATCTTTTTTGTCAAAATTTGATGATTTAATACCATTATTTTTGTTTATGCACTCCTCGTAATTTAGTTTTTTGAAATCGACTTATTACAATTAGGACATTTACTAGTAATAAAGTCTTTTTTTCCACAACGAAAACACACTATATTAGTGTTAGTACAGTCTTTTAATAAATGTGTATTAGATCTACAACGTGGGCAAGTGAATTTATAAAAATTCTGATTTTTATTAATTGCAGCTACAGTATTAGGTAATGGATTAGCTACAGCTGCTATGGAATTATATGTACAAGCTTTAAAAGGAAATTCAGGAATATATGGTTGATTATGTGAAAGTAGAGTATTATTATACGATTTGTTATTAGAATTTGATGTAGAAGGAATAGGAAAAGAATGATAATGATCTGGTGGTGATGATGAAGAGTAGTAAGATGTATTATTAGAAACTTGGAGAATGCTTTCTGTAAATTTGCATGATTCCAAGAGGGAATTTACAGTATGTAAATCAGTAGGTGAAAGACGTAATGTAAATTCAGATTTAAGATTTCTAACAAGAGTATTAATTTTTTCTTTTTCGGACATTGGTTCCAAGAGCTTTGAAAAAAAAGATTCCATTGTAGCAAAGTAGATGATAATTCTCTCATTATGTTTTTGTTTACGAGCATCGATTACTTTTTTTAGTTTATAATCGTAATCGGAAATTGCAAAATCATTCAACAATGCCGATCGGAAAGATGACCAGTCATTAATAGTCGACTTTCTAGCTCTAAACCAATCAAGAGCAGATCCAGATAAAATATCATAAATATGTGAGAATAAAGATTTTTCAGAAATATTTTTTATTTGTGAAAATTCTTCAAGTTTTTGAATAAAATCCTTTGGACAACCTTCACCTTTATAAATAAATCTTTTTAAATCATTGTTAGTTCGATTTTCTGTAATTTTACTGACCTTATCAGTTAATGCTTCGAAAAAAGAAAGGGGTTGTAGATTAATATTTTGTATAGATTCTGCGGAATAATATGTGGAATGTGTTGGTGATTTTTCCAAATTTTTAAAACGTGAGTCTAATTGAGTTAAATCATTCCAACATGAATTTATTAAATCTAACTGCTCTGAAGATAAATCTGATGTAATGTCAATGAGGCCTAATCTTGTTCTTATATGAGTTAAATAAGGTGAAATTTTTTGTTTCCTAATAGGATAAGAGTTTATACAAGCTTCAACAAGTTTTAAATTTTTTTTAATGGTATTAATATCTTCTGAAAATTCTTCAGGGCTATTTTGTAAAATTTCTGTTTCAGAATCTACATTAATATTTAATAATAATGATCGTAGTTCGTCTACAGATTGCGTCGAAGAAAAATTTATATTTCTGATTTTTAATTCATAAATTATTTCAGGTTTATTTAATTGTGAAAAATTCATTGCAAAATCAAAAAAAAAAATGTTAAAGTGAAACAAATTTGTTAATAGTCGTTATGCAGAATAGAGCCTTAAAAATATACGTATTTTCAAGTGATGAAAATGAATAGAAAATGTTATTTAAATAGTGAAATTACTGGGTTATAGAATGTTGTGTCTTCAGAAAATTTCTTCAAGGATATTATAACGAAAGAAACTAAAGAAACTTAAATGTCTGAATAATTTAGCAGTATTTTGATATATTATAGTAGATATATTATAGTAGATACATATATAAATATATTATAGTGAATGTTAATGATTGAAAATGGTAACAAATAAAGTTTTATGCCTGACCTCAATAATAATTATAAAAAAATTATTTTTAATGTTGCAATTCTTCTGTTCCTTTTGTTCCTTCTGTTGCAATTTCTCCTCTCTTCTCCATAAACTACGTTTGAATATTCGGGCGCCAGTATGTAGCGTAGTTTCAATAAAACACAAAATTCTCTTCTGTGTTTATTTTTTCGGTAAAATTAAAAATATACAAAAATGCCAACAATTTTGGCTACGCACACTCGTGAACGTAAAAAATAAATATAGGTTTCTTAAAAAGAACTTTGATTATCGATAACAAAATATCTTAACTATGTAATTTGGAATAATAAACTCGGAAAATAATAAATAAATAGATTCAAGTTGCTTTGATGGATAATTTTTCGTGACTGACTTGTCAAATCAAAACATTGCCGTTCTCCGACACTACGTAATTCCTAGTTTAAAATTACGTCGGGAACAACAAAAAAATAAAATTTACTGACAAAAAGAGGTCGAAATAGACAACCGTCACACACTGATGGCTGAGTTGATAGCAACAGTGAAGGAATCGACTAACGAGTCTATTTTGTCCGGGCTATCTAGAGGATCGGGCGAGTTCACGAGCGGCGAGTTCGGGGCCTCTAAGGCTGAAACTAACGTATTTTTAAAGTCTTTCCAGTTGGTAAAGGTCTTAGGAGAAGTAACGTTGTCGTTTGGAGGTGGTACGAGGGAGACAGGGCGTTAATCGGAGCCTAGGTCATCAAGTGGTTCGATAGACCTGACATCGAGGTTGATTCGCTTTACTATCGCAAAATCGAGGATGTCAGGAGAGTGGTTCGGGTTGTTGGGATAATGAGTGGGAGTGACGGGAGAGATGACGTATAAGTCATGTTGCTCAGTGATGTTAAGGAGCGACTATGTTGGTCGATAGGCACGTCCAGTAAGTGTGGTACGTGATTTGTCCGATACACAGTACATTTCGGAGGGCACGGGAGAGGCGGGAGAGCTATAGGCCTGAGGAGTCATGGTATTTGGGGCCAGGGGGCGGCCTGAGGGGCGAGGACGCATTGAAAGTAATTAAGGCCTACGTTATGACCTCGTCTTTGATGGGGACACCCGACGCGGCGAATGCCTGGGAAAAGGCCTTCGCAAAGTTTAGTAAACTCTGCGAATCCATAAGGGAGGGGTTGGGACTAATTATATAAATATATGAGAAGATAAAAGATGCCTCGATTTCCTAACAACCTAGCGAACCCGACTGACGACGACGAGAAGTGTTGCCCCTATTGGACAAGCACTGTATCTTCAACCTGGGAATTTAGGCCCCTGTACCGGGATCCCGTCTCCCGGTTTCTCCGTGCGCACCGGGTCAACGCGTCGTAAAAGGGTATAGACATAAAAAGTACGATCCACGAAGACACGCCCCACTACTTTTTAGTCAAAATCGGACAATACGACTTTATGTCTCTGTTCTGATTGGTCTATTATAATACCGGCAGTATGTGTCGACATAACTAAAACCCTCGCGGAAGATTTCACACTAGTACTGTATGCGATAATGAAGAAGAGTGAGGCGCGTCTTCATGGAGTGCTATCTGTATCTATCTGATTTGTGTGGATGATGAGATTCGCAAAAACTGTACACACTTTTTTACAATGTTCCTTGTTTAACTAAAATTATGTGCGGATAATAAATTCATTCCACTTAGCTGCAATTATAGATTATTTTACTCAATAAAAAAATCTTCTTTATATGATAATATTCACAGGTGCTTAATTTTCACGAGAAACACTCCAGGTATAGGCATCATGCCATTAGTGTCTTTGCCAATTACTTAACTCCTACAGGACTACGTCACATGACTTAATGACTTGTCCAGTGCTTTCTGAACCCTGAGAATAACATGAGAACATAGTCCGTTCGCACTTTAGTAGCAGATACAGTTTACTTCGTATAGCACAGCTGTTTATAGCACATTAATACTCAAAAGACCATTCATTAGCAGGTTTCCATTAGTGTCCTTTCATTATTTATGTATATCAAACCCGGCACCACACATTGTAAGTGAGAGTAGCATTACGAGCAATTAGCTAAAATGTGGAACATATACGAATAGAAAAATAATAACTTCAAGTAAATTTAGAAATTCATAAACTAATTCATTATGTTGTCATTATGATACCTATAAATGAGGGTTAAAAGATATTTAATATTCCATTTCGTGTTCTCTCTACTACGTGACTACGAGACCGTGACCACTTGTAAGCTTTACAATAAAATTTTTGACAGTGAATCCGTATTAATTAAAACGGGATAGAGACAGGTTGTTCGCACACGCTTCAATGGCGCTCCGTTTAAATATCAAAGACGAAATTATCGTTGAAAATAAACATATTATATTAAAAGAGGAAACAAATTTGAGCGAGTGGAAGAGGATGTTTAAGTATTAATTCTAAAGAGCTTTGATCTCAAGCACTTGTTTGAATGTGAGGAGGTTCCCATTGTGTCCTTTTCATTATTTTCGTTCGGATGTAGGGGTAGTAGCGATGAAACGAAAAGGAATAAGTGCACAGCTTGCTCTTGGGAACGGGATGTTTAATTTCATTTATTAAGGGTTCATTTTCTTAGCCAAATAAAACTGTTGTCATATATACTGCTGATCTTTTTAAAAAATACCGAGAATGATTTTATAATCAATACAATCTGAAAGAATTTTAAGTAATATCGTTTGTTTATGTTTGTTTGCAGACTTGTACTATAAAACGTGAGTAGGTTTATTGTTTTTTGTAAGTTACTGTTTATTTTAAAAACTGTGGATATGTATTTAAAAAAAAAAAATAGAATTGTAACTTATATCGAACATTGAGACCATGCACAACCACTTGTGTATACATATACACAACAACATGTATAAGCCATGTCGAGCATTTTGTTGCTAACTAAATTCATCAAAACTAGCGACAGGTATGTAAGTGCAGCAAGAAAGTGAAATGTGCAAAATGATAGCTTGTTTCAAGAACACGATGTGTCAGTGGACCAATATGTCACGCGCTAATAACGATTGAGATAAACACGAAATTGGCACGAGTATTCAGTGAGAATGAAATAACGATAGAAAATTCCTAATGAGTGAAAGAGACTTTCAAAGAGACATCAACGTGCAGTCATTTATTAGATATTTGTGACCATTATTACTTGACATGCGATTGTTTATTCTAAATTATATCTTGTAACTTACTAACAAACAGTTGCCCGTCTTTTTTACTGCTTAGAAAGTCATCGACGACATTCTATACCATTTCACAGAACAAAAACTCATATTTCATAAGAATTCCACCTGTTTCTAATTTTCAAAAGCAATATGACAAGTAAAAAACTTGTGTCGTGCATGATCTGTCATACGGTTAATACTGAATTGGTCTTGTATATATATCCTGCGCAAATATACTGCTTCGCGGGGCCCATCTATTGGGAGTGATCTGTGTTTGCTTGTTTAAATTTAAAACTGAAAAGTATAATAATACTTGTTATATTATTACCAGAAGCGGTTGCACAAACAAATGGGAGTAAAAGTTGTTCAGTTGTGGGTAGCCGCAAAACGGAAGGCACCGAGCTCTATCTACGCGTTAAAACAAATATTTACAGACGAATTGAGACCCTCCTGCTTTTTTTTAAGTCGGTTAAAATACGCAGGAGAATAAAAACACTTTAGGGTTGTTAGAGGTCGGGTAAACAACTTTGGATATTACCTGATTTTTGTACCTTTTTTGGATTAAAATTATAAAAAAATCTAAGACAGTAATTGAAAAATTATAGTATTTATTCAGCTTGGAATAAATAAAATATGAACTGTTTTAATTCCTTCGTAATTTGTAAGCAGTTTTCTTTACACGAGTATAAAATGAATATACAATTTTATAAACCAATGTTTTCAATACCTAATGCAAAATAATAACACTCGTTGCAACTGTAAAGTAATAGTATATTACGATACGCGTGACCTAAGCAGCCTATTTACTGCACGGCGTGAGGTCAGATAGTGCTTGACTCCCTCCGCCGTGCAGATTTGTTTTTGTTTCCTCCACGGAGAGGACTTGTTTTTGTTTCCTCCACGGAGAGGACAGGAGGATAACAATTTCTCTGACACATACTCCGCGCGCGCGATCGGAGTTATGTGGGACTCGCTCCGAGCCTACCAGAACCCTACCCACTAAAAAACCCCCTGAATGACTCGTGCAATTTTTTGCCACACAACCTTCATCTGAGCGACGACCAATTGGAGAAAGAGGCCGCGCAAGCGGGGCCCAGAAGGGGTCACCCGCAGGTATTTACATAGCACTGAGGGTGCTCAAAGCACTGTAGGTGAATACATAGCAATGAAGGTGCTCAAAATGAAAAAAAAATTATTTAATTCAAATTTACGTTACGTTAGCATTAGAAGTTGCCACCTGAAGGGCTTCGAGATATACGTAATGTTAATTGCGTAGGCTCACCACTGTGCGCGTTTCTTGGTCCAGCGACTTTGAATTTCGAATCCCGGATTGGAAGTTGGTCAATTCATTTAAGCACCGTGCACAAATAGGCAACTTAGGTCACAGAAAAGCAAGCTAAATTGCGGGTTTAGCTCACACTGTGCTATAAAAACAATATCTCAACAACCGACCTTAATATATATTTATGACTTTTCTATTTATTGCGGGAGATAGGAAACAAAATGTATTTTGTTATTGAATATTATGCTGCTTGTAATAAATTTAAATTAAAACTTGCGAAAGAAACTTTCTCGAACGAACTTTTTGACTTGCAAAACTTGCTTATGAAAGTTTGACGTTTCTTTCCCAGGATATGTTATATTTGAAGCATTTTAGCCTCGCTTTTTCAAAACAACTTAAGTTGCTGTTTCCACGAGATGTTCAAAAATTGTTATTAAGTTCGTAAAGTAATAAAGAATCAGTGTTACAAAATTATTTGTATTTAACTATCAAGCTATTATATTTTAATAATAATATATCTTAATACAACTAACAAGATATTTAATATTAAGTCTCTGTTTATTTTTTTTAAATTTTAATTTTATACCATTTTCAGGTTAAGGAACAAAATTCACAAAATATATTTCCTCCTAATAAAATCTGGAACAGGAAATATATTTCCCTCTTCTCTCACATAGAACGTATTTGAGTGTGATCCGTTGGTTATACTGAGGTATAAAGTCATGGCATTACGAATATTTCGAACAAATTACCGGACAGACAGAAGTATGAATATTAAAGAAGGATGAGTCCAATGTAAGAGAAGTTTTTCCTGCATCCAATTTGAATCTGTGATTATTAGTTACGCACAAAGGAGACGTTTAAATATTTAAGGGGCGCTCGGCTAACTTTTGTACGGTTGTTCCCAGGATTTTATAAAATAAATACAACAAGTATTGAATGCCAATATTTCATGATTTCGTTTAGTTTAGTCTTAGGAAAACATTGTAATTCGTAAGACAGCTACAATACATATTGAAAATATGGCGTCATCTCTCTTGTTGATGTTATATATAATTATTCAAGTTTTGATGTTAATTGTGCTGTAACTTTTATTTTTCCTTTTTAGGAGCTTCTTAAGAGTTTTTCATTTGATTTAATTATTTACCATTAATATAACAACTGAAAATATCTTAATTTGTAATCGAATAATTGATAATGCGTAAAATAATATTTTGATTATTTCAGGTTGCCAAAACGATCATTATCTTTGCTGTCGATCATTTGACACATCCAAAGTTTTTGAAGTGGTAACGGTAAACTTACTATGTTGTAACTCGTATTGCATATGGGTTATATTAATATCATACTGTAAAAGTCTGATCTAGTTCGACAAACGGATCTGAACTAACCACAGACAAGGCAGACCACAAGTTGCCACCGACTCAATGGTACAAGCATACTATTTCATATTTTGGTTCAATACTGCGGAATATGGAAACGTCACCTCGGTGTGGCCACATCGTGTTTTGTTTTTGTTTAAAAGTATGCAGTCTGTAATTTTTTAAATATTTTTAAGGTGTTCACCACTTTTTTTTATTCATTTCAAACTGGTGTAGATCACGCTAGGCGAAAATTCAATTTCTCTTTTGCGATCCGACTTCGCTCGCTTATCCGTTCTACAATGTGGAACAAATAACAATGGACAAATAATTAACCAAAAACCAGGCAGGACAATCTTAAGATAACGATATCATTTATTATAAGTTAGTTTATCAAAAATCCGCAAAGATCAACTGCTTCTTGATCAAATAGCAAATCGCTGGTTTTCAGCGTCTACCTTGAGCAGCGAACGCGTCCTATGTAATGATATAGATAATCTCTGCAAGGTCTGAAGGGAATCCTGCCAAATATATACGTATTTTAATTAATACATTTAGATGGCCTAATTAATACATTAACATCTTTCTCGCCTTGCACGACACTCAAAGCACTTGGCCTAGAGTGGATTCGGAAGCAAATCTGGGCTTGCACCAGCGCTTCTGACTGTACCAAGAAAAATCATCTCACTCACCGCCTACGTATGCCCATAGAGTGCGAGACAAAACAAAAAGGATATTAATAAAGCTCTAACCAACAATGTAGAAGGATGGGTTAAGATGTAAAAAGCGCTATTCAGTTTTACTCTTGTAACCTAACTTGTAACTTTCGTACACCCCCGATGAAAATATGTAAAAATTAAGAACATTTGTCCCTACATCAGGGACAGCCATGCTTTTCAAGTCCGTGTGTCAGATAGACATTGACCTTGACAGGATAGTGATAATTGACGTTTCTTTCTTTGTTTGATTGTGGATTGGATTTGTTTGTTTACTTATAGATATTATATCGCGAAATAACTTTAATTTAATAACATTTCACAACTATATTTTTTACCTATTATTTCCATAGAGTGATAACAGAAACTTGAAGTGTTTTGAAACATTCTATCAGCCACAAAGCTGACATTGTCATTGACAGAATTGATATAATTATGTCACCAATTTTAGGACTGTTGTAAAGACATTAACGGGAATAAAATATCGTTTCTTATAAAAACAGCGGTCAACGAAATAAAAACAGTTCAACAAACTTAATAATTACAATTTATCCTTTTTATATTTCATTCAATGTTTAAAATGTATTGGTTAGAGTAATATCAAGGTCAATACCAGCATGTTCGTGAAAGCTCGCGTCTCTTTGCACTAATCAATCCCGCACGCAGTGACATGTGTATTTACTCTGTGGCCTGAACCCTTTGACATAAATTTCACGATAACTAATATTTTTACTGTCAATAAAATGCCATTTCTACAATATTTTATATAAAATCCTTATTCCTGTAATTCAGTAACACAGTGTGAGTTTGATGTCATATGTAAATCGTATCTCTTGTTCGAGCTAGGTTCGTTTCGTTTCGCAACAGCGTCTTTGCATACACAATATGCACAGCAACTTACAGAGCTAATCACGCTTGTAAACTATCTCTTTGTTCGAGCGAAGCGAAATGAAATTTGATACGAAGTCAATGTAGAATGAGTACAACAGAATTCCATACTAAGTATTAACAACAAGGGCCTATTACCAATTACAAGTGTTAGGTAATTTTAATCTTTATGAATACTTTGAAATGATGCGGGATATTCCATAGATGTTTATTTAATACATAAAAATAAATTAGCGACAGACATATTGGCACATTTTTTGTTGGAAAATGTACAATTATTTTGTCACCAAAATTAGGTTCCAGACCAGAAGTATATATCTGTAATTGCATTCTCTGGTCCTCTTCATGGACTAGTTTTATCCCTACGTAGTTGGCGTAGTCCATTTGGGATTTTGGGGAAACTCGTGTTAATTTTTTTAATAAAAAGAATGAGATATCGTAGTGGATGACCTAAAAGACAAAATTATCATTCAACATTGATAAGTGCTTATACATAATAAATTAAGTTTTAACAGTATATCGTAGTTCTTAATGCTTTACTATTCATGAAACAAAATCTTGCAAGTATTTTAACAGTATTATTTTAATGGAAGATATAAGAGCACCTTATAATTTTAAATTTTCCTCTTATAATTGTAATTTGTTGATTTCACTAAATAGTTCAAGCACGTGTGCCTCAACCCGATACACTATTCGAGTCGTCTATACGGAGTGATACTACTCGTAAGTTTATGGAGACAGATATTATTTTATATACATAAACAGTGTACCTATCTTACTCTTTCCCGGCCTCAAGATAACGCACGCACTTAAGATAAATGTATTATGGCTAGTTTACATATTGCGAGCTGCTGCCAAGCCAGTGGGCAGCTACTCGGCTGGTCCACTCGTACGCCAGTAGCTCGGCTCGCCTTTGCTGTCTACACGACACTAAGTAGCTGCTACCCAGTCTTGCGGGCTGTCGCGGTGGCGAGTGAATGTGTTTTAATTAAAAAAACCGATGTGTTCCAAAGATGCTTTTCTCATATCTCTGTTTTGGTAGTTTTTATTAAAAGAATTCCATAGGTTTTCTTGTTCTCTCTAGAGTTTCATGAATGAAATATTATCATCAAAAGAATATTTTTCCGTAGCCATTATGAATTCGATAACCACACGTGCGTAGGTGCAGCACACAAAAAAACACGGGTTCCGCTCACAACAGTCCGGCTGGCACTGGCGAGCTACTGTCGAACACGTCCAAACGATGCGAGTGACGGCCGAGCTGCTGCCATGTGCGAGTTGCTGCCGGGCGAGCACGCGTGTGAAAACAAAACATGTTGAAGTAACTCGGATGCGAGTTACTTGTCCAACGGCACGTGCGAGTTACTTGTAAATGATGTCTAAACATTTTTCTTAAATTTTCACGATTCATACTTTAAATAAAACACTTTTTACCGGATATTATCGTTTCGGCATCTTTGCAGTTGCAAAGATGCCGAAACGTCGAAATAATTTTAAAATTAACTAAAATATACGCGATAATATCCGGTAAAAAGTGTTTTATTTATTTGATGTCTAAACAGTGTGAATTACTGCAGTGCAGCTACTCGGCAGGCTGACTCGTACGCTAGCTTAGTGGATTCTTTATTTCAACGATAATATAAGATAATTAAAAAGAAAAATGTATCAATACATAAAATCATTTTATAACTACTTATTGGCCTATAACTTATCACACGTCTTTCAAACGCACTCTTAAAGAAAGAAAGAAAAACTGTATTCGCTGAACGTGGTCAAAATATACAATGGTCTTAAATATTTTGGAAGTAATTACGTGTGCGACACTCGGAGGATCGAACAAAAAAACCAAAATTACTTTAAATTAATTTAATTTAAATATTCAAAAAGAATTACAGTTTAAACTTATAAGTAATTAATAGAAAATTGAATCCTATTCGAAGTATGAAATAAGAATGCGAAATTACATCAATAACTTATTTGCTAAAACTTCTAATTGACGTCACGCTGTGTCTGCATTTCCTGTTTACACCAAATTCATCAGAAGTTCATAAGTGCGTATCGGCGATCCTCGTACTATAGGTACCTATATGTAATTAAGTACAATCATATTCAACCTTAACAGGCGTGCAAATATTTATAATAATTTTCTAAATATGTAACAATTTATTAGTTTATTCGAATCCAAAAGATTAGGTAAGTACATAATTCATTTACTAACAATTACTATTGATCAGTCTGGAGACAAGAAAACAGAATACAAATTAGATGTCCTTATTATTAAATATTAAATGTCCCTAATATAAATAAATGTCATACGCAATTAAATCAGTTAATAATAAAATTAAAGGGCATTGAGATCTACCTACGCTAAAACGAAATATTACTAAAAATAACTTTAACCAATAACAATGATTGTCAACATAAAAAGAAGTTTTTTTGTAAAAAAAATAATAATATTATTACTCTTTAAAAACGAAGAGACCTACAAAATTTCGACACAACAGCTCGACTTACGGCATCCCTAATCAATCTCCAGACCAGATGGTCGGAACACGCTTAATGCCCAACTGTTGTAGCATTTTCCATGATAAATACACGCAATTGTTAGTCCTGGAGGCTCCCTGAATGAATCCGAGGTTCCCGGCGGTCAACAAAAATACGCCGACGCTTATGGCTGGTTTACACGCGTTAAGTGGTTAAGTTGGTAACTAAATTTTAAGTTAAAAATTACTTGTAAACAGTCAGTTAAGTGACAAGTGGTAAGTAAAAATTTAGTACGCAAGCGATTAGATTAGTAGATTTCGTTCTATTTTTCGTATAATTAGGTGGGCGGGGCTTCTCACTTACCACGTTTGGTCGTAATTTTTTAGTTAAGTGCATAAGTTGACAAAGCGGGTGGCGGCAAGAGATCGTACTTATTTCGCATTTTCTCTTTTTTTTTCAAAATGTCGGAGCGGAGTTTAGTTTCAAATTTAATATTTGTTAAAGAATATTTAAAATAGAATTGCTTGTGGAATAAACGAAGTAAAAAGATTAGAAAAAAAAACATATTCTTCTAAAGATTTTAATTTCCGAAACAAATGCTTCTCTGAATTTGTCCAAAATCCCGTTTATCACATATCTAAGTACAGAATTGACGAATTCCTTGATATTCATCACAGTTTATCTTCATTGAACTTATGAGCTTAACTACTTAATCCGTTTGAACACACAAGTGACATGTAGTAACTTAAAATTTAGTTACCAACTTAACCACTTAATACGTGTAAACCGCGCATTAAAAAGTTGTCTCGGCCGGACGCCAGACAAAGAATAGTTAAAACAGAAGAGAAGTATTTCTTGAAATTGTTTTAGCTCTATTAATTAATTCGTTTTTATACTGTAACGTTAGACCAAGGAATAAGCATATACATATTATATTTATTCTTATTTTATTTTATGTATTTGTATAAGCTTGATAAATAGTGATTTTATTGAATAAATGCATGCTCGGAAAACAAACATTACATAAGAAGATTTTGAGAATATATATTTTATTTCGTTACACTCATATCGAGAAAACAAGAAACTTTATAGTATTAAGTAATATTCTTCGAACACAAAACAAACGAGTTATATTTTAAAAACAAAAACATATAATTCTCCGCTCAATATTACACTAGGCAATAGACCTCAATAACTCCAAAGTTTAATTTCCTGTCGGCGGATGGAACTAGTTGGGATTTTACAGAAGTCGGCGACGCCGAAATATTGTTTGCGACTAGCGACAAAATGTTGTAGCATAAACGATGTCTTGCGCGGCGAATACTTTGGCAACATGGGTGAAACTGCTCAAGTTATGAGAGGTAACTATATACTGGCTGTTGGCATTGTAATGCAATGTTTTTATTAAACGGTTTTAAGAAGAAAATTCCACGATAATATGATGCGGATGATGATCATTTTATGCGGAGATAAGGCTTTGTTAAGTAAAATCAGCTTTTTTTTAGTCAATGTAAATGTTCGTCATGCGGCCAGAATTGAGGCAAAAAGTTTTAATTCAAAAATATATGTGAAATTTATTTTTATTTATATATGAAATATTATATATGTGAAATTACCTTAATTGTTTGCAACAAAAACAAAACTTAACGTATCTACGGCAAAAAGAAAACTTAAAGTACCTACGGCGAGTAAAGTTGGATTTTGAAGTTCTTTATTAAAATAATATCAAAACACAACCGTGAAGGATATAGCAGGAGTTTTCAACGACTTATTCTCATTGGACCCCTCTGCCCTGGATTTTGATTATTCTTGAATTGTACAGATGGAAGGTACGCGTGTTTCAGCCTGTGGACGCATAATCTGCGACGCATTTACCTTTAACACATATGAGTACAGAAGGACAAACCTACGTCGACAAAATGTTAGATAATTTCTGTATTAGTATAGCAAATTGTATGGTATAGTAGCTCAGTGACGTTGCCAGCGGCGTTCGTTTGTTTACTACGTGAACTGATAGGCTAGTTTACAACTGTACACGAAACTCCTATAGTTTTTCGAACTTTTCGTTATTGTCGTTTTTGCTTTGTGTCACCTCGAAAGTATCACTCTAAAAGTGCGTCTTTTATTCTTCTATATTATGCATGTATTAAACATATAAACCTTCCTCTTGAACCACTCTGTTTATTTTAAAAAAACCGCATCAAAATGTAATAAATAAATACATAGGGACATACATACAGCGGGAAGCGACTTTGTTTTATACTATGTAGTGATATAGTAATTATAAAATGAATTTTTCCCTTTACCATTAAAAACAATGTAAACCACGTGGAGTACGGGCAGGTATTTTTATTTTATTTTTTTTATTTATTTATTTGGAAAACACAACAGATAACAATCAATTATATACCAGACAGTCAAGATTACAATCATGCAGATCCAAATTGCTATCCTAAAAGTGTTTACACGACAACTTCGGCCATATAAAGTTAATTAAAGTATATGATAGGTAGTACTGATTGAAGCTAAATATAAAAGAAACAAGGCTTAACGTAAAATGTTGGTTAATCTATAGTTTACATACAGTTTGGAAATATCTTATTAGACTTTCATAAAAAAAATATTATTAGGTAGTGTCCCTGAGGATACAAATTCAAATCCAAATTCAAATAATAAAGCTAAAAACTAAAAAATAAAGCTTTCGGTTCTAGCACCGCGCGCCGCTCCATGTAGTAAAGCTTTTGCGCAATTCAATAAAACAATTTACGTTCGCGTATAATTGTTATATTTTGTGTCGCATTCCTGTATAAAACGTAGGTAGGACAATCAAATTAGGTACGTGCTGTTTTATATTTATTTTCTGCCTGTATAAATAAAATCATTATAATTTTGTGGTTATATGTGTTATATAGTCTGTACTCGATCAGTCGTTCATTCTGTCAATCTTTACTGTCAACGCATAACCTTTGTGTAATAGTCGTATCGTGTCGCCGTATGTGATTCTTACAACAATAAAGACAACATCCTCTGCCATCGTCGTTCTCATTGAACCTCGCCGTCCCACAACAACGTAACAATATGGACTGTTTCGATAATATAATATAGTAATTAATTCATAAATAATTTGACAAAGTTTTTACTTTATTTTCACCAAAATAATCATGTTAATAATTTATCTTTCAGTTCGCAATTCGTCTATATATATCGATAAAACTTGCGTTTAGTAATGCTCATGAGTACGTTGCCACTCACTTCCGTTCCGGGTTTGATAATACAGCTGCAAAAGATGATTTTAATGTACAACTGCTGGTGAAAGGTTGTCGGCGTTCCGCTGATGATGTTGTGGAAAAGACCAGAGTGATAAATCCAAAATGCCAGGAAATCATGTTTGTTTAGTTACAAAATTAGAGTATACAAAAAAAGGCCTGTAAACAGTATCTTACATTAACAGATACATTAGAGCTAACCTTAGACATAACGTATGTTACACATTTAATGTTATATATTACTAATCTAACCGGCCTTAAGTGTTATACGTCTCTAAAGTGTTTCCACATCAACATCCGATATTTATTGTTTAAAGATCTCAACTTTATATTCGTGGTAATTTATTAAACAAAACATATAATGATATAAGCCCGTGTGCTGTATTAAAATATAATAAACCCCAAACAAACACACCAACAGAACTGCTGTAAGGCCCCAAAGTAAGCAGAGCTTGTTGGTGTGGTGAACCGGGGGGGGGGGGCATTGTTCACAAATTACTGCCAAAAAAGGAGGTTGAATGAAAGTTAATATGCTTTGCCTATTATCGTTAAAATATGCGCAATCGCATTATTCTGCTAGTTGTTACTGACGAAACATTTTATAGAAAAGTGATATCTCCAAATGGTTTTTCAACTAGGTTCTAAATGTTTTCTTTACAATCTGAATTACTAGCTTATACCAGGGCTTGAAAACCGGTAAATGTTTTGAACCAGTTCGATGTAATTACGGGTGGAACTTTTTGAAAAAGGTTCTGTTCCTTTGAACAGACGCGCGTGGCAGTACTTCAACAGGTCACAACAAGTCGCGTCGTGACCGACACAAGCGTCTAGGAATAAACCGGTGTATTAGGTTCAAAGTACTACTCTATAGAGGTGTTATATTAGGCTCAAATATTCGTATTCCTATTATCGAATATAACGCTTTACCAATATTAGGTTATCAAGCCTATTATTTGGTAATAGTCTGGTAATAGTCAAATAATAGGGTTAGTTTTCCGTCCGATGTTGTTCTAATAAATACGCTATATTCATTTAACCATATTTGTTTGCGTGTATATTAGTTATACGAGAGATAGTTATATAAGAGAATCGCATATTTTAGACTTATATTATAAATTCGAAAGTTTGCTTATTTATTCGTTTTTATGTACTGTTTGGCAGATTTGATTTTAATGTTTGGTATGGTATTGGATTTCTTGGATTAGGCCTCGGATTAACACATACGCTACTTTTTAACCCGACAAAATAATGTGTTAATATAGCTAGCTACTCTTAATATTGATTAAGAGTAGTGATTAAATTTGCCTTCATACTTTAACAGGCATTAACATTAAACACGTCTAACTAAATTAAATGAATGAAGAGTTTTTACTGTCCTTGAAACTCTATTATAATCGTATGGAATAAAGATTGCGTGCTTTTGTTTTGATTGTTCACTTAAAGTTCATAGAAACTGCGACATGGATACGCCCGCATGAAAAAGACGGCGCGAGCGAGCGCGTTGATGATGACGTATTTCTATTATCGAATATAACGCTTTACCAATATTAGGTTATCGTGCCTATTATTCGGTAACAGTCAAATAATAGGGATAGTTTTCCGTCCGATGTTGTTATTATAATACGCAATATTCATTAAATCTTTATTAGTTTGATTGTATATTAGTTATACGAGTGTAAGAGAATCGCATACTTATATTAGAATTATATTATAATATGCGAAAGTTTGCTTATTTATTAGTTTTTATGTAGGTACTGTTCAACTGTTTTGCAGGCTCAAACTGCTGAACCGATTTTAATGTTTGGAATGGTACTGGATTTCTTGGATTAGGTCTCAGATTACGAAAAGTACATAGGTACGCTACTTTTCAACCCGAAAAAGTAATGTATTAATAAAGCTAGCGAGTATATAATATTGATTAAGAGTAGTGATTAAATTTGCCTTCATACTTTAACAGGCATTAACATTAAACACGTCTAACTAAACTAAATGAACATAAAATCTATCTAAAAAATTAGGCGTTATTACTTTTACTCAGATTATTATCAAAATATTGCGCATTTTTAACAAATTTTATTTAATCGATGTCGATTACATGCTGTCACCCTGCTTATCCATGAAACTTCCATACAAAACGCGAAGTGTATGCTATGCATAGATAATGTTCGATCGAATACGTCCTTGGTACACTACCGCGTAGCACTGCGCGGCCCGGCGAAGAGTGCGAGCGATGGATAACACGCAAGTTTGGCAACGTCGCATTCTCCTGTGACGCGACGAACGTCACTCACTATTATTTGACTATTATAGAATAACCTAATATCATAACGTTCATATTACCTAATATGTGATTTGGTCCGTGTAACTATTACGTATAACTATTACGAATATATTAGTCACACCTCTACTACTCTATTTTGGTCCGCACCGGAGGCGAATGTTACGGTAAAACCGGTTTAACCGTTACAATACTGGTTAATTTTGAACCAGTTTCAAGCCCTGGCTTATACTTGATTCTCTACAAGCTCTTTATTGGGCTTAACAATCATTCCCAAAAAATCGAAATGAACGTGGAAAAGTTTCGTACTGTTATATGTAGTTTCGTATATGTAAATTGCTGAATAAACTGTGTAAAACCTAGCTCTAGTAAGATAAGTTCGTCGATAAGAGCCGCCACGTGGGACAAACCGTTTACAGCGCAGCGGTTTCCGCCATTTGCAGACGCCGATATGTAAATTGAAATCAAATAAAATTTATTCTTTATTTGGGAAATCGAAGCCTTTCGAATACTTGCACTATCTCTGTTAGATTGCTGGTTTCTTTGTTGATCTATATGTTGGTCTATTGGTGGACAATTGTATAGATATAGTTTGTATACGCCCGCACTACATATAGACTTATTTTGTTTTAGGTTTTCACTCCGAAAGTGACACACCTATGCAAAAGATTAAAACAGAATTATAATCTGTTTTGACACACACTCTCTTTCAGAAAGCCACATTTCCAAATGCAATGACGAACGACCAGACAGATAACATTTATTTTTACTTATAAACCAACACATTTATGATAAAATGCTTTGTTTAAATTATATATCTAAAACACATAATAAATAAATAATTTCATTTTCGGAATAATTGTGAATTCAAGTAACAAAAAACATTTCATTAATAAATAAATACGTAAACAAATATTAATGTCTCATTGAGGCAAGATTCGAACTGGCGCCCCTCTATTATTGTTCGCGTGCTCCAATTACTAAACTATAGTGAGTACCACCAATATGTGCCTCCCAATTATTAAATCTATGGTCGCACACTGCGGTAAATAGATCTAAGCAGGGCGCGTCTTCATGAAGGAAGGTTATGCTTAGGTAATTGCATAGATGCAATTAATTTATGAATGATGGCCGTGTGGCGTAGAGGTTAGTAGCCCCGTCTCATACGCCGGAGGTCTTGGGTTTGAGTCCTGGCCGGGGCATTCATTTGTGTGATGAACACAGATGTTTGTTCTCGGGTCATGGTTTTTTATATTTATACATGTTTGTTTATTCTGGATTCCCCCCAGTTCGCTGTATGGTCATCCATAACACAAGCTCTGCTTACTTTGGGGCCATACAGTTGGTGTGTTTGTAAAAAAAAAGTTTACGCTCGTACAGAAAGATGACGTTGTATAAGTTGTCATAGGTATGCAAGGGATTGTACCATCCAGCAAAGAAAGAAATGTTACTTTTGGTAAAACTTATTATTTAACATAATTTTTTTTACACTTTTACACTTTTGCTATTGCTACGAAATGCGCAAGTTTTTAACCCGATCCAAACAGGTCAGGCTTTACGTTTACGCCTTGTTGTTGTGTGACTGTTTGTATAACACAATCAGATAAGCATCCAACTCTGAAAAAATTCTAGGCCAAAATGTATTTCACCCATCTCTAGCCATTAAGAGTGTAAATTCAAAATGTTCCTCCTGTTATTCCGTTGCTAGCAACAACACACTTTAACCACTATTGTCGCTAGTTTCTAAACAATTTCCTAACTCCTGTTGCAATCGCAACTAGTTTCAAACCGACAGGAAATAAATTTTTGAATTATTCATTTCTATTGCTCTGTCTAACATTGAGTGGGACATCACTTTGTTGTGTTTATTAGGCCATTAGTTTAAGAAACAACAAAACAAAATGTGTACTAGGTACTTACAATTGCTTAAAATGCTGCAAAATGCGTTTTGAGTTCAAACTCAAGTTTACATATTGAAACCACGTTTTATCCTTAATGCCAACCATGGGGGATATGGAGCAAAGAAAAAAAGCAGAAAAATGGATCACAAAATGTTGTCCTTTTTGATCAACGTTATAATAAACGCGTGAATATCATGAATAGATATAAAATAATTATAAAGTTTTTACGTTTTTCCGAGACCGCTCAGTAAATTCAAAATGATTAGCGCGGCACAAGTTTTTATTTCAAAACCTTCTGACTTTTTTATTTAATTCGTATTACTTTGGCTTTGATCCTGTTAAATGAGGGATAAACATTTTTACTTAGAAGCTGATAATAAGCTCAAAAAATATCATGGAGGTACCAGATCTCTTGCAAACCAAAGATTTTATCACCCCCTAGCACATGAATAATAAATAAATAAAATAGAATTTTTCGGTTGATAGTTTTGTTTACGCAGCGAATCACTCAGTTTTCCTAACAAAGTATCGCAGCACAAATTGAATGTAGTAGTCTCGGTTTTAAGCCCTTCGATAAAACTTTTATAACATTTGTTTCCAATGTTTGTTTTGACACATTGACAACTGTACGTTAGCTTTGATGTGTCGTCTCTATTCACCTCACTACCTGTTAGAGACTGCATTGATATAGTAAAAAGGAAGCTAAGTGAGTCAAACTTGCCCGAGGAATATGCAGAACTATTAGAGCTATGTTTAACATCTGGCTACTTCATGTGGAATAACAATTACTACATTCAAATTGATGGTGTTGCCATGGGGTCTCCGGTGTCACCTGTTGTAGCTGACATTTACATGGAGAACTTCGAGGAGCAAGCGCTCCGAATGGCACCTGTTGTGCCGAAGATATACAAGAGGTACGTTGACGACACCTACACTATATTACCTAAGCATGAAGTGACTGCATTCCTAAACCACCTCAATTCCCTTAATTCTAAAATTAAATTCACTATGGAATTGGAGCAGGAGAACAAATTAGCTTTCTTAGATGTCTTAATACAAAGAAATCCTGATGGTACACTTAGCCACACTGTTTATAGGAAACCCACCCACACTGACCGATATCTAAATGGGAAATCCCATCACCACCCGAGCCAATTATCTGCCGTAGGCAACTCTTTGTTTCAGAGAGCACATGGAATCTGCGATCCCCAACACATTAATGAGGAACTCAACCACCTGGTTAAAGTGCTGCGGGATAACGATTTAAAAACACCGCGTCGCCGTCGCAGAAACCGCGTAAAGCCACTCACAGTTGAACGAAGACCAGCATTCCTGCCTTATATAAAGGGTGTTACTGACAAGATAGGAGGCATTCTTCGGCGAGCTTCAATCAAAACTATCTACAAGCCGCACTCAAAGATAAGCCAGCATCTTCGTCCAATAAAATCAAGCATCCCTTTACAAGATCCAGGCGTTTATAAAATCGACTGTGACTGCGGGCTCTCTTATATCGGTCAAACCAAACGAAATGTGTCAACTCGCATTAAAGAACACATCTCTGATGTTAAAAATAAACGAACCTCAAAATCTGCAGTTTGTGAACATTCCATAGATAAGCCCAACCATTATTTAAGATTTGATACCGTGAAGATCCTAGCAAAAGAGAAACATTTTATACCTAGGATGATCAGAGAAACTATTGAAATTAAAAAACATCCAAATTTCAATAGAGAAGATGGTTGGAAACTTTCATCAACATGGGATCCAATACTTAAAAACATCAAAATGAAAAACCAGCAAACTGTTAGACTGCAAACTCAGGACACAGTCAGTGCCTTTTGTGTCAATCCGGGACGTTATGCGAGAAGACTGAGAAACAGATGGCGTTAATATGTATTGACAATCATGTAGTTTTTATTACTGGCAATAGATGAACAACACCTTAGTCTATCGTGACCACGGCAACTGCAAAGATGCCGAAACGTCGAAATAATTTAAAAATTAACTAAAATATACGCGATAATATCCGGTAAAAAGTGTTTTATTTAAAGTATGTATCGTGAAAACTTAAGAAAAGATTTGTTTTGTGATTGCAAAATTTTAGTATCAGTTTTTTAACTAGTTATTTGATAGCCAAGCTTGAATACAACAAAATTCTAGAGTTGTAAGCGAGTTGGTAATTGTCGCTTTAAAAAAAACTAAAAGTTTTTAATTTTAGAGAAACATACAATTATTATTTTAAAATATTGTTTCACTTGAAACAACTGATAATTATTGCAGGATAATAAAAGGCTTTATAAAATACAAAACCATTTCGACTACTGTACAGAGCAAATGTGCAATAAAGGTCGTAGCCTTACCCATAAAGCTTAAAAGATGTCCTTCAAGCTATAAACCTCAAATTTGAAATCGCAATGAAAACGAATTATGACAATGCTAAAAAATTGTCATAAAATTGTGATAAATAGTCATACATGTAAAAAAATAGTCGTATAATAGTTTTGGCGTTATAGCTATAGGTTGGTGAGGATTATGGCTTGAACGTCAAGCTGAAATCCTCACCTCTCGTGCAAGCAAACGGTAAGGTCTAATGATTTGGTTTAGTTTACAAAAAATAGTCATGAAATAGTCATAACGACATGCCAAATCTCAGAAATAGTCGATGAAAGATTCCAGAGATATAAAGGTACCCTGGTGAGGATTATGGCTTGAACATTTGAAAACTTCAAATTTCTCCGGAACGCCTACGACTTTCAGTTTAAAGTTTGTGCCAAAAAATAGAGATGAAATAGTCGTATGAAACGAAAGTCATTTTGAGCTGATTTAATTTGAAAATAAAAACTTTTTATTTTCCCTAAATTTCTATGGATGTACAGTCGCGTACAAAGTTATTATTTCTCTTTACTTAGTAAAAAAATTGCGCTCTCTTGGTTTGTACTGTAAATTCTTTGTAGACAGGGCTCTGAAATCGGTTTTTAATAGATACCTGGTAATAGAACTTATTAACCCAAACTTACCGGTTAAAAACCGGAAATGAAAAGGCGATTTGTTGTAGGTACGCGACAACGATTTGGATTTTTAGAACGGGTTTCCGTGCCCTGGTTGTATTTATGAATAAATTTGTTATTTTATCGCTTTCAAATTTATTTTTTTGTAGTTCCATTACAGATGCCGTGGTCACGAGTGACTGATACGACAGGCGTCTTGACAATTCTGAAGGCATTCAATGATATCAATCTGCGAGCATAGCGTTCAGGGTTCACACAGAAAGTGTTGACAGCGTCTTGAGCTTGAGATCTTGCTCGTGCGGTTTGTTGGATAAAGCTTTCAACCAACTTATCTATTGAAATTGGGGTGTTTCTAAAATTCCATGGCTTTTCTGATCATTCTGTCTTTCATATTGCCTATATTTATGTTATTTTGTACTGTCCCTAATGGCTTTGCATAGCGTTGCATGCATCAAAAGCCATCTTAAAAAAACAAAGGACGAACTGTGAATCTTACCACAACATAAATAAACTATTTCCATCGCTTATTTTTACCTGACACGACTAGATGAAAGTTACCTGATAATAATCACTTCTTCTATGCCTTCGCCCAAAAAACGTCTACAGCAGGACAATTGCCTCCAGAATGTTCACGGTGCTTGTGCGGCCCTCAAACATTGCCTAACGTCAACTGTGACAAGATCGTCAGATCATCTTACGGTAGTACGTTATTTATTCTCACACTGCGTATTCCAGGTCGTGGTCAGAACTTTGCCTCAACGGCCATCATTTGTGCCCTAAATTGCTTACAAAACTACGTGGAATACTGTCGCAGTAATTTATTTAATTTACACATACAATGCTGAGTTCGTCTCACTTCGCTCACGTTGCCTAACAAATAGATGATTTCCATGCATTATTAGCTTATAACACATAATGTAAAACATAATTTACTATGTTTTAAAATGTATGATTCATAAAATTGTTTATGGTATTTTTATATATTTTCTTCACTTAGTCAGCAGTTTGTCGGTGAATACGACATAGAAACCAAACCTTCAGTCACGAATAGTAAACATTAGTATGCAACATATTGCTTCTGCAAACAATCTTGAACAGCGCGATCTGAACGATTGCTGATCATAACAATTTCCTATGAAAACCAACAGATTCATTTCGCAAATAAGTGCTAATAAATTATGACGGTTAAGGAATAAATAATATTTTTTATTCAAAGACGACAACAAACATTACTAGAAAATCTCAATGTGCAATTATTAAGTATTATGCAAATATTTCGTTTTTTTCTATTGTTAGGGAATACTATTTTCATAATTTAGAATAGGAATTTTTATATAAAAATAACGACACACACATATATATACAATGTGTTCATTTTACATTTGATCATACAAAATGTGCGGATATAAGATAAAAAAATTATCGAAAAAATATGGGAAAAAATTTTTATAATCTATCTTTACGTAGTTCAACCAGATGTTCGACTATGGGTAGGTGAAATGAAAATGAAATAAATGAAATGAAATGAAATATTTATTTCTCCACATTGACGATAACTTGTTCTTATCGATGTCAAATAAAACATGACTCTACCACCAGTTCGGAAAAACCTTCGTGAAAAAGAACTGACGAGAAACTTCACGGGTATATCTTTTTTCAAAATAAATTTACAGAGACTTTTTATGTCTATACAAAGTTATTCTTATCTGCATCTGGTAGCTCGGCAAGTCTCCCTCCCCCCAAGTATCCAAACGACGAACACTCTCTAACGGCACCCGTTCACGAGTTAACGCGGGATCCAGCCATAATGGACAATCTCGGTTTGCGTGCGTTCCCGAGCGCACGTCGATCGCAGACGCATTTTCCGCTCCATTAGCCCCCGCGCTAATCGAGCATTCAAATTTCTAAGGTCGTTACCGTTTTAAGCAATTTCATAGCCGGCGATTAGTGGGTTGTAACCGTACTTCGTGTTTCGTCGAACGTGAGCTACGTCAACGGGCTTCGACGTTCCAGGTGTTCTTCGTGGAGTAAGTTCGCCGAGTTCAAGACTTCGAGGGCTGGTGGATACGCATAACGGTGCCAACGAAACCAGTCGGCGTTGCCCCGGTGCGCACAGTTTAGCCCTTCAGGCAAACAACAAACCGGAAGTCCCGATCCCATTTGCTCTGGGCCTTACCCAGGGTGACGGAACCAGCGCTGTCCGAATTAGGGGCACCGCTGCGGCCGTCCCGACCCCCCCTACCGCCGGTAGGGGTAGGCTTAGTTAGGTGTCGACAGTTAGGTCGTTCATAAATTATATAATTATTATATCAATTCTAATTGCTAGCTCCCCATTCCCTCCCCCGCCAGACGCAATGGCCCCACAATCCCTCCAAGATATTGCGCAGCAATTTGCAGATGGCATCGCCGCCTCAGGCTCCTCCCCCAACGCCAATGTAATAGCTCAATTACTTGGTCGTTTTCTTCCCCTTCTCGCCAACTTGGCTCCACAGGCCCCTCAGGCCCAGGCTTTTCAGGCCTCATCATCAACGCTGCCTCACAGCACTCCCCCTTCCTCTGCCTCCTCCATGGAGGTAGATAACACGGACGCCACCTCGACGGCAACCTCTACCTCGGCTTCATCTGCCGCCCGCCCCTCCAAGCGCACTGCATCTAGCAGCAGCGACGAGTCCGCTTCTCAAGCAGACACCCTCACCTCCCCTGAACCCACCGTTAGCTTCATGCTGGTGGAACGCCGCTCCAAAAGGAGCAAGAAAGCGCCGGTGTCGCCGACACCCGCCTCCAGGACGGTGTCTCCGACACCAACCATCGTCCCGGCGACCCAGTCGCCCGTCCCCTCCCTAATGTCGCTCAAAGTGACACTTCCCGCTGGCCATACAGCCACTACCACCAAGCCAGCCTCACGCTGCGCTCCCGTCCTCGCGAAAGCGAAGACCCCTCCCCCCGTGTTTCTACGGGATAAGTCCAAATGGCCCCTTGTCTCGAGATTATGCTCGGAACAGAAAATAAACTACACGAACGCCCTCAACATGTCCGTGGCAGTAAAAATTTCAGTCCCCACGATAGAGGACTTCAGAAACTTAACAACCCTCCTCACTCATAATAAATTAGCCTATCACACTTACGCTCTCCCTGAAGAGGAATTCCCTCAGGATTCCCTCAGGGGAAACCCCGATGAAATCTCAAATATCTACGAGGACATTAAAGCCCAGGGCTATCCCGTCGTAGCTGTGCACAAGATGCACAGCAAGAACGGACGACGCTTCCCACTTGCATTGGTCATCCTGACCAACACCCCCAGATCCCGAGACATCTTCAGAGATGTCAAGACCGTATGCGGACTCTCGGTCGAGATGCCGCATCGCCGCGGCTATCCCGGGCAGTGCCACAGATGCCAGTTATACGGGCACGCGGTGCTTAACTGCACCGCCAGCGCCAGGTGCGTAAAGTGCCTGGAGCACCACTATACCAAAGAGTGCACTCGCACTCCGGAATCGAATTCGCCTCCATCATGTGTGCTGTGTGGCCAGTCCGGCCACACCGCCAACTACAGGGGCTGCCCCCGCGCACCCCACACCACCCGAAATGTTGCAAGGAGGGCGGCACCCGGACAGGCCCCGCCCCTCATTAGTAACACTAATTTCCCGCCGCTGCACCACCGGGATTCCCCGGCAGCAAAGCCCGCCCAGCCCACGCCCACTCCAGTGCTTGCCTGGAGACAGCGTCCGGCTGCTCCGACCCGCCCTGCTCCATCAGCAGGCCCAAAATCTTATCCTCAGCCTTCGATGGCTGAGGAGCGCTGAAGTCGCGCAGTGTGCCAGCAAACTGCGCGCGGCCCGTAGTTCCCAAGACCGCTTTATGGTACTCGTTGAGTACGACTCACTAATTAATTCATTATAGGTACATCTATAATGAATACTACACTAAGCGCCACGACTGGTCTCACCAAACCCAGGGGTTTATCCCTGATCTCCTTTAACACCCGAGGTCTAATCAACCAACTTCCGGAGCTCAAACTGTTCATTAAGAACATAGAGCCCGAGTTAATCCTTGTTCAAGAGACATTTTTAAAACCCCAGCACACCAGGGGTCTTAACATTCCTAAATACTCTCTTGTGCGTGGTGACAGGCCCACCTCGGTCCAACGAGGCTGCACTGCCATTTACTACAAGAGAAGTATCCACTGTTCTCCAATTCCCACGCCTCCACTCACCAACATGGAGGCCACAGTATGTAGGCTGGCTATGACAGGTCACAGAACCATAGTCGTGGCCTCAGTCTATATACCTAGTGGTACACCGCCCCTTCGTTGTGACTTTGAGGCCTTACTTGAACTGGGGCAATCCGTCATTATGTTCGGCGATTTTAATTGCAAACATACTGACTGGACATGCTTATCGACCACACCCACTGGTGTTAAATTACTAGACATCACGAAGTCACTCGATCTGGACGTCATTTCTCCGGTCACACCAACTCACTATCCGGATAACCCGCTTCATTCCCCTGATATCCTTGACTTTGCCATCGTCAAGGGTATCAATCTAGACCTTAAGACCATACAGCCGCTAGACGACTTAGGCTCAGACCACCGTCCGGTGTCTCTAATATTAGGACCCCAGAACGACCCTCCTGCTCCGAAAACCTATACCACTTGGGAAGGTTTCAAACACACCCTGTCTTCGGCCTTGGAAGCCCCAGACTGCCCACTCGCGATTTCATCCGACTATCTGGATAGCACGGATAAAATCGACTCGATAGTCGATTCTCTCACTACCGCCATCAACTCGGCCATCAGTGAGAATCTAAAGGTTGCTAAGTATGGCAAGCCCAAGCTTCCCTTGGACATTAGCAACCTAATTAAAGCTAAAAACGCCGCTCTCCGCAGAGCCAGAAAATACCCCACACCCGCCTACAGGCAAATCGCTAATCAGCTTCAACGTAAAGTTAAACGTACCGTCGCGGAATACAGAGACGTTCAAAGGAACGATCTTATGATTAATATTTCCCCGTCCCACTCGGCGTACTATAGGATGGCGAAAGCCCTCCGACTAGACGCCCGTACTTACACTCCTCCGTTATCTCGTCCCGATGGCACTACCGCCTTCGAGGACGACGAGAAAGCTGAATGCTTCGCCGATAGCATTGCTTCACAATGCTCCCCGAGTACCCAACCCACAGACCCAGCTCACATCCAGGCGGTGGAAGACGAAGTCGATTGCAAAGACTCCCGTCCAGTCACCGCTGACCCCATCACAGTTTCTAATGATGAAATCCTATTCATCATTAGGAGACAGGAATCCAAGAAGGCCCCGGGTGCGGATGAAATTTCCAACCAAGCACTTAAGCAGCTGCCTCGGCAGGTGCTTACCTTACTTGCGATTATTTTCAATGCTTGCTTCGATCTAAGCTACTTTCCAAAAGCTTGGAAAGAAGCTATAGTCATAGGCATTCCCAAGCCGGGTAAACCTTTGAATAACCCGGCTAATCACAGACCCATCAGTCTACTCAAGGCAATGGCCAAACTTCTCGAGAGAGTCATACTAGCTCGAATGAAGGACCACCTGTTCCCAGCGGACGGTGACCCCCTCATTATCCCCCACCAATTTGGCTTTCGAGCCAAACACTCGTGCCCTCAGCAAGTTCACCGAATCGTCGAGTACATACTCGACGGCTTCTACCCCAGACGACTGAAAACAGTCGCGGTCTTCTTTGACGTAGCCAAGGCTTTTGACAAAGTCTGGCACGCAGGGCTCATTTACAAGCTTCACAACACAGGCTTGCCCGACCGACTAGTCAAACTAGTCGGCTCCTACCTTAAAGATCGCACCTTTCGTTTCAAACACGAAGGTACGCTCTCCACCCCCCGCCCCCTCAAGGCGGGCGTCCCTCAGGGCTCGGTACTCGCCCCGTTATTATACACAATATACACCAATGACATACCCATTCCGTCTAAAGGTGTTCAACTCTCCCTCTTTGCCGACGACACTGCCCTATACGTCAAGGGCGTGCACGTCGACACACTCATCACCAAACTCCAGAAGGCCGTAAATGACCTCGGAGCCTGGTTTAAAAAATGGCGTATCGATGTAAATCCAGAGAAAAGCTCTGCGATGCGCTTCGATCACAAACGCCGTCGTCCCTACGACCCCCACATCCGAATGCTAGGTACGCCCATCCCGTGGGCACTAACCACCAAGTACCTAGGCGTAACGCTCGATCGTACGCTTTCATTCCGACCTCACATTCTCCGAGTTACCAAACTCGCCCGTCTGTACATGGGTCGACTTAACAGTATGTTAGGCCGGCACAGTAAAATGTCTCTTAGGAACAAGCGAACGCTTTTTAAGGTTTGCGTGAGACCAGTCATGACGTACGCCGCCCCAATATTTGCACATGCTAAACCCTCCGATATGTATAAACTACAGGTAGTTCAGAATCTCTTCTGCCGCCGGGCCACGGATGCTCCGTGGTACGTGCGAAACGCAGACCTGCACAGAGATCTCGAACTGCCTACTATACAACAACACCTTAGGACGCTCTCCACCGCTTTTTTCAAGCGATCCGAAGAGCACCCTAACCCCCTTATACGAGAGTCAGTAGCTTATACTGCTCCGTCCATGCCGTCGAGGTACAAAGTCCGTAGACCGAGAAATGCACTCTCGGATCCCCCCGATCAACTTTCGGCTAATCTGGACCAGCTTAAGGCTGCCCAGGCCGTATAATCACCAATATATAAATGTCATTTGCACCTTAAGTGATTAAGTATTCTCAGCGGGTGACCCGCTAGCGGGTCCCTGCTTGCGCGCCCACCTCCCTACCCGGGTGTCGCTCCGATGAAGGCTGACAGCATTCCCATGCTACAGCCATTTGGGTGGTTTTTAGTGGGTAGGTGCCACTTTGGTGAGTCCCACATAACCCTGCAGACGGCTGCGGAGGTATTCATGACGAATCTTCCACCTCCCTCCCGAGAGAGGGTGCTTCGGCAGCAAAAAAAAAAAAAAACATAATGGACTCGTTGTAGGCATTATACGCTGATAGTACTGCTGATTCGTTGATTAAGTTTGATAACATGCGTAAGGCGCAGGCGAGTCTACTTATTTTACTGCAAGTGATCTCTATGTATTCCTTCCAGTTAAGGTTGGAGTCAAATGTTATACCTAAACATTTTGTTAACTGTATTCCTTGCATGTCCATTATAATAAATAATTAAAGTCTATTTATGCCTACAATATTGATTAATAATAATGACTCACCAGATGGGTCACGTGCTTGTTCGCCAGCTAAGAAATCAGTTACAAAAAACCGCTGACAAAAATCTAGAAGATAGAAGATAAAAATGCGAAATATTTTCACAATTATTCTCGCCGTGGTTAATGCAAAAAGAAAATAAACTTAAGGCAAAGAGGAATCATCCCGAGTCATCAAATTAATATTTAAAATAATAGCCGTCTACTTCCAACCTGTTTAGAATGATGACAATTTAATTTTATATACAGACCAACCGATAGATGGCGCGTTTCGGTCTTCACCTTCTATCGATTTCAGCTATAATATTCCTTTTCACGGATATTTACTGCAACATGAATAATTCGCGAGTGTGGAGAGAAAGAGGAGTGAGAAAGCAGGGAATTTATCAAAGTTTAAAATTGAAATTAATTATTAGCGTTCATGTGTATATGCGCAATTTTAGTAAGCTATGATGAAGAGGTGTTAGAAAACTCGCGTTGATGATGAATTTCGGTTTCGTACGACATTAATCAAATCAAAATCTAAACTGAGAACAGACTGTAATAAAAATACGAGGAACTAAGGCAACGGAAAACTGATACTGAATATTGAAAGTAATCTTAAAAAGTGCTTAAGAAATCGCCTAACTTTTCAAAGTCAAGATATTCGTAGCGTGATGATCATATAGCTTAATTTACAAATAGATAAAACAGTAATCTTCTTTGTCTATGCCTAGTAAAACTCGACATTTTCCACATACGTTATTTATTTCCAAGTATTCTTTAAAAAAATATCTAAAGTTTTTATACTAACCAGTCCACTTACTTCGCTCTCAAAAGTAAATTAGCTCCATCATTATACGTCACGCCACATCGAAGGAATATAAATCATGAATTACAAATACCCGTCGTTTAAAACTTGATCTAAACTTCGCAAACTCCACTGTATTACATATCGCATGGAAAAAGCCCCTTTTCTACAGAAGATTGCCAATATAAATATTTCAATGAATGCTTACTTTTAAATAAGTAATTTTTAAGGCAAAGTAAAAAGGCAGAGAAGTGGGATTCGGCACACGTACTTCTCACTTAAATCAATATAAGTACTTACCGAGTTTCGGGGCTTTGTGAGCATATTATTTGGATTTTAAATAAGCTGGCATGTGCTAGTTTTATTAGAGCGCTTATTCACAATGTCTGTCAGAATTTTGATAAAACAGAAACCGAAATATTACTCCGGGTGATAGTTTGTGTGTGTCATTTCGAACTCGTTTAGTAGTTAATTTCTGAATAAGTTTCAAGGTTTCCAAATTAACTGTATGATTAAAAACATATCCCTCGCAACCTACCGCTGATTATCAGCTTATAGCAGCTTAAGTGGAATGGGCTCACGAATTTTTTTGCCTATATACTTGTAAATGGATAAATTGAAAATAATTTCCCAGGTCAATTATTCAGGAAATTTTTTTTTAGTTTTATCCGCGAATACGTCCCTATAAATTTCGAGACACAGGTTTCCCATTGTGTCATTTCAGTGCTTATACTATTTTTCAACTAAATGGGTTTGAAAAGTTAAGTAGCCGGAACGTAAACTACTCCTACATACAATACGTCTAAAGGCACCCGAGAGGGCACAGACCTCGGCTTAGGACGTCATATATTGAAACTACCACTGGTTCGGAAGGGTCATGTACTGCCAAAGAACCAGCAATAAACTCAGTAGGAATGCGTACGCCGCGTTAGCCTGGCCCACCGGTGGGTTAGGCGATTCCTATTCCTAGGCCCTATTTCTGACCTGAACGCCGGCGTTCCTTGTTGTAGTAGCGTGGTCGGGATCTGTTAAGACGTTACGCGGACTCCTGTAACGGACCGGCGCGTCTGGGTTGGCTGTGTAGTCAGCTGACTTATTGACCAGCGGGTTGGTATGGTGGAAAATTCTTCTTCATTGAAATCGTCTTTTATGTTTTTTTAGCCATTATACAAAATATGAGCCATTATGCTCTAATTGTTCAATACAAATATGGCCTAAGATTGTACTCGCAGATTTTAGATGGTCGCAGATAATTACAGATTAAATTCGCCTCGGTTTTTTATGCGTTACGTTTTTTCCAAATTCTACTCCTTTTAGTAAATGGGTATCAAATCCAAAACGTGAATTCTCTTCTGACAAGCTGCCTAGAAAATCTAGGACAATATACGCCAATTCCAATGAGTTAACACAATTATTACCTACAACTCTGTATAAACAATCTGCACATGAGTTAGTTAGAGCACGAGAGCACAGGTTAGTAAGTTAAAAGGCATGTAATTGAATTTATCATTTGTATATGCGCATACATAAGTTTAATATTGCGCCGCGATAATGATATTTTTTTTTAAATGGCGATCAGTGATTATGCCACTGTTTCGAACAAACAATTTCAAACCCCTTTTTATCCAAATTCAGTGACTGGTTTTTGGATGATTGTGTATCAAACATACAAAAATGTACGTCAGCAACACGTACAAAAATGTAATGCGTATTATATTAGAAAAAAGTACGGTTTAACTTATAATTGAAATTTATTACGACTGCTTTTCACATTGTCGAAATGGTTTAAATTTAATTAGAAACTCCGTGTAAATAACACTATCATTATGTAACTGGAAATTTTGCGGTGAAACATTAATTATATTAATATTATAGTGTCATTATAGTTTGCTACTGAATATGAATATATTATAATATAACACATCACATAACATCAGGGGATTAGTGAAACAGCGATTTTCATTTGTTTCGTGAGCATTCTACATATTTCTTCGTGACAGCTAAAGTGGAGTTAATTCGAGTAAGTGAAAAAAGGTTCATTTATGTATTAATTTTTTTTAATTTTAAAAGTAGAACATAGATGATTGACCTGTCACTTTATAAAAATATAAAATGACATATTTGTGTTTTTTTCAGTTAGGTTACTCTATTTGTTGGTTTTTCGAATCCGCGTTTTTTTGTCTCTTCCACGCAAAAACTTGTTTGAGATAAGTCGGTGAAATGAAGTAATTACAAGATCTATACAAAATAAGGTACATGCAATTTACAGGGTAAATGACTGAGATGGGACATAGTGGGAAAGTCAGAAACTATGATATCTAGAAATATCTGTTCTAAAGAACCATGTCATTGATTTTAGAGAAAAGGAACACTGCATTTTATTAAATACTAGCATATAAAATTTTATTGGAATATGAGCGGGTTCGATTCGCGAGTGATGAAGAAGTTTTTTGCAAACCTTTAAATACAGTTTGCGGTTACTTGAAAATCAATGACGTGGTATCTTTGAACAAATATCTCTCATAGTTGCAGACTTTCCCATACTGACCCATCTTGTAGAATAACCTTGTATAATTCACTGTGCTGAGCCTGTAGGTAGTAGAATTGTATCATTGATAACTTTAAAGTAATAATATATTTTACTATTATTATAAGGAGGAATAATAAGGTTGCTTTGTCAGTTTGCAATCGCTAAGCTCTCAAATGACCGAAGCGATGTCATTGAACGATATTCAAATGCACAATAAACTCAAATTTGTAAACAAAACAGTAAGATAATGTTTGAATAATACTAACTTGTTAAATAATAAACTCTGAATAAATTAATTTTATATCTACTCTACATAACCTGTATACATAAACATTTCAAAACATTTCAACCCTGCAAAATTAACCTAGAAAACAGTTAAAACTGCATCTCCTTGCTGACACAAACAATATCTAACCCTGCAATGAAAAATGGACCTTCGTTACCCAAATACATGGGTAGGGATTGCAATACGGCTTCATTTTCAATCCGGCCGGAACCGGACCGGATTTCATAAATCGGCCGGCCGGATTTATATACCCAGGATAAGTTGCTTTCATTCCAACATGGAACGTTAATGAGGTGTAAAATAATCTGTTAAATTCTCATCGTCGAAACAAAAACTAGAAACTAAAACTTAAGTTAATTAAAATCTCAAAAAATATAAAAGTCACTATCTTAATGCCCTCCGTAACGTACGTAGTAGTTCTGTCTTCTTAGTTAAGTTTTAAAGATTAATCAAAAATCATATTAATAATCAACAACATTAAACTAAACATAACATAAATATTAATCTTAACTGAGATCAAAAATTCACTACTATATCATTAATGGCGTAATCAAAGAATAAAAAGACATCCCGAGTTTTATACAAAAATCGAAGAAGTAGCTGGTAAATACGTCCTTATACCCTCCCGAAAAAATATCTTCATACAACCCACGTCCCACCTAAAGATTCACTCATCTGGTTCTCTGGCTATGACAGTCAAATTATATAATCACTAACCGGAATATATCAAACATGAAAAAAATTACAAAAGATTCACGTTCTTGTTAAAAACAACTCCTATTAAAATTTTATTACACGACTTACAAACACTTAATTGATAAATTTTAAATGAATTAGACATAAATAGGTATAACGAAGATTATCCCAATAATTTATTTAATTTATAATGACCACAAAATGTCCTCTCTTGCATTGCAATACCTAAACTATCTGCATAATTTTACTTTTTATTGTATAAATTCTCTATAATTTTTAAAACTACCACCTGTAAAATTATGATAGCAATAAAGTATTGAGTATTGAAAATTTATTAAAAAATAAGTTATTTTGGCAAAATATGAAAACACCGAAAAACGCATCAAACTTTGTATAGATGCTGGTGAAGAGTTCTTTGAAAATATGTGAATGAAAAATATTACCTATTTGAGTGTCCCATGTATAGAGATTGCAATCCGGAAAACCGGATTCGGTAATCCGGCGGATCCGGCATCTATGTACGTCCACCGGATCCGGCAATCCGGCGGATCCGGTAATCCGGCGGATCCGGCATCTATATACGTCCACCGGATCCGGTTTTCCGGATTGCAATCTCTATACATGGGACACTCAAATAGGTAATATTTTTCATTTACATATTTTCAAAGAACTCTTCACCAGCATCTATACAAAGTTTGATGAGTTTTTATTTTTAATTTTTTTTTGTTCCCCTCCACTTTACCCGGCTTGGGAATTCCTATGACTGTCGCTTCTTTCCAAGCTTTTGGAAAGTAGCTAAGGTCGAAGCAGGCATTGAATATAACAGGTAACAAGGTAAGCACCTGTTGAGCCAGGTGCATAAGTGCGTGGTTGGAAATACCATCCGCACCCAGAGCCTTTTTGGACTTTTGACTTTGAAGCGTATAATTCTCGAATTCCACAAATAAATATAAAATTAAATGACATTAAATTGAATGTAGTAGACTCGGTTAAATTTCTTGGCATTATCGTTGACAAAAATTGCAATTGGAAAGACCATGAAAAAACGTATGTTTAAAAATCGATAGATTTGTCTATTGTCTCAAAAGAATAGCACAGGTTATGTCGTTATCTGCAGCGAAAATTGCGTATCATGGATATGTATCATCAGTCCTCGGATATGGACTCATTTTATGGGGAAATTCAGTCGATGCGGATAAAGTATTTGTTACACATAAAAAATGTATACGATCCATATGCAAGGTACATTTCCTCGATAGCTGCCGCCCACTGTTCGAAAAGTTACAAATTTTGCCACTTTCCTCGCTTTATATATACGAAATCTGTTGTTTTGTCCAGCATAACAAGCACTTGTTTGACAAGAACAGCGATGTGGTTGGACGGCGTGGTCGACACAGGAATAAATTATATGTTCCGTCACAAAAAATTACTCTATGTCATAATAGCGTTTGTTGTATGGCTATAAGAATACATAATAGATTACCACAAAAATTTAAAGAATTGCCAATAAAAACATTTAAAACTAAATTATTACTAATGAATACTTAAACGATAAAATTCTGTAATTTCTTGTATTTTTATGTTTATTGACATTATTTTTTTTTATTGGACCTATGTTTTTATAACATTTATAATTTATTTTTCAGTTTTGACCTTTTGTTTTTTGTTTTCTGTTCTTGTTTTTTATTTTGATTTTCGATTTTTTTTTATTTTCTGACATGTAGTAGAATTTGGTTATAATTGTATGTTACGAATTTTAATTTTATTTTTTTGACTTGCATTATACAATAATTACAGTTGTTTTATGCAAGAATACGAAAATTTAACGAATTTATACGAAAAATAGAATTTATAAAGAACTAAGTAGCGAGTGTTGCTCGGCTAGCGCGAATAGACGCTCTTGAGGAGAGCGGGTGGCTCGCAGTTTGCGTGTGAGTACGGAGATTTCCTTAATGTAGACGTTTTGAATAACTTGGAACACGATCTTCATGTCCTCAGCCAACGACGACTGAGGTGAAGACGACGGAGTGGGACGCGGGCCTACGGGAGCTACGGGAGCTGGGATAGGACGGAAAGGTGCAGGTTGAGCGGCCGGACGCTGTCTCCAGGACAAAGCCGGAGTAGGCGTCGGCTGCGCGGCCTTTGCTTCCGGGGGACCCCAGTTGCGCAGCGGCGGGAAGTTGGCAGGAGTGAGCGGCGGCGCCGGTTTAGGCGCGGCCCTCTTAGTGGAGGAGCGCGGAACGCGCGGACAACCCCTGTAGTTTGCTGTATGGCCGGATTGGCCGCGTTACTGAGTTCGAACGGGACGCCTTGTAATACCGCGGCGACCTTGCGCTCCTCCGGGAGGGCGTAAGTATAATACGCGATTTGTTTGATCGATAGAAGCCTAGTAAAAGACCGGAAGTCGTCGATCGTGCCCTGAATTTTAATTGATTCGCCTGAGTTAGAAAGAAAAACCTGCGTTAGAAACCGCGGTCCATCACGCTTTTTCGCGAAGGAAGACGGGCGGAGGGAGCTGAGGCTTAGGTGAGGCGCAGCGCGTTGCTGGCTTGGACGGAGATGACGTGGTCGCAGTCACTTGCTGTGACATTAACGGCTCGGATATTGAGGATACTGAGGCTTTCTTTGAGCGCTTCTTAGAGCGTTTGGCGACTAACTGAAACGCGGGCTCAGGAGAGCCGGTTAAGGTGCTGGTATCTGACGACGCATCAGAAGCGGGTTCGGAGTCGCTCCCGGGAGCGGTACGCTTGCGAGGCGATACGTGAGAGGATGTGACCGATTCACAGTCCATCTCGGATGAGATCGGAGACGCGGGAGAGCTATATAGACCTGAGGGGTCTGGGCGTTGGTGGCCTGAGGGGCCGGGGTTGGGGCATGAGGGGCCGGGGACGTGATAGTTGCCAGTAAGGCCTGCGTTAGTATGTCATCGTAAATGGGGACGCCGAACGCAACGAGCGCCTGGGCGAACGACCTAGCAAAGTTTACCAAGCTTTGCTGGTCCATTGGAGGGCTTGGGACTACAATATATAATGTATAAATATATAATTGGTTGGGCCTTAAGATCACTGTTAATGGCTCAGAGAAACAATGGACTGTAGAATAAAAGGTTTAATGCTTATTACAATGTAGCTTGTGAATCTATCAGTGACCGCAGTCTCAAGCGCGGAAGAGCCGAGTGTTTGATGCGAGTGACCGGGGCTGCGGGAACGAAACGAGTTTACTACGTCACTGGCATGGCGCTCGATCCGCTACATAGATGCGCCGACATATTCTCCAGGTTGAAGTAATATCTTCAATTGTCAACCGGAAGTGGGCAGATGCAGTTGAATGCACGACGAATGGTACCCCTCTTTGTCCTTAGCTCTGCAACCCTCGTGACTTCGTCAACGCCGGGATAGGTATTAACGACCCGACCCAGGGACCAGAGCAGTGGCGGCGTGGTTTTATCCTTGATAAGAACCATGGCTCCTGGTGAAATTTCTCCTCTGGAATGAAACCATTTTGATTTTGCCTGCAGCAGAGATGTGTACTCGTTATGAAATTGAAGCCAGAAATGATCTCTGATGTACTGGATTCTTTTCCATCGATCCAGCCGCGTGATACAAGCATCAACTACCTGGGGATGTGGTACAGTTAAGAGTGTGCATCCGATTAGAAATTGGGAAGGAGTAAGTACCGAAAAGTCGATAGGATCGGAAGAAAGTGGAGTAAGCGGCCGCGAATTTAAGATCGCTTCTATTTGAGTAAGACAGGTTGTCATCTCTTCGAAAGTGAAATGAGATGTTTACACGATTTTACGGCAGCTTCAGCAAGTGAATTAAAATGAGGACTATATGCAGGTGTGAAAATAAACTATTCCATCTTGCGCCAATTTGGATGAAATATTTGATGTTTTTAATACTTTCTTAATATCATTTGACGCGCCTACAAAGTTTTTGCCGTTATCGGACGTGATGCTTCGAGGCTTGCCTCGACGCGCCACGAAACGATTCAGTGCTGCCATGTAAGCCTCAGAGGTGAGGTCGGTGACGAGCTCCAGATGTACGGCTTTCACTGCTGAACAAACAAAGATGTACATATAAGACTTTATTAACTTACAACCGCAACCTTTGCGATCGGCTATCAATAGTGGACCCGCATAATCAACGTAGGTGTTAAGAAATGGGAACTCTAAATGAGTTCTTGACTTAGGTAGTTGACCCATAAGGGGCTGAACATTTTTAGCTTTGTGTCTAAAGCATTTGAGACATTTATTCACGACAAATCTAGACAAATTTCTACCTCCTAGAGTCCAATAAGTCTGTCTTATGTGTGACAATAGGAGTTGAGGACCAGCGTGTAAGAGCTTTAAATGTTCACTTTGAAATATAAGCTTGGTGAATGTATGTTTATTACATAGAACAATGGGATATTTTACATTGAAATCGTAGAGCGAGTTACCAAGTCTCCCGCCCACGCGAATCACATCATAGTCATCTAAAAAGGTGTCAAAGGAAGTAACCTGCTTTTCAATGGTAGTTCTTTTTTAGATTTCAAAAGTTTGTATTCCTCAGGAAACATTTCAAGTTGAGAATTATGAATTATTATATTTAAAGAATTTTGTAACTCTACAGACGTAAAAGTACCAAAAGTCTTATTTTTATTATTTAAATTGTATATATATCTCTGTACATATTTAAATATTTTATGAATCTTTGTAAAGTTAGAATATTTTTCTAATAAACTATGTATGATTGATGAATGGGTTACGTCTAAATGATGAAGTATTAAATGAATTATTTTTCCCATCATCGATGATAAAATGAGTCACTACTTCAGGAAGATCATGCTTCTCAGTGTTCGGCATTTTTGGCCACTGACTTTCATCATTTTGTAAAAAAGAAGGTCCGGACCACCATAGGGAGGTGTCCTTAATTTAAATAAAAATGACCTTAATGATGTTTGCATTAAGACCACGAGAAATATGGTCCGCTGGGTTGTCCTTTGACGGTACGGAGCTCCAGGTATGACCGAATGTGCTCTCTTGTATTTCGCTTACTCTATTTTTTACAAAAGGTTTCAGTTGCTTACATGGAGTAGCCAACCTAAGACTATAGTAGAGTCACACCAGAATCTACATCTACTAATCGGCATGGTAAGCGATTCCTGAACCTTAGTACACAGCCTTTCACCCAACAAGGCTCCGCAAAGCTCAAGCCTTGGAATCGTCGTTGGTTTGATAGGCGATATTCGATTCTTAGAGACTAGAATTTGAACACCTCTGACTCGCACGCTATCACACGAACGAATGTACACGCACGCACCGTAGGCTTTTTCAGACGCATCTGTAAATACGTGTAACTCGTGTACCGTCGAATTTGCTTTTAATACAAACCTAGGAATAGATAAATTATTTAAAGAGATTATTCAATTTTCAAATAAGGTCCAGAGGTTTTTGATTTCAGTAGAAACTACATCAACCCAGTCATAATTTTCCATCCATAAACGTTGCATTATGATTTTTGCTTCGACGACGCACGGACCAACTAGGCCCAGTGGGTAAAAGATCTGACTAATCACAGATAATACACATGCTCTGTACATCTTTTCAATGTCACCTGAAACTACATACCTATGCTGACAAAAACGTATTAGGATGCTAAATAGATCGTCTTGAACTACGGGACCGACCATCTGTATGTCATTAAGTGATACACCCGAACTTGTAGGTGCTGATGCGTCAAATACTACGCGTAGTTGAGTAGTAGTGCTAGCATTGCGAATAACTCCGTGATGTGGAATATGATTTATGTTGGGGTTTTCAAGCAAGAAAGTAGTAGAAAGTCATATGACCGAGCCGTTCATATTCCCTCATAAACTCGGTGTATTTATTTTTAAAAGACGGAGCCTTTTTAAATCGTCGTTCTAAAGATAAAAACCGTTTTTTCGCGTTATTATATGAATCACCTAAACAATTTGGTTCGCCTTTTAAAGGCATGGTAACCACAAAATTACCGTCGCTACTACGGGATGTGGTTTGAAGAAAAATCTTTTCACATAGTGTTTCTTCAAGCGAATGTGAATGTTTAGGTAAAATATTGTCAAGCGCCCAAAATTGAGAAAGGTCGGGACTGACAAAAGAATCATGGCATACGTATGAGTAGGAAAAGTCAGACTTACTTGAAACTGAACCTGAAACCAACCATCCAAATTTGGTCTCGCATAGTTTAGGCAGGTTCTTTCCTAGATCTATCGTATTATTGCCTAAGACATTCCAAAACACTTCAGCCCCTACCAGGATGTCTACGACCGACGGAACGTTAAACTTCGGGTCCGCTAACTTAAGGCCTGGAGGTATAGGGACATGATTGATGTGTACGAATGAAGACGGTAGAACTTTTGTTATTTCGGGCAAAACGTGACACTCGATATCTACGGCGTAAGCACAGCATAACGACTCTAATGTAAGGTGACAAGACTGTGTACTAGTGGATACGTTATTATTAATACCCGTTACCTTAGTGTTCGTACCGCATAGAGATAAACCCAGTTTATCCGTGAAGCTGTGCGTGACAAAGTTCGCCGTACGACCGTTGTCCAGCAACAAGCGCGCGTTGTACTTCTTACCCGCCGCGCTGATCACGTTCACCATGGCTGTGGATAGCAAAACATGAGCAGAAGTATCAAGCTGCATAGAGTTGGCTGATAGCACAACTTTAGACGTAGAAGGCAAAGCAGTAGGTATAGTAGAAGGCAAAGGATTCGAAATTGGTTCAAATGTATCTAAATGTAAAAGCGTATTGTGTTTTACTTTACAATATTTACAATGAGAAAGCTTGCATTGCTTAGAAGAATGCCCTAAGCGTAGGCAGTTAAGGCAAACATTAAATTTAGTTGCTTTTAGCAAGCGATTTTCAATGCTTAAGTTCCTAAATGATTCGCATTTGTATAATGTATGACCTTGGGAACAAAGTGGGCATTTATTTATTTTATTTAAAGTTTAATTCGACTTTTTATTTGCGTGAGTGATTTTTGAATTGAAAGTGTTATTTGAATGATTGTTATTAAGGGCTACAATGCTACTCGGCTGTAGACAGTTACGGAAATTATTATTTGATTCGACTGATTCTAACCAGTCCGCCTTCCTGCTTAAAAAAGAACAAAATTGTATTAATGTAGGTTCATCCTTTAGAGAATTGTTTTTATGCTCTTCCCAATCACGGCTGGTTGTTAAATCTAATTTTTTGGACATAAAATAAATAAGAATGGTGTCCCAATGTTGAGTGGGCTGTTTGAGTATATTTAATGCTCTTACATTTTTATTAATTGTGTCTATAATGTTTCTTATACAGACACTGGATTCACAATATAAAGATTCGACGTCAAATAATGCCTTTAAGTGATTGTTAATAAGCAAGCGGTTGTTATCATACCGCTCACACAACAGGTCCCAAGCAATTTTATAGTGATTGCCCTTGAAGTCTATATTTTTTATTACCAAAGCGGCATTACCTTGAAGTGAAGCTCTGAGGTAGTGAAATTTATTTATTTCATTTATGCTAGAATTGTCGTGAATTAATGACGTAAAGGTATCTCGAAAATCGAGCCAGCATTGGTAGTTCCCATCGAAATGAGGCAAGTCGATTTTAGGCAAACGAACAAAGTCAGTCTTATTCAAATGATGTGCACCTGAGTTAGCGTCACCGAAGCCCGCCACCGAGCCGTCATTGTTGCAGCCAGCGGCACCCGCGCCCGCGCATAGAAGGCTGCGCGTGAGAGCCACCAGCGCGAAGTACTGACGGTCGAACTCCTCGCGCTCAGCGAACACGGACCCCGCGTCGTCAGATAGCACCTCAATATTCGTCTGTAAGTCGTCAAATTCATTGTATAAACATTCAAATTGATTAAAACGTTCCTGCAAGTCCAAGCGCTGTATTTCCGAAATTTCAGGATTGCTTTTGATCAAAGTTACGTAATTACTATAAATAGTTACTTTACACTTGATGGAACTACGTTTTTTCATTAAAGTTTTAAGATTGTCTGCCATCGTAAAACAATGTGAATAAAATAAGACAATGAACGCAAATATGCACAAACACTTGTTAAATAAACAAAAGGGATCGCGTTATCAATGATCAAAGTAGTTCTAGGTTTAACATCTATTCATGCAAAAAACGTGGCCGGCTATGTTACGTAAGCACTTGCCGTATAAGGTACTTTTTGTTAGGGACTAATTAATTTACAAATTTAATTTAAAAGAGATTACTAGTAAAGTAATAAGATGTTCACTTTAAATTTACGGAAAAAAACTAGTTAATTATTATAAGAACTATTTTTCCGGCAACAAAGAAAGTAGTAAGTAAGGATAACTAAAGGAACGACACACTCGAACTGCACTTATCCCAAGGCTCGTATGACACTGGCTCCACAGATGTAGACTGCTGCGGCGACATCTTTAGATTCTTGTCGATTTCTTTCTGGAATCTCCTAGCAATCGCGGTCAAAGTCCACACGACTACCACACGGTATTTTTCGAGAAAACGACGAGCAAAATACCGACTATCTTCATTAAATGCTCGTTAAGGACCAATGGTTAGGCCTTAAGAGGACTGTTAATGGCTCAGAGAAACAATGGACTGTAGAATAAAAGGTTTAATGCTGTATTACAATGAAGCTTGTGAATCTATAAGTGACCGCAGTCTCAAGCGCGGAAGAGCCGAGTGTTTGATGCGAGCGACCGGGGCTGCGGGAACGAAACCAGTTTACTACGTCACTGGCATGGCGCTCGATCCGCTACATAGATGCGCTGACATAATAATGCCTAGGTTCCCTAACAAACCTAGCAAACCCTAGCGGCTAACCTCCCTACCAGCGGTAGACTTGAGGTTGGGGACTAAGTGTTGCCCCTATTGGACAAGCTCTGTAACTTCACCCTGGGAAGAAAGGCCCTTGTACCGGGATCCGGTCTGCCGATTTCTCTATAGCCTTTGGAAGGGCTTTGAAAGCGCACCGGGGTCACGCTAGCAGGCTTAGTTGTTACCGTTAAGTATCCACCTGCTCAACTCGAGTCTACTACGGAGGGTGTTGTCAATAAATTGACAACAAACACCGGCCGTAGACCTGACGAGGTTGGGTTGCACTGAAAGTGTGGGATTGACTACGTTACGACAGGCCAAAGCCGGCCGCAGAGCGAGTCTCTGACTACGTAACAAGCGCCAAGCGTCAAGTACGTAGCCAGAAAATTAGCCCGAGCATTGCGAACTACTATCGAATTTAATCTACCGTAGTAAGCTCAACTCTTTTGTTGCTACGAATCTCAGCGTATGAGTATTGCTACGAGTCGTCGTCGTGAGACGACAATCGGACTCAACGGCTGGTGCGACCGTGAACACGTCCGAACGGAGTCGGACGCAGAGCGGGTCTGGGGCTACGCTCGAGAGCGCGGCAGGAATGGCGTTTGAGCATTGCCACAAGAGAAGTCGTGAGACAACAATCGTGACTCGTGACAGGAGCAGGTGGTAGACAGGTCTCTTCAGGTTCAGCAGCAGGAGCAGGATCGAGTGTCGCAGGGTCAAGACAGACAGCATCGGGGACAGGCTCTCCAGGCTCCTCCGTAAGTATCAGCAAGGTTCCTTTCGGTCCAGCATGGTCTGCTGCAGGCAGGTAGAGTCTTGAGTAAGATACTTCCATAGCAGGCAGTGGCGACAGGTTTCTTCCATTGCAGCATTCAGTGGCTTCTCAGGATGCCAGGCAGGATGAATTTGAAGACTTGCAGTAGATTGGAGTTGTTTTCGGTAGGATGACTTGCAAAAGACTCGAGATGTTACCAGAAGAATGGCTTGCAAAAGACTGCCGTTCTAAGGTCAGGAATCGGCTTATATAGCCGGGATCGCCTTCTTTTGGAACCGCAATTTGAAATTTTTGATTTAATTTACACAATTTACAATAGTTTTGCAAGAATCCGTGTGTAAGAGGCTTAGTTTGCTTGGCAGCCTCCATTGCTTTCATAAAAAAATTGAGTTGACACGATTTGTCAATAAAGTAAACAATTAAAAAAAATCAAATAAGTATAGAAAAAACGAAAAGAAGACAAAATCAAGAACAAAGTAACAGAAAGGAACAAGCAAAGAGATTAGTAGACTAGTCAACTAGTATGTAGGCTGGTTTAACACGGTCCATCGATACCGCGACAGGTTTGCCCTTAACCAAAATCCTGAGTGTTTTGTCGCCCCGTTCGAGCACTTGGTATGGGCCAGTGTACGGAGGCTGTAACGCCCCTCGTAGTGCATCTTGCCTTAAAAATACATGACTCGAGGTCGCTAGGTCTTTAAAGACGAAAATTTTATCTTTATTCTTCCGCGTCGGTGGCGACGGTTGTAACTTGTTAACAAAATGATGCAACCGCGTGGAAAAATCGGTTATGTCGGTGGAGGTTGGCGTTGTAGCGTCAAAAAATTCACCAGGGAGCCGAAGTGGCTCACCATATACCATTTCAGCCGAGGAAGCTTTTAGGCTGTCTTTGTAGGCCGATCTTATGCCTAATAGGACAAATGGTAATTTATCCACCCAATCGGCATCGGCGTGACACATAATGGCCGCTTTGAGTTGGCGCTGGAAGCGCTCGACAAGACCGTTGCATGCTGGGTGGTACGTGGTAGTTTTGCGATGCTTGAATCCGATCACTTTTCCAAGGTATTGGAAAAGTACGGATTCAAACTGTCGCCCGCGGTCCGTGACGATATCGTTTGGGCATCCAAATCTGGAGACCCATGACATCAGTGCCTTCCCAACGGCTTCAGCGGTCATATCAACCATAGGTGTACACTCAGGCCAACGTGTGAACCGATCGACTATGGTAAGACAGTACTTGTATCCTTGGGCGATTGGTAACAGGCCAACTATATGCACATGGATAAAAGCGAAACGGGCTCGGGGTAAATCGAAAGTGCCTATAGGAGTTGATACGTGGCGGTTTACCTTCGAGCGTTGACACGCTAGACAATTTCTTGACCATTCTCGACAGTCCTTACGCATTCTAGGCCAAACGAGTCTTTCCGCAATCAGTTTGGTACTAGCGTTTGGGCCTGGATGACTGAGGCTGTGGAGGCTATCAAAAAGTGGTTTACGATAGTCTTTGGTGACGAATGGTCTAGGTGGGTTTGTGCTTGCATCGCAGTAAAGTTCCAAATCGCTGAGTGGAGTTTTCAATTTCTGCAGGCGTAGTGAATATTTATCACCTAGAAATTGCAGTAGTTCCTGATCAGTAGCTTGTGATTTTGCAAGGTCTTCTAGATTGATTGGCATCTGCAATTCATCGACGCGGGACAATGTATCGGCGACGACATTGCTTTTGCCCGAGATATGTCTAATGTCAGTCGTGAATTGCGAGATGTAATCAAGATGTCGGTGTTGTCGGGGAGAACAATTGACTTTGCGCTCATGGAAGACAAAGCAAAGTGGCTTGTGATCTGTGTAGATCACGAAATGCCGGGCTTCCAACATATGCCGGAAGTATCTGACACTTTCGTAGATTGCCAAGAGTTCTCGATCATATGGTGCGTACTTTTGTTGAGTGGGACTCAGCTTGCGCGAGAAGAACGCGAGAGGCTGCCAGAAACCATCCTTGAGCTGCTGCAATACTGCACCCATAGCCAGATCGGATGCGTCAGTAACTAATGCGATCTGTGATTCGCTTTCAGGATGAGCGAGTAATGCAGCACGGGATAGGCTTTCTTTGCAGCGATCGAAAGCTTTGAGTGTCTCTCCAGTAAGGTCGACGGGGTGGGATCCCTTCACAGAACCGACAAGCAAAGCGTTCAAAGGGGCTTGCATTTGGGCCGCGTGAGGCAAAAATCGCCTGTAAAAATTTATCATGCCCAAAAAGCGCCTTAATTGCTTGACGGTTTTTGGTGGGGGGAATTCCTGGATAGCCTGGACCTTGGACTGAAGTGGCTTTGTCCCTGCTTGGGATATATGGTATCCTACGAACTCAACTTCCTTAGCACCGAAAACGCACTTGGCTGTATTGACAAGTATGCCGTATTCCTTCATCCTGGTGAAGAGCTGATGAAGGTGATCTTCATGCTGTGCGGCGTCCTTTGAGAATACCAGGTAGTCGTCAAGATAGGCATAAATAAAATTGAGGCCCCTCGTCATTTCGTCAACAAAACGTTGGAAGGTCTGGCCAGCGTTACGAAGGCCAAAAGTCATCACCGGAAATTCGAATAATCCGAACGGTGTGGTGATGGCTGTCTTCTGGATGTCGTCGTCATGGACTGGGATCTGGTTGTACGCTTTTACCAAATCTATGGTAGAGAAGACCGTGCAACCAGCAATACTATGAGAGAAGTCATGAATGTGCCTAATAGGATAACGGTCGAGTATGGTGCGAGAATAAAGTAACCTATAGTCACTACAAGGTCGCCAACCGTTATCTTTTTTAGGCGCGAGGTGCAGCGGGGATGCCCAGGGGCTTTGGGATGGACGCGCTGTACCATTGTTCAACATAAGTTCGAATTCTGCCTTCGCGATCTTCAATTTGTCTGGAGCAAGTCTGTGGGGGGTACAAGATATAGGCGGGCCTGGTGTAGTTCGAATAAAATGGACAGTGTTGTGCTTTGGAAATGATGGCTTACCTGATGGGCGAGTGATTTCTGGGAACTGGTTCAATATTTCGTGGTACCTAGTGTCGCCTGTCATTTTTTTAACTGAATGAACATCGGTATTAGCAAGAGAGGCATTAGTAGTCAAAGTCGTTAAATTATCGATAAGGCGTTGGTTACGGCAATCGACAATTAAATTAAAATTACTTAAAAAATCAACGCCAATTATCGCTTTGGTTACATTTGCAACTATAAAGCGCCACTGAAAGCTACGCCTTAATCCTAAATTTAAATTTAGTTCGATATACCCATACGTATCTATACTAGTCCCGTTTGCTGCACATAACTGAAAGTCCGTTTTTGAGCGTCTGTCACGGAGTGCTGTACGAGGATACACGCAGAGGTCACTGCCGGTGTCCACCAAGAATTGGGTGTTCGTGCTGCGGTCAGTGACAAATAGGCGACGTGAAGAGGTGGGGCAATCGTCAGCCGCCATTAGCCGCCATTAACCGCCAAATTTCGCGTGGTACCAGCATACGGGATATTTGCTATATCTGGAATTAGACCTGGTTCTGCTGCGTGAAAGCGAGCGACGGCGTTGGGGTCTGGAACGATCTACGATCGTCGAGCTTCATGGCGAGGCGTTCCACCATCTTACGCAACTCTGCAATCTCGCTGGAAGATCCACTGCTGGTGGTTGGCATTAACGTAGCAGCCACGGTGCGGGTGGTAGTTATCTCATGGATCCTGTCTGCAAGGTCAGATATCTGTTCAAGGGTCTGACTTGTCTGCGATGCCAGTACAGTTTGTAGGTCCTTGGGTAGACGGTTACTCCAAATTGATCTTAGAAATTCTTCGGGTACTGCAGGTCCAGCCAAATCTTGCAGGTGCCTTAGGAACTGAGACGGTTTACGATCTCCAAGTTCCTCATGAGTCAGGAGTTGTTTGACCTTGAGTTCGTGAGAGGCTGAGAGTCGTCGAATCAGTTCGGTCTTAATTTTCTCGTACCGGTTTCTGGCCGGGGGGTTAACGATAATGTCTTTAACGGCTTTTGCGTCATGAATTTCTAGGTTTGTGATAACATTATTAAATTTTATATTGTCATCAGTTATGTCAAAATTTTCGAACTGACCTTCGAGGAGCGCAAACCAAATATCAGGGTCATCCGGTGAAAACTTCGGAACCTTCAAATTCACGTGCCGAGTATCGGATGACGTATTTCCGCGGTCAGTGGAAACGCGCACTTTCTTTGTTCGGCACGTGGCAACGTTCCCAGCTCTTGAATCCGCGCTCTTCGCTGAATCGCTACTGTCGCACATCTTGCTTTCGTTCACGATCGGGGTCACCAATTTGTAGGTATATAAATGCAAATGTTAGTAGATAGGTAGGTACCTTAGTGATTGAAGCAATCCTTGAATCTTAACGACACTGTATATTCACACACTAACACCGTTATAATATACGTTTACAACACAATACAGAAGGAGTACAGTTTTCATACACAACACGAAGAATAACAATGAGTAAGCAAATCGCTGAGAGAGCAAGTTAGGTATCGAGCGGAAGCGACAAGCGACACAGGTGCGCGGGAGAGGTCCGTGGCTCGACTAACTACTGAATCCACGAATTCGTCGGCTGCCGCGCCGCGCCAATGGTCACGCGCAAGGTGTGTGGTGCGCGCGTCACACCGTCGTGTGTGTTTCCAAAGCACAGCAAAATAATTTATTAAATAAATATTATAATATTAATCATACGTTATTACATATGAATAAATGATAGGTATTTTTATACTGAAATAACTTTAAGTCAATATGTAGTATTAAGTAAATGAATAGAAGTGCCTATATAATAGGTCTTTACCTATGAAACTGCCGTTTTGCCGTACTGGCCATTTCAAATGAAAATATTTTTTTTTGACTGATAATTCTAATTTCAAATTAATTTTATTTGACAAACATGGAATTCTTTTTCTAAAATCGTCATTTGTTTAATAGTTAGTGTTTTGTTTTCAACGCATTCGAACATTTTTCGTCATCATAGATAAGTTAAAAATTCGAGTAATTATGGCAGCAAAGCGGCACAAGCGGCACGCAACATCAACGACTTCTCCAGGTCCAGACGTCGTTATTGGTTTACCCGCTTCCGTTCTGGAAATTTTGCCCTGAAAAATGAACCCCGTGCTCGTCCGAAAACTTTGGTCGACAATGACGAATTAAAGGCAATTGTGGAAGCTGATGAAACTCAATCCACGGCTGAATTAGCAGAAGCTTTCGACGTTAGCATCAAAACAATATTGGTCCATTTGCGTCAAATTGGCAAGGTAAAAAAGCTTGACAAATGGGTACCCCACGAACTCAATGACCGCCAGCGCGAAGTACGCGTGGAGACGCGCCTTGCACTGCTCAGCAGGCATACAAATGAAGGAATTCTGAACCGCATTGTTACTTGTGACGAGAAATGGATCCTGTTTGACAATCGTAAGCGCTCAGCAAGTTGGTTGGACTCTGGTTCAGCACCCAAACAATGCCCTAAACGAAAACTTACCCCTAGAAAAGTGATGGTCACTGTTTGGTGGTCTAACGCGGGTGTAATTCATCACAGCTTCTTGCCAAACGGGACAAGCAGTGTACTGTGAAGAACTGAACACAATGATGGAGAAGCTCGCACGTCTCCAACCAGCTTTGGTCAATCGTTCGGCTCCACTGCTCCTGCACGACAACGCGCGACCTCATACTGCACAGCAGACGGTCTCCAAGCTACAAGAGTTGAGGTTGGAACTTCTCCGTCATCCGCCGTACTCACCAGACCTTGCGCCTACAGACTTCTACTTTTTCCAGAATTTGGATAACTTCTTGGCGGGAAAAAAATTCAATACCCGAGAGGCAGTACAAAATGCCTTTGAAGAATTTGTTGCCTCCCGTCCAGCTGATTTCTTCAAGAAAGGCATCAATAAGCTACCAATGCGTTGGCTAAGATGCATTGATTGCATGGGTGATTATTTTGATTAATAGAAATAAAAAATATAAAAAAAAATTACGCTTCATTTATTTCGTGAAAAACGGCAATTTCATAGGTAAAGACCTAATAAATAAATTAAATAGATTATATTATGTAAAAATATGTATGTACTATTAGATTAAATATGATTATATAAGATAAGAAATGATATAAGTAAATCTGTAAGTACATAATTATAGTAGGTAAAATAAGTAGCCTACAGATTATTAAATTGTAAGTATATAACAATACTTCCTGAACGGCCTCCTCAAACGCAGTGAGCGCATCTTTTTTTTTTTTTTTTGTTCCCCTCCGCGGGAAGGGCAGGAGGATAAAAATGCTCTGACGCATACTCTGGCGCGATTCCAAAGTTATGTGGGACTCGTCCCGACGCCTACCAGAACCATACCCACTAAAAAACCCCCTGTCGGCTCGTGCATTTTTGCCACTCAGCCTTCATCTGAGCGACGGCCAATTGGAGAAAGAGGCCGCGCTAGCGGGGCCCTTAAGGGGTCACCCGCTGGGTTTTCCGGGTCACCCGCACTGAAGGTGCTCAAAACAAATGAAAAGTAAATAATAACATTAAAAATTGACAATAAAATTAAATTTGCATTAATTCAGATTTACGTTAGAATTAGAATTTACGTTAGAATTAGAATTTGCGGCCTGAAGGGCCTCGAGATCTAAAGTTAATTGCGTACGTTCGCTTGTGTGCGCGTTTCTCGGCCTAGCGACTTTGTATACCGAATCTAAGACAGGAGCAGTATAAGAGACTGAATTTCGAACTAGTGGATTGGGATGGGATTCGGCTCGTTTGAAGAACGATTCTGAGAGTGTTTTTAGGTACTGTTGAACTGTAGGTAGTTCAAGATCTCTGTGCAGGTCCGCATTGCGCACGTACCAAGGTGCGTTTGTGGCCCTGCGACAGAAGAGGTTTTGAACCACCTGCAGCTTGTGCAGGACGGAGGGTTTGGCGTGGGCAAAGACTGGCGAAGCATATGACATGACTGGTCTAACGCAGACCTTGTAAAGCGTACGTTTATTTCTGAAGGACATTTTACTTTTTCTTCCTAACATACTGTAAAGCCGGCCTAGGTAAAAACGTGCAAGTTTCATTACTCTATCGACGTGAGGGTTGAAAGAAAGCGTCTGGTCTAAGATGACGCCTAAATATTTAGTACTGCGCTTCCAGGGGATGGGAGTGCCTTGCATTCTCAATTGGAGATTGTCGGGGATACGACTGCGTCTGTAGTCGAAGTAAACCGCAGCGCTCTTCTCTGGGTTCACATCGATACGCCATTTTTTGAACCAAGCACCGAGGGTGTTTACAGCTTTTTGAAGTCTGGTGACGAGACCCGAGGCTCTGCGGCCTTTGGTGTAAAGGGCGGTGTCGTCGGCAAAGAGAGCGAGTTCGACGACTTTCGATGGAATGGGAATGTCGTTAGTGTATACGGAATACAAAAGAGGGGCGAGGACTGAGCCTTGAGGGACTCCAGCCTTTATGGGACGAGGCGCGGAGAGCGTGCCTTCATGTTTGAAGCGAAACGTGCGGTCTTTGAGAAACGACGCGATTATCCTAACTAGGCGAGCCGGTAAGCCTATTTTATAGAGTTTATAAACGAGACCGCTGTGCCAGACTTTGTCGAAAGCCTTGGCTACGTCAAAGAAAACTGCGATCGTTTTCTTTCTTTTCGGATAGAAACCGTCGAGTATGTACTCGACGATTCGATGGACTTGCTGAGGGCAGGAGTGCTTAGCGCGAAAGCCGAACTGGTGGGGAATTATGAGAGGATCGCCGTCCGTTGGAAACAGATGGTTCCGCATTCGAGAGAGTATGAGTCTCTCGAGAAGTTTAGACATTGCCTTGAGGAGGCTGATGGGTCTGTGATTAGCCGGGATATTAAGAGGTTTACCCGGCTTGGGTATGCCTATGACTGTCGCTTCTTTCCAAGCTTTTGGAAAGTAGCTAAGGTCGAAGCAGGCATTGAAAATGATAGCTAACAAGGTAAGCACCTGTTGAGGCAGGTGCTTAAGTGCGTGGTTGGATATACCATCTGCACCCGGAGCCTTTCTGGACTTTTGACTTTTGATGAGAAGCGAGATTTCATCATTAGAGACTGTGACAGGGTCGGCGGTGATGGGGAGAGAGTTTCTACGGAGAACTTCGGCCTCCACCGCTTTGATGTGATTGGGATTTGCGGGTTGCGTGCTGGGCGAGCATTGAGACGCAACGCTGTCAGCGAAGCATTCGGCTTTCTCTTCGTCTTCGAAGGCGATAGAGCCATCGGGACGAGTGAGAGGAGGGACGTGAGTGGCGGCGTCTACGCGTAAGGCTCGGGCCATTCGATAATACGCTTGGTGGGACGGGGAGATATTCGCCATGAGATCGTTCATCTGGGCGTCTCGGAGTTCCGCGAGGCGGGATCTAACTTTGCGTTGTAGCTGATTCGCAGCTGTTCTAAAGGCGGGCGTGGGATATTTCTTGGCTCTCCGGAGAGCCGCGTTCTTAGCTTTAATAAGATTGCTAATGGCTAAGGGAAGCGTGGGTTTGCCTTTCTTAGCAACCTTTTCGTTTACACTGATGGCTGAGTTGATAGCATCAGTGAGAGAATTTACTAACGAATCTATTTTATCCGGGCTATCTAATTGATCGGGCGAGATCGCGAGCGGAGAGTTTGGGGCCTCTAAGGCAGAAACTATCGTATTTTTAAAACCTTTCCAGTCGGTAAAGGTCTTAGGAGGAGTGACGTTAACGTTAGGCGGTCCTAGCAAGAGGGAGACGGGGCGGTGGTCAGAACCTAGGTCATCGAGCGGTTCGATAGACCTGAGGTCGAGGTTGATATGTTTGACGATTGCAAAGTCGAGGATGTCCGGAGAGTGGTTCGGGTTGTCGGGATAGTGAGTGGGAGTGATAGGGGAGACGACGTCTAAGTCGAGTAAGTTGGTGATGTCGAGGAGAGTTATACCGCTTTGGTTGGTTGATAGGCACGTCCAGTCAGTATGTTTGGAGTTAAAGTCTCCGAACATAATGACTGAACGGCCGAGGGCGAGAATGGTCTCAAAGTCGCTGCGGATTGGTCTGGTACCACAAGGTATGTAGACTGAGGCTATGATGATGGTCGGATGACCACTCATAGCCAATCTACACACGGTGGCTTCCATGTTGAGGAGAGGAGGGGTAGGGAGAGGACAGCAATGGAATCCTCTTTTGTAGTAGATAGCAGTGCCGCCGAAACCGTCGCAGTTAGGCCTATCGTTACGTGTAAACGCGTATTTAGGAATAACGAATCCCCTGGTGCGATTAGGAGTGAGCCATGTCTCCTGGAGAAGTAAAAGGTCTGGGTCGTTGTTCTGAAGGAACAGTTTGAGCTCGGGAAGGTTGGTGCTTAGGCTACGAACGTTAAAGGATATTAGGGATAAGCCCTTGGGTTTGATACGACAGGACGCGGGATTCGCGGGTCTAGACATTATAATTTACTTATTTACGAATTTATGCAAAAATAAAAATTTATAATGAACTTAAAAGCGAGTGATGCTCGGCTAACGCAAATAAACGCTCTTGAGGAGAGCGGGCGGCTCGCAGTTTGCGTGCGAGTATGGAGATTTCATTAATGTCTACATTTTGGATGACATCGAATACGGTCTTCATGTCCTCAGCCAACGACGACTGAGGTGCAGAAGACGGAGCGGTACGCGGCCCTACGGAAGCTACGGGAGCTGGGATGGGTCGGGAAGGTGCAGGCGGGACTGCCGGACGCTGCCTCCAAGACAGAGCCGGAGTAGGCGTCAGTTGAACGGGCTTTGCTTCCGGGGGACCCCGGTTGCGCAGCGGCGGGAAGTTAGAGGGAGTGAGTGGCGGCGCCGGTTTAGGCGCGACCCTCTTGACGGTGGAGCGCGGAGCGCGCGGGCAACCCCTGTAGTTAGCTGTGTGGCTGGACTGGCCGCACAGCACACAGGCAGGGGGGGAAGTGGATTCAGGAGTGCGAGTGCACTCCTTAGTGAAGTGGGGGTCCAGGCACTTTACGCACCTGGGGGGAGCTGAACAGTTAGCCGCTGCTTGGCCGTATAGCTGGCAGCGGTGGCACTGCCCAGGGTGACCGCGGGGGACCGTGGGACGCTCGACGGAGATGTTCGAGAGTCCGCAGATTGTGCGAGCCTCTTTGAAAATCTCCTTCGAGTTGGGAGTATTTGACAGGATTACTAAGGCTAAAGGAAAACGCCTACCGCGGTTGGAGTGCATCTTGTGCACTGCTGTGACCGGGAGACCCTGAGACTTAAGGTCCTCGAGAATGTCTTCGTTGCTGAGTTCGAACGGGACACCCCGTAGTACTGCGCGGATCTTACGCTCCTCCGGGAGGGCGTAGGTGTGAAACGCGATTTGATTTAGCGAGAGTAGCCTAGTGAAAGACCGGAAGTCGTCGACGGTTGCTAATTGGATTTTGATTGTATCGCCAGCGTTGGCGGCTTTTAAGTAATTGATTTTGTGCACTTTGCACAAGTTGGAAACCGCGGTCCAGCGCGCCTTTTCACGCAGGAATACGGGCGGAGGGAGCTGAGGCTTCGGCGGGACGGGAGCGCAGCGCGTCGCCGGCTTCGCTGTGACCGACGGAGACGCGGTTACTACGGGCGATTTTAACGGCGCGGGGGCTGGTGTTGAAGACACCGGGGAGGGCTCGGGTATTGAAGATACCGAAGCTTTCTTAGAGCGCTTCTTGGAGCGCTTGGCGACAAGTTGAAAGACGGGCTCAGGAGAGCCGGTTAAGGTGACGGCATCTGACGACGCGTCAGACGCGGGTTCGGAGTCGCTCCCGGGAGCGGTACGCTTACGACGCGACGCGTGAGATGATGTGACCGATTCGCAGTCCATCTCGGACGAGGCGGGAGACGCGGGAGAGCTGAGGACCTGAGGGGTCTGAACGTTGGTGGCCTGAAGGGCCGGGGTTGAGGCCTGAGGGGCCGGGGACGCGATAGTTGCCTGTAAGGCCTGCGTTAGGATGTCATCTGATATGCTGACGCCGGACGCTACGAGCGTCCAGAGCAGCCAGAAAAACAGCCCGAGCTTCGCGAACCACTATCGAATTTAATCGACCGCGGTAAGCTCAGCTCTGTTGTTGCTGTGCAAGAGACCGACTTACTTGCAGCCGATCGAAACCGACCGCAGAGTAAGCCCTAAAGAGGCTAACAGCGTATGAGTATTGCTACGAGTTGACGTCGTGAGACGACAATCGTGACTCAACTGCTGGAGCGACCGCGAACACGTCCGAGCGGGGCCGGACGCAGAACGGATCTGAGAGTGGCGTTTGAGTATTGATACGAGTGGAGTCGTGAGACAACAATCGTGACTCGGCAGCCGGGAGCGACCGTCAACACGTCCGAACGGGTTCGGACGCAGATCAGGTCTTAGCGCATCTTCTGGCGATGCAAACTATATCCCCTTGAGCTGGTTCTTAATTTGTTTGTGTGGTGTTTAGGAAGTAGTAGTTCGTCTTGACCGCAGATTGCGTGGGTTTGTTGTCGGAGAAAGGCCTGCATTGATCCTACTTTTATTTCTTTAGGGAAGTGATATTAAACACCCCGTTAAGGAGACAAAAATAGAAAACAAGAGGTTGAAAAATGTATTTTTCCTTTCGTAGGCATTGACTGGCGCTCCGTTTTAGGACCATGTTGATAAATCCAAGATTCGTCACCTGTTATGATATTGATAACGTGGTGGGAAGATCCTGTTTTGCGCACCCCCTTCCCTAACCGGGTGTTGCTCGGTGTCGGATGAAGGCTGCATAGCATTCCCAGCCGTGAAGGTGGTTTTTAGTGGGTAGGTGCCACTTTGGTGAGACCCACATCAGGTATGCATTACGCATTTACCACCTCCCTCCCCACGGAGGGTGCCTGCTTAGGCGTAAAACTAAAAAAAACTTAGAAATCCAGTCTATTGCAAGCATCCATTCAAACACGAGTCTACTGCAAGCATCCAATCAAGAAAGAAGAAGTCCTCAAGCTGAAGTTCTCAAGCCGAAGCCCTCAAGCTGAGGATTGCACTGAACTCGGTGCGCCATCGCGGGCGGGGCCCTGCGCTAGCCTTACTGCGCCTGATGCTGCCTGCGACTGATGCTGCCTCCGCCTGAGCGCCAGCCGGCGCTTGAGCGCCCTCGCCGTTGGAGCTTTCGCGGTGACTTGTAAAAGTCCGCGTAACAAAAAGTATTACGTGACAGCAGATCCATTTTTCTACGACACAATTAGTTCCATAATGCTGGTAAACATTTTAAGAGGACATTTTAAATTTGGAGCAAATATATTTTTTCCAAATAAATTATTATTTTTTTGGCAAACCGTTCTGAGTGGCCTGGTATTGCGTAAAAAAGTTGCAAATGTGTTATTGCGCCGTCTTATAATCCTTTAATGCAAATTGAATCCGTATATGTGCGGGATTGTTTGCGTGAGGGTCGATGGGAGCAAACATCTTAGTTCCAAAGAATAACTCGTTACTAAGAGTGTAGAACAGTACGTTGGGTTTGATTTCATCATCACTTCCTCTCAGATGATAGGAAGACAAATGCCTACCAATTAGTAATAAAAAAGAAGAAATAGGTATTAAGTGTAAACTATAAATGTCTATTCAAAGATAGAAACTATATTGAAGCAATATCAGCTTATCTCAAGACTTTCGTAGAATTGAGTCCCATTCATTACGACAAAAGCATATATTATAATAACGTACAAGCGTTTTATCAGCAAATAATTGCTTCTAGAGAGTCAGAGATTGAGTAAGAAACATCCAAATACAGAAACTCCACATTGGTCAGAGCAGAAAACCAGCGGGCTAGTAAGCATAGCCTGCGCTACAAATCAACGAGTGGCTCTCTATAAAATTTATAATAAAAAAGGAAAATTATCGAACGCCATTTTGAGAATAATAAAATTGTTATGAAAGAAAAATATTTTTTTTATTAAGTGCCTCATACCATTTATTTACTGGAAAGCCAACAAATTAATGAAGCAATAGTTAAAACACAATTGTAAAACATTGCTACAATAATTTCATTTTAGGCATATTTTGATACCCTCGCCTGAAATGTTAAACACATAGGGTGTGTTCGATTGGTAAGGAAATATCCGGATATTGTTTAACTTAGTGCGCCCCGAGCTCCGGGGCTGTCGACTCGAAAATATTTATTACCTTAAGTTTACTTCTGGTAACGATTTCATTTGAAGCTAAACACGAGAACTCGTTGATTAGTTCAGCGAGAGTAGCGCTTTCATGGATGGATGCTTTCTTGGGGAAATGTACATTTGGTTTTTGGAAATTTCTTTTTTTGGATGTAGGTAATTGTTACATGTATGTTTTTAAAATGTAGTAAGGCTTTTTTTGCCTTTGTTAGAGTAAATTTTTTAAAAGTAATATTAGGCTTCAATTACGGTCTATGTAAAAAATGATGGGGTTCTTTGAAATGAGTGGACTGTAATCTTATTATCACCTTTAAAGGAATTTATTACGAGAAAAAGGTTACAACTTGATGTATTGAATCGATGGTTATTTATGCGCACACGTCCACGCAGCGGCGCGGTATTATGTCGCACGTTCGTTGCCCGACTGACTCGGCGCGGCGACCGGTTTCGCTTGCTCGGCGGGGGCTGCCGGTGAACCCGTTATTTCTGTTTGATGCGTTAGTAGCTCGAACATACTCCTCCCGTTGAAGAGACTTGGTCTTCAATAGTAATAGGTAGCGGCACAATAGTGTTGAAGGCTCTCCGTACCACTCCCTTGCGTGTGAAGACATCTGCGACACGCCCGACGCCATCTCTACCTGCAATCACTCGCTGAATACGACCAAGAGGCCATAGTAATGGAGGAGTATTATTCTCCTTTATAAGCACGAGAGTTCCTTTGACGAGCGTACCCGTAGAATGACGCCATCTTGTCTTCTCCTGCAGCCACATAACATATTCTTTCGAGAACCGTTGCCAGAAGTGCTGCTTTAGAAAGTCAATTCGACGAAAACGCTGGAGACTATTCACGTTGATGACATCAGCTAATTGTTCACTTGGCAGCGTGACTAAAGAACGTCCAATAAGGAAATGGGCTGGAGTTAAGGGTGCAAGGTCGTTAGGGTCACTGGAAATGGGTACCAATGGACGGGAGTTCAAAATTGCCTCTATTTGACTTAAGCAAGTTATCATTTCTTCAAATGTCAAATGTGTCAAACCTAGAGTACGCCTTAGGTGATACTTTACTGACTTGACTGCCGATTCCCAAAGCCCACCAAAATGTGGTGTGTAAGCAGGGATAAAAGAAAAGTTTATGGCTGGATCAATACTTTGAAGTTCAAGATCATGTGAAAGTAATCGTGCCAATTCATTAAATGCGCCAACGAAAGTAGTGCCATTGTCAGAAAACAAATTTCGTGGTTTTCCACGACGAGCAATAAATCGGTTGAAAGCTGCAAGGAAAGCCTCTTTCGTCATGTCAGACACGAGTTCCAGATGGACTGCTCTTGTAGCCAAACACACAAAGACGCAAATAAAAGACTTAACTAATTTACAGCCTCTACCTTTCCGATCTGCTATCATAATTGGTCCGGCGTAGTCCACGCCTGAATTTAGGAAGGGAAACTCGAGCTGGACGCGTTGCTCCGGAAGGTTTCCCATAATTGGTTGGATCGTATTAGCCTTGACTCTACAGCATTTTACACATTGTAGTGAAATTTTTTTCGCTAAATTCCTACCACCGATGGGCCAGTATTGTTGACGGATTGTAGCTAGCAGAAGTTGTGGCCCCGCATGAAATAATTTAGTATGAAACATTCTGAATAAAATTATTGTAATGTGATGAGAACTAGATATCAAAATAGGATGTTTAATGTCATAATCATAGAACGAATTATTCAGTCTACCGCCAACTCGAATAACTCCATGCTCGTCTAAAAAAGGTGAAAGGGACAGATATTTATTTTTGGGCGGTAACGGTTTACCTAATTTTAGTAACTTACATTCCTCTGGAAAGGAATCTTGTTGAGAAATTTTCATTAACGTGCAAGACGCACTCGTGAGTTCTTCAGGAGTAAGTGAACCTTGCCGTTTCATACCTTTACAAATATTTACAAAACGCAAAATGTAGCATATAATACGCTGTAGCTTTTGGAAACTTGAACATTTTAAAATACTATTCATGATTGAGTTTTGAGTTGAATATAACTGCTCATCGACATGAAATGATTTCACCATTTCCGGTAACTTATTTGAAATAGATGATGCTTTGGGAAACTTAGGCCAATAAGAATCGTCCTTTTGTAAAAAATCTGGTCCTGACCACCATAACTTAGACTCGCATAACTTGTCTGCTGCTAGTCCACGTGAAGCGAGGTCTGCGGGGTTTTCAAGTGAAGGTACATACCTCCACTTATATTCACCTACAGTCTCTTGGATTTCACTCACACGATGACGAACAAAAGTTTTCAATTGCATCGTCGAAGATGCCAACCAACCAAGGACAATGGTAGAGTCACTCCAGAATATACAATCACTAAAGGTTAGTGTGAGTGATTGAGTGACCTTCTGAAATAAGCGAGCTCCTAATAGAGCTGCGCAAAGCTCCAGCCTGGGTATAGTCGTGGATTTAATTGGCGAGACTCTACTCTTGGAAGTTACTAAGTGAGTGACGTACGAGCCATTTGACATCGAGCTTCGGATATAAACGCATGCTCCGTATGCTCTTTCCGACGCATCTGTAAATATATGCAATTGTAGTGTTAATGGTGAGTCACACGTTACCCATCGGGGTATTTCGATATTATTTAAAGAAGGCAGAGTGTTTTGAAATGTCAACCAAGCATCTTGAATGTTGTCTGGAACCGGATCGTCCCATGAACATTTAGACGACCAAAGTTGTTGCATTACTAACTTGGCTTCTACTATACTTGGAGTAACTAGACCAAGAGGGTCAAAAATTTGCGCAATGATCGACAATATTTTCCTTTTTGTTATGGTAGTATTAACAGAAATATTTATTGTAAATGAAAATGTATCATGAGCACAATTCCAGTTTAGACCAAGAGTCTTAGACAGTTCATTTTCGCTTAGATTTACGCGATCGCTAGCGTTGGTAGAGCCGCATAGAGCTTCTATTAGTTCTATAGAGTTGGATTGCCACTTGCGTAACTTATATTTAGCGGATTGAAGAACTGAAATGACTTCCTGGCACTGGAAGAGTACTTCAGGAACTGAAGAGCCACCTGAAAGATAGTCATCCACATAAAAGTCTCGACTTATCGTAAACTGCAACCGCGGGTCAGCACATTCGTTACCTAATTGTATTAGACATCTGGTAGCTAAAAATGGCGCAGAAGCTGTTCCGTACGTTACAGTGTTCAATGTGTACGATTTCAATGGCTCGTTAGACTGTTTTCTCCACAATATTTGTTGAAGAGGGCGTTGTTTCTCATCAACTAAAGTTTGCCGATACATTTTCTCGATATCGGCTGCTACAACTATTTTGTGTTGACGAAAACGTATTAATATAGATAATAAATCGTCTTGTAGAGTAGGGCCTACCATTTGTATTTCGTTGAAGGATTTTCCTGAAGTGGTGATTGCCGAAGCATCAAAGACCACTCGGAGTTTAGTAGACGTGCTCGATTCTTTGAGAACCCCATGATGAGGAAGAAAGTACGTTGGGCCAGAATATGTTGATGGGTGCTCATTTACTGACATGTGCCCTAGTTCAATATATTCGTCCATAAAATCAACGTACATTTTCTTTAAATTTGGATTTTTTGCCAGTCGTGATTCTAGTGAAAGGAAACGTTGTTTGGCTCTTTTGTATGAGTCACCTAGAGTACTGGGGTCGTCTTTTAACGGAATACGTACCGTAAAACGACCTTCAGAAGTGCGATGTGTAGTTTGTTTGAACAATTGTTCACACGCTCTTTCTTCAGCAGTAAACTTATGTTTAGAAGGAACTGAGTCTAACTGCCAAAACTTCGTAAGATCTATGGTTGGATTATTCGAATCATACGCAAACAAACCAGTACAGGTGGACGACATTTTTTGCGTTTGCTCAAAGGCACCTGATATAATCCAACCTAGTTTGGATTCAAATAGAGTAGGTTTATTCTTACCTAGTTTTAAGCGATTCGCGCCTAAAATTTCCCAAAACATTTCCGCGCCAACAAGGATGTCGATGGACGACGGGAAGTTAAACGACGGGTCGGCTAGACGAATGCCATCAGGTAAAGATAATTCGCTTACATCAATAAGCATGTTCGGTATAGACGAAGTTATTTTTGGTAAAACGAAACAGTCAATGTTAAATTCGTAATTAACATTCAATGACCGTAGAGTTATAGAACACGATTTTGAAATAGTACTAGACTGATTGTTTAGACCGGCTACTTTTGATTGAATATTAGTTAGATTCAAAGCGAGCTTACGTGAAAAGTCTTGAGAGATAAAGTTTGCAGTACTCCCGTTGTCTAGCAAAACTCTAGCTTGACGGAGCTTGCCTCTACCATCTACGACATTCACGAGAGCTGTGGAAAGTAAAACAACACGAGATTTAATAGACTGATTGATAGTGAACGCAACATTAGGGGTAGAAAGACTTTCAAGTTCCTTATCTACATGCAGTAAAGTATTGTGCTTATGCTTGCAATATTTACAGTGACTAAATTTACACTTAGATGAAACATGGCCTGGTCGAAGGCAATTATTACAAACTTTCAGTTGATTTGCTTTAGTTATGCGTGAATGGATAGCAAGTTCTTTAAATTCCTTACAAGAATATAGAAAATGAGGACCGTGACACAAAGGACATTGAGGGCTAGAACTTTGAGATAATACTTCAGTAATGAAAGTTTTAGATTTAGGATTAGAAAAGTTGATCATATCTTTCTTACCTTTGACCTTTGACTCTTCGAGGGTCTCGAGTAAATCCGCTCTATTTGATAGAAAATTTGTAAATATTGTTAAATTCGGTGGTTGTACAAGGTTGTTCCTATGCTGCTCCCACTCTCGGTTTGTAATAGTATCTAATTTGGTAGACATCATATATATGATGAGCGTATCCCAATATTGCACGGGTTGATCTAAAGTTGAAAGAGCTCTTAAGTTTTTATTAGTCACGTCAATGATATGGCGTATTCCACGACTAGATTCCTTTTGTAAAGGCTCTATTATAAAAAGGGCTTGGACGTGGTTGTTCACAAGTAACCTTTTATTGTCGAAACGTTCGCAGAGCAACTTCCATGCCGAATCATAATTATCCGACTTAAAATCTAAGTTGTCAATAACTAATAAAGCGCTACCTTTTAATGATGCACGTAAATAGTGCAGTTTATTAATGTTGTCTATACTTTGATTGTTGTGAATTATAGATAAGAAAGTATCCCTAAATTCCAACCAATTATGATAGCTACCGGAAAATTTTGGTAAATCTATTTTTGGCAAACGTATAGAATTGTGAACATGTGTGTGAGTACAAGAACCCACCTGGGACTCATTGTCTTCTGCTCGCGCCAACAACTTGCGCGCGTTGCTTGTGAGCTGCCGGGCAGATGCTACTAAGCCGTAATACAGCTTCTCAAACTCTTCCCGTTCCGAATATTGCTCGTCGGGATCATCAGCTATCGACTCCAGCTCATTCTGCAACGCGTCATATTTTTCGTATAAACTTTCGAATGTACTTAATCGATACTCTATTTCAGTAAGTTGCAAATCGCTTAACTTTTCACAGGATTTTGAAAGATTCAAGTAGGAAGCAAATTGAGTAAGCTTAGACTTTATGGATGCACGCTTTTTAATCAAATTTTTATATTCAGCCATTTTGAATGAAGAAAATATTTACAAGTTAAAGAAAGTTTCAAAAGCACAGCAATATAAATTTTGATATAAATTATGATATCAAATTTATGAAGGATTTTTAATTTTCAAATCACCCAACATAATGAAAAAGGAAAAAAAATGCGTAAACTTAAACCACAGTTAAACGTATACAAAATGAAAAAAAAAATCAAGTAAGCAAACTCATAGAAATAATATTTGCTAATTTTTTTTGGCAGGCGCAAACTGATTGGTGGTATGGGTAGTTAAAAAAAGTTAAAATTATAATAAGTGTAATGGATCAAGCAAAATCTTAATGAAACTAGGTAAATTTATGATTTAATGTTGTATGTTATGATGAGCGTTGAAAGTATGATTTGCGAATGAAGTTATAGTAAATACTACATGAAACTATGAATTTTTAACGGCAATTAATGAACAATGGATATGAAAAATGGAATTATTTTTGTAAATGAATATGAAAAAAGGAATTGGAACGGTCTTACTTGTACTATGCCAACAAATATTTTCTTCAATTTGTGAGATTGTTGCGTATAACGTAGTTTTTTGATCGTAACGTAGTACGTAGATTGACACGTAGTTGTTCTTTGTCGTCCCGTAGACGCGAAGTCAAAATACTATTGTCTTCGTAGACGCCTCCTTGATGCACGCCAAAGAATCTTCTAACAGGAATCGGGCCGGGAAACAGCTGTTTACTAGTCTTTATCTTCGAAAAAATTCCTTTGTTCTCCTCGGGTCCAAAGTCCTCGGTAAAAGGACCATGTAAAAAATGAATCCGGCTCGAAGGACCATGTAAAAAATGATGGGGTTCTTTGAAATGAGTGGACTGTAATCTTATTATCACCTTTAAAGGAATTTATTACGAGAAAAAGGTTACAACTTGATGTATTGAATCGATGGTTATTTATGCGCACACGTCCACGCAGCGGCGCGGTATTATGTCGCACGTTCGTTGCCCGACTGACTCGGCGCGGCGACCGGTTTCGCTTGCTCGGCGGGGGCTGCCGGTGAACCCGTTATTTCTGTTTGATGCGTTAGTAGCTCGAACAGTCTATCTACTACATTAGGAACACTCCAGGCTTTTTAGCTCATCATAATGCTTAATCCTTGTAGAGTAGTTAAATGTATATTTCAGCTTCATTTATTTATTTTAATATCTTCATTGTAATTTCACTTTAATACCAACTGCTTTAAAAACGGCCCAGCACAGTTCTGTCAAAAAGGAATTCAAATTAAGAATACACCAAAGTATAAAGGAATTAAACCATGAAGCCGCAAGTGTCTGCGGAGATGGATCAAAGGCAATGGCGAAAAGTTTATTTGTTTATTATGGAAGCAGCGGGTATTTGCATGGCAGCCAGAAAGGAATAATATCGTTGATATTGGAAAACTTGGGACAATATTTGAGCCCCGTATAGCTTATAACCTCTGTTGAGACCAACATGTAGATATATTTCTTTCGTAAGATAGGATTAGCAATTGATTAGCAAAGAATATTTATTTAAATAAGAAATTATTCAATTTCACTTTTTTTTTAAACTTAAACCAAAAATAGAACAATAAACAAATAAAGTACAACTAAATTAAATTTAGTTATTATATTAAATTATGAGGGTATTTTGACATAGCCTCATTGTTAGCTTGACTTTATAAAAAAATTTTTAGTTATACCTGTAAACAAGATTAAACCTTACCTCATCTTCAACCTTAAGTTCTTAGTTGTAAGAGGTACAGTTTAAAGTTGTTAAGCGTAACTTGTTTATTTAGTTTTTAGTAAATTATGTAGAAAAAAAAACTTCTTTATCGGCATAATGTGTCGTACAAATCAATAATTTACCGCCGATAAATATGTATAAAAACAGAAACATCTATAAAACTACAGGCAAAACTACTCATTTGATGGAAGAAATGTAAGTATGAGGTTAATAATAATGTGTAGAGCCTTTTGAAATTGCTAATCTTTACAGTAAGTTGGGTAATAGTCCACTGTTTTGTATTTATGAAATGAAATGAAATATTTATTTCTCAACATTGACAATTACTTGTTCTTTTTGACGTCAAATAAAACATGACTACCAGTTCGAAAAAACCTTCGTGAAGAAGAACTGGCAAGAAACTTCCGTTCAGCAACCCGAGTCTTATCCTTTAACGTAAGAGTTTACGACAATTTCGTATTTAGGCTATGAAAGAAAGATTCAAATGATGTCAACAGTATTTCTTTGTTAATCCGATATAAATCTACAAAAATACAAACAGTTCTCTCCTGTTCAAAAAAGTAAAATTAATTATCCAAATATTTTTCAAGTCTAGTGTTGGTCGGCCAGTTGCCAAAGCAAATAGTTTTTGTCTTATTGAATATTCATGTTTTTTTTCAAATTGCAATCATAAGAGACCATGTATCATCGTTTTAGTAATGCAACAAATAACAACCGATCTATCCACACTATTGCCTGAATATGACGAGGATATTCCCTATCGCCACTGCTACCTCAACCACCTAGCTGGCTCTCCTATTGACGCATTTACCTCTGCCACGTGTCCTAGTGCCTACATACAACAGTTGTGTGGTTATACAGAGGGTGAGTCTGTGGTCCCGGAATGGCGGACACAGTCCTGCTGTCGATTTTACCACGTGTGCATCTCAATTAGCCTGAATGCCTACCCGGCTTTTGCTTGCTCATTAACATCAACATCAACTGGTACATATCCTTCTGGCATCAAAACGTTCAATGTCATCCCCATTGACAATTCGTTACCACACTGTTCATAGCTACGACACTTTACCTACAAAATGTTGGTTTCTAATCCCCTTTTCTTTTATGGACATTACTTTTACTTACTATGGGTATAGTACTCTTAAGAATCAAGAACAATATCTTTTTGATAAACTTTTTATTACGTTAGTTGATTTCAATACATTTAAATCTACTCAAACAGCTACACGATTAGCTATCAAGTTGTCATACTTTTAGGAATAGAATGCCACTCTTTTGTAAATACACAAGTTAGTAAATACATAAATTATAGGTGTACAAAATAAAATGAATGATTACACACTCCTTTTCTGTGTCCAGCCCTCCACAGCCCCAGGTCGACTAAATTATCCTGGAACGCGTACTTTACTAGGCTATTCGGACTTATATAGCTCCAATTGTGGCATACATATTTGGTATTGCTCTTTAAACACCATAAAAAAATGCTGTTTTAAATCAAGAACTACTTAACTTCAAAGGTTCGAGTCTGGCCGGGGCATTCATTTGTGTAATGCACACACATGTTTGTTCTCGGGTCATTGTTTTTTTGTATTTATACATGTATGTTTATCCTGGGTTTCCCCCCCCCCCTTTCGCTGTATGGTCAGCCATAACACAAGCTCTGCTTACTTTGGGGCCATGCAGTTGGTGTGTTTGTCTGGGGATTTATTATTATTATTAACGTACCATTTTACAAGGAAATATTGCCTGGCCATTGTATGCCCAAAACTCTAGGACTTACACCAAGTAATTGCACTTAAGACAATCACTTCAGTTAATTATACTTAAAAGCGCTTACAAAAGAAGTGGGCGTTATAAGTGAATAAAAAGTAAATTAACTTAAAGTCATTTACAGTTCTTTTTTGGTATTAAATGAGTCTAAATGTGAGTAAATTGTATGGTTTCTGCAAAAATTAAGCCACCTGATGTAATGAACAGTATATTGAATGTGTTTATGAGGATAACATATCATTTTTATAGTTTTGGAATACGCCATTATTTTTTTTGTTCCCCTCCGCGGGAAGGGTAGGAGGATAAAAATGCCCTGACGCATACTCTGGCGCGATTCCAGAGTTATGTGGGACTCGTCCCGACGCCTACCAGAACCATACCCACTAAAAACCCCCTGTCGGCTAGTGCATTTTTGCCACAGCCTTCATCTGAGCGACGGCCAATTGGAGAAAGAGGCCGCGCTAGCGGGGCCCAGAAGGGGTGACCCCTTCTGGATTACATAGCACTGAAGGTGCTCAAAGCACTGAAGGTGGATACATAGCACTGAAGGTGTTCAAAATGAAAATCAAATAATTAAAAAAAATAATAAAAATTTCAAAATAAAATTGAATTAATTCGCATTTACGTTAGAATTAGGATTTACGTTAGAATTAGAATTTACGTTAGATACTTTTCTTAAGTTTTCACGATACATACTTTAAATAAACTGCAAAGATGCCGAAACGTCGAAATAATTTTAAAATTAACTAAAATATACGCGATAATATCCGGTAAAAAGTGTTTTATTTAATTTACGTTAGAATTAGTATTTGTGGCCAGAAGGGCTTCGAGATCGGCTGACAGTCTGGTGGAAGAGTACGCTTGCGCATTCCTAGGCCTAGCGATTTTGAACTTCGAATCTAAGACAGGAGTAGTATATGAGACTGAATCACGAACTAGAGGATTGGGATGGGTTTCGGAGCGTTTGAAGAACGCTTCAGAGAGTGTTTTGAGGTGTTGTTGTACTGTAGGCAGTTCAAGATCTCTATGCAAGTCCGCGTTACGCACGTACCACGGTGCGTTTGTGGCCCTGCGGCAAAAGAGGTTTTGAAGTACCTGCAGTTTGTGCAGGAGGGAGGGTTTGGCGTGGGCAAAGATTGGCGAGGCATATGTCATGACGGGTCTAACGCAGACCTTGTAAAGTGTACGTTTGTTTCTGAAAGACATTTTACTTTTTCTACCTAACATGCTATTTAGGCGGCCTAAGTAGTGACGAGCGAGTTTCGAAACTCTTTCAACGTGTGGCTTGAAAGAAAGCGTCGGATCTAATGTGACGCCTAAGTATTTAGTACTGCGCTTCCAGGGGATGGGAATGCCTAACATTCGAACGTGGTGATCGCCAGCGGGACGACGGCGTTTGTGGTCGAAGCGCATCGCAGAACTCTTTTCACGGTTCACATCGATGCGCCATTTTTGAAACCATACACCAAGGGCGTTTACGGCCTTTTGGAGTCTGGTTACAAGGTGCGGAACACTGTGGCCTTTGGTATAGAGTGCGGTGTCGTCGGCAAAGAGGGCGAGTTCGACGCTTTTCGGCGGGATGGGAATGTCGTTGGTGTACACGGTGTACAGCAGAGGGGCGAGGACTGGGCCTTGAGGGACTCCAGCCTTTATGGGACGAGGCGCAGTAAGCGTGCCTTCGTGTTTAAATCGAAACGTACGGTCTTTGAGAAACGACGCTATTAACCTGACTAGGCGATCCGGTAAGCCTATCTTGTAGAGTTTATAAACGAGACCGCTGTGCCAGACTTTATCGAAAGCCTTGGCTACGTCAAAGAAAACCGCGACTGTTTTATAACGACGCGGATAGAAACCGTCAAGTATATACTCGACGATTCGATGGACTTGCTGAGGGCAGGAGTGTTTAGCGCGAAAGCCGAACTGATGGGGAATAATGAGAGGATTGCCATCCGATGGAAACAGATGGTTCCGCATTCGAGAGAGTATGACTCTCTCGAGAAGTTTAGACATTGCCTTGAGGAGGCTGATGGGTCTGTGATTAGCCAGGACGTTCAGAGGTTTGCCCGGCTTGGGAATGCCTATGACTGTCGCTTCTTTCCATGCTTTTGGAAAGTAGCTATGGTCGAAGCAGGCATTGAAAATGATAGCTAACAAGGTAAGCATCTGGTGAGGTAGGTGCTTAAGTGCGTGGTTGGAAATTCCATCCGCACCCGGAGCATTTTTGGACTTTTGATTTCTAATGAGAAGCAAGATTTCATCATTAGAGACTGTGACAGGGTCGGCGGTGATGGGAAGAAAGTCTCTGCGAAGGACTTCGTCCTCCACCGCCTGGATGTGTGAGGGATCAGCAGGTTGCGTGCTGGGCGAGCATTGTGCGGCAATGCTGTCAGCGAAGCATTCGGCTTTCTCTTCGACTTCAAAGGCAGTAGTGCCATCGGGACGAGTGAGAGGAGGAACGTGAGAGGCGGTGTCTACGCGTAAGGCTCGGACCATGCTATAGTACGCTTGGTAGGACGGAGAGATATTCGCCATGAGATCGTTCATCTGAGCGTCTCGGAGTTCCGCGAGGCAAGACCTAACTTTACGTTGAAGCTGATTCGCAGCTGTTCTATAGGCAGGCGTGGGATATTTCTTGGCTCTCCGGAGAGCCGCGTTCTTAGCTTTAATAAGATTGCTAACGGCTAAGGGAAGCGTGGGTTTGCTTAGCAACCTTTTCGTTGTCACTGATGGCTGAGTTGATAGCATCAGTGAGAGAATTTACTAATGAATCAATTTTATCCGGGCTATCTAATTGTTCGGGAGAGATCGCGAGTGGAGAGGTCGGGGCCTCTAAGGCTGAAACTAACGTATTTTTAAAGCGTTTCCAGTTGGTAAAGGTCTTAGGAGAGGTAACGTTATCGTTAGGCAGTCCTAGCACGAGGGAGACGGGGTGGTGGTCAGAACCTAGGTTATCGAGAGGTTCGATAGACCTGAAGTCGAGGTTGATTCGCTTGACTATTGCAAAATCGAGGATATCAGGAGAGTGGTTCGGGTTGTCGGGATAGTGGGTGGGAGTGATGGGGGAGATGACATCTAAGTCAAGTGAATTTGTGATGTCGAGGAGAGCGATACCGCTGGTGTTGGTTGATAGGCACGTCCAGTCAGTATGTTTGGAGTTAAAGTCTCCGAACATAATGACTGAATGGCCGAGGGCGAGAATGGCCTCAAAGTCGCTGCGGATTGGTCTGGTACCACTAGGTATGTAGACTGAAGCTATGATGATGGTCGGATGACCAGTCATAGCCAATCTACACACAGTGGCTTCCATGTTGAGGAGAGGAGGGGTAAGGAGAGGGCAGCAATGGAATCCTCTTTTGTAATAAATAGCAGTGCCGCCGAAACCGTCGGAGTTGGGCCTGTCGTTACGAATAAACGCGTACTTAGGTATAGCGAATCCCCTGGAGCGGTTTGGAGTTAGCCACGTCTCTTGAAGAAGCAATAAGTCTGGCTCGTTGTTCTGAAGGAACAGTTTGAGCTCAGGAAGGTTAGTATTAAGGCTATGAGCGTTAAAAGATACTAGGGATAAGCCCTTGGGCTTAATACGACCGGACGCGGAATTTGCGGGTCTAGACATTATAATTTACTTATTTACGAATTTATACAAAAATAAAAATATAAAATTTATAACGAACTTAGAAGCGAGTGATGCTCGGCTAACGCAAATAAACGCTCTTGAGGAGAGCGGGCGGCTCGCAGTTTGCGTGCGAGAACAAAAATTTCCGTAATGTCGACGTTTTGAATGACGTCGAACACTGTCGTCATGTCCTCAGCCAACGACGACTGAGGTGAAGATGACAAAGCAGGACGCGGCCCTACGGAAGCTACGGGAGCTGGGATGGGTCGGGAAGGTGCAGGCGGGACAGCTGGACGCTGCCTCCAAGTTTTGGCGCGACCCTCTTGGCGGTGGAGCGCGGAGCGCGCGGGCAACCCCTGTAGTTAGCTGTGTGGCCGGACTGGCCGCAAAGCACACAGGCAGGGGGGGAGTGGATTCGGGAGTGCGAGTGCACTCCTTCGTTATATGAGGATCCAGGCACTTAACGCACCTGGGTGGAGCTGAGCAGTTAGCCACTGCGTGGCCATAGAGCTGGCAGCGGTGGCACTGCCCAGGGTGACCGCGGGGGTTGGGACGCTAGACGGAGATATTCGAGAGTCCGCAGATTGTGTGAGCCTCTCTGAAGATCTCCCTCGAGTTCGGAGTATTAGACAAGATAACTAAATCTAACGGAAAGCGCCTACCGCGGGTAGAGTGCATCTTGTGCACTGCTACAGCCGGGAAGCCCTGAGACTTAAGGTCCTCGAGAATGTCTTCATTACTGAGTTCAAACGGGACGCCCCGTAGTACTGCGCGGATCTTATGCTCCTCCGGGAGGACGTAGGTGTGATACGCGATTTGATTGATCGACAGAAGCCTAGTGAAAGACCGGAAGTCGTCGATGGTCGCAACCTGAATTTTGATTGATTCGCCAGCGTTGGCGGCTTTTAAGTAATTAATTTTCTGCTCTTTGCACAAGTTAGAAACCGCGGTCCTGCGCGCTTTTTCACGGAGGAAGACGGGCGGAGGGAGCTGAGGCTTCGATGGGACGGGAGCGCAGCGCGTCGCTGGCTTAGACGGGACCGACGGAGACGCGGTTTCTTCGAGTGACATGAGCGGCGCGGGGGCGGGTGTAGAAGACACCGGGGTTGGTTCGGGTGTTGAAGACACCGCGGCTTTTTTCGAACGCTTCTTAGAGCGTTTGGTAACTAATTGGAACGCGGGCTCAGGAGAGCCGGTTAAGGTGGCGGCGACCAACGAAGTTTCGGACGCGGCGGAGTCTGAATCGCTCCCGGGAGCGGTACGCTTCCTACGAGATGAGCGCGAGGATGAGACCGACGCGCAGTTCATATCGGATGGAACGGGAGACGCGGGAGAGCTATAGACCTGAGGGGTCTGGGCGTTGGAGGCCTGAGGGGCTGGAGTTGGGGCCTGAGGGGCCGGGGACGCGATTGATGCCTGCAAGGCCTGCGTTAGGATGTCTTTCGGGATGGAGACGCCTGCCGCAGCAAGCGCCTGGGTGAACGCGTTCGCGAAGTTAATAACGCTTAGCGAATCCATTAGGGAGGGTTGGGACAAATATAAGTATAAAATAAGTATGTCACAGGATGCCTAGTTCCTAAAAACCTAGCGAACCCTAGCGGCTAACCTCCCTACCAGCGGTAGGGGGGCTGGGGAGAATAACTTAAAATCAACCGTAGTACGCCGAAGGCCACTACCAAGAAACCTAAAAAAGGGTACGCAGGTAAAGAGTTGACCGCATTAGGGTCAACCTTTACCGACAGAAAGGACAAATACACACGAAAACACACAGATATGATAAAAATAAATATGAAAATAGGAGAAAAATAAATAAAATAGAGAAGAGAAATAAAATAAAAATAAAAGGACTAGTACAGTACAAATTCGTTGTTACCGCTACCTAGAAACCTAAAAAAGGGTACGCAGGTAAAGAGTTGACCGCGTTAGGGTCAACCTTTACCGGCAGAAAGGACAGATACACACGAAAACACACAGATATGATAAAAATAAATATGAAAATAGGAGAAAAATAAATAAAATAGAGAAGAGAAATAAAATTAAAATAAAAGGACTGGTTCAGTACAAATTCGTTGTCACCGTTAAGTATCCTTTGTACTGAAACCAGACTACTTACGCTGGGCACAACACTGCACTCAGCACAAGCACAACACAACTTAGCACAGCACTTTGAAGACTAAGGGGCTTAGTCGCAAAGAAAAATCGCACTTCGATAGCACTCAGAGGGAGTAGAAAAACCTTGAAAACCGTAGCACGGAACCAACACGCTAAACTGTGACGTCAGTAGATTGAGCGCCACGGAATATCGGGAAGGGACCGATCAACGGAGAACGGGGTCTTGCACGTCCGTACCGCGTGGCGATCGGAGCGAGAATGTTCGAATACCCCATTATTAGGTTATACTCATTTATAGTGGCTTTCCAAAATGGTGCTACTGGCCAACTAGTTCCAAACGCTTTCAGCCAAAACTTTTATAAGACCATTTTTGCTTGAAATGGTTTAATAGGTTTTGCATATTCTTTTACAAGATTTTATACAACTAATTTTAATTGTAATTATGTTCAATTAACTCACGTTTAAAAAGGTTTTAAATATATGGAATGGTAAAAGAAAAGTGGTTTTTATAAAAGAAATGTTAAAAAACATACCAGGAAAGCCTTACAACATTAAGCACTGGTTTTTAAAATGCAGCTGGCAAACACCGAATCGCAGAGATTGAGATATTTTTAAATCGCATAAAATAAAATTCCAAATATTACTAAATTATACGTTAAAATTATATATTTTTGATTTTAACCTATGTAGTGAGTATTTAGAGATATCTAGCCAGGGAATTAATATTGCAGGAGCACAGAGAAACACAACCGATCGCAGCGATGACCATTTATTGGACGACATGAAACTACCCCCCCCCCAACATACAACAAAAAACGATTTCACAAATACCCTACGCACATACATCACAAGTTTCTTTAAGCCGGCTCACACTCGCGGTGCGAGCGAGTTTTAATTTTGATTTAGATTTCTAGATTTTAATTTTGAAAAGTATGTTATTTTACAGAATTTGGAAGAAGAACGGTTTACCTTTAATCTAAATTAAGAATCACGTCCAATTTCATAAAGCAACCAAAGTGTAGCTAATGGTCGTTTTCTTTTGTTTGATAAATATGTATTGTATGAAGATTGTGTGGATAATCATTGAACAACATAGTAGTAAAAAATCGTGACCATTAACAAATATTGTATACCTACAATGCTTTCCTTCCTCACATTCAGTAAGTTTTCTATTTAGAAGCTAGTTAGAACGCTTTGTGCGTAGGTTGGTTAATTAAGAGAATGCTGCTTGTTATTGCTTGTATTGCTGATACTCACGTTTTTCCTAGCCTGGATTATTTGATGCATTTGTGTAGTCGACGAACACTTATACTGGATCGGCTAGTGTAACTATACTAGAATGTTAAGCTTATGCTTAGAATGTTAAAAACTAGAGGATTGGGATGGGTTTCGGCGCGTTTGAAGAACGATTATGAGAGTGTTTTTAGGTGCTGTTGCACTGTAGGTAGTTCAAGATCTCTGCGCAGGTCCGCGTTGCGTACGTACTAAGGTGCGTTTGTGGCCCTGCGGCAGAAGAGATTTTGAACTAGCTGCAGTTTGTGCAGGACGGAAGGTTTGGGGTGTGCAAAGATTGGCGAGGCATATGTCATCACGGGTCTAACGCAGACCTTACACTGTACACTGTATTAACAAGCTCCCATTGCAATAATAGAATAAAGTAGTAAAAAGTACCTGGAATCCAGTAAAGTGTACATATTTGCGGGAAGGATCGCCCGATTTCTCATTTCCGTGAAATTTTGGCAATTGCCGGCACGAAATAGAAGAACAGCAACCCATCAAGGAGGTAAGAGGACGGTTAGTGTCTACTTTTCTCCCAGCACCATTGTTCAAACTCAATATAGTTAACGAGAACTTGTTACCATTATATTTTTTTATTTAATGACCACTAGAAAATTTTACTGTGTTTCGTAAATTATACACAATATGAACACAAATGTTTAATTTTAATGCAATATGGTGCCAACATTATTTCCGAAGTGAATTTTGAAAATTTTAAAGAAAGTTTATTTGTGGCCTTTTAAATTTCACCGCACTTTCTTTGAAAGTATTAAGTATGCATCCTGCATGCACTGCTGTATGTTACGCATCGCTGAAAAATCAAGTTAAAAAAATATAAATCTAACTGGGTTTTTAATCGCTTAAGTGATTTAAAAATTTTACAATCAAAGTTTGTTTAAAATAAATAAAACTGAACCTATATTAAATCATTGAGCTTCCTTAGTATCTTAATGTGTTTTTTTTTTGTGTTATTACCTCAAGACCTTTTCCAGGGCGTATTTAAAGCGACTGGCTCTACTAGCCGCAACTTTTAATGGTGGCAAAAAGTCCCTTAAACCCTGAATTGCATGTAATTTTATTGCAAATTGACCTGAAGGATAACGCGATACACTAAAGTGTATCAGCATAAAAGTGTAGAAACGTAAAAATAAAAAAAAGAAATATCTATAATAGGGAAATATTTGATTGCGTCAAATAATAATAAATTATATATATATATATATATATATATATATATATATATGTGTATATATATACATATATGTTTATAATATTATATATAAATATATATTTATATATAATAGTCTATAATAGATTTAAAAATGAAAGTTTTGATTTTATTTCGGAGTTTTATAGTTAGAAAACATTAGAAAAGAAGCCAACATTGTAAAATATGTAGTTTTTAAGTATTATTACCTTACTGACATTAAATAAAACGCATTATCTACGTAGCTATAATATATTAGGTCTTTACCTATGAAATTGCCGTTTTTCACGAAATAAATGAAGCGTAATTTTTTATATATTTTTTATTTCTATTAATCAAAATAATCACCCATGCAATCAATGCATCTTTGCCAACGCATTGGTGGCTTATTGATGCCTTTCTTGAAGAAATCAGCTGGACGGGAGGCAACAAATTCTTCAAAGGCATTTTGTACTGTCTCTCGGGTATTGAATTTTTTTCCCGCCAAGAAGTTATCCAAATTTTGGAAAAAGTAGAAGTCTGTAGGCGCAAGGTCTGGTGAGTACGGCGGATGACGGAGAAGTTCCAACCCAACTCTTGTAGCTTGGAGACCGTCTGCTGTGCAGTATGAGGTCGCGCGTTGTCGTGCAGGAGCAGTGGAGCCGAACGATTGACCAAAGCTGGTTGGAGACGTGCGAGCTTCTCCATCATTGTGTTCAGTTCTTCACAGTACACATCTGCAGTAATGCTTGTCCCGTTTGGCAAGAAGCTGTGATGAATTACACCCGCGTTAGACCACCAAACAGTAACCATCACTTTTCTAGGGGTAAGTTTTCGTTTAGGGCATTGTTTGGGTGCTGAACCAGGGTCCAACCAACTTGCTGAGCGCTTACGATTGTCAAACAGGATCCATTTCTCGTCACAAGTAACAATGCGGTTCAGAATTCCTTCATTTGTATGCCTGCTGAGCAGTGCAAGGCACGTCTCCACGCGTATCTCGCGCTGGCGGTCATTGAGTTCGTGGGGTACCCATTTGTCAAGCTTTTTTACCTTGCCAATTTGACGCAAATGGACCAATATTGTTTTGATGCTAACGTCGAAAGCCGCTGCTAATTCAGCCGTGGATTGAGTTTCATCAGCTTTCACAATTGCCTGCAATTTGTCATGTTGTCGACCAAAGTTTTCGGACGACCACGGGGTTCATTTTTCAGGTCAAAATTTCCAGAACGGAAGCGGGTAAACCAATAACGGGTGATGCGTTCGTTTGTAGTGTTCGCTCCGTAAACGTCGTTGATGTTGCGTGCCGCTTGAGCCGCTTTGCTGCCACGACGGTACTCATACTCCATAATTACTCGAATTCTTAACTTATCCATGATGACGAAAAATGTTCGAATGCGTTGAAAACAAAACACTAACTATTAAACAAATGACGATTTTAAAAAAAGAATTCCATGTTTGTCAAATAAAATTAATTTGAAATTAAAATTATCAGTCAAGCAACATACTCAGCAAGTTGGTTGGACCCTGGTTCAGCACCCAAACAATGCCCTAAACGAAAAATTACCCCTAGAAAAGTGATGGTCACTGTTTGGTGGTCTAAAGCGGGTGTAATTCATCACAGCTTCTTGCCAAACGGGACAAGCATTACTGCAGATGTGTACTGTGAAGAACTGAACACAATGATGGAGAAGCTCGCACGTCTCCAACCAGCTTTGGTCAATCGTTCGGCTCCACTGCTCCTGCACGACAACGCGCGACCTCATACTGCACAGCAGACGGTCTCCAAGCTACCAGAGTTGGGGTTGGAACTTCTCCGTCATCCGCCGTACTCACCAGACCTTGCGCCTACAGACTTCTACTTTTTCCAAAATTTGGATAACTTCTTGGCGGGAAAAAAATTCAATACCCGAGAGGCAGTACAAAATGCTTTTGAAGAATTTGTTGCCTCCCGTCCAGCTGATTTCTTCAAGAAAGGCATCAATAAGCTACCAATGCGTTGGCAAAGATGCATTGATTGCATGGGTGATTATTTTGATTAATAGAAATAAAAAATATAAAAAAAAATTACGCTTTATTTATTTCGTGAAAAACGGCAATTTCATAGGTAAAGACCTAATATTTTAATAATTGATTTCTTTCGTATCGTGATGTTTGTTTGAACCAAATTGAACCAAAGTTGCTTTTCCTGAAAAGCCGGAAATGGTTCGGTTAAACGGAGCGGCACTTCGCCGGGTGCTGCCGCACTACGTTCGCTTTGCTCGCTCGGCTCTTTGCGTGTATGAAGTACATACAAATCTCACCTGCCCTGTATTGTGACCAGGCAGAAAGCAAGCGGAGTGCAGCGGAGCGAGCGTCAAATGCATGCATGTAGTTGAGTTACGCGTAGGTTTATTAATTGTAGTTGAGTTATTTAATTTTAAACGTGCTCATGTACAATAGATCAATTCGATTCTAGCGGATCAAATAATATTATCCCTTTCAACATGTAATTAAATAAATTTAGTTAAATACCCAATTCTCAAGAAGTTCCGGCTAAAATCGCACAGTGACAGTTTTTTTGCTTGTAGAAGCACTACCAACGAGCACACTAGTGTATTTAGTTTTATATACAAAACAGTTTTCTGCCTTATCACCCAATAGTCCATTGAAATGTTACATAAAATTTGCATTTCTTTGAGGACGCAATTTTATTTTTGGGACATATAGAGGGAGTCAGTAGAAGCTTAATCCTAAGTTTGTGGGGTTGCCACCCTTGTCCCGCGGCCGCCATCTTGGAAAAAGCGGTGAGAACGTTTTTTTCGGCTTATCTGCTAAAGTATTAATCGTACAAAAAAATTGTAAAGACATAATTTGTAACAAATTGCTTTGTCTACAATTTTATTTATTTAATGTTTTAGCGTAAAATAAAAAAAAAGAAGTTATAAGCAAAAAAGTGCAAAAATTTCTCCAAAAAATTTCTATTTGCCTTATAACTGTTTTTTTTACATTTTGCAAGAAAATTACTTCAGACCAATCTTGTAGGTAGATGGCGTTTTAAGAACTTTTTAAATCTAATATTTTTATAAATTTTATTCATTTATAACGCTTTTACAGCGCTCCAAAGTTGACCGGGTTCGTCAATACTTATGAGAATCCGGTCAAAACGAAATGTTTACCTTAATTTTATGTTATTTTTGTGTTTTTTACACCTACTTTGAAAAAATTTTCATTATTTACTCTTTTCCTATAAAACCTAAAAACTTTTTCAAAATATAATAATAATATACTTTTTTTCTAAATTCAATAATGGTTCAGAGTGCACATAGGTATTACTTTAACTTAAAAGCTGTTCATAAAAATTCTCTTTCGTAGAGCTTGACTGTTATTTTTACGACATTTTTACAGCCTTTTAAGAATTACCACGCTTTGTTTGTGTCTTTGCGGAGTGAAAAATGTAGAGCTTATACTGTCAACGCCCTTTTAGCCAGTAAATTTTATTTTATATACGCAAGCCACAAGTTAAATTATTTATTTAGATAACTTAAAAAAAATACTTGATAAAGCAACTCAAAATAAGTTATGATTATTCACTTTTTACTGTAGGCATTAACAAAATCGATTCAATGTGGAAAAATCTAAGAGATTTCTTTTTTAGTCAGGCCATTTGAATAGGTAACATTTGACGTCTGTCAGTTTTATCTTCATAGTGAGGTGCCCTGCTTAAAAACATCGTTAAAAGTGAATGAATCGATACGGACTTGAAACGTATGTTGAATAGCAAAATAAGACAGGTACATAATATAACAAAACAATTGACTTTATTCAGTTGAAATATCAGAACTGTTATTAGTATTGTTATCTTCATCACTGCTGTCAGCACTCAGAGATATTATTAATTCATTTTCAATAATATTGTCTATTCTCACATCTCGTTCAAAATTTTGTAAAATTATTATCTTGTTTTCTCTACGACTTTTCTCCAGTCTTCTGTAGTGACTTCCGCACACGCAGTTTGTAGCAGTGTCATCATTTAAGCTGTACTGAAGGGTGGTTCAATGTTGTTCCGCACTGCATGACCCTTTTTTTTTGTTCCCCTCCACGGTAAGGGCAGGAGGATAAAAAATGCTCTGACGCATACTCTGGCGCGCGCGATCCAGGTTATGTGGGACTCGTTCCGAAGCCTACCAGAACCACTACCCCCTAAATGACCCCCTGTCGGCTCGTGCAATTTTTCTGCCACTCAACTTTCATATGAGCGACAGCCAATTGGAGAAAGGGGCCGTGCTAGCGGGGCCCAGAAGGGGTCACCCGCTGGGATTTATATAGCACTGAAGGTGCTCAAAGCACTGAAGGTGAATACATAGCACTGCAGGTGCTCAAAATGAAAAGTAAATAATTAAAAACATTAAAAATTGAAAAATAAAATTGCATTAATTCGGATTTACGTTTGAATTAGAATTTGCGGCGTAAAGGGCTTCGAGATCTAAAGTTAATTGCGTGGGTTCGCCAGTGTGCGCGTTTCTCGGTCTAGCGACTTTGAATTTCTAATCTAAGACAGGAGCAGCATATAAGACTGAATCTCGAACAAGATGATTGGGATGGGCTTCGGCGCGTTTGAAGAACGATTCTGAGAGTGTTTTGGTGCTGTTGCACTGTAGGTAGTTCAAGATCTCTGTGCAGGTCTGCATTACGCACGTACCAAGGTGCATTTGTGGCCCTGCGGCAGAAGAGATTTTGAACTACCTGCAGTTTATACAGGACGGAGGGTTGGGCGTGGGCAAAGACTGGCGAGGCATATGACATGACGGGTCTAACGCAGACCTTATAAAGCGTACGTTTATTTCTGAAAGACATTTTACTTTTTCTACCTAACATACTATATAGGCGGCTTAAGTAAAAACGCGCGTGTTTCGTTACTCTATCGACGTGTGGCTTGAAAGAAAGCGTCTGATCTAAGGTGAAGCCTAAGTATTTAATAGTGCGCTTCCAGGGGATGGGACTACCTAACATTCGAATGTGGGGATCGTTGTAGCGATTACGGAGTTTGTAGTCGAATTGAATAGCAGAGCTCTTTTCTGGGTTGACATCGATACGCCATTTTTGAAACCAAACACCGAGGGCGTTTACGGCCTTTTGGAGTCTGGTGATGTTATTCGGGACCACGTGACCTTTAGTGTAAAGGGCGGTGTCGTCTGCAAAGAGGGCTAGTTCGACGCCTTTCGGCAGGATGGGGATGTCGATAGTGTACACGGTGTACAGCAGAGGGGTGAGGACTGAGCCTTGCGGGACTCCAGCCTTTATGGGACGAGGCGCGGAAAGCGTGCCTTCACGTTTGAATCGAAACGTACGGTCTTTGAGAACCGACGCTATTAACCTGACTAGGCGATCCAGTAAGCCTATTTTGTAGAGATTATAAACGAGACCGCTGTGCCAGACTTTGTCGAAAGCCTTGGCTATGTCAAAGAAAACCGCGACTGTTTTATTACGACGCGGATAGAATCCTTCGAGTATGTACTCGACGATTCGATGGACTTGCTTATGGCAGGAGTGCTTAGCGCGAAAGCCGAACTTGTGGGGAATAATGAGAGGATCGCCATCCGTTGGAAACAGATGGTTCCGCATTCGAGAGAGTATAACTCTTTCGAGAAGTTTTGAAGAGGCTGATGGGTCTGTGATTAGCCGGGATATTCAGAGGTTTACCTGGCTTGGAAATACCTATGACAATCGCTTCTTTCCAAGCTTTTGGAAAGTAGCTATGGTCAAAGCAGGCATTGAAGATGATAGCTAATATGGTAAACACCTGCAGGCACACGGCAGGTGATAAGTGCGTGATTGGAAATTCCATCCGCACCTGGAGCTTTTTTTGATTTTTGATTTCTAACGAGAAGCAAGATTTCATCGTTAGAGACTTTAACGGGTTCAGCGGTGATGGGGAGAGAGTCTCTGCGGAGAAATTCGTACTCCACCACTTTGATGTGAGAGGGATTCGCGGGTTGCGTGCTGGGCGAGCATTGTGAAGAAACGCTGTCAGCGAAGCATTCAGCTTTCTCTTCGACTTCGAAGGCAGTATTGTGCTGCATGACCCTTTATTTGTGCCCAAATAAGCTCGATGCCGTTATACTGGCAATGGTAGGGAGGCAATCGAATAACTTCGTGTCCATGCTCTAGGGCTAGTTCATCGATTACATTGCGGAGCGTGGACGGCTTAGTTGCTTTTACCAGATTTAACAACTTAACTTTTAATAAAGTTGGACTTGCATCCACACCATTTCTTACCAGCCACGAGACAATTTATTGCTTTTTATTTGCTTGGGTTGGTGTTTATCAACTTGTACAGAATGATACGGTGCATTACTTACTATAATTTTCGATGGGGAGTGGGTCGAAACCACTCTTTAAAAACTTCAAAGTTCATTTCCTCATGGTAATCACTTGTAGTTTTAGAGGCGAAAGCGAGGAGGATTCTGGAATAAAACCTTGAGAAGCTGATCCCGCGTACCTTATAATAAGTCGGGCTCCTTTTCCGGATGGAACTTTTGAGGTGGAGGCCGCTGTATCATCAGTCCATGTCCGCGAAACTGTATAGTTCGCATTCAACCATGTTTCGTCAATAAACACGATATTGTCCCACTCTGTAATTTTCTTTACTTGTCGTAAGAATATTACTCTCTTCAAAATAATATCGTAGCGTTCTAGCAGGATTTTCCGCTTGTCAGATTTCAAAACATTTGATATGATACGATTTACCACCAAAAAATTAGCCTGCGTCGTTTGACGAACTCAGTACGTTTTCTAGTGTAGGATATTCTTTTCTCGAGTAATATCCATAAATGTGTTTGCAAATTGCAGCAGCATCAAAATTATCAACGCCAACAATTTTCTTGTCCCTCTTAATTTTTTTCGGTGTACGTAAAGTATTATCTTCTGAGCCTGATGGCCCGTACTTCTCTTTCAGAATTTGAGTTACTGTCCTTTTCCCTATTCCCAAAGCTTCGGCAACGCGTTCTCTCGGTTGTGTCAATGGTAAAAGAGGCCCATCGTTAACTGATCCACGTTCAAAATAATTGTACAATTTCACCACTAGTTCGCTAGATTGACTGTTCAGCGTTTTCCCCCGTTTTGATATGGTAAGACTGTATTGTTGTTCTTGTTTACTAATGGTTAAGCAATCGAAGTCCAATTTATAGCCAGGTAAACGTAATCAGTAAGATCAGACCAATAAAAAAGCCGGATCAGAAGAAAATAACAGAGAGCACACCAAAAACGCACAGTCACTTAGCACAATTACAAAAGACTGCGTCAGGTAATGGCGACATGACACGGCGTCATCGACAGGTTCTGGTGCTGCCAGCAACATCCCACATAATTTGTACCTAACATCAATGATTTTTTTATTTAGTTATTTTTTGTATTTTTAAAGTTAGTTAAAAGAATAATAAATATTATTATGTTTTATTATAATCACAACTTGGTTATTAATGATAATAATAATGATATTTCTTCACAAGTAATCATTGCATTCGATTCAACTTATCAGATTTCGATTTTTCGAGTAACATCCCTAGTGTTTAAAAAAAAAGGGTTAACTGACGCAACATTGTAACGACGTTCAGTTCTTTAGATCAGAAATTGTTTATTATGTCTAGAATGGTTTATTAGTGAAAGCAAATTGTAAAATTACTCAATTGTGCAGTTCTAACAAAACGAAAAAATATATTATTTTATGCCCACCGTTACAAGGTTACGTTGTTGAATTTTGATGAATTGTCAAATGTTACCCATTAAAATGGCCTGGCTTTAGGTATTCGTATTAGGTCAAACTCCCATTCTTCATTTTGATATTTAAAAAATAAATATACAGAAAATAAGTTAAAAGTGACAAAAATTGATAACAATCAAACCGTTTTAAACACGAAGCAAGCGTGATTCGAATCAATTCAATTACAATTCAAGTTCGCCTACGCAACAATGTTCGTTACAATTCCAAATAAATTCATGTAGTGTACCAGGCGCTCATATTTTAGTGAAATTGAATTCATAGCTGAATAAGCCCGGGAAATATTACAGCTGTTAGATGTAAAACATGTTGTGATGTAAAACAAAGTCACGCGCAGGAATTACTGGGAACAAGGGCATTTGCACAAATCGGCCATTCTCCGAGTAGCCAGCTTTTTCGTTTCCGGGCTTGTATATCGGTAAATATTGTCTAATTCAATAAGTGCAATTTTTTTCAAAGTTAGTAAGCTTTCTTATCTAGCTGTAAATATAAACTTAGGCCTCAGTTAAATCAAAACATTTGGTTAGATTAAATTTAAAACTTGCCTGTAGTTTTTACAAGGTACGGATTTAATTTGTTTAATATAAAGTTTTAAATAGTATTGCGTAGTGTGTATCTTATACTAAAATATCCACTTAATAGAACCAGTATGTAAACAATTATCATTAAGTGCCCGCATGTCCGCTCTAAAGTTATAATTACCGTAACGCTTTTTGTTCAGGCGTGCTTATCCCAAAATAACAGTATTTAGCACATCACTACTAGACGCATCGCGAGCCTTCAGTTTGGGCTACTACTCGCAAGCTGGTGGATGTTTCTTGTGTGTCGGTGTCTCGCCACAAAACACGTAGGTGTCTAATTACCGTACCCTTGGTTAGAAAAAATTCTAATTACCGTGCACTTATTTTATACTAGATTGTTAAGATTAGACCCTCGTTGCTCATTTAAATAAAGACAGTACTTTGGCCTCCGTATATTGTAATAGGCCAGTAATTTAAAACTGAATAAGTTTTCAGAATTTCTAAGAAAACCTTCCAATTTCTAATTACCATATACTAATTACAGTGTATTTCCTAATTACCGTTGTATGAAAATATTAAGTAATAGGTAAAGACTATTCGGTCATTGTCACTAAAAACGTCTTCTTATGGTAGCGTCGGGTAAACGGTCGCTCATTTCCCTTTAATATGGTTGAGGAGGACAATGGCTGGATCCCGCGTTAAGTCGTCAACGGGTGCCGTGAGGACGAGAGTCATGCGGGAGAGCTGAGCTAACAGATGCAGATAAGAATAATTTTGTATGGACATAGAGACACAAAAAAATACACCCGTGAAGTTCGCCAGCTCTTCTTCACGAAGGTTTTTCCAAACTGGTGGTAGAGTCATGTTTTATATGACGTCATTAAGAACAAGTAATTGTCAATGTTGAGAAATAAATATTAAAATTTCAATATGATTCAAAATAGTTAAATTCAACATTTAAAAGAAAATGTACCTGAGAATGACTGTTCACGTTGATTTTAGAGAGAATTATAACACAAAATACATTGATTAAATCTAATACTTCCACTTTCGTGGCAGCCAAAAGCAACAGCATACATCTGTCATTCCTTACAAGAAAAATGGAAAATTTCTGACTCAGTTATTTTGCACCTTGAGTAATTCACTTAGACATAGGGCAATTGCAGTTTGGAGTCATCTCATGCCTATCCAATTAATTGCCTTTAATTTTATATCAGATCCTCCGACTGGAGAATACCGTCACAAAAATGTTTTATGTCATCTCAAAACTTCATTGGCACTTTCCGAAATTTAAAGTGGTTGGCTGGAATTAAACAGAGAGCGGCTATGGCAAATGCTCATCAGATGGCGTGGGAGCAACGGTAAAGAAGACTGCAGATAGAATCGTGGCTCAGGGCTGTGAAATTGTCGATATTGAAACTCTGTCTGAAAAATTTAGAGCCAATATTAGAGGAGTCATTACGGAAATAGTTAATAAAGCAGATATCGTGCAAAAAGATCTACTTATCGATAAGGAGTTACAGGAGTTTAAGGGCACAATGAAAGTCCATCAAGTCGTTTGAATTCATCAAAACCGAACTTATTTGCCATTCGAAAATTAAGCTGAGGTACACAAGAGTGTATGTATCAATCAATTAAATGTAAACTTGGTAAAAATCATGGATTTTGTGCATTGAATACAGAAACGACAAAAGAAAAAGAAACTTGCCCGAATCCCAGATTCATAATACCTGCACCTTCCCAAACAGTATTTGCGCTCCTGTCTCTCCTCTTAATTTAAATCTAACAATGCCATCCTTCACAACAATGACAAACGTCCCTAATAATATTTGTTTTTGTATGGATTTTTGATATGGAAAATATAGATTGATGTAAAAAAATTTAAAATTACTATAAAGCAGACTGATTTATATTAAAACGCACGGTTGTGTTCGTTTGAGTAAACTCGCCAACGACACTAGTTTATATAATATGTTATTTAATTCTGAAAGTATTGGTTTACTATACATAATGTAAGTACACAGCGATATAAGCAAATCTTAGAGGACAGATATGAATAGCTTTAAGCTGGACCTATTTTCATTATCTAAGAATGTTTCGAAAACTAGCTACATACGTTTTTTCGTACTGAACAAAAGTCCGAGTTGATTTATATGAAAACATACAGTGATAATTATAAAAGTAGTTCTTTATATAAACAGCAGTGACTAAGCAATTTTAATAATAAGATTTTTTTAGTTTATATGTACCTACCTTTAACAGTACAACTATTTAAATACTGAAAGTGCCTTCCATTAACAAACAATTGCAATGATAAAGTGAACATTCTTTATTTCCTGATACGTGTGAAACACAGTTTTTAAGAATCGATTTTTTTAGTTTTACGTAGATTTAATAGATTTTTCTAATTACCGTTACATTAAGTTTTAGACTTATCTAATTACCGTACACAAAAAATTATGTATCTTTAGATCAAAAAGTACTAATAATAGCCTGATGCCTTTTTAGTGCTAATTTGTGTCTTTATTTATAATTTTTATTCAAGTGTTTTCAAGTCAAATAAGTGAAAAATTAAAAAGGCTATGGCAATTAGACAAAGAATGCCTAATGTCGAGAATGACGGAAATGTAAAAATCGAAAAAATTATAAACTTAGTATCGTAGGAAAATAGTGTTTTTAGATCGTGAATTTATTTAAAGATTTTAAGTTTTAAGTGATTAATTGGCTATCATGATTTTCTTAAAATTTATGTAATTGAAGTTTTTCGAAATCTTAAAGTAACTTCTATCAAATTTACTATGTTATGAAATGGTGACCATCGGTGTTGCATTTTATTAAATAACAATCTAACTTAACAACATATTTTGGAAATCGAAAGAGTGCAAAATGTTTCTGGAGGAATTCAAATTGCGTCTTTAAGTTCCCCATCCCAATGATCATTTTGGCTTGTTTTCTTAAAATACAAATATTTATACTTGTGGATCAAATGCGCCAATATTTGTCTATACTACTATTATAAAAAGGTAACATTCGTTGGGCAGTTTGTCAATCAATAAAATCTGAAACTACCACAGATAAAAAAAATTATAGACTAAGTAAACTCCTCCACACATTTATCCCGAACATTCTACAGGACCAGGAAACACGCGGGTGAATCAGCGCAGGATATCCCTATATCCGTATTCAATAAATAAAGATAACATTTTATTATTATACTAAAAACATAATATGTTCCAGAAATTAACACATTTCACTGCCTCTTATTCCGATAACACCATTTCGTTACTTATCAAATAAATTTTTATAAATGTTTTTTGTAATTCACATTGTATCAAGTTTAAGAAAGAGTTTAAAAACTTTACTTTTCTTGACTGTCTAAAACTAGTGCTGTCAATAATTTAACCACAATAAACACACTGGAACAATTGCAAGTAAGGGCATTGCGCCACAAGTCAGGCTTCATAGCCAGCAACCACAATCTTTATCACCTACAAGCATTAACGAGCACTGCTATAAGGTGCTTAAATAACTCTCAGAAAAGTCATTCTACATGCGTGCCATCCGTAAGATCTTGGGCATAACATGGCAAAACAAGGTGTCAAATCAAAGAGTTCTTGAAATCCCACAGCTGTCTATCTTGTCATCGCGCTTATCAAACAAAGGCGCTTCCTTTGGCTAGGGCATGTGCTTAGGATAGATTCGATTACCACGACAAGTACTTACAAGTATTAGACAAGTACTAGGTATACCTGCAAACGCAAAGAGAAGGGTTGGGATACCTTTTCTTTGCTTCAAAGACTGCACCAAGAGGGCCGCTTTGAAAATCGACTATCAAAACTGGGAGAAAATGGCAGAAAAGTGAACGGAATGGTGCAGACGCGTGGTAGAAAGTCGCAAATTTCGCGACTATGCTTAGTTCGTGGCACTTGCTGACAAGAGACATAGACGCCATTTTGGCAACTCATTACCATCTGCCGAAAACTTCTCTTCTCAGTACTGTGGTAGGTCATATCGCCCTTGCATCGTTATTCAGTCACGAAAAGCGAATTCTCACATATACCACGCCATATCTGATAAACCTTGAAAGTATGAAATATATGCAATAACGAGTAGTGCGCATATTACTAGCGTTCTGTCTAGCAAAACCCCATTTCCCCAATTTTCTGAGATGGCTAGATTTTTAATGATACTTATTTTCTAAATACTGTTACTTAGTCTACGCATAAAAAATCACGAAGATCCTGCGAAAAAAGGTATATCCGTAACAAGTGGGTTAACTCACAATGCAGTTATATGAAAAATACCTATCGCAAAATTGGGTTACACACGCAATACCAAAAATACTTCTGTTTCCTAACATTAAAAATAACCTAACCTAAACATTAAAAAATAAAAATTAAAACACTGCTAAATATAACGAACAAAGAAAAAGTGTATTCGAACCACGAATCTAACGCTTGAAAACCTAGCGCGTACCACCAACTGACCACTGACAGGCAATGTCGAATTTAGAGGATTTAAGTGAAATGATAACATAAGTAAAACTTTGAATGCCGCTTAAGTTATACTTCTTTAGACATGAAATGAATCAAAAATACCATATTCTAGAATATCGACTTCCTTAAAGATCATGAACAATTTCAGACTTCTATCTCTCGTAGTTAAAACAATTTCGTGATGATGATATGCACTCACCCTATGAGTTTTGTATGGAAATAAAACGTATATCCCATATTTTTGTCCTTAAGAGGTGAAAACGAAACCAATATTTCGGACTCTTAGCTTTTATACTTTCAGAGTATTAGGTTTTTGTTTCTTCTTCAGAAACCGTACAATTTTATCCGGAATTTTATTATCTTAGATTTTGTTTGGGTACGTATACCCCTGCCAAACAAGCAGATCGGTCCAATAGTTTCGCGATGCGCGCACGACAAACAAAAATTGGCATTTTGGTATCTATAAGGACAAATGGCTACAAATCTTTCATGTATATACTCGGCTTCGTAACAGTTTTATTTACAGTATAGAATAAAATAAATTCATTGTTAAAAAAATAATCCGTTCATACGACACATCACAGTTACAATTTTTAAAGAGTTGAATAATTAAATACATGTATAATATATTTAATGTAATAAACACGTAAAATAGGTGAAGGCGCATTTTTACAAACCTCAACACAAAACAAAATTTCGTGCAAAAGACCTCCAATAAAAAAAGAAAAGAAAAATAAATCGATCGAACGAATTGTAAAATCAACTGAACCCCGCCTTTGTCCGGGCTGCGTCGCGGCATTGTGCGGAGTAATTAGCGACAGCTCGCCGGCCGCAGTCTGCAGAAGGGCTTTTAAATTGTCAACAATTACTGTTTATAGGTGTGCGCAATTACATAATCCTCTTGGTTTATTGTTTGAGCAAGTAATTTGAATCAAAATAAACTTTTTATAATTGTAGAGAGTGTCATTATTATAAGCAATTTGTTATATGTCCACTTTTCATTATGTTAGAAAATTCAATATCAGTTCATATCTAATGTGAGTTTTTTTATAACACATGTTGAGATTTTGTTTTCAGTGATATTAGAATATGCTTTGTAAAAATCTTTTCATAGAACAATATTCTTTTACAGTAATAACATTATTCTAATAAGTATAAAAACAGTTCACATCTTGTAATTATCACATTTATTTCCATAATAACTAACAATTTTATCAAGTGTTACTGACCAAATATTGTCTCGACTCGTTTTTGAATCAATTTACAACATAGCGCTAACACAATTTTGGAATGACACACGTATAGAATTGCAAAACTGTATAAATATTCTTTTTGGATTTGTTCAACTTACATAAGCCTACTAATATATTTGAATGCTGCAATTTTTTTTAAGAAACATAAGGCTGGCACAAATTGTCTGGTTAAAACGATCATTGCCAATATTATATTGGTTTCATAATTTAATTATAACTCAATTTACTACAACATTGTTTTTTATACCGATGCTTCTAATTCTGTTTATGCAAATCCAACTGATAGAAGGCCCGACTTATATACCTTTTCATTAATAAAACCAAATTCAAACACCATTCAGATTAGGTGGAACAAACTCATTGCTCCTATGTACCGGGCATTGCTTGAAACAACCGGATCATTTGTAGAAAGCGCGGAGTACACACATTTTATAGGTTATCTTTGACATTGGTAAACCGTTTTATTTGTTTTCAGAGTTTGGAGTTTGAATGCAGGCCATCTGGATTGGTAAAAGGATCGTCTATTAAAAACCTTTGTGGTTATGCAAGTTACAAAACTGTTGAAAAAAGAGTTGATCTATATGCGTTGAAATCAATAAATAGATTCATACTTGTGTGATCATACGTATAAGTATATTTTTGTGATCTGTGATCAAAGAATCGTTGTATTTAAAATGAGTTAAAGCGCGGCCGAATTTATGCTGACCAAATACCTACATCAGCTCCAGGTCTTAATATGATCCCATCTGAGAAAAGCTAAGAATAGTCGGTCAAAATAGGAAGTAAACAGCCTTAAATTGCCAACAATGATATATGTATTTATCAAACTTAAATTTGTTTTTAAATCTATCCGCGACATATCTTAGCTTATACTCTCACTACAAATAACACCGCGGAGGTATAAAAAAATAGGATACCAATGCAAAAATACCACTAATTGCCCACAACTCCAAACAACAAAGCAAACGAAAACAGGTCAACACAAAAACTTTCCCAGTTAGCATTTCACAGGTACACATTACTGCTACAAAAACAGCGATAACGCTCAGGCGCGGAACGAGGGTTGTGTTTATACCCCCTACAATAAATACACTGGCTGTAAATATATTGAAAAGTTAAGCCGTACGGTGGAGGTATCACACACGACCGAGATAACTGAGAGTCAATAACACAAGGGCGAAGTGTTTCCCGTATTTTCTGCTCTTTCGACGCGAAAATACACTTAGTATTTGGGATAATTAGTAAGCTTTGGTTCCATTCCTTTGTTCATTTAACGGTTATCGACAGGCGAAAGTAGATCTTATAATCTAGGGCGTAAATGTTATGTGGCTCTCAGATTAAGCATCTTATTGTTTTTACGGGAATTAGATAGACTAATTAAAATTGATCCTTATAGCTTCGAATAATTCGTTATTTAATCTGCAACATTGTCTTCAGCGCTACATTCATTGAGTTATTAGTCATTATTTTAAAGATTATGTTACAATCTGAGTATATTGCAAAGCAGAGATTTGGTCAATAATACAAATCTTACAAAAACAAATAATCGAATTAGAATATTAAAATACTTTTTATTTTTAGAAGTAAGAAGTTTGTTTGATATTGAAATAAAAATATGTTCTAAACTTAAAAAATTGTTAAGATAGAACAGCGAGACATTGTAAAAATTTATTAAAATAGTGAGAATAAAATCTGTCTAAATATATGCATAGTATTGTAAACAAAGGAAGTTAAGCTAATAGTGGATCGTTAAGTAGATAACGTCGTCGGGCGCCGCCATGAAATTCAACGTAGACAATGCCTTTGAATGAACACAGACCCGTAATGTGACAATACACATACAACCAGCTTGTTACGCAAACAGCGGCGACATCAATCCCCTGCGTACGAACCTAATATAGTTAATAGTACGGGACGTGCGAACTGTAACGTGTACTAAAACGATCGGCTCCCTGGGGAGGGAGTTTGGAGTTCACAAATGTTCTAAAGGCCAGTCCTTAAGGAACTTGAATGCAGGCCGGGACGCGCGTCACATCCACGTCAGTTCACAAACGCCAAATGTCACCAAGTTAAGAAAATGAGTCTCCGAACTTTGTGGCTTTTCTTGCCCCTATCGTTAAGGATATTTGTGGTAATTCCCAAAGCTCAAGCACAGCTTCTGCTTTTAAAACTCACATTGAAAGTTAATTGCTTTACAACCTTTAGGATCTTTAAATAAAGCTGTTTTTGATATATAAACCATTCCACATACGTAAATTTGAGTCACGTCCCAGAGGTACCTATGAACTAAATTTTCATAAATTATCTAAAGCAACTCGGGTAAACCAAATGAACAGCGACCTCTGGAAATATAATTAAAAGGTTCTTGTTGAAGTTGCAAAGACTGTTTAGACACAATTTTGTTCACTCTATATAAAACGTGACAAAATATTTTAACGACAGAACACGTTACTGCTTTAAGTTAAAGGATTAAAAAAGGTAATAGTTTAGGTTGCATAACGCGACACACCATTTTTTGTATACTGATTGACAGATGTAGACAACTGAGAAGGATTCCGACGTCGATGTAGCTTGACAAAATAAAATTATTAAAAAAAGTCGTTTTCACTTTTTCAAGCCTCAATGCTCCACTGAACTTTACTAATTTATTTATAAACGCATTAACATAGCTTTACTTTAAAAAATGTGCTCTTACAAATATACTGATACGAAATTTTTTATACATAAGATTTAACAATACCTTTCGGATGAAATAATAATCTTTTCATTTAAATATCATCTTTTCAATTAGGTCCCTGTTGCATTCATAGATTTCCCAGTAAAACATTTATTATAGTTATCAAATTTAGGCATAAAATAACATAGAGGAAAAAAATTTTGATATAGATAATTTGTTGATATTTAGGTTTTTGCCTTATTTGTTCAAAAATCTGTCCCATAACTTTTATTCGAATAAGGCCTGATTTTTTTAATGCTTAGGGCTAAAATTAATTAAATTATACAATATATTAAGATTGCAAAAAAAATTTTTTATGTTCGAAGGATACGTAATTCTTTACTTTATTTATTTATTTTTTATTTATTTTTACAGAACCAAGAGCACTTAAAACAAGAATATAGTATGATTATAAATAACAATATTATACAAAATGCCAATAACAGGATCACAATTTTTTTTATAGAGTGTTACGAGCAGACTAATTAATTAAACAAGCTTATCTAAATTACCATAAGGTTAACAGGATAAATTAGGAAATGAAATTTAAACATAAAATATTCACTTGCTAGGTTGAATCACAAATTAGGCGGTTTAATGGATAAATGTCAAGTAGCCTAATAATATTTATCTTTCTTACAAGTACCAGAGAGTGCTAAAATAATCTATTTATAAAAATGAATCCCTATTTCCCATGGTCACGCCATCATGCGTGAACGGCTGGACCGATTTCGCTAATTCTTTTTTTGTTGTGTTTGTTATTGTCAGGAGAAAGATCTTATGTAAGAAAAAATTTATATAATTGCGCGTAAAATTGGAAAATTTAAGAATACTTAACCGCCATATAAAATTCTTTGGATAATATAAACTTTTTTAATGTAACCTTATGACGTTTGACATAGAATTAATAGAATTGCTGCAAATATCGTCAAAGAGAATGTAAAAAACTGAATATTTTTATTTATTTTATGTAAAATAATTAATTTATAATTTCTTACAAATGGATGTAAGAAAACTGAATTTCTTAGTGCTCATCACGGTTAGTTCAGTGCCATCACGCCTAATGTTAAAATATCAATTTAATATTGAGTTTTGGTAAGTTTGGATACACTACCATATACGTTACTAACATAACAAGTGATATACTTGGTTATAAAGAAGAATACAATCTTTTTCTTTAGTTTACAATTGAATTTTCGTTTTTGAAAATGCCAGCCATTAGATGTACAAACTTAAGTCGCAGAACTCGCAATGCTGCGTGTCAAAAATATAAGTACTCAAACTGACGAGCAACGCGAAGCGGAATAAAGTCGAGCGGAATCGAAATCAACAACATATACATGTCGCGTTTAACTCCTATTGAGCTGCATTCAATTATAGCGTGGAAATGCATTACAGTTCACGTAAATCGTTGCTATATGAACATTGTGTGCCAATATTGCAAGGCATTTAAGTTTAAAAATGAAGCTCCTGGATTGTGTTGCGCGAGCGGTCAACTCAAACTCATGCCATTGGTACCGCCACCTGAACCACTACATTCATTGGATTCCGGAAATGGGCCATAATCTAAAAAAAATTTTTGACTCAGCCAAGCTTACAAACATTGTTTTTAAATGATGTCATTTGCTGCAACAAAAGTTATTCAAGAAAATTTTATGCCAACTTTTAAGATTTAGGGTCAAATATAACATAATGGCAAAATACCTGTTGACTCATCGTCTGCATACATTTCCTACCAATTTTTGTCACTTTACTGAAACTAAGACCGAACTCATCGAGAAGGTTTTCCCAAACATTGCTCAAAATTACATAGATCATATATGGTTGAGCGAAAGAGTTATATTGGTTGCAAAAAACGTTGATGTCAACGAAATAAGTTTTCAGATTCTAAATAAGATACCTGGGGAATTAATGACATACAATTTGATTCCATCACTAACCAAGATGATTTTAATATTTTTTTTATTAACTATACCGATTCGAATTCTCTATTCATAATCAAGACAGGACAACGTTTGTCGGGTCAGCTCGTAAAAGATAAAATGACAAAATTACAAGAAACTTGGCACTCAAAATATTATTTTAGTAATATTACTTTTACTTCTAAAGCCCGAAGCCACTGTAACAAAAGATAATCAGATCAACCTTTCCAAAAAAAAGAGAGCTTAAAAATATTTCCCAAAGTAAAGAGAATAATCCAGATTGTAAGACTTCAATGTTCAGAAAATGACAAAGAAAATGCTTTCATAGTAGGAATTTGAATGGTTCTGTAACGATTTGTTATTGTACGCAGATGGATACAATTGTTGAATAGCGCCTCATTACTGTGACGTCATCGGGTGATTGTGTTTTGTTGCTGCTGCGGTTGTCTGCGAGGATGTGTTCTATAGAGCGCCGACTGCATTTTGGCAGTATGTAATTTACAGCTCTACATTTTGCTTTAAATTACTATTGTTTTACTTCCAGCTCATGGACTTGAGTTGATATTGTAGTTATTTGTTATAGAAACCTTTGAATAGTTGTCAAAGTTTGCTAAAAAAATGAATACAAAAAAAGAAAATGTTACGAAAATGTATAATAATAATAATAAATCCCCAGACAAACATGTTATGCGTGGCAACCCTATGGAAAGTGCATAATTGCATTCCCTCAGTTTTCATGGACTTTAGTTACACGTGTGCTTCATCAGCATTTAATTTTATTCCTTGTGAATTAGTGTTACTTATTTTTCCCACACTTTGTTTCCTAACTTCGGACAGAGCACATGTTTAGATTAGATTAAATTGTAATAATTATTTTATTAATTAAATTCTTTTTAAGTAAATTTGGTTTTTTTTGAGATCCTCGGCGCGACCATATATTTTTGGCGCAGTCGGTAGGATCGCTTAGGGATATAGAAACAGTATACGTATCCTGCGATAACGAACCTACAGTGTGGTTGTGCCCGAGGAGAATCCAGACATAGATTCGTTGAAGAAAATCGAATGTAAGTACTTTGAATCTTTAAAGTGTTTGCCATCCTTAGTTATAGTATTTCCTATCCTGTAATTCGAATATTAATTTCGCGATTTTTTTTATTACGTTTATAAATAGTTTATTTTAGTGAAAGTTTTAACTTGTGTTCAAGATTTTCCATCCACGGGAATATCGTTCTAAGATTAGTGATAAGAATAGTCGTAGGTTTAATACAATAGACGAACGTAGAATATTAGAGTCGAACACCATGACGGACCAAGTGGACATTATTTTTAAATCCCTCAGATTGTTGCCCGAATTTGACGGGAACCCACATGTCCTGACGCGGTTCATAAATTTGTGCGATCAGTTGGTAATAGCGCATTTTGACTCAGAGCCTGGCCACGAGTTAGCTAATTTGGCATTATTTAACGGCATCCTTAATAAAGTTACGGGGCCGGCTGCTAGGCTCATCAACTCCAACGGTGTCCCGGATAATTGGCAAGGGATCCGTAGCGCACTTATAAATAACTTCGCAGACCACCGCGATGAGACCGCGCTTTATAATGACCTGTCGCTACAGAGTCAAGGGAATAGTACTCCCCAGGAGTTTTATGAACGGTGTCAGAACTTATTCAGCACGATCATGACTTACATAAGTCTTCACGAGTCCATACCTACCACGATTGAGGCCAAGCGAACGCTTTATTCAAAATTGACCTTGCAAGCGTACTTACGGGGTCTAAAAGACCCACTAGGGTGTAGGATGCGTTGTATGCGTCCCGAAACGATGGAAAAGGCTCTTCAGTTTGTACAGGAAGAATTAAACACCCTCTATATTCAACAACGAAATGAAGGCAGCTCAAATAGGAAAGACTGGACAGACAGACAATTACAACCACCTCCTATTAATTTTAAAACTCCCTTTAATAACTACGTCCCACCAGTAAAATCATTTAACGTGCCGATGCAACCAATTTATAACGCCCCCGGCCCATCGCGTCAGCAAGGTATAACTATGCAAGGGTGGAGACCTGGCCCGAGCCCGATGCAACCACCAAGAGGTGAAACGCGCACGCAGCAAATGTTCCGTGCTCACCCTCATAATTACAACCCCCATAGTCAAGTGTTTAAAATGCCCCCTAGACCTCAGAACCAGACTTTTAACTCTAACACTCCGCGTCCTATGAGTGGCGTTACGCCTTTTGCAACGAGACATTTACCAGTTATGGGACACGATTGGAGAAAGCATGGCAACCCGCCGCCGACTAACTATTTTAAAACGCGCGAGGTTAACTTCAACGAATTAGGCGATTACTATTATTATAATACCTATCCAGAGTACGAACCGTATTATTCATACGATCCGAATCCGATGTACCCCGAGTTCTATGAACCTAATTACGAGTATAGTGAAAGCGCGAATATTGAGGACGTAGGAAATCCCGAAACTGAACAGGAGGATTTTCAAAAACCATCCAGTTCAGAAAAGCAAAAATAGAAGTAAATTTGCAGACACAGCGTCAGCTTATGTATGTACAAATTAATGAACCGCCCCTTAAGATCTTAGTGGACACAGGCGCCAATCAATCCTTCATAAGCCCGCAAGCTCTGCAAAATTATTTTTGTAATGTGCCGCTAAACTACGAACCATTCGAAGTTACGAACTCCAATATGACGACTACACATAAGCATTCAATTACGCTACCTTGTTTTAATGAATACAAAGAAAACGGCGACATGACTTTATTCGTGTACGATTTTCATAAGTACTTCGATGGGTTACTAGGCTTAGATTTATTAACTGCTTGGGACTCTAAGATAGACCTTAAGAACAAATTACTAACAACTAGAAATGCAAAGATACCTTTACAAATTTATGATTCTCGTAATGTCAACTTGTACGAAGACATAATTCCAGCTCAATCCACTAAGTTGATTCAATTACCCATTAATACTTCAGACGGAGATGTCTTAGTGCAAGATGAAATTATTTGTAGCTGTACTATTACTGATTGCGTGACTGCGGTAAAGAACAATCGTGGTTGGGTCGAAGTTTGTAATAATTCCGATAATGACATAATCTTTTCAATGGATAGGCCAGTCGAAGGCGAACTTTTTAACGCTGAGATTAACCATTTACAACACTCTCCAGAGCGCGTATCTGAAGTTTTATCTCGACTTAGAACTGATCATTTAAACCCCGAGGAGCTTGCTAATCTTCAGGCACTGTGTTCGCGTTACGCGGACGTATTTTACATAGATGGTGAACCGTTGACGTTCACAAATAAAATTAAGCACCGTATTAAAACCACAGATGAAGTTCCTGTTTACACTAAAAGCTATCGATATCCTTATATACACCGACAGGAAGTTAAAGATCAAATATCTAAGATGCTTGCTCAGAATATAATTCGACGATCCGATTCCGCGTGGAGCTCGCCGATTTGGATAGTTCCTAAAAAGGCTGATGCTTCCGGTAAAACTAAATGGCGGATAGTAGTAGACTTCCGAAAAGTAAATGAGAAAACCATTAATGATAAGTATCCTATCCCGAATATTACCGACGTTTTGGATAAACTAGGTAAATGTCAGTATTTTACAACATTAGATTTAGCAAGTGGCTTCCATCAAGTGGAAATGGACCCCTCAGACATTCCCAAAACGGCATTCAATGTTGAAAATGGCCACTATGAATATCTTAGGATGCCGATGGGTCTTAAAAACTCACCATCGACCTTCCAAAGGGTCATGGATAATGTGCTTAGGGATTTGCAAAATAACATCTGTTTAGTATACTTAGACGACATAATCGTTTTAGCACCTCATTACAGGAGATGATGATTAATCTCGAAAAAGTATTTGACAGATTGCGCGAATCTAACTTTAAAATTCAAATGGATAAGTCCGAATTCTTGAAGTTAGAGACTGATTTCTTAGGACACGTCATTTGTAGAGACGGGGTGAAACCAAACCCTAATAAAATCAAGGCCATAAAAGAATATCCTATTCCAAAAACCCCGACAGAAATCAAACGCTTTTTAGGACTCTTAGGGTATTACAGGAAGTTCATCCCCGATTTCGCACGCATTACGAAACCGTTAACTCAGTGTCTTAAGAAAGGCTCGAAAATAACGTTAGATCCAACTTACATTAATTGTTTCGAAAAATGTAAAACACTTCTGACCAACGACCCGATTCTTCAGTACCCAGATTTTACTAGGGAATTTATTCTAACAACCGATGCATCCAATGTTGCCATTGGGGCCGTGTTATCCCAAGGTACTATTGGCTCAGATAAACCCATCGCCTTTGCCTCAAGAACTCTGAACTCTAGCGAATTGAACTACAGTACGATAGAAAAGGAGCTTCTTGCCATTGTGTGGGCTACTAAGTACTTCAGACCCTATTTATTTGGTCGCAAATTTAAAATTCTAACAGACCACAAGCCATTGCAATGGGTGATGAGTTTAAAGGAGCCAAATTCAAGACTTACAAGATGGCGTTTGAAATTAACTGAATACGATTTCGAAGTTGTGTATAAGCAGGGCAAATATAATACGAACGCGGATGCACTATCTCGCATTCAGTTAAATAACGAAGAACTTAGCTCAATAGTTGTGAATCCTTCCGAAAGGTCGGATAATTTAGACGATTCTAGAACCCTCACAGCTCTCGAAGGTGCTGATGATTCTAGAACCGTCACAGCTCACACTAGCGCGGAAAACCCCATCTTGGAAGTACCCATATCGGAAGATCCACTAAATAGGTATACAAAGCAGATCGTTTTTAACATCGTGGGTGACATCAAAGGTAAGTCCGTAGTAACTAAGCCTTTCGATACTCACACCAAAACATCAATTCAGTTATCCGAATCTAGTTTAGAGCAGGACGTCATAGATGCAATTCGAGAGTATGTACATCCTAAAATAAAGACAGGTTTGCTTATTAATCCTTCTGATGCTATGACTAAAGTAATACCTATTATACAGAGAAATTTTAAAAGTTCAGCTATGAGTTTGGTTCTTGTAAAGAAAGAGTTAGAAAATGTGCGTGAGTACCTAAAACAACAAGAAATTATTAATCATTACCACGATGGTAAAACCAACCATCGCGGTATTAACGAGTGTTTCCTAGCTTTATCACGTAGGTACTACTGGCCTAAGATGAGGGAGCATATCACTAAATTCATTAATGACTGTACCATCTGCGGACAGGCTAAATACGATCGAAATCCAATCAAACAACAATTTCGAATCGTACCACCACCCAGCAAACCGTTTGAGCTAGTTCATATGGATTTACAGGGTGAGAAATTTTTAACAATCGTAGACGCATTTTCGAAGTATGCTCAGGCATATTACCTACGTGATGGAACTGCTATTAGTGTCGTTCAAGCATTTTTAACTTATTGCACGCATCATGGGATACCCATCACTATAGTCACAGATAACGGCCCTGAATTTATAAATCAACTTGTTACGGAATTTGTTAAACTACATAGAATTCAACACCACAAGGTTGCACCCCACACCCCTAATGAAAACGGTATTGTTGAGCGATTTCACTCGACTATACTCGAACATTTACGTATTTTAAAACTTGAACGTAAGGGTGAAGCGACTATTAACCTCATGCCGTATGCCCTTCTGGCATATAATAACTCCATCCATAGTTTTACTAAATGCAAGCCAATAGAAATCATAACAGGTCACTTTGACCCGCGGGATCCATTTGACATAGACCTTTCATCTCATCTTTTACAACAATACATGATAGATCATAAGAATAAAATGACTCAGGTGTACAACTTAATGCACGAGTCATGTACTTCACTTCGCACCGATTTAACAAACAATATTAATCGTAATCGCAGTTCAGAAATAGAATACTCACCTGAACAACAAGTTTATATTAAAAATCCAGTCGCTTCCAGACAAAAACTAGCCCCACGCTTTATGCGAGATGAGATCATTGCCAATTTGCCTATACACATCTACACAAAGAAAAGACGTGGACCCGTCGCTAAGTCCCGACTTAAGAGAATACCTAATAGTAATCAATTGTTACAGGGCTCATCTAGTACTCCTTCTCCTCCTGCCGGTAACAGTACGAATGCAGGAGATAAAACTTGAGAACATCGATGAAGGCCCTGGTATTCTGCCCTTCAAATTAGGTCCCACTAGAATCATTTCACATTATCATTCATTTATCCAATCCATTAACCTACAGGATCTAGAAGCTAAAGTCGATTCAGTAATTAATCCATTAAATACCATAGAACCGGTGTTAAATAACAAAACTAGCTCATTATTCACCCCTCATATTCATTATTTAACTAATAAAGCTTATAGTGTGCTTGAGCAGTTACAAAGTTTTGAAGTAGGTCGCACTAAACGCGGATTAGTAGACGGACTTGGTAGTATAGTTAAAAGCATAACAGGAAATCTAGACCAGACAGATGCATTGCATTATAATCAAGCCATTAGGAACCTTAAAGATTCGGATAACCAGTTATTAATAGAACTAAATAGTCATGTAAGCATTTCTAAGGAATGGATGTCTCAATATTCTAATATAATAGACAATATTACTAAAAATCAAAATAAAATTGAACAATTAATAAATAAAATAAGCCAAGCAGAAGCTACTCGTGACTATGACCTGGTTAAATATGCACATTTAGCACAAACATTTCTAATAATTGGCGACAATGTTGATGCAATTTCGCAAGAAATATTCCGATTGCAAAATATATTAGCTTTCATTAAAATGTCAATTCCGCATCATTCAATTATGGACAGGAAATCATTCGACACCATATTCAGCAAATTACGAAATTTATATAGTAGCGATAATTTGATTGAAGTTGATATCCGAGAATATTACGATATAATTCGAGTAGGCTATTATTATAAAGGTAATGAAATTATTTTAGTTTTTAAATTTCCTATTGTTTTATCTCAAATATATACTATGTATAGATTGTCCATGGTCCCTAATAAGTATAAGGAAACCCTTTTATCTCCCTCCCCATTCCTGGCAATATACGGCAAAGAATTCAGGTACATGGAGGCTGAATGCCCGAAGACCACCAAGTGGTACATCTGCAATGGAAACCGGAGCGCACAGATCTCAGATAATGGAGATTGCATCCACCAACTTATCACCGAGCAACAAAAAACCACCACCTGCAAGTCAGTTCGAGTAATGCTTCAAGGGCCAGCCTATGACCAGCTCGACGAGAAACACTACGCTATCAGCTTTCCTATACCGTCGAGAATACATCTCTCCTGCGGACAAAATCTCTACAAGGAACTTAAAGGAAGTTATCTCGCAGTCATCCCGCAGGGCTGCTCCATCATCACACCCTACTTCGTCATCTCAAACATAGACGACCACATCGGAGGCCAAGTACTCAAGATCATGGACATAGCTTCAGAGAAATCATCGCGGCTGCCAGCATCCGCCATTGTTGAATTAAATTCAATCGACCTCGATCATTTACATGAAATCAACACTAAAGTCTCTGCGCAACAATCCGTCGATATCAAAACTGAAGCAATCGAGGACAGTATCTACCATACGACCATACCGCTATATCTTATAATAGTGGTAATTGGTGTATCCTGCACTGTTTTCCTGATGTACCGGAGACACTGGCTTCTCCAAGGATCTGCTGGAATAACTGAACGAGTGCCAACGGGAGTTTACGCCGTTCCTGGAACGAGAACAAGGGTTGACTTGGATCAACCCCCAGCTTCCTTCACATCTAAAGTGTTCAGTCGCTGTTCTACGGGGGGAGGTGTTATGCGTGGCAACCCTATGGAAAGTGCATAATTGCATTCCCTCAGTTTTCATGGACTTTAGTTACACGTGTGCTTCATCAGCATTTAATTTTATTCCTTGTGAATTAGTGTTACTTATTTTTCCCACACTTTGTTTCCTAACTTCGGACAGAGCACATGTTTAGATTAGATTAAATTGTAATAATTATTTTATTAATTAAATTCTTTTTAAGTAAATTTGGTTTTTTTTGAGATCCTCGGCGCGACCATATATTTTTAACACACCAACTGTATGGATCCAAAGTAAGCAAAGCAGATATAAGCAGAAGTTATAAACAGAATAAACATACATATATAGATTCCAACAATCATGACCCGAGAACAAACATCTGTGTTCATCACACAAATGAATGCCCCGGCCAGGACTCGAACCTTCGCCGTATGAGGCAAGGCCTCTTACGACAATACCACTCGGTTATAAAATTTACATAAGAATTGATTCAAACGATTAAACTTAAACCGTGGTGGTCTGATGTATCTATTGCATGTTACGTTGTGTTACTCACTCACTCACACACACATTCTCACGTGTTTGGTTAATTTCTAAATTTTCATGTCATCTTACATTCGAACTGGCTTTCTTGATCACGTTTTTTTTTGTTTTCATTGGATTACTATATCATTGCCACTTTGAAATGAAATAATTTGAAAAAATATTTCTTGATTGTCTCATTCCAATTATTTGTTGTAATTTGATAATTGTAACTAATCTTGGTGTATTTCTGTGACTGTTTTTATTTGTATAAAATTGTGGATTGTATTTGTATAATGTAACAAACGCTGTTGAAATACCATTAAATAAATAAAAAGTAATGTTAATAAATATTAACTTCTTGACGGGCAACTTTCGGTGATCTCCGGAGGACTACGCGATACAATTGCGTCGCTTATGAAACCTGAATGCGCATGGTCAACAGCGCCATCTATGTATACAGTTGGATAGCACTGTTGATAGGTATCTCGAAGATCGTAATCTCAAAGATTCTAGTTACTTTTGTTCAAAATTCTGTTTACTTTTATTGAAAATGTCACTTACTTGTGCAGCTTGTGTTAAATTAGAGAGGTTTCGGTGAAATATATTTGTGCTAGTTTTGGTCCGACTTTATTTTTTTTTTATTGATGTTGTACGTGCTACAACTATTATAAGTTTAACATGTGTCTTTCTGTTTGTCAATGTATTCATGTTTCTGTCTGTGGCATCGTATCTTCTATATTTTGAAAACTTTTGAAATCGGTGAAGCTATTCAAAAGCTATGCGTGATTTTTGCCACCAGGCAGGGGATTTTACATGGTGTTTACAAAATTATCGTCAAATTTTTTACTTTATGTAGAAACACTAATGTTTGTTCCTTTATTAATAGAAGAAGAAGACAATAGATAATTCAAGCGTTCTTAATTTTCATAAATTATGGCACATACATACAGAATATAAGGACAGAGACAATTGATATCTTACTGCAGCAAAGCTTCACAACAACAAACTTTAATATCTTTTCTTCACGAATATAAAAAAAGAAATCGACAATACCCCGGTAATAGCGGGGTGTCTGTAGACTATTGTTTTCCACTCGAGGTGTCCCATCTAGGGTTGCCGCCATTTTTCAATTCATATAAAAAAGGAAATGACTTATTTATAGTCTGCACGCTGGATGCAAACTTCTTCTTCGAGCACCCTTTATAATAATCGGGCGATAACGAATCTACAGCCTCATTTCTATAAGGGATCATTAAATATCGCATAGGTTTAATATTCTGATAAACAATAATTTATGTTTACAGCTTTTGATGTAAATGTGTGCGACAGCTGAGTCCCCTTGCATTTTGTTAACTTTCATCCAATGCAATTTGTCTCAAACTAATTTTGTTCCCTGCATAGATGCTCAGTATGTTCATTATTTACTGTCTTAACAGATTTTTGTCACTTTTAATATTTTAGAAACTACTAACGATTGTAAATTATAACTCACAAATGCTGTTGAAATATCAATAAATAAATAAACAAAATTTAGGAATTAATAAATAAAGCGCTTAAAACATATTGTTATATTTTTGGCAGTGCATTATTCACAACTCAGTATATTAATCTTAGTGTTTATAAATAAATCCTGTTATAAGAAAACAAAAACTATTTTGCCAGGACTTTGGAAGATTTTTTGTACATACTTATGAATTATATACACATACGAGTACTAGTTAGTAGGAATAGAAGTTGAATTTATTGATGAGGAGTTATTACCTGGGACATTTATAAGAACAGGTCCCATAAGAGAGCATTAACAACACTCGAACCGAATCTTACAGTGGCCTTATAATAGTCGGAGCGGTCGTCATGGCAACCGACGACGACGGCTTAACTGTCCCCTTGGAATACCCGGAGTATCTTAGTTTTGGTTATGTTTTGATAGGGGACAAAGTACAAACATTTTGCTTTTATAACCTGGGATGTAGAATCTTAGAAACTGAAAAAGATTAACGATAGTGTGATCAGAAACATCTTGATAGATGTCAACAGGGACGATGAGCAGGGCGATGGCTGGATCCCGCGATAACTCGTGAACGGGTACCATTTGAGGGTGTTCGTCGTACAATAATTTTGTATTTTGAAAAAATTACGCCCGTGAAGTTTCTTGCCAGTTCTTCTTCACAAAGGTTTTTCCGAACTGGTGGTAGAGTCATGCTTGATTGGCTTTTCCCGCGGTTTCAGAAGATGCATGATTTAGGATTAAAGTTTTGTGCGATGGTTTGCAAGGGACTCTAATGTTGAACATTCTTAGTACTTGAGGGCAGTCTATTTCATGCCTTAAGACTTTAAAAAGAATAACTAAATCGAATATCTTTCTTATTTTTACAAGGGTATTGATTTAAAAGTGCTGTAATCTTTCTTTGTACGAGATAATTGTTTTTAAGCTACTGTTAAAAGCAAGATGTCTTGTGAAACGTTTTTGAATGCGCTCGATATGTAGTTGGTGGACACGGTATCGACCATACAACCCATCAGTACTCTAGTATACTACGCACGAAACTATAAAAAGTTATTGTTTCAGTCCATGGGTCTTTAAATACCTTACCGTTTCTCATCAGAAACCCAAGCGCTCTGGAAGGTCTATTAATGATGTCATCGATATGTGGAGTGAAAGTTAGTTTTGAGTCAATTATAATGCCAAAATCTTTAATCGTACCAACTTCGTGTAAGACAGATCCGTTAAGAAACCAGCACCTTTGTAGTTTGTGTGCCCTACGTGCTATTTTGATATGGCAGCATTTATCGATATTGAAAGACATTTTGTTGCCATCTCACTATTTTTGACCGACCATTGACGACTGAGTGGTTTGTGTAATGAACATAGATGATTGTTCTCGGGTCTTGGTTTTTTGTATTTATATATGTATGTTTATTCTGGGTTCCCCCCCAGTTCGCTGTATGGTCATTCATAACATAAGCTCTGCTTACTTTGGGGTCAAACGGTGTGTTTGTCTAGGGATGTATTATTATTATTATTTTGCCAAACTATTGCTTCCCTTAGCCATTAGCAATCTTATTACAGCTAAGAACGCGGCTTTCCGGAGAGCCAAGCTCTATCCTACGCCCGCCTATAGGTCAGCTGCGAATCAGCTTCAACGTAAAGTTAGGTCTTGCCTCGCGGAATTCCGAGACGCTCAAATGAACGATCTCATAGAGAATATCTCCCCGTCCCACCAAGCGTATTATAGCATGGCCCGAGCCCTACGTGTAGACGCCGCCTCTCACGTTCCTCCTCTCACTCGTCCCGACGGCACTACCACCTTTGAAAATGAAGGGAAAGCCGAATGCTTCGCTGATAGCGTTGACTCTCAATGCTCGCCCAGCAAGCAACCCGTGAATCCCTCCCACATCCAGGTGGTGGAGGACGAAGTCCTCTGCAGGGACTCTCTCCCCATCACCGCTGACCCCATCACAGTGTCTAATGACGAAATCTCTCTTCTCATCAGACGTCAAAAATCCAAAAAGGCTCCGGGTGCGGATGGAATCTCCAACCATGCACTTAAGCATCTGCCGCAACAGGCGGTTACCTTGTTAGCTATCATCTTTAATGCCTGCTTCGACCTTAGCTACTTTCCAAAAGCTTGGAAAGAAGCCACAGTCATAGGCATTCCCAAGCCGGGTAAACCTCTGAATATCCCGGTTAATCACAGACCCATCAGCCTCCTCAAGTCTTTGGTTAATTTTCTCGAAAGAGTCATACTCTCTTGAATGAAGAACCATCTGTTTCCAACGGATGGCGATTCCCTCATCATTCCCCATCAGTTCGGCTTTCGCGTTAAGCACTCTTGCCCTCAGCAAGTACACCGTATAGTCGAGTACATACTCGACGGGTTTTATCCGCGACGTCATAAAGCGGTCGCAGTCTTCTTCGACGTAGCCAAGGCTTTCGATAAAATCTAGCACAGTGGTCGTTAATAAACTCTACAAAATAGGCTTACCGGATCGCCTAGGCAGGATAATCGCGTCGTTTCTCAAAGACCGTAAGTTTCTATTTTAAATATGAAGGCACAGTTTCCACGCCTCGTCCCATAAAGGCTGGAGTACCCTTAAAGCTTAGCCCTCGCCTTTCTGTTGTACATCGTATACACCAATGATTTTCTCTTTCCGCCAAAAGGCGTCGAACTCGCCCTCTTTGCCGACGACACCGTCCTTTACACAAAATGTCACAGTGTCCCGCAGCTTGTCTACAGACTCCAAAAAATCGTAAACGCCCTCGATGTATGGTTTCAAAAATGGCGCATCGATGTGAACCCTGAAAAGAGTTCTGCGATTCGCTTCGACCACAAACACCGTCGGTCCACTGGCGATCCCCACGTTCGAATATTAGGCATTCCCATCCCCTGGAAGCGCAGTATTAAATACCTAGGCGTCACCTTAGATCTGACGTTTTCTTTCAAGCCACACGTCGATAGAGTATCAAAACTCGCCCGTCTTTACTTAGGCCGCCTAAATAGTATGTAAGGTAGAAACAAACGTACACTTTATAAGGTCTGCGTCAGACCCGTCATGACATATGCCTCGCCAATCTTTGCCCACGCCAAACCCTTCGTCCTGCACAAACTGCAGGTAGTTCAAAATCTCTATTGCCGCAGGGCCACAAACGCACCATGATACGTGCTTAACGCGGACCTGCACAGAGATCTTAAATTACCTACAGTGCAACAGCACCTCAAAACGCTCTCGGAAGCGTTCTTTACACGCTCCGAAACTTACCCCAATCCCTTAGTTCGAGCTTCAGCCTCGTTAATACCCCTGTTATCGATTCGAAGTTTAAAGTCGCTATGCCTAGGAATGCGCAAGCGTACTCTTTCACCAGACTGTCAGCCGATCTCTAAGCCCTTCTGGCCGCAACTTCTAATTCTAACGTAAATTCGAATTAACTTACCTTCTATTAATGTAATTTAATTAAACCTCTCTTTGCAATTTTGAGCACCTTCAGTGCTATGAATTCACCATCAGTGCTTTGAGCACCTTCAGTGCTATGTAAAATCAAGCGGGTGACCCCTTCTGGGCCCCGTGAACGCGGCCTTTCTCTCCAATTGGCCGACGCTTAAGATGAAGGCTGTGAGGCAAAAAATTGCACGAGTGATTCAGGGGGTTTTTAAGTCCCACATAACTACGATCGCGCGCGCGGAGTATGCGTCAGAGCATTTTTTATCCTCCTACTCTCTCCGCAGAGGGGGAAAAAAAGGTAGGTAGAAAAAAAAGAACATAGACTTTGAAAATTGACTTAGATGCATGAAATTTTGTATAGACAATGGTGAAGAGCTTTTTGAAAAGGTGTTTTTATTATATTTTTAAATTATTAAGTTGTTTTACGTTTTTATTTTTTCTTACAACTTTTTGAGTGTTTCATGTATGTCTTCTTAAAACATACTCTTCTTCTTATAGTTTGTACTATGTTCCACCAATACGCGATACTGGCAGAAATCTGCACGCAACAGACCTACGGGTGATTTCCATTTTTCAATTAACTAACTGACAAACTAACTTTCATAAGAAACCAGTCGTGACCTTCGTTTTGAATCACCTAAAATCTAAATAAAATCACGTTAAATCCCACTACTATCGCAATTAGCAAAACCAATAACAAAACATTAATTACAATCGGCCGAATCGATAAGGGTCAAATACAACACTAACATTGGTCGTTGTTCATATAAGAAGAAAACAGAAACCACATTAATCAGCTGTCCCTCTCATTCTAACCTCGTGATATTCGGCTTTAGTACTGGCAGGATGACCCAACGAGTGTTGGATACAGGGTGTGCCTCAGGTACAGAGGCATCGTACCCTTTGGACCCGATATGGGGCTTGGGTCGTAGCTAATGTATAGCAACTCGAAAGGTTTTTTTATTGAAGTGAAGTTTAATAGTAAAAGAATAATAATAATAATAATAATAGGTCTTTACCTATGAAACTGCCGTTTTGCCGTACTGGCCATTTCAAATGTAAATATTTTTTTTTTGAATGATAATTCTAATTTCAAATTAATTTTATTTGACAAAAATGGAATTCTTTTTCTAAAATCGTCATTTGTTTAATAGTTAGTGCTTTGTTTTCAACGCATTCGAACATTTTTCAACATCATGAATAAGTTAAAAATTCGAGTAATTATGGAGTATGAGTACCGTCGTGGCAGCAAAGCGGCACAAGCGGCACGCAACATCAACGACGTTTACGGAGCGAACACTACAAACGAACGCACCACCCGTTATTGGTTTACCCGCTTCCGTTCTGGAAATTTTGACCTGAAAAATGAACCCCGTGGTCGTCCGAAAACTTTGGTCGACAATGACGAATTAAAGGCAATTGTGGAAGCTGATGAAACTCAATCCACGGCTGAATTAGCAGCAGCTTTTGACGTTAGCATCAAAACAATATTGGTCCATTTGCGTCAAATTGGCAAGGTAAAAAAGCTTGACAAATGGGTACCCCACGAACTCAATGACCGCCAGCGCGAAGTACGCGTGGAGACGTGCCTTGCACTGCTCAGCAGGCATACAAATGAAGGAATTCTGAACCGCATTGTTACTTGTGACGAGAAATGGATCCTGTTCAACAATCGTAAGTGGTCAGCAAGTTGGTTGGACCCTGGTTCAGCACCCAAACAATGCCCTAAACGAAAACTTACCCCTAGAAAAGTGGTGGTCACTGTTTGGTGGTCTAACGCGGGTATAATTCATCACAGCTTCTTGCCAAACGGGACAAGCATTACTGCAGATGTGTACTGTGAAGAACTGAACACAATGATGGAGAAGCTCGCACGTCTCCAACCAGCTTTGGTCAATCGTTCGGCTCCACTGCTCCTGCACGACAACGCGCGACCTCATACTGCACAGCAGACGGTCTCCAAGCTACAAGAGTTGGGGTTGGAAGTTCTCCGTCATCCGCCGTACTCACCAGACCTTGCGCCTACAGACTTCTACTTTTTCCAGAATTTGGATAACTTCTTGGCGGGAAAAAAATTCAATACCCGAGAGGCAGTACAAAATGCCTTTGAAGAATTTGTTGCCTCCCGTCCAGCTGATTTCTTCAAGAAAGGCATCAATAAGCTACCAATGCGTTGGCAAAGATGCATTGATTGCATGGGTGATTATTTTGATTAATAGAAATAAAACATATATAAAAAAATTACGCTTCATTTATTTCGTGAAAAACGGCAATTTCATAGGTAAAGACCTAATATAATAAATCCCCAGACAAACACTCCAACTGTATGGCCCCAAAGTAAGCAGAACTTGTTGTATGGATGACCATACAGCAAACTGTGGGAGATCCCAGAATAAACATACATATATAAATACAAACAACCATGACCCGAGAACAAACATCTGTGTTCATCACACAAATGCATGCCCCGGCCAGGACTCGAACCTGGGACCTTCGGCGTATGAGGCAAAGCTACTTACCACTTCACCACTCGGTCGTCAATAGATCCATAATCTGTCGAAATCGGTAGACTTTTGGTTTTGGAAATGGAAGTGTCTGTAGAATATAGTTCTCTAAGTGGTTGATCAAAACGTGATGATAAAGAAACAAACAAATTTTCTTTGACACTTTAAATTAACTACAAATATTACTAAATTGATGTGTCTTACACTCATCACAATGATATTAAAATTATCCATCTGCTTTATTGTTTATGCATCAAACTTATCGTCTTAAAAAAATACGCTACGGAAATTTATATAAAAAGCGCATAGGTAGATCACTGATTTTTTTCAGTAATAGATACAGAGGGAGAGAGATAGAGAGAAGCAGGTCAGAGATCAAATAGTAGCTTGCGCCTTTTTCTCCAAAGAGTACGTAGGAGCCAACAAGAACTCTTGGTTAAACTTAAAGGATTTCTGGTTCCTGCCGTAGCAGTGATCGAGCTTCTGCCTGCGGGGTTCGAATCTTTCATAACAATGATTTGCAACCATCTCCCAAATCTTGGGCTCAGGCTATCTTCAGAGTTCAACTCTCGAATCACTCATATCTTCAAGGCATCAAAGATTTGCAGCTTTTTGCTCTCAAACGAGTTCAACTCTCAAATCACTCACATCTTCAAGGCAACAAAGATTTGCAGCTTTTTGCTCTCAAACGAGTTCAACTCTCAAATCACTCACATCTTCAAGGCAACAAAGATTTGCAGCTTTTTGCTCTCAAACGAGTTCAACTCTCAAATCACTCACATCTTCAAGGCAACAAAGATTTGCAGAACACGTCGTAGAATTTACTTGTTGCGTAAATAACGTGTTTGGGTTTACTGTATCTTAAAACCAAATATTATCACTATTGAAAACGCAAAATTTAATTCTCAATAGACACTGATGAGTTTCTTAAATATTCCTAGCAGGTATGTTAAATCAAATTAGCCATAATACCCTTTGTCCTAAACAAACTAGCGGTTGCCCTTGTTATTATAGTCACATCCCACATAGAGCCCCTTCCCATCACTATGTTTAGCTTCACAAATATCTCGAAACTTATAAACAAGACAACATTAGGTAACGTACGAGCAAGATAGCTGGTCTAGTTCTAGTTCTAGCTAAGTTGTGCAAGGATGCCGAGGTGTGTTTTGTAACAAATCCAGCAATACAATTGGATTATTTTCCTAATTAAAAATGATATAAATGAAGTAGTCCTTTTGGTAAATTTTTACTTGCATATCCTTTTTGATACCCAGCCTTAGTGTTCATGTAAATAGAATTGTGAATAAAGTTCTAATAATGTGTTTCAGGGCATGGAAAGAACCTTAATGTAACCATGAACTTGTCATAATTTTTTATAAGTTGTTTTAATTTTTTTTGTTGTTTTGGTTGTTATTATAACTTTATGCTAATAAAATAACTAATAAGAAATAACATGCATATTTAAAATAACCAATTAAGTTTTATTACGATTTTGAACAAAGAAATTGATTCTATTCAAAGCAGATAGTACAAAAAATGACCTACTAATAGTCAGTATATCAAATTAAAGGCCAATAAATATAGATTATCATACAATAGTTAGTTTAAATATATAGACCTTCCTTTCATTGTAAGATATTTTTTTTAAATATATCTTTTCCCCGATTTTTTTAGGATTCACTCTAGTTAATTCATTCAAAAAAGAACTCACAGATTGTTGATTGACCATTATCACTAATCCGCCAATAACGTCCATTACATCGTTTAATTTCATCGGGTTCATTCGACATCGTTTTGTTACTTTTTTTGACATTGACATTGATACATTCAAAAGAAAACAAACATGGTAACTTACGATTGATTTTTCGCAAATTATTTATTATTTTTTTACAAGATTTTTAGATTTAAAATTAGGAAAGTTTAAGGGGAAAAGTTTACTCATAAGTTAATCTTTCATGCGTACTACTGACCATTAGCAGGTCAAAAGCCCATATTGAGTTTGAGCATCATCTTTCAAAAATTTAAATTCTAAATATTTTATTTCACCTCAGCTAAAAATTTTACACTTGTTAGATTCTTCCTTTTTCTTTATCTTTCATCAAGATTGCGTAAGCACACCTTTAATTTCGACTTTTAAAAGGTATTATGGGTAGACAGAGAAATAGAAGCTTGCGGAAGAAAGCCCTCTCGCCGCTCATAAAAAATCTTGTATAAGATACTTGGGGTAGATCTATGATTTTGACGACGAGGTATCAACTCAAGTTATGATTATTCTTTTATAGACCGAACCAACTGTTACCTGTGTTTAGTAACTACTTTTAAATCATAGGATGATATTTAAATCATAATTGCAACATGTGGAGCCAAATAGTGCTAATTGATTTATTTATAACCTAAAAAAACTGCAACTAGGTTATATTTTATTCAAAGTAATACAGAGGGTCAATAACAAGTCATCACTTTCTGCTATAAAGCAGAAACACATTTTATACGTAATTTGCCAATAGATAAATTTCACGTTTTCAATAATAATAATTTATTTAAGTAAAAGAAGGGGAGGATAATAAAAGTAACTACTAATTTATTGAAACTGCTAAGTGCCTGATATCCTAGTTCTGGGCCAGCTCACTAAACGTAAACTTTGCACAGAACAACAAAAGAATGACAAAATATATTTGTTGAAACCATTACATCTCGTAAAATTTTCAATTTTGTGTCTTCATGTGATCGCCTATTTCAATTAGCTCGACTAAATCCATTGATGACATCAATCCCCAATAATCTAGAAATCAAAAATTATATTAGCTCACAATTAAGCCATGTTGCGTAATACACTCTTAAATAATAATAATAGTAATAACTTTATTGCATTAAAATCGATTAACAATACAATTATGGTGTCTGCCTTCCAAACTAGGAAAACCTGTTTCTTGGAAGACAGTCCCTTCCCAAATTATTTAATACATAGTCTTTGTTACCATTTAAACAATAAAGTTGATTTCAAAATAAAAACTCTAATTAATCTTTAAGGATAAAATTACAAATCGAAACCGTGACAAAATGTATTCTATAAAAATAATAAGTATATTAGAAGTACCCTCAAACAAGAGTTTAATCAAAATATCATCACACTACAAATATCTTAGCTATGTATTAATGTTTTACTTATTGTTATTATACAATGGTTCTCTAATGCCAGATCTTCTCGACAATACTTTTCTGCCATCATTATCAGACTTAAAGCTTTTTTCTTCAGTATCTCCGAATCCACGAGGAAACGGTCTTTCTCCGTAAGAAATACATCTGTAAATATGTATAGTAGTTTTTATCAAGAAACCATTTATGTAACAAAACGAAATGTAAAGGACAATTAGTTATTCTATTATAAATACTTATAATTTCTACTTACCGCGACACCTAATTCTCCAGTACTTACTCACTTAGCTTTCACAATATCTGTTAAACGTAATAATAACTAGTGGATTTATTAAATCACAATAACCGCAATAACTCAAAAGTGACTATGACATAAAGGGGACTATAATCACAAGAGTAGATAAACAGAACAGAGACAAAGCTCCATACAACCGCACAAATCGGTTGCACTACTACAAGCACGCGGGGCATGTGTGCGTGACCACTGGCCGCTTGTCACGTACGCGGCGAGACATGTCAAAAGACATTGTCAAAAGGCACAGCCAGTTGACAATCTCAGGGTCATTGCGACGCACGTTGTTTGTTTTGTTAGTTGCAAGTTTGATTATAATAATGTAAAAACGTTGTATTTTTTATTAATAATGGTTGTTTATTGTACTGTGTGTATGAATAATTCTAGAAAAAATAAAATTGAATTGCTCGAGCCAAAGTTTCGCGAATATTTCGATCTTGAAATAAATATTGTCTATATTGGCAATGAAATACTCAACCGTATTAAAGATTGTAAATTTGATATACCATGTGAGGGTTTCCCGTTAGATTACTTAAAAAAACGATATGGTAAATTCAGAATTTACCACACCATCAAAAGCAACAATAAATTATTAAAAATCAAAAATTATAAAAGAAAATTATTAGAGTAAGTAATTTGTAAGGTATTCAATCATACTGAATAATGAAACTATTTAACAAATGTTTTGTTTAATTTGTCTCAACCTATTGTGACAACCCTACCAAAATAGGTAACAATTTTTCACGTTCTTAAGAAGCTTTGTCTCTGTTCCGTTTATCTACTCATAAAATCTTGAACCTGGTCGGTGACGACGATGTCATAGCTGCGTCAAAGCAATAATTAATAGAATGATAACTAACTTTAGCTTGACATTCAGCTAGCTCTTCGGATGAACGTCTCTTCACAAGTCGCAGGTGCAGGGTCCGGGCATTTGCACGGGTGGTAGTTTTTTTGGTTTATTGTTACTGTTCATCAAATATAATGTACTACATCGAAATGTAGCAAAAATTTCAAATTTCGCAGCTGATCAAATATCAAGTTTCTAGAAACAGTTTCATTTTAACTTGTTAAATCATAGGGCTTTTATTTATAAGTTATTTTTATAATCATTAAAAAATAATAATTTGTACAATTTAATGTGCCTATACTTAAAATCAGTGTTAAAAAATCTAAGCAAACGTTTGGACCTTATTGTAAAGATTCTAACTCGAGGAAAAAATTTTAGTCACTTCATAATGCACACGTATCTCATTTATACAATAATATCATTATTTTCAAAAAATAAAATAAATCTGAAACAGCCAAAAAATTAATGTCCTAATGGTCATAAAAGGTTCGTATCACAATGTTAGTATTTCAGCATGAAGGTTTAAGATGCTCGCGTGCGGACAAAGACCCCCGGCTCCCCGCGGTGTAATGACGTCACATTGAGCTCCACCTGATCATGATAATTATGTCACAAGACGTGATAAAAGCGATTCTCCACGCCGTAGAATGTTCTAGATGAGATTTTTGAAGTTATTGTGTCTGTGTAAAGATATGGTTATTTATGAATACATGTGTGCATTTTTCATGTAATTCTGTGTGATTTTGTGTTCTAGTGTTCATTGATTATTGGTAGCACAACAATATAATTGGGACAGGTTTTTGTAATTATTGTCCGTTCAACTAATTATATTTTTTTTGATGCAGGAAAATCCTGGATGGGTCTCTTACCGGCTAAAAACCTGCGGTTTCCATCTGGATGCACGGAGCCAGAACTCGATAAGCCTTCGCATTCCGTTCAAGGCCTGACAGCATTCGCCGGCACTCTGCACTCTGCGGTCGGCGACGTCCCAAGAGTAAAGGTCCCTCTTGGACCAACAAGGGAGACTTGCCGAGCTAACAGATGCAGAAAAGAATAATTTTCTATAGACATAAAGGGACTCTGTAAATTTATTTTGAAAAAAATATACCCGTGAAGTTTCTTGCCAGTTCTTTTTCACGAAGGTTTTTTCGAACTGGTGGTCGAATCATGTTTTATTTGACGTCAATAAGAACAAGTAATTGTCAATGTTGAGAAATAAATATTTCATTTCATTTCATTTTATTTCTCTAGTTGTCCCTCATGAGATGGCCCCTGAAACCGCCATCGTCAACCTTAATAATACAGGTAAAAAACTAAATTTAATTTCCTAGCTAACGCCGTACCGTTTTTAATCAAAGACTAAAATAAGACTAAGAATAAAACATATAGACGCTAAACGCTTTGTAGGAACTGCTGCATAAACCATGTAAAGCATAGCACTAGGAAGATGAGCTTGTCGATAAGCGCGCTGCACGTGGCGTTCAACCATTTCCCGCCGCTTAGCAGGCGCCGATATGTAAATTGAAACCACATAAAATATCATTGTTTTTACTGAAAACCAGAGGGTTTCAGAACTTGGACTATCTTTGTTAAAGGAAGTTTTTTTTTATATTGAAACTTTGTAACCGATACTTTCGTCTACAAAACTTGTATCTCCTGGTAAATATTGTACAAATGAAAAAGGGCAGCTATATAAATTTAATTTACTATCTATACGTTGATCAAACCTTTCAAAACCAAACATTTGAAAAATTATTTGTTTATTTATTTATTTATTACATCACCAACAAGTTTACAACAAATAATGCACATTTGGACCATAGTTTTAACAAGTTATTGTAAGTCGTAGACTCAATTATAGGTGACAACAGCATGCAATGTTATGACAACAATCAACATATTTAAGTATAAAAAGAAGAAATAGTTTCTTTTTTTTTTTGTAGTTAATTACATTATGTTAAAAAAAAAATGAATGAGACTGTTCTTATTACTTATACTTATACCTACTTATTGTTTGTTTGTTTGTTTATACGTAATAGGTAAACTCTAAATAGGTGGAACCGATATTTTAAATTGTTACACCAATAGGTTAATTTTTTTAGAAGCCACAAAGACTGTATTTTGTCGCGGTATTCTCATGGGATCAAAATTTACCTAGGCGAGTGAAATCGCGCCAGGACCTCTTAAATTCAAAAAGTTCACAATCTTCATTCCACCATTGGTTAACTTGCATCACTTAAGGAAAGAAAAAAATAAACTGAAATAAGTTAAATAAACTGAAAAAAGAAATAAACGAAATGAAGTGATTTTTACTTTAAGAAGGTCCTATAAAAATAGCCATAATAGTAAAATATACTTTTAGTTTGTGCTATTAATTATACTTTTAAAACAAATATACAATAAAAATAATAAATCCCCAGAAACTGAATGGCCCCAAAGTAAGATGAACTTGAGTTGTGACCATACAGCGAACTGGAGGGGAACCCAGAATAAACATACATATATAAATATAAACAACCATGACCCGAGAACTGTGTGAAATGAAATGAAATGAAATGAAATATTTATTTCTCAACATTGACAATTACTTGTTCTTATTGACGTCAAATAAAACATGACTCTACCACCAGTTCGAAAAAACCTTCGTGAAGAAGAACTCGCAAGAAACTTCACGGGTTTATTTTTTTCGAAATAAATTTATAGAGTCTCTATATGTCTATACAAAATTATTCTTATACGCATCTGTTAGCTCGGCAAGTCTCCCTCCCCCCAAGTATCCAAACGACGAACACCTTCAATGGGTTAACGCGTTAACGCGGGATCCAGCCATCGCCCTCCTCAACCATATTAGAGGGAAGTGAGCGACCCGTCACCCGACGCTACGATAAGAAGACGTACTTTAGTGACAATGACGCTTTAGATGTTCATTTGTGTTCATCACACAAATGAATACCCCGACCAGAACTCAAACCTGGGACCTCTGTCGTATGAGTCAAGGCTACTTACCTGTTGCGGAGTTTTGCGCCGGCTGGAGAAGATGCCGCCGTATGTACCCTTTGGCCCCGAAGACACCACGACCTGACGAACCACGGAGTGACACCCGACTTGATCGAGTGCAGGTTGGAGCGCAGTGAAAACAACACGTCTTCAAAGTAAGAACGTTTATTGCGGATACCAAAATAAAGCTTAAGTTTAAACAAGCCTATGAACCGCAATCGTTCCTGTAGTTCAGTTTCTTTCTTCAGACCTCTTCACTGGCCTCCGGATACACCGAACAGCGCTTACGTCTTCTTGGGTCTTCACTGGCCTCCGGATTCACCGAACAGCACTTTCTTTCTTCTTGTTGTTTTCTTCGCTGCAGGCACCGAACTGACTTCCAAATTTTTTTTTTTTGTTCCCCTCCGCGGGAAGGGCAGGAGGATAAAAATGCCCTGACGCATACTCTGGCGCGATTCCAAAGTTATGTGGGACTCGTCCCGACGCCTACCAGGACCATACCCACTAAAAACCCCCTGTCGGCTCGTGCATTTTTGCCACTCAGCCTTCATCGGAGCGACGGCCAATTGGAGAAAGAGGCCGCGCTAGCGGGTACCCAGAAGAGGTCACCCGCTGGGATTACATAGCACTGAAGGTGCTCAAAGCACTGAAGGTGAATACGTAGCACTGAAGGTGCTCAAAATGAAATCAAAAATTAAAACAAAAATTAAAAAATTGCAAAATAAAATTGAATTAACTCGCATTTACGTTAGAATTAGGATTTACGTTAGGATTAGAATTTACGTTAGAATTAGAATTTGCGGCCAGAAGGGCCTCGAGATCGCGTGACAGTCTGGTGGATGAGTACGTTTGCGCATTTCTAGGCCTAGCGACTTTGAACTTCGAGTCTAACACAGGAGTAGTATATGAGACAGAATCACGAACTAGAGGATTGGGATGGGTTTCGGAGCGTTTGAAGAACGCTTCAGAGAGTGTTTTGAGATATTGTTGTACTGTAGGCAGTTCAAGATCTCTATGCAAGTCCGCGTTACGCACGTACCACGGTGCGTTTGTGGCCCGGCGGCAAAAGAGGTTTTGAACTACCTGCAGTTTGTGCAGGAGGGAGGGTTTGGCGTGGGCAAAGATTGGCGAGGCATACGTCATGACGGGTCTAACGCAGACCTTGTAAAGTGTACGTTTGTTTCTGAAGGACATTTTACTTTTTCTACCTAACATGCTATTTAGGCGGACTAAATAGTGACGAGCGAGTTTCGAAACTCTTTCGACGTGTGGCTTGAAAGAAAGCGTCGGATCTAATGTGACGCCTAAGTATTTAGTACTGCGCTTCCAGGGGATGGGAATGCCTAACATTCGAACGTGGGGATCGCCATCGGGACGACGGCGTTTGTGGTCGAAGCGCATCGCAGAACTCTTTTCAGGGTTCACATCGATGCGCCATTTTTGAAACCATACACCAAGGGCGTTTACGGCCTTTTGGAGTCTGGTTACAAGGCGCCGAACACCGTGGCCTTTGGTATAGAGTGCGGTGTCGTCAGCGAAGAGGGCGAGTTCGACGCCTTTCGGCGGGATGGGAATGTCGTTGGTGTACACGGTGTACAGCAGAGGGGCGAGGACTGAGCCTTGAGGGACTCCAGCCTTTATGGGACGAGGTGCAGAAAGCGTGCCTTCGTGTTTAAATCGAAACGTACGGTCTTTGAGAAACGACGCTATTATCCTGACTAGGCGATCCGGTAAGCCTATCTTGTAGAGTTTATAAACGAGACCGCTGTGCCAGACTTTATCGAAAGCCTTGGCTACGTCAAAGAAAACCGCGACTGTTTTATAACGACGCGGATAGAAACCGTCAAGTATATACTCGACGATTCGGTGGACTTGCTGAGGGCAGGAGTGTTTAGCACGAAAGCCGAACTGATGGGGAATAATGAGAGGATCGCCATCCGTTGGAAACAGATGGTTCCGCATTCGAGAAAGTATGACTCTCTCGAGAAGTTTAGACATTGCCTTGAGGAGGCTGATGGGTCTGTGATTAGCCGGGACGTTCAGAGGTTTGCCCGGCTTGGGAATGCCTATGACTGTCGCTTCTTTCCAAGCTTTAGGAAAGTAGCTATGGTCGAAGCAGGCATTGAAAATGATAGCTAACAAGGTAAGCATCTGTTGCGGTAGGTGCTTAAGTGCGTGGTTGGAAATTCCATCCGCACCCGGAGCCTTTTTGGACTTTTGATTTCTAATGAGAAGCAAGATTTCGTCATTAGAGACTGTGACAGGGTCGGCGGTGATGGGGAGAGAGTCTCTGCGAAGGACTTCGTCCTCCACCGCTTTGATGTGAGTGGGATTCGCGGGTTGCGTGCTGGGCGAGCATTGTGCGGCAATGCTGTCGGCGAAGCATTCGGCTTTCTCTTCGACTTCGAAGGCAGTAGTGCCATCGGGACGAGTGAGAGGAGGAACGTGAGAGACGGTGTCTACGCATAAGGCTCGGGCCATGCTATAGTACGCTTGGTGGGACGGAGAGATATTCGCCATGAGATCGTTCATCTGAGCGTCTCGGAGTTCCGCGAGGCAAGACCTAACTTTACGTTGAAGCTGATTCGCAGCTGTTCTATAGGCGGGCGTGGGATATTTCTTGGCTCTCCGGAGAGCCGCGTTTTTAGCTTTAATAAGATTGCTAACGGCTAAGGGAAGCGTGGGTTTGCCTTGCTTAGCAACCTTTTCGTTGTCACTGATGGCTGAGTTGATAGCATCAGTGAGAGAATTTACTAATGAATCGATTTTATCCGGGCTATCTAATTGCTCGGGAGAGATCGCGAGTGGAGAGTTCGGAGCCTCTAAGGCTGAAACTAACGTATTTTTAAAACCTTTCCAATTGGTAAAGGTCTTAGGAGATGAGACGTTATCGTTCGGCGGTCCTAGCACGAGGGAAACTAGCCTAGGTCATCGAGCGGTTCGATAGACCTTAGGTCAAGATTGATACGCTTGATAATTGCAAAGTCGAGGATGTCAGGAGAGTAGGACGGGTTGTTGGGATAGTGAGTGGGAGTGACGGGGGATATGACATCTAGGTCAAGGGAGTTAGTGATGTCGAGGAGAGCGATACCGCTGGTGTTAGTCGATAGGCACGTCCAGTCAGTATGTTTGGAGTTAAAGTCTCCGAACATAATGACTGAATGGCCGAGGGCGAGAATGGCCTCAAAGTCGCTGCGGATTGGTCTGGTACCACTAGGTATGTAGATTGAAGCTATGATGATGGTCGGATGACCAGTCATAGCCAATCTACACACAGTGGCTTCCATGTTGAGGAGAGGAGGGGTAGGGAGAGGACAGCAGTGGAAGCCTCTTTTGTAATATATAGCGGTGCCGCCGAAACCGTCAGAGTTGGGCCTATCGTTACGAATAAACGCGTACTTAGGTATAGCGAATCCCCTGGAGCGGTTTGGAGTAAGCCATGTCTCCTGGAGAAGGAATAAGTCAGGTTCTTTGTTCTGAAGGAACAGTTTAATCTCGGGAAGGTTGGTATTAAGGCTACGAGCGTTAAAAGATACTAGGGATAAGCCCTTGGGTTTAATACGACTGGACGCGGGATTCGCGGGTCTAGACATTATAATTTATTATTTACGAATTTATAAATTATAAAAGAATTTACAACGAACTTAGGAGCGAGTGATGCTCGGCTAAAGCAAATAAACGCTCTTGAGGAGAGCGGGCGGCTCGCAGTTTGCGTGCGAGCACGGAAATTTCGTTAATATCGACGTTTTGAATAACGTCGAATACGGTCTTCATGTCCTCAGCCAACGACGACTGAGGTGCGGAAGACGGAGAAGGACGCGGCCCTACGGGAGCTACGGGAGCTGGGATAGGTCGGGAAGGAGCAGGCGGAACGGCCGGACGCTGCCTCCAAGACAGAGCCGGAGTAGGTGTCGGCTGAACGGGCTTAGCTTCCGGGGGACCCCGGTTGCGCAGCGGCGGGAAGTTGGCAGGAGTGAGCGGCGGCGCCGGTTTAGGCGCGACCCTCTTGGTGGTGGAGCGCGGAGCGCGCGGGCAACCCCTGTAGTTAGCTGTGTGGCCGGACTGGCCGCACAGCACACAGGCAGGGGGGGAAGTGGATTCGGGAGTGCGAGTGCACTCCTTAGTGAAATGAGGATCCAGGCACTTTACGCACCTGGGGGGAGCTGAACAGTTAGCCGCTGCGTGGCCATAGAGCTGGCAGCGGTGGCACTGCCCAGGGTGACCACGGGGGTTGGGACGCTCGACGGAGATATTTGAGAGTCCGCAAATTGTGCGAGCCTCTCTAAAGATCTCCCTCGAGTTGGGAGTATTCGACAGGATTACCAACGCTAAGGGAAAACGCCTACCGCGGTTGGAGTGCATCTTGTGCACTGCTGTGACCGGGAAACCCTGAGACTTAAGGTCATCGAGGATGTCTTCGTTGCTGAGTTCGAACGGGACGCCCCGTAGTACTGCGCGGATCTTACGCTCCTCCGGGAGGGCGTAGGTGTGATACGCGATTTGGTTTAATCCGAGTAACCTGGTAAACACGCGGAAGTCGACGACGGTCGCTAATTGGATTTTGATTGTATCGCCAGCGTTGGCGGCTTTCAAGTAATTAATTTTGTGCACTTTGCACAAGTTGGAAACCGCGGTCCAGCGCGTTTTTTCACGCAGAAATACGGGCGGAGGGAGCTGAGGCTTCGGCGGGATGGGAGCGCAGCGCGTCGCTGGCTTCGATGTGACCGACGGAGACGCGGTTACTACGAGCGATTTTAACGGCGCGGGGGCTGGTGTTGAAGACACCGGGGAGGGCTCGGGTATTGAAGATACCGAAGCTTTCTTAGAGCGCTTCTTGGAGCGCTTGGCGACGAGTTGAAACGCGGGCTCAGGAGAGCCGGTTAGGGTGACGGCATCTGACGACGTATCAGACGCGGGTTCGGAGTCGCTCCCGGGAGCGGTACGCTTACGACGCGACGCGTGAGAGGATGCGACCGATTCGCAGTCCATCTCGGACGAGGCGGGAGACGCGGGAGAGCTTAAGACCTGAGGGGTCTCGACGTTGGAGGCCTGAGGGGCCGGGGACGCGAAAGTAGCCTGTAAGGCCTGCGTTAGTACGTCATCTGGGATGGGGCAACCGGACGCTGCGAGCGCCTGGGCGAACGACCTAAGAACGCTTACAAGGTCCATTGGAGGGCTTGGATATGTAATATATAAATATATAAAGTATGCCTAGGTCCCCTAGCAAACCTAGGACCTATTTAAATAACAAATGCCTAGAGTTCCTAATTAAAACCCTAGCGGCAAACCTCCCTACCAGCGGTAGGGGGCTGGGGAGAATAACTTAAAACTAACCGTAGTATGCGGAAGGCCACTACCTAGAAACCTAAAAAGGGTGCGCAGGTAAAGAGTTGACCGCGTTAGGGTCAACCTTTACCGACAGAAAGGACAAATACACACGAAAACACACAGATATGATAAAAATAAATATGAAAAATAGAAAAAATAAATAAAATAGAGAAGAGAAATAAATAAAAATAGAAAGGACTGGTTCAGTACAAATTCGTTGTCACCGTTAAGTATCCTTTGCACTGAAACCAGACTACTTACGCTGGGCACAACACTGCACTCAGCACAAGCACAACACAACTTAGCACAGCACTTTGAAGACTAAGGGGCTTAGTCGCAAAGAAAAATACGCACTTCGATAGCACTCAGAGGGAGTAGAAAGAACCTTGAAAACCGTAGCACGGAACCAACACGCTAAACCGTGACGTTAGTAGACTGAGCGCCACGGAGTATCGGGAAGGGACCAAACGACGGAGAACGGGGTCTTGCACGTCCGCACTGGGCGGCGATCGGAGCGAGAATGAAGGACTTCCAAAGCTCGGCGTGCGCCTTTTATACAAATTTCGCCCTAAATAATTCCAGCGCTCTGATTGGCTGGCGCGTTTGTGCAATTTGCACCTAATTACACTTAAGTTTTACTTGGATTCTAAACTTTACATCGATTTATCTTTCAAACTATTAAGAAAAACTATTACAATATTATATTCAAATAATAGAGCAAAACGATTCCTATATGTTTACATAAATACCAATTTGATAAAATTAAATACAAAAAACTTTCTAGAACAAAGACTATCTCAAAACACCGTTTGCGCCGGCAGACTATTTACTTAGCCTAACATTGTACCTAAGGCAAAACAGTTACAAACATAATTTTATCATTTTACATTATTAAAATATGCAAACATTCTAATTACAATTAGATTTTAACATAATCTAACAAGATATAACTACCAATTAGGAACATATACAACAACAAAGATTTTCTTGTTATTCCCTTCAAATACGTAAAACACCATGAAAATACCTATTACATTTCAATAAAAGAAAGCAATTTACACATTATTATTAATAAACCATAACAATAAACCATATAATTACGTAGTTATTCAACGAGAAAATATCTAACCATAATACGTCATTTATTACTTCAAATGCGTACTTTATTATATGAACCTATGTACAATAACGTTATATCTACCATTATCTACTTAATCTGATACGAAATAACCATAAATTTACCACAATTATGACAAATCTGAACAAATCAGTATTTTACAAATAACCTAGGTCTAAATTCTATCCAAAACATACATAAGCTTCTCATATTATGCTTATATTATACCAATGAAATCTCTAAGAACTTTATTAAACACAAACATCATCAATTTAACCATAAATCAATGTTATCAAAATAGAATTCAAAATATACCTATACCTAGGTTCCTATAACATCCTAATTTCCTATAAGAATCTTATTAGTACTTGCTTACGTCACACTCGAAAATAACCACCTATCCGAGGACGGGCGCAAGTAGTGAGGGCGTGGACTAGCGTTATTTACAAAACTATTTGAATGGCTATGTCCCTATTATGCCGAATCCATTTCATGTCGCGTCGCTAACATTACCACTACACTACTCCGCCTTGAGATATAGATGTTACGGAAACCACAGTATCCTTTCTAAGCTTTGTAATATAGGCAAATTTGGTTTCGAACAAGGCGTGACATAATTAAAAAAAAAAAAGAAAAGCCATAGAACCTAATGAGTTGAGTTTTCTGTGTGATTGGTGCGATTATTTAACCGAAAACTGTTGTGTCTTGATAATGTTAATCTACCATCATAATTTAAATATGGCGAATTAGCTTTTCGTGTTCCATATTCAAACTTTGCCAACTGATCTTTGTTAGTCAGCCAATATTTTTATTGCCCCTAGCCGTTAGTAACAGGAAATAATGAAAACTATGATAATACGAAACCCATCGTGTACTTTTACATCCTCGAAACTGCGTGTTGTCAAATGAAGATCTAAACATTAATAATGATTATTCGTTAGTCGTACCATAATCTTTTTTTATAATGTTGCATTATAAATAAAGATCAAATATTAATAAACCTTACATGCAAGTAGAAAAATACCTGCTGATGAATAATTTTTAGTTTAATTTTTAATTTCGTATCAATTTGATCAATTTTAATTCAGTCATATTCGGTATGAAAGATTATAAGCTAAGAACTTGTATACAGCGTCCTTTTGACATTATTAATATTGGCTCATAAGCCTTTTAAAATCTCGTTGCTGTATCAAAAGTTATTGAAGGTCCAAGGTTATAAAATATTCAGGTTTCTATAATTTCAGTTTTGATACTAATCGGAAAACAATATTTGCGATTTATTCTGTTTCAAACATTTGTGGTCACAAATATTTACAGTAGTACTTTCAATAAGTTTTATTTGCTATTTTAAAATAAGTTGGATAGTATTATTATAAATAAAACAAAATTGTTCATACAGTTCCAAAATTGCAGTACTCAATCAAAATTAATGCAAAATAGCTCTTGATACAACTCCTATTTAAGTGCTTATAAAAAAATTTCCGCTCCGCCTATATAAGCAACAAGCCTTAATCCCGGCTTACACGGTCTTAATTCTGGTTACCGCGCTTCGACTCTGCCGGCCTTCACCAGGCAATTAGCGGCCGCGTGCCGACCTGCCGAATGTTCAAACGAACTGTAGGCTGAAATTCGTTCGTTCGTTTGAACATTCGGCTGAACATTCTGATTCTGACCCATGAACCCGTTTTAGCGATGAGTTTTCGGTTTTTGGACCTGACTTCATAAAATTTATACGGTTTATCTAAGAATTCGATTTCACAAAATTTATTTTTTAACCCGCTGTAGAAATGTCTGCTTAATTTTTATACTGGGCCACTTAGAAAGTTTTGCGAAAAAAATTTTAATGTATGGAACGCCGGCGACTTACTTGTAACGTAAATGCGATTATTTAAAAGTAAAAATATATTTGATCCAAATTTTAAATAATATTGGCGAATCCTTATTTAAGTAAACAGTCAGCGTTTAGAAAAGTAACCAGTACTGTTGTTTATTCTTTTTTTTGTGCATTTCCATAATAATAGGTTCATGTGAAGAAGTCTCCAACAAATTGTTGATTTATAAAGCTTGATTTGACTTGATCTTGACATGAAGTTAAAGGTGTTCTGTTTAAGACTATTACACAATATTTGTTTTAAATTATGAATTGTCATGGAGTTGACGATGTCATGTTTTATTCTATTATTATATTGTTTTCTATTGTTATTTACACTTATCATCAAGTGTCATAGTAAAATGGATCTGCGTCGGAAATATTTTCGTGCAATGATTTTTTACGGCTTCCAATTCAACTTGAAACCTGATGATAACGAATCATTTTTGGACTTCAATTAGTTTTTATGAACAAGGTGCCGTCTAACGCAACTGTGTGCTGCTCGTATAACGAGTTTAAGTGCGGTCACTTAAAGGGTTGAGTTCAAAATGTTCGTGCCGTCGGCCACTTATGTTTCAGTAAAATGTACAGTTATAATTATTATTATTTTTATAATAATAATCAATAAGGTTAATACCATATTTTATAATCACATGAGCTAAATACTAATTAATTTTTTTAATTTTTAGTGTTAAAATAGCCATCATTAGAGTAAACTTATTATAACTATATTGTATTGCACCACAAATTCTTTAATCTAAAAGTATTTGTTACTTCATTTAATAGGGAAAAAAGAAAAAATAAACAATTAACTACTAATTAATTATTAATTTTGTTAGTTTGCTATCTCATTAGTAAGAGGCTGCATTCACTTGTTACACAAAAACAGAGCGAATGTTTATTTTTTTATTGAGGGTTCCGATCAAAGAAAATAATTTCGCACATAAACCCAAGCAAATAAAAAGCACAAAAATACATTGTTTTACTATAAAGCTGACATAAATATATTTTGAGTGATATTATTTATGTGTTATGATTTCGACATTTTTAAAGTAGGTAATCAATTCAACTGAATATCTGTGTCATCTATTTTAAATAATAAAGATTACCTCAAGTATTTCTTTTTGCATAATGATTAACCTATAGTTCGAGAACCCTGTCTGTATCGGTAAAGATGCACGCAATTACATATTCTTTGATTTGCTTTTATGTCTTTTATATATTTATATACATAATTTGGTTCTGACTTTCTTTTTAGTAATTATTATAAAACGTTATAAAAATATTGTAATTTTTTGCGTAAAGTACTGGAATCAAAAGCTTATTGAGAAGCCTGGAATGAACTCAACTTTTTGAAGGATGAAGAAAGAAGTGTTCGTCCTTTGTCTACTGTTATGGAAGAAAACGTGCTAAAATTGAAAACATTGATTTGAGTTGAGTTCTTTGAAAACATGTAATAAAAAATATAACCTATCGAACATTTTGTTTTTTATTACGTATTGTACCACAATTATTGGCAAGCGATTACGTGTTTTCTTGTGTTAGGTCTTTTCTTTACTTTTAGAGTAATAAGAAAATAAATATTGATATAGCACGCCCAAATCCACAGGTCAACAGATATGAATTGTTGATTTTTTTATTCCAAACCGGCAGCGAGAAGTGAAATATGCAAAATGATATTTCAAAGCACGACGCACGTGGGCAAACATGTTTAGTGCCAATAGCGATGGTGATAAACATTGAAAGTTATATTCTGTGCACTAGTATTTAGTGAGAATAAGACAACGATAGAAAATTAGACATGCAGTAATTCATGGCATTTACTATTACTGGTTAAGTTATCAAATACAATCACAGGTCATGTGACTAATTAATTTTAATTGTATTTTGTTACATACAGATATAAATATATCACGTCCTTTTTAGTGCTTAAAGTCCTTGATGTCTTCTAATACCATTAAACTCATGTTTAGCAAGTTTTTTTTTCCACCTGTTTTCTATTATTTTATAGCTAAATTGCTAATAAGATAAAAACTAATCTGTAGTAAGGTTCATACTGAATTGATTTTGTTTACCAGGGTTGTATGTTTTGTGCGAATACAAAGTTTCGTAATGACCGCCTTTGTATGGGTTGGGAGTGATTTGTGCCTAAATCTATTATATTAAGGTACATATGCAAATACAAATTTATATAACGTAAATACAACATGTAGGTATTCATAAAAGCTATCGAAGTGTTACATTAAAGCACATTTCAAAGCTACACCGACAACGTCAGTCAGACAGATGCGGAATAACTTAACATGGAAAAGACAAACTTAGAACACAAATTAGCGCAAACTTAGCTCCGGATATAACGCGTTTTGATTTCTCTGTGCAGTGAATGATTCCCCGAACTGATGTCGGCTAGAGTGTCAAAATAAGTTGCCAAAACATGCCTATCGAAAACTTTCCTTTGATTTCGTATGGAGCTCTGAAATGACAAAAATAGATATAAGTTTCATGATCTAGTAATTTTTTTTTGATTTTATGTCAAGGCACAGATTGCATCTAATATTTATCTGGCTTAACTTCAGTTTACTGCTTAAGCTAAGAGTGATCTGCTTCAGGGACCGGGATATAATTTAAAAAGTTAGTGATACTATTATTATAATTAATTTACTAAACATAACTATCTATTTGAGCAATAAAATCTTGTTTGTTTACTTAGCTTCAAATGATAATTATTAAATTTTAATAAAAGCATATTCGGAAGTCAAAAATTAATTTGCCTACAGTACACAACAAATGTACAATAAATGTCTGCACCAATGAGTCACAATGCAGCACATACATTAGTCAGCGCGTTCCGCATTACAACTGATTCCTTTGACGCGCGCCACAACGCAACGCCGCCGCAGCCGGTGACTATTTAATCTTAATTAAAACGCACTATCGCGCTGTAAATCACGAACCAATTCAATGGAAATTATGAAAAATTAACCACTTGTAGGTTTTTGTGAATTTTGGGTGTTGTTGGATTTAATGTTACGTAAGAGAAATTTTCTGAACGATACATATTTATATATATTTAGTCAATTAATCTTATAAATCGTATCTACATTTATATAGATCAAATATTTTTCACAAAATGCACTTACATAATTGAAATGTCAAATTAGTACAGGCACAAACAATAGGGGTAGAGTGACTTTTAAGAAGAGCTACAGAATAAACTTAAAACTACATCATGGAACTAATCTAACTTTATGACTCATGGTTCATGTTTCCTAAGGAGGAGAAAGGAAGCCAAAGAAGGACAAGGAAACTCTTTTGTGTATTGTAACATTTCAAATACAGATTTTTAAAAAGTGGCCATTTTGTTCGGTACTAGAAAAACAAATTTGCTTTGCCTTTCTTACCTTTGAACAAGCTAATTTTGAATTAAATAGGAGTTAAATATGAAACAAATCGATTAATTTTGTAAAAATTTTTCTCCAAGGAAAATATATCCTCGTTTCAAAAAAACAACATATCCTACAAAACATAAAAGTCCTCTAATTCCTCGAATCCAGGCAATGCCATCTCCTAAGCAATAACTATCAAACGCTCCATTATATTAAAGTATATATTTGTCTGCGCGGTCGCTACAGCATTGGATACACGGCACCGGCGATCATAGCGCGCGTTAATTTCCTCTATTTCTCTTTGTGCTCGTGCTGACCGATTTAGATTACGAATCTGCTCCACACAGAGATAATGCTACTCGTAATAGATATGTTTTAAGGTAAGTTTTCTGTACATTTTAATTGGAAATTAAATATTATTAGCCCGGTAAAAGTGTGGAACTTTTTACCACACACCATCCGTAAATCGAAATCCATATCCATTTCACAGAAAAGAGTTTAAGAGCATTACCTTTTAAAGACAACATTTTGTTATTATCTTTTATGATTATATTATATACCTTATATCCTAAACTATAAGGAATATAAAAAAATGCTGAAAGGAATTACGAGTCTAATTTGATAAAAACTAAAACTGCATCATTGGATTTTGGACTTGGATTGGACTGGCCAGGAATCGAACCCAAAAATTTCGACAAAATGAACAACATACTTACTTACCTATTAGAAACACTATCGAATGGTGAAATATTTCAGTATGTGTTTATTTTTTGCGAAAATACAGATTCGGTTACTGGGGTGGGATATATAGTTTTCAAAAATCCAATGTCACAGTTTTAGTTCAAAATCGGTCTCGTAACTCCTATCAGAATATTTCACTACTTTTCATTATTTAGGATTTGCCGATCAATGCCTATTTGAATGAACCGACCTGTATATAGTATTTATTATATGTATATAAAAGTATATGTATAAACCTGTTACATAAAATACTTTAATAAAATACTTTGGTACCTTTTTTATAGCTTATTCATCAGTGTTATAAGAGAACATGTATTCTAACTTATTGTTTGTCCTTACCTCATATTCAATGAAAATAAACAATTACTTATAGAAAAATGTTATTACTCAGTTCATGAATATTTCGAAGATAAAAAAGTAACAAAATAATCCATAAAATAAATTGATTTAATAATTTTTAATTTCGAAACTCACTAATCAATTATAATTAATGATCAAACGAACTTCCCCGATGTGAATTTAGATCATAATTATATGAGTCGCTTCATATGAAGATATGACATTTACCAGGTAGTCCCTCCATTTGCTAGGTAGCTGCGCACATTTTTAAAAGACTTTAAACGATTTTTAAAAACTAATCCTTTTCCTCCCTACCTCTCACCCAGGCTGTAGCCTATTCGTACTCTCATTTAAAAAATAAAACTTTCTTACGGGGAGCTAGGGTGGGTGGGTGATCATATCTTCATATGAAGCGACTCATATAATTATGATCGAACTTCACATCGGGGAAGTTCGTTTGATCATTAATTATATTTCGTCGCTTCATCATTCGATATGATATTTACCAGGTAGATGTTAAGAGAAGAAAGTTTTGTTTTATAATGTTTGTTTATATATCATAATAACATACAATTATTTATAATTAAATTAATCACATCGAGTAAGGAGTGATTAGTAGAACAAAAAAATTTAAAAAATAATAATATTTAAGAATAACACGTGTGAACGTTAATTAATACCTATTTTTTAGGTAAACAAACACTACGGGCGAAATCAGCCTCGTTAAGAATAGTTCTGTTATAGAAACGGGCAAAAGTAATAGAAGTATCGGTCCAGCCCGCAGTTTTTCGAATAGTTTTGATACAAACTCCTGTCGAGCTTTCGGAAGAAGTGCTAGCATGTCTCGTACTGTGTGCCTCAAACACAGTTAGGTCGATACCGGTTTCTGACAGCACTTGTTTAATACAACGACTGATAGATTGAGTTGTGCCGGCTCTGTATGGCAACAAAGGATTATAATTATCTAATTTGATATCTTGTGTTTTAAATAGATACTCCGATAACACTGTGGCTGGGCATATACGTTCGTTATCCCTCAAATAGGGTAGAAACCAAACAGGCTGATCCCTACTGATGTTTTAATGTTGTCAGTAATGTTTATTTTTATGCCATTATCTAAAATTGCCATGTTATCTATTTTAATAAGGGAGAAAGTTTGAACTCGATGTGCAGTGCATAAAGCTAGTAAAATGATCAGTTTCTTTGTTATTTTGTCTAACTTAAATCATTATGAGGAAACCAACTAAAAATATGATTTAGTACTATCTGTGGCTCCCAAGCACTTATGTATTTGGGTCGACAGGGTCTTAATTTGCACGCGCCCTTGAGCAAGCGTTTGACGGAGTTTTGGGATCCTATATTTCCAGTGATAGCTACTAATGCAGAACGATGGGAATTTAAGGTACCACAAGAGCAATCATAATTGAATTGATTTGCAAGAAATGAACGGACAGAATTAACCGAGGATTCGAAAATATTAACTTTGTTGACTATAGAAACTTGCCACCATAATCTTAAAGAAGAATTATACTGCTTTATAGTGCTGTCGGAAAACGATGCTTACATTAGCTTTGTAGAGTTTGTACAGAAACTCCTTCTGGTGAAAGCCTGCTGCAGAGCCTCGCGACACCCAGGGTAAGGTTCTTGTGTGTCCCTAAAATTGAAGTAGGTATTCATGAGGATTTAAAAATAAAGTATATCGGAAGCATGGCTGTGATGGCCAATAGGAAAAAATTAAAATTCCGGTTGCTTATTCATCAATGATTTTTCGCAGGCATTTTAGAACCAAAGAAAAATGGAAGAAGGCGTAGAAATAATAATTTTTACAATTTAATGCAAACACATCGATAGAAAATGCTTCAGGGTCTTGTTTCCAAGATACGTATTTCTCACATTTTGCTTTATCACGTGAAGCAAATAAGTCAACTTTGGGCCTACGAAATTTTACCAGAATAGAATGAAAAGCCAGATCGGAAATTGTCCATTCTGTATCTGGATTCACGATTCGTGATGCGGCGTCGGCGTGGTTATCTCTTGTATGATGCAAATATAAAAACGCCGCGCTGCTCGCACCACTGCCATATTTTACGAGCCAAATCGTTTAGATGGGGTTATTGTATACCTACCTCCCATCTGATTTACGTAACTAACAGCAGTCGTGTTGTCAAAGCGAAGCCATATTGTTTGCGGAGTTTGTTATGTCGTTTACGAATGACTTTAAACCCAGAAAAACTGCCATTCGTTCTAAGAAATTAATGTGATTAAGTTTTTCTGCGTCTTTCCAACGGCCGTTTATTTTGTAAGAATTGCAAACTGCTCCCCAGCCGGTCCTAGATGCATCTGTATAAATTTCTAATACAAAGTGTGGGAGTCTCATAAAATTCGATGTGGTTTCAATATTTGACGACCACAAAGACAAGTCTTTTAGTAATATCTTTGGTAAATTAATTTTAGTTTCATAATTATCGTGAGCTCTAAGTAAAGAGAGACATTTATAACGCCCCAAGATCTTGGTCTTGTAACCAACCATATTTTACTGCAGGGCGGGCTGCAACTAGAACGCCAACTAAGTGAGCAAACTAGCGAATGCTACATGTGGGTCGTTTTGAAAATGTTGTTACCAACTCGGCTATCTTGCAACGCTTGAGGGAATGCATGTGCTTTGGTTTTTGTGTATCATAGTTAAATACTAAAAATTTACATAATTGTTGTAGATTCAAATTGCATTTCTCATAATTAATGACAAATCCGAGACAGTTGAGTAACCGTGACGTTTCGTTGACGTTAGCAACGCACTCGTCGTAAGTATCACCGATGGTCCCGATGTATAAAATATCGTCTAAAAAGCTAGGACTTCCCTCTGATTTTAGTAAACACGCGTGAAGCGACTGATAAAGCGAACGGCATTCCGTTGAATTGATAAATAACCTTTAATCTAGAACAGTAAGGTTAAAATTCGAATCTTAGATATTTACGGTCAACATTTATTATAGGTACTAAAAAAATGCGTCCTTGAGATCTATTGTTGTTGGCATCCCTTACATGATATTAAATTGCAGGCCGTTCGATAATCCTCAATTTTGAAATGATAAATTTATTTAACTGTTTTAAGTTTAAAATGAAGCAATTGCCACCATTAGATTTATGTTTGAGAATAATTCTAGAAACACATTGGATTTTTTGGGTTTGACACTCTGATATGGTCCCGAGTTTAATTAGTTTTTGATTAGCAATTACTATTCCATTGTTTTCTAGAGGTGAAAAAATATTGGTAGGTATATTAGTTTGGGAAACTGACATTTTAAATGGTAGAGGAAAGCCGTTCTTAATCCAATCTAACACTACCTCGTTTTTAGTTATTTTTAAACAACAGTTATAAAAATAAGTAAGGCTACCCGCGCGAAGGCGTACCTTAGCTAGTGATGGGACGCTGGCGCTTGGGCACGAGGCTTGTCCTGCAGCCCCGCACGTAGTGGCCTCTGGCCGGGCGTCATATCAGGGCGTCGGGCTCCGCTCCCCTGTTTGCCGGGTACCGAGGAGGCGCTGACCAGTTTCCTTGCTGGGAAGTAGACGGGCGAGCGCTGGTTTGAGGAACCGTCGTCCTTTGAGGTTTAAAGGGCTTCTTTATTTGAAGCTCCTGTTTGTCGATGGCTTTGGCAGTTTTGATTTCTTCTGACGGCATCGATCCAAATAAGGTTTCATCAGATTCACCGTCAGTGATCATGTATAGTAAGGATTTATCTAGACTCGGTGTAACAAATTTAACCCGATTCTGTGTAGATGCGTAGGGCGATTTACAGAGTAGTCGACATCTGTTGTTTAGGGTGTTTTATAGCGCCGGTCTTATCGTCGCTTTTAAGGAGCATATCAATGCCTCTGTTTATGGCTCTGATGCCGCAACCAAGCTGCCGCTGATAAGCCGTGAGCATCTTGTCTCATTTTCGGACGATATCTGGGACAATGGCAGAAATTTCTGCGTTTAGTTGTCCGTGATCTAAAACGGAATCCGTCGACACCGGTTCTTCTGGACCAGGAACTGCTTCAGATCCCAATTCGGGAATGACGTCGGAAACACCAGCTTCCTCTTCCGGAAGCTGAATCTCTGGAGAACTCATTCGCTTGCCATGCGTATGAATTTCGCTACCTAAAGTAACGTTTTAGGTTAGCGAGGGTAGATGAAAATTATTTTTTATCGAAAACTCACTCGAGTATTTCGATTTTAGGATGCAAATTAACGTTAATCTAATTAGAATGAAGTTTTTATTGCTTAAGTCATCGTTGAAGACTCGCAGTCAACCCTGATGCTTTTTTGGCAATTAGTTCTGAAAACGTCAGAGTTATTGACTTGCAATCAATCCCAAAGCGTATCAAAACTACAACAACTATTGTATATTGAATGTTTCTATTGCTTAAGTCATCGTTGAAGACTCGCAGTCAACCCCAATGCTTTTTTAGCAATAAGTTCTGAAAACGTCAGCTTTATTGACTTGCATTCAATCCTAAAGCGTATCAAAAGTACAACACCTAATGTATATACATACATTAAATGTAACATTAAATGGCCAAATGGTGCATTTAAACTTCTTCTGATAACGATTCAAGCTTGGGCACTTCTTTTCGGCATTACGTAACGATATTTTAAGTATACTTTAACCATTGAACAACAGGTGCGATAGCTACCGCGCACAAAGAAGGAATGAGAGTACGAATAGGCTACAGCCTGGTTGAGAGGTAGGGAGGAAATGGTTTAGTTTTTAAAAATCGTTTAAAGTCTTTTAAAAATATGCGCAGCTACCTAGCAAATGGAGGGACTACCTGGTAAATATCATATCGAATAATGAAGCGACGAAATATAATATCAATTCTCAAATAATAACATAAAACTATATTAGGTCATTACGTAGGAAATTGGCGTTTTGTGAGGGAGGAACATACAGTCAATTATTTAAAAATATAATATATTTATTTAATCAAAGTATGTACCATGGCTATCTTTGCACTTTTGCCATCTCATAGGTAACCGTTCGGACGGGAATCAATAAAATCTTTGAAGGCGCTTTGGACTGCCCCATCGCAGTTAAATTTTTTTTCCTTGCAAGAAGTTATCCCAATTTCGAAAAAATGGTAATCTGTTGGAGCAAGGCATACTATACTATTTATATGTGTTTGTGGAGTAAACAGTGGAGCCATTTTTCACGTCGGTTATGAAGGAATGTTGCCTATTTTCCACTATTTTAATTGAATCAAACACAAAGCAACTTAGAATTTTTCCCAGAGGAAACGCAGGTGCGTCTCAAGCCGCTGCCTACTTAAAACCACCTGTTAAAATTCACAATTTATTGCCTCACAGCCTTCATCTAATGCGATGGCCAGATGGAGAAAAGGCCGCGCAAGCGGGGACCCGCTATTGGTTCATCCGCTGGGAAGTGGCATAGCACTGAAGGTGCTTAAGGGGAACTAGAATTGGTCATGGCTTCGATTCTCGCTCCGATCGCCGCCCGGTACGGTTGTGCAAGACCCCGTTCTCCATTGATCGGTCCCTTCCCGATATTCCGTGGCACTCAGTCTACTGACGTCACAGTTTAGCGTGTTGGTTCCGTGCTACGGTTTTCAAGGTTTTTCTACTCCATCTGAGTGCTGTCGAAGTGCGATTTTTCTTTGTGACTAAGCCCCTTAGTCTTCAAAGTGCTGTGCTAAGTTGTGTTGTGCTTGTGCTGAGTGCAGTGTTGTGCCCAGCGTAAGTAGTCTGGTTTTAGTACAAAGGATACATAACGGTGACAACGAATTTGTACTGAACCAGTCCTTTTATTTTAATTTTATTTCTCTTCTCTATTTTATTTATGTTTCTCCTATTTTCATATTTATTTTTATCATATCTGTGTGTTTTCGTGTGTATTTGTCCTTTCTGCCGGTAAAGGTTGACCCTAACGCGGTCAACTCTTTACCTGCGTACCCTTTTTTAGGTTTCTAGGTAGCGGTGACAACGAATTTGTACTGAACCAGTCCTTTTATTTTTATTTTATTTCTCTTCTCTATTTTATTTATTTTTCTCCTATTTTCATATTTATTTTTATCATATCTGTGTGTTTTCATGTGTATTTGTCCTTTCTGTCGGTAAAGGTTGACCCTAACGCGGTCAACTCTTTACCTGGGTACCCTTTTTTAGGTTTCTAGGTAGCGGCCTTCGGCGTACTACGGTCAGTTTTAAGTTATTCTCACCAGCCCCCCTACCGCTGGTAGGGAGGTTAGCCGCTAAGGTTTTGCTAGGTTTTTAGGAACTAGGCATCTTTTAATATACTTATCTATACATATTATTGTCCCAACCCTCCCTAATGGATTCGCTAAGCGTTATTAACTTCGCGAACGCGTTCACCCAGGCGCTTGCTGCGGCAGGCGTCTCCATCCCGAAAGACATTCTAACGCAGGCCTTGCAGGCATCAATCGCGTCCCCGGCCCCTCAGGCCCCAACCCCAGCCCCTCAGGCCTCCAACGTCCAGACCCCTCAGGTCTATAGCTCTCCCGCGTCTCCCGATCCATCCGATATGGATGGATCGGCGTCGGTCTCATCCTCACGCTCATCTCGTACCGCTCCCGGGAGCGATTCAGACTCCGCCGCGTCCGAAGCTTCGTCGGTCGCGGCCACCTTAACCGGCTCTCCTGAGTCCGCGTTCCAGTTAGTTGCCAAAAGAAGCGTTCGAAAAAAGCCGCGGTGTCTTCAACACCCGAGCCAACCCCGGTGTCTTCTACATCCGCCTCCGCGCCACTCATGTCACTCGAAGTGACCGCGTCTCCGTCGGTCCCGTCTAAGCCAGCGACGCGCTGCGCTCCCATCCCATCGAAGCCTCAGCTCCCTCCGCCCGTGTTCCTCCGCCAAAAAGCGCGCTGGACCACGGTTTCTAACTTGTGGAAAGAGCACAAAATCAATTATCTCAAGGCAAATAACGCAGGCGATACTATAAAAATCCAAGTCGCGACTATCGACGACTTCCGCGCGATCACTCGTTTACTCTCGCTTAAACAAATCGCGTACCACACTTACGGCCTAGCGTAAAATCCGCGCAGTATTACGGGGCGTCCCATGCGAGCTCGCGAATGAAGATATCCTCGAGGACCTTAAGTCCCAGGGTTTCCCGGCTGAAGCAGTGCACAAGATGCACTCAAACCGCGGTAGGCGTTTTCCGTAAGCTTTAGTTATCTTGTCTAATACTCCCAACTCGAGGGAGATCTTCAGAGAGGCTCGCACAATCTGCGGACTCTCGAATATCTCCGTCGAGCATCCCAACCCCCGTGGTCATCCTGGGCAGTGCCACCGCTGCCAGCTCTACGGCCACGCAGCGGCTAACTGCTCAGCTCCTCCCAGGTGCGTCAAGTGCCTGGACCCTCATATAACAAAGGAGTGCACTCGCACTCCCGAATCCACTTCCCCCCCTGCCTGTGTGCTGTGCGGCCAGTCCGGCCACTCAGCTAACTACAGGGGTTGCCCGCGCGCTCCGCGCTCCTCAGCCAAGAGGGCCACGCGTAAACCGGCGCCGCCGCTCACTCCCGCTAACTTCCCGCCGCTGCGCAACCGGAGTCCCCCGGAAGCAAAGCCCGTTCAACCGACGCCTACTTCGGCTCTGTCTTGGAGGCAGCGTCCGGCCGTTCCATCTGCACCTTCCCGTCCTATCCCAGCTCCCGTAGCTCCCGTAGGGTCGCGTCTTGTTCCGTCATCTTCACCTCAGTCATCGTTGGCTGAGGACATGAAGACCGTGTTCGACGTCATTCAAAACGTCGACATTAATGAAATTTCCGTTCTCGCACGCAAACTGCGAGCCGCCCGCTCTCCTCAAGAGCGTTTATTTGCGTTAGCCGAGTATCACTCGCTTCTAAGTTCGTTATAATTTTTTTTATTTTTTTTTTATTTTTGTATAAATTCGTTAATAAGCAAATATAATGTCTAGACCCGCAAATCCCGCGTCCGGTCGTATCAAACCCAAGGGCTTATCCCTAGTATCTTTTAACGCTCGTAGTCTCAGCACTAACCTTCCTGAGCTCAAACTGTTCCTTCAGAACAACGAGCCTGACTTATTGCTTCTTCAAGAGACGTGGCTCACCCCAAACCACACCAGGGGATTCGCTGTTCCCAATTACGTTTTCATTCGTAACGATAGGCCCGACGGTTACGGTGGCACAGCTATTTTTCACAAAAGAGGTTTCCACTGCACTCCTCTCCCTACCCCTCCTCTCCTCAACATGGAGGCCACTGTGTGTAGATTGGCTATGACTGGTCATCCAACCGTCATCATAGCTTCAGTCTACATACCTAGTGACATTCATCGTACCAGACCTATCCTTAGCGACTTCGAGGCCATTCTCGCCCTCGGCCATTCAGTCATTATGTTTGGAGATTTTAACTCCAAACATACTGACTGGAAGTGCGACCAACCAAAGCGGTAGAGAACTCCTTAAAATTATTCAGCAACTCGACTTAGACGTCATCTCTCCCGTCACTCCCACTCACTATCCCGGCAACCCTAACTACTCTCCTGACATCCTTGATTTTGCGATCGTCAAACAAATCAACCTCGATCTCAGGTCTATCGAACCGCTCGATGACCTTGGCTCTGATCACCACCCCGTCTCCCTCGTGCTAGGACCACCTAACAATCACGTCACTCCTCCTAAGACCTTTACCAACTGGAAAGGTTTTAAAAATACGTTAGCTTCCGCCTTAGAGGCCCCAAAATCTCCGCTCGCGATTTCGCCCGACCAAGTAGATAGCCCGGACAAAATAGATTCAGTAGTAGACTCCCTCAATGATGCTATCAACTCAGCCATCAGCGACAACGAAAAGGTTGCTAAGCGAAGTATACCCAATCTACCCTTAGCCGTTAGCAATCTCAGTAAAGCTAAGAACACGGCTCTCCGGAGAGCCAAGAAATATCCCACGCCTGCCTATAGATCAGCTGCGAACAAACTACAACGTAAAGTTAGGTCTCTCCTCGCGGAACTCCGAGACGCTCAGTTTAACGATCTCATGGAGAATATCTCCCCGTCCCACCAAGCGTACTATAGTATGGCCCGAGCCTTACGCGTAGACGCCGCCTCTCACATTCCTCCTCTCACTCGCCCCGACGGCACTATTGCCTTTGAAGCCGAAGAGAAAGCCGAATGCTTCGCCGACAGCATAGCGGCACAATGTTCACCCAGCACGCTACCCGCGGATCCCTCCCACATCCAGGCGGTGGAGGACGAAGTTCTCCGCAGAGAATCTCTCCCCATCACCGACGACCCCGTGACAGTCTCTAATGATGAAATCTTGCTTCTCATTAGAAGTCAAAATTCCAAAAAGGCTCCGGGTGCGGATGGTATTTCTAACCACGCACTCAAACACCTGCCTCAACAGGTTCTTACCTTGTTAGCCATCATCTTCAATGCCTGCTTCGACCACAGCTACTTTTCAAAAGCTTGGAAAGAAGCGACAGTCATAGGCATTCCCAAGCCGGGTAAACCTCTGAATATCCCGGCTAATCACAGACCTATCAGCCTCCTCAAGGCCATGTCTAAACTTCTCGAAAGAGTCATACTCTCTCGAAGGCGAAACCATCTGTTTGCAACGGATGGCGATCCCCTCATCATTCCCCACCAGTTCGGCTTCCGAGCAAAGCACTCCTGCCCTCAGCAAGTCCATCGAATCGTCGAGTACATACACGACGGCTTCTATCCGAAACGAAAGAAAACGATCGCAGTTTTCTTTGACGTAGCCAAGGCTTTCGACAAAGTCTGGCACACCGGTCTTGTTTATAAACTCTACAGAATAGGCTTACCGGCTCGCCTAGTTAGGATAATCGCGTCGTTTCTCAAAGACCACACGTTTCGTTTCAAACATGGAGGCACGATTTTCGCGCCTCGTCCCATAAAGGCTGGAGTCCCTCAAGGCTCAGTCCTCGCCCCTCTGTTGTATACCGTGTACACTAACGACATTCCCATTCCGCCGAAAGACATCGAACTCGCCCTCTTTGCCGACGACACAGCCCTTTACACCAAAGGCCAAAGTGTCCCGGGTCTCACCACCAGACTCCAAAAGGCTGTAGACGCCCTCGGTGCATGGTTTCAAAAAATGGCGTATCGATGTGAACCCAGACCCAGAGTTCTGCGGTTTACTTCGACTGCAAACAACGTCGTGTCGCTGACAATCTGCACGTTCGAATGTTAGGTACTCCCATCCCCTGGAAGCGCACTACCAAATACTTAGGCGTCACCTTAGACCAGACGCTTTCTTTCAAGCCACACGTCGATAGAGTAACAAAACTCGCCCGTTTTTACTTAGGCCGCTTATATAGTATGTTAGGTAGAAAAAGTAAAATGTCGTTCAGAAACAAACGTACGCTTTATAAGGTCTGCGTTAGGCCAGTCATGACATATGCCTCGGCAGTCTTTGCCCACGCCAAACCCTCCGTCTTGCAAAAACTGCAGGTAGTTCAAAATCTCTTCTGCCACAGGGCCACAGACGCACCGTGGTACGTGCGTAACGCGGACCTGCACAGAGATCTTGAACTACCTACAGTGCAACAGCACCTCAAAACACTCTTAGAATCGTTCTTCAAACGCGCTGAATCCCATCCCAATCCTCTAGTTCGAGATTCAGTCTCATATACTCCTCCTGTCTCAGATTCGAAATTCAAAGTCGCTAGACCGAGAAACGTGCACACGAACGTAGCGACGCAGCTGACGCTAGATCTCTTAGTCCTTCAGGCCGCAAATTCTAATTCTAACGTAAATTCTAATTCTAACGTAAATCCGAATTAATGCAATTTTATTTTTCAATTTTTAATGTTTTTAATTATTTACTTTTCATTTTGAGCACCTTCAGTGCTATGTATTCACCTTCAGTGCTTTGAGCACCTTCAGTGCTATGTAAATCCCAGCGGGTGACCCCTTCTGGGCCCCGCTAGCGCGGCCTCTTTCTCCAATTGGGCGGAGTATTTTTTTTTTTTTTTGTTCCCCTCCGCGGGAAGGGCAGGAGGATAAAAATGCCCTGACGCATACTCTGGCGCGATTCCAAAGTTATGTGGGACTCGTCCCGACGCCTACCAGGACCATACCCACTAAAAACCCCCTGTCGGCTCGTGCATTTTTGCCACTCAGCCTTCATCTGAGCGACGGCCAATTGGAGAAAGAGGCCGCACTAGCGGGGCCCAGAAGGGGTCACCCGCTGGGATTACATAGCACTGAAGGTGCTCAAAGCACTGAAGGTGAATACGTAGCACTGAAGGTGCTCAAAATGAAATCAAAAATTAAAACAAAAATTAAAAAATTGCAAAATAAAATTGAATTAACTCGCATTTACGTTAGAATTAGGATTTACGTTAGGATTAGAATTTACGTTAGAATTAGAATTTGCGGCCAGAAGGGCCTCGAGATCGCGTGACAGTCTGGTGGATGAGTACGCTTGCGCATTTCTAGGCCTAGCGACTTTGAACTTCGAGTCTAACACAGGAGCAGCATATGAGACCGAATCACGAACTAGAGGATTGGGATGGGTTTCGGAGCGTTTGAAAAACGCTTCAGAGAGTGTTTTGAGATGTTGTTGCACTGTAGGCAGTTCAAGATCTCTATGCAAGTCCGCGTTACGCACGTACCACGGTGCGCCTGTGGCCCGGCGGCAAAAGAGGTTTTGAACTACCTGCAGTTTGTGCAGGAGGGAGGGTTTGGCGTGGGCAAAGATTGGCGAGGCATACGTCATGACGGGTCTAACGCAGACCTTGTAAAGTGTGCGTTTGTTTCTGAAGGACATTTTACTTTTTCTACCTAACATGCTATTTAGGCGGACTAAATAGTGACGAGCGAGTTTCGAAACTCTTTCAACGTGTGGCTTGAAAGAAAGCGTCGGATCTAATGTGACGCCTAAGTATTTAGTACTGCGCTTCCAGGGGATGGGAATGCCTAACATTCGAACGTGGGGATCGCCATCGGGACGACGGCGTTTGTGGTCGAAGCGCATCGCAGAACTCTTTTCAGGGTTCACATCGATGCGCCATTCTTGAAACCATGCACCAAGGGCGTTTACGGCCCTTTGGAGTCTGGTTACAAGGTGCCGAACACTGTGGCCCCTTGTATAGAGTGCGGTGTCGTCAGCAAAGAGGGCGAGTTCGACGCCTTTCGGCGGGATGGGAATGTCGTTGGTGTACACGGTGTACAGCAGAGGGGCGAGGACTGAGCCTTGAGGGACTCCAGCCTTTATGGGACGAGGTGTAGAAAGCGTGCCTTCGTGTTGTGACGGTTGTCTATTTCGACCTCTTTTTGTCAGTAAATTTTATTTTTTTGTTGTTCCCGACGTAATTTTAAACTAGGAATTACGTAGTGTCGGAGAACGGCAATGTTTTGATTTGACAAGTCAGTCACGAAAAATTATCCATCAAAGCAACTTGAATCTATTTATTTATTATTTTCCAAGTTTATTATTCCAAATTACATAGTTAAGGTATTTTATTATCGATAATCAAAGTTCTTTTTAAGAAACCTATATTTATTTTTTACGTTCACGAGTGTGCGTAGCCAAAATTGTTGGTAAGGATTCTCATTCATTAAAATTTATTTTATTGTTATTTTTTCTTTTCAGATCAAATTTAATTGTATTAATATTTCTGTTCTATTTTGTGTGACTATTTTTTATTTCAATTTTGTTTATATTTTTCTGTTTGTATTTACAGGCATTTTTGTATATTTTTAATTTTACCGAAAAAATAAACACAGAAGAGAATTTTGTGTTTTATTGAAACTACGCTACATACTGGCGCCCGAATATTCAAACGTAGTTTATGGAGAAGAGAGGAGAAATTGCAACAGAAGGAACAAAAGGAACAGAAGAATTGCAACATTAAAAATAATTTTTTTATAATTATTATTGAGGTCAGGCATAAAACTTTATTTGTTACCATTTTCAATCATTAACATTCACTATAATATATTTATATATGTATCTACTATAATATATCTACTATAATATATCAAAATACTGCTAAATTATTCAGACATTTAAGTTTCTTTAGTTTCTTTCGTTATAATATCCTTGAAGAAATTTTCTGAAGACACAATATTCTATAACCCAGTAATTTCACTATTTAAATAACATTTTCTATTCATTTTCATCACTTGAAAATACGTATATTTTTAAGGCTCTATTCTGCATAACGACTATTAACAAATTTGTTTCACTTTAACATTTTTTTTTGATTTTGCAATGAATTTTTCACAATTAAATAAACCTGAAATAATTTATGAATTAAAAATCAGAAATATAAATTTTTCTTCGACGCAATCTGTAGACGAACTACGATCATTATTATTAAAAGAAGACAAAACAGAATTATTGCTAATTATCTCACGGCGAGCATAAGCCGATTCTTTTTGTATTATTTTTTTTTCTATGCACCTCATTATCGTTTGGCTATACCATTAACATTGACGTTGGTCAAAACTTATAATTAATTATCATCATCGTAGTATTAGGTTAACTTATTGTGTAATTTATTTAATATTTGCAATTCTAGGAGTGTAAACTCTTATTTTCAATATCTGTATTATACTTTATAGTATAATTTGTTAAATGTTATCAATTTTTTTTTCTCAATTTTTTTCAAGCGGTTTGCAACTTGTAAAATTAAGCCTTCTGCACGAGCGTTTATTAAGGTAACTCGTTAAACTAAACCATACCTATGTGTATTATTTATACACTTGAATCACTTTCCTGTGAGAATTATTTTCATATGTTTATTACATAAATATTTTAATTACTTCACAAAAGACCCTTGGATTTTATTTAAAAGTCAATGTTTCACGACTGGCTATGATTTTCTTTTCTTTCCGGCATATTTATTTCAGTCTTTAACTGAAACTTGTTTATAGTAATCACCGTGCGGGAGTTAGCGACACGTTAAAGAAGCCATAAGCTATTAATATTTTCAGCGGATGGCAACTATTAAAGCCTTTTGCCGTTGCGTTCAACTCTATTGAGTTGACTTATTTAGGATACGATTCCTCATAAGCAACTCTAACTGCATGACGTTTTATTTCCAGTAGTTGGAATAAGACTAGTATGAAAGAGAATGTATGTTGTAATTATAATGTACGTTGATGGAGTTGAACGATGTATATTGACATTGTATATTCCAGGAACATGTTTAAAATTTTATCATTCATGAACCATGTAATTTAAGATAATTATTTAGGATTTTTTTTTTTCTCTCTCTTGTCTGTTTTGTTTTTCTTTTTCTATTAAATAACTTGTTGATAAGCATTATATCAGTATTATTTTTTTTTTTTTTCATATATACAGGATGTTTTTTCAGAAAAATTCTTCTATAGGATGTTAATATTAATTTTCATTTTGCTTTTAATTATTATTATTATTTTTTTTTTTTTTGATTGTTCTTTCATTTAGCAGATTAAATATTAAAATTCGATATGTATATGCGGTTTATTTTGATTTGGTTTGAATTTGAAATTTTACTAAAAAAAATCTTTCAGATTTTTTTTTTTCCCGGCCCCCGGGGTATTGTGACGGTTGTCTATTTCGACCTCTTTTTGTCAGTAAATTTTATTTTTTTGTTGTTCCCGACGTAATTTTAAACTAGGAATTACGTAGTGTCGGAGAACGGCAATGTTTTGATTTGACAAGTCAGTCACGAAAAATTATCCATCAAAGCAACTTGAATCTATTTATTTATTATTTTCCAAGTTTATTATTCCAAATTACATAGTTAAGATATTTTATTATCGATAATCAAAGTTCTTTTTAAGAAACCTATATTTATTTTTTACGTTCACGAGTGTGCGTAGCCAAAATTGTTGGTAAGGATTCTCATTCATTAAAATTTATTTTATTGTTATTTTTTCTTTTCAGATCAAATTTAATTGTATTAATATTTCTGTTCTATTTTGTGTGACTATTTTTTATTTCAATTTTGTTTATATTTTTCTGTTTGTATTTACAGGCATTTTTGTATATTTTTAATTTTACCGAAAAAATAAACACAGAAGAGAATTTTGTGTTTTATTGAAACTACGCTACAGTGTTTAAATCGAAACGTACGGTCTTTGAGAAACGACGCTATTAACCTGACTAGGCGATCCGGTAAGCCTATCTTGTAGAGTTTATAAACGAGACCGCTGTGCCAGACTTTATCGAAAGCCTTGGCTACGTCAAAGAAAACCGCGACTGTTTTATAACGACGTGGATAGAAACCGTCAAGTATATACTCGACGATTCGGTGGACTTGCTGAGGGCAGGAGTGTTTAGCGCGAAAGCCGAACTGATGGGGAATAATGAGAGGATCGCCATCCGTTGGAAACAGATGGTTCCGCATTCGAGAAAGTATGACTCTCTCGAGAAGTTTAGACATTGCCTTGAGGAGGCTGATGGGTCTGTGATTAGCCGGGACGTTCAGAGGTTTGCCCGGCTTGGGAATGCCTATGACTGTCGCTTCTTTCCAAGCTTTTGGAAAGTAGCTATGGTCGAAGCAGGCATTGAAAATGATAGCTAACAAGGTAAGCATCTGTTGAGGTAGGTGCTTAAGTGCGTGGTTGGAAATTCCATCCGCACCCGGAGCCTTTTTGGACTTTTGATTTCTAATGAGAAGCAAGATTTCGTCATTAGAGACTGTGACAGGGTCGGCGATGATGGGGAGAGAGTCTCTGCGAAGGACTTCGTCCTCCACCGCCTGGATGTGTGAGGGATAAGCAGGTTGCGTGCTGGGCGAGCATTGTGCGGCAATGCTGTCGGCGAAGCATTCGGCTTTCTCTTCGACTTCGAAGGCAGTAGTGCCATCGGGACGAGTGAGAGGAGGAACGTGAGAGACGGTGTCTACGCGTAAGGCTCGGGCCATGCTATAGTACGCTTGGTGGGACGGAGAGATATTCGCCATGAGATCGTTCATCTGAGCGTCTCGGAGTTCCGCGAGGCAAGACCTAACTTTACGTTGAAGCTGATTCGCAGCTGTTCTATAGGCGGGCGTGGGATATTTCTTGGCTCTCCGGAGAGCCGCGTTTTTAGCTTTAATAAGATTGCTAACGGCTTAGGGAAGCGTGGGTTTGCCTTGCTTAGCAACCTTTTCGTTGTCACTGATGGCTGAGTTGATAGCATCAGTGAGAGAATTTACTAATGAATCGATTTTATCCGGGCTATCTAATTGTTCGGGAGAGATCGCGAGTGGAGAGTTCGGAGCCTCTAAGGCTGAAACTAACGTATTTTTAAAACCTTTCCAGTTGGTAAAGGTCTTAGGAGATGAGGCGTTATCGTTCGGCGGTCCTAGCACGAGGGAAACGGGGCGATGGTCGGAGCCTTGTGACGGTTGTCTATTTCGACCTCTTTTTGTCAGTAAATTTTATTTTTTTGTCGTTCCCGACGTAATTTTAAACTACGAATTACGTAGTGTCGGAGAACGGCAATGTTTTGATTTGACAAGCCAGTCACGAAAAATTATCCATCATAACAACTAGAATCTATTTATTTATTATTGTTTCCGAGTTTATTATTCAAAATTACATGTTTATCAATTTTTTATTATCTACAATCAAAGTTTTCATGAAATCAATAATTTATTTTTACGTACACGAGTGTGCGTAGCCAAAATTTTTGGTAAGGATTCTCATTCATTAAAATTTTATTTTGTTGTTACTTTTTCTTTTCAGATCAAATTTAATTGTATTAATGTTTCTGTTTTATTTTGTGTGACTATTTTTTATTTCAATTTTGTTTATATTTTTTGTTTGTATTTACAGGCATTTTTGTATATTTTTAATTTTACTGCAAAATAAACATAGAAGAGAGCTTTGGTATTTCCTTTCTGGACCCTCAATTACCACTCCGCAAACAACGCGTTACACACTGGCGCCGACCATTCAAACGCAGTTTATGGAGAAGAGAGGAGGAACAATATCAACAGAGGAATAGCAACATTAAAAATAATTTTTTTATAATTATTATTGAGGTCAGGCATAAAACTTTATTTGTTACCATTTTCAACCATTAACATTCACTAGTTAGGTTATATATCTACTATAATATATCAAATTACTGCTAAATTATTCAGACATTTAAGTTTCTTTAGTTTCTTTCGTTATAATATCTTTGAAGAAATTTTCTGAAGGCACAACATTTATTCTATAACCCAGTAATTTCACTATTTAAATAACATTTTTTATTCATTTTCATCACTTGAAAATACGTATATTTTTTTAGGCTCTTTTCTGCATAACGACTATTAACAAATTTATTTCACTTTAACATTTTTTTTTTTTTGGATTTTGCAATGAATTTTTATATATTTTTTGCTAATTATCTCACGGCGAGCATAAGCCGATTCTTTTCGTCTTATTTTTTTTTTCTATGCACCTCATTATCGTTTGGCTATACCATTAACATTGACGTTGGTCAAAACTTATAATTAATTATCATCATCGTAGTATTAGGTTAACTTATTGTGTAATTTATTTAATATTTGCAATTCTAGGAGTGTAAACTCTTATTTTTAATATCTGTATTATACTTTATAGTATAATTTGTTAAATGTTATCAATTTTTTTTTTTCTCAATTTTTTTTTCAAGCGGTTTGCAACTTGTAAAATTAAGCCTTCTGCACGAGCGCTTATTAAGGTAACTCGTTAAACTAAACCATACCTATGTGTATTATTTATACGCTTGAATCACTTTCCCGTGAGAATTATTTTCATATGTTTATTACATAAGTATTTTAATTACTTCACAAAAGACCCTTGGATTTTATTTAAAAGTCAATGTTTCACGACTGGCTATGATTTTCTTTTCTTTCCGGCATATTTATTTCAGTCTTTAACTGAAACTTGTTTATAGTAATCACCGTGCGGGAGTTAGCGACACGTTAAAGAAGCCATAAGCTATTAATATTTTCAGCGGATGGCAACTATTAAAGCCTTTTGCCGTTGCGTCCAACTCTGTTGAGTTGACTTATTTAGGATACGATTCCTCATAAGCAACTCTAACTGCATGATGTTTTATTTCCAGTAGTTGGAATAAGACTAGTATGAAAGAGAATGTATGTTGTAATTATAATGTACGTTGATGGAGTTGAACGATGTATATTAACATTGTATATTCCAGGAACATGTTTAAAATTTTATCATTCATGAACCATGTAATTTAAAATAATTATTTAGGATTTTTTTTTTCTCTCTCTCGTCTGTTTTGTTTTCTTTTTCTATTAATAACTTGTTGATATGCAATATATCAGTATTATTATTTTTTTTTTTCATATATACAGGATGTTTTTTTCAGAAAAATTCTTCTATAGGATGTTAATATTAATTTTCATTTTGCTTTTAATAATTATTTTTTTTTGATCGTTCTTTCATTTGGCAGATTAAATATTAAAATTCGATATGTATATGCGGTTTATTTTGATTTGGTTTGAATATTTTTTTTTTTTTTTAAAACTATACTGAAAAAATCTTTCAGATTTTTTTTTCCCGGCCCCCGGGGTATTGTGACGGTTGTCTATTTCGACCTCTTTTTGTCAGTAAATTTTATTTTTTTGTCGTTCCCGACGTAATTTTAAACTACGAATTACGTAGTGTCGGAGAACGGCAATGTTTTGATTTGACAAGCCAGTCACGAAAAATTATCCATCATAACAACTAGAATCTATTTATTTATTATTGTTTCCGAGTTTATTATTCAAAATTACATGTTTATCAATTTTTTATTATCTACAATCAAAGTTTTCATGAAATCAATAATTTATTTTTACGTACACGAGTGTGCGTAGCCAAAATTTTTGGTAAGGATTCTCATTCATTAAAATTTTATTTTGTTGTTACTTTTTCTTTTCAGATCAAATTTAATTGTATTAATGTTTCTGTTTTATTTTGTGTGACTATTTTTTATTTCAATTTTGTTTATATTTTTTGTTTGTATTTACAGGCATTTTTGTATATTTTTTAATTTTACTGCAAAATAAACATAGAAGAGAGCTTTGGTATTTCCTTTCTGGACCCTCAATTACCACTCCGCAAACAACGCGTCACAGCCTAGGTCATCGAGCGGTTCGATAGACCTTAGATCAAGATTGATTCGCTTGATAATTGCAAAGTCGAGGATGTCAGGAGAGTAGGACGGGTTGTTGGGATAGTGAGTGGGAGTGATGGGGGATATGACGTCTAGGTCAAGGGAGTTAGTGATGTCGAGGAGAGCGATACCGCTGGTGTTAGTCGATAGGCACGTCCAGTCAGTATGTTTGGAGTTAAAGTCTCCGAACATAATGACTGAATGGCCGAGGGCGAGAATGGCCTCAAAGTCGCTGCGGATTGGTCTGGTACCACTAGGTATGTAGATTGAAGCTATGATGATGGTCGGATGACCAGTCATAGCCAATCTACACACAGTGGCTTCCATGTTGAGGAGAGGAGGAGTAGGGAGAGGACAGCAGTGGAAGCCTCTTTTGAAATATATAGCGGTGCCGCCGAAACCGTCGGAGTTGGGCCTATCGTTACGAATAAACGCGTACTTAGGTATAGCGAATCCCCTGGAGCGGTTTGGAGTAAGCCATGTCTCCTGGAGAAGGAATAAGTCAGGTTCTTTGTTCTGAAGGAACAGTTTGATTTCGGGAAGGTTGGTGTTAAGGCTACGAGCGTTAAAAGATACTAGGGATAAGCCCCTGGGTTTAATACGACTGGACGCGGGATTCGCGGGTCTAGACATTATAATTTATTATTTACGAATTTATAAATTATAAAAGAATTTACAACGAACTTAGGAGCGAGTGATGCTCGGCTAAAGCAAATAAACGCTCTTGAGGAGAGCGGGCGGCTCGCAGTTTGCGTGCGAGCACGGAAATTTCGTTAATATCGACGTTTTGAATAACGTCGAATACGGTCTTCATGTCCTCAGCCAACGACGACTGAGGTGCGGATGACGGAGAAGGACGCGGCCCTACGGGAGCTACGGGAGCTGGGATGGGTCGGGAAGGTGCAGGCGGGATGGCCGGACGCTGCCTCCAAGACAGAGCCGGAGTAGGTGTCGGCTGAACGGGCTTTGCTTCCGGGGGACCCCGGTTGCGCAGCGGCGGGAAGTTGGCAGGAGTGAGCGGCGGTGCCGGTTTTGGCGCGACCCTCTTGGTGGTGGAGCGCGGAGCGCGCGGGCAACCCCTGTAGTTAGCTGTGTGGCCGGACTGGCCGCCCAGCACACAGGCAGGGGGGGAAGTGGATTCGGGAGTGCGAGTGCACTCCTTAGTGAAGTGAGGATCCAGGCACTTTACGCACCTGGGGGGAGCTGAACAGTTAGCCGCTGCGTGGCCATAGAGCTGGCAGCGGTGGCACTGCCCAGGGTGACCACGGGGGTTGGGACGCTCGACGGAGATATTTGAGAGTCCGCAAATTGTGCGAGCCTCTCTAAAGATCTCCCTCGAGTTGGGAGTATTCGACAGGATTACTAACGCTAAGGGAAAACGCCTACCGCGGTTGGAGTGCATCTTGTGCACTGCTGTGACCGGGAAACCCTGAGACTTAAGGTCATCGAGAATGTCTTCGTTACTGAGTTCGAACGGGACGCCCCGTAATACTGCGCGGATCTTACGCTCCTCCGGGAGGGCGTAGGTGTGATACGCGATATGATTTAATGATAGTAGCCTGGTAAACGCGCGGAAGTCGTCGACGGTCGCTACTTGGATTTTGATTGTATCGCCAGCGTTGGCGGCTTTTAAGTAATTGATTTTGTGCTCTTTGCACAAGTTTGAGACCGCGGTCCAGCGCGCTTTTTCACGCAGGAATACGGGCGGAGGGAGCTGAGGCTTCGGCGGGACGGGAGCGCAGCGCGTCGCTGGCTTCGATGTGACCGACGGAGACGCGGTTACTACGAGCGATTTTAACGGCGCGGGGGCTGGTGTAGAAGACACCGGGGAGGGCTCGGGTATTGAAGATACCGAAGCTTTCTTCGAGCGCTTTTTGGAGCGCTTGGCGACAAGTTGGAACGCGGGCTCAGGAGAGCCGGTTAAGGTGACGGCATCTGACGAAGTATCAGACGCGGGTTCGGAGTCACTCCCGGGAGCGGTACGCTTACGACGCGACGCGTGAGAGGATGCGACCGATTCGCAGTCCATCTCGGACGAGGCGGGAGACGCGGGAGAGCTGAAGACCTGAGGGGTCTGGACGTCGGAGGCCTGAGGGGCCGGGTTTGAGGCCTGAGGGGCCGGGGTTGAGGCCTGAGGGGCCGGGGACGTGATAGATGCCTGTAAGGCCTGCGTTAGTATGTCATCGGGTATGCTGACACCGGACGCGGCGAGCACCTGGGCGAATGACCTAAGAGCGTTAACAAGGTCCATTGGAGGGCTTGGAATTACAATATGTTATATATAAATATATAATGTATGCCTATAATATAAAACAAATGCCTAGGATTCCTAAATAAAAACCTAGCGAACCCTAGCGGCAAACCTCCCTACCAGCGGTAGGGGGGCTGGGGAGAATAACTTAAAACTAACCGTAGTACGCCGAAGGCCGCTACCTAGAAACCTAAAAAAAAAGGGTACGCAGGTAAAGAGTTGACCGCGTTAGGGTCAACCTTTACCGACAGAAAGAACAAATACACACAAATATGATAGAAATAAATATGAAAATAGGAGAAAAATAAATAAAATAGAGAAGAGAAATAAATAAAAATAAAAAGGACTGGTTCAGTACAAATTCGTTGTCACCGTTAAGTATCCTTTGCACTGAAACCAGACTACTTACGCTGGGCACAACACTGCACTCAGCACAAGCACAACACTACTTAGCACAGCACTTTGAAGACTAAGGGGCTTAGTCGCAAAGAAAAATCGCACTTCGAAAGCACTCAGACGGAGTAGAAAAACCTTGAAAACCGTAGCACGGAACCAACACGCTAGACTGTGACGTCAGTAGACTGAGCGCCACGGAATGGCGGGAAGGGACCGATCAACGGAGAACTGGGTCTTGCACGTCCGCACCGCGTGGCGATCGGAGCGAGAATGCGGGGGCGGAGTATGCTTCAGAGCATTTTTTATATCCTCCTGCCCTTCCCGTGCAACTAGTTATTGAAACTGTTGTTAAATTCGCGTCTCCCTCCACGTTGTCACCCCGCACCCCTTCCTACGATCTTCATTAAGTTGGTAACCTTTGAATCTTGAATTTGAATTTGCCGCGTTGTCGATGAAGATTTTATTTACATAATAAAGCTAACAGATACATTACATACAATTTTTTAGAGACATAGAGAGACTCTGTAAATTTATTTTGAAAAAGCTATACCGGTAAAGTTTCTTGTCAGTTCTTCTTCACGAAAGTTTTTCCGAACTGGTAGTAGAGTCATGTTTTATTTGACGTCAATAAGAACAAGTAATTGTCAATGTTAAGAAATAAATATTTAAATATGAATTTGAATTTGGAAATATGAGGTGCTCTTAGTTTACAATGCTGTATTGGGTTAATACATAAGTGGTAGAACTGTTTGGTATATTCAGCGATTTGTATTATGATAAACAAAGGCTCACCCTTTCAAAACATTATTGTATATTAGTGTGCATTCTTAAAGCAAATAAGATCACGATTATAGCGGCAAACTGTGTTCCGTAAATAGTAGTATTTCGTAAAATTCTACTCCAGCAAATAGTATTCCGCAAAAAAAGTTCTTACTCACTATTGTTTTCACAAACGTATTATGAAAATGCATTTGCGATACAAAATATTGTTGTATGTAATCACAAAGCTTTAGTTCAAATTGAAACACAGTTACTGGTTACACCATATTTTTATTCGTGGTCAGGAATGCTACGCACAATGCCATACGAGCCCGGTTCAAAAGCGTAAGCTTAAGCCAATAAGCTATCTAATATGGTAAATAATCACTCAGGTATCAAAAGAAAGACTGCAGGTATCAGAAGAAAATTCTCGGTTTATACCTTCGTTTAACCAAGATTTATTCCGAAAAGTTATTTTATACAATATTCTTATTTAAATGGCATTGTGCAGCCGTCATAATCCTGTGGGTATCCATGGCGGAATGTACCGTTCACGTTAAGTCCGCAGAAAGCTGCATATTGCTAAAAGAAATATACGCTTATTGGAGAATTTCACTTGAAAATATTTGCTATGAAACCTTCTAGGAATGCTATAAATATAAGTGAAAGATTTTATTTCTAGAATAATAAAATATAGTACGATAGTCTGATGTAAGAAATGTAATTACGTTGTATTAGTTTATTGTCTTCGAAGCCCTCTTTTACAAAATCGTATTCTTATGATAGTGTTTACTATTTAAACAATATAAATAGAAGTTACCATTATCTAAAAGACCCGCGCAAAGTATGCCGAATGCGGAGGCAACATTGTGATGAAGTGAATTCCGAGAAGAGGATCAGTGAACAAATTGCAGCAATAGACTTCTCATACCTATTTTCAGTGACACAATTATTGTAAATTTAACGGTCTATATCTCAAGAAAAAAAACCGTTGTGTTAAATTTTCTTAGAAAAGTCAGTAACTTTTTTAAAATTACTTAAAAATCTGTTAATAGGCTTTGAATTCATTATAGTTCTTTTTAATGAACAAGTTTTTTTTAGATATTCATTCAAAAATGATTTTACATAAATTTGTAGCTAAATTGGGATCGCTTCGTTCACGTTGTCGCTTAACAAAAACACAATTTACAAGGGTGCAATTTGCAACGCTTACAAGTGTATGTAAATACACTTTTGCAAAGCAACACGAACCTGGCCCGAACATGAAATTCATACTGAATTATTGAACTATTAAAGTAAGTAGTAACTAACTACCTATAACTTATAACCTTCCTGAACTCCTTATCAAAGGTTCCAAGGGTCATCGTTCTCTGTTGTACAGTTTCTTTGTAAAGATCTCGTCTGCCTGCCTAGTTTGATCGCCAATTCGTCGGGTCAAGGGGAAGAAACAGCCTGTGCAATATCTAAATTCACTGTCATTTTCACTAACTGTCGCTCACTTCCCTCTAATATGGTTGAGGAGGACGATGGCTGAATCCCGCGTTAACTCGTGAACGGGTGCCGTTTGAGGGTGTTCGTCGTTTGGATACTTAGGGGGAGGGATACTTGCCAAGCTAACAAACGCATTTAAGAATAATTTTGTATAAACATATAGAGACACTGTAAATTTATTTTGAAAAAAAAAATACACCTGTTCTTGCCAGTTCTTCTTCACGAAGGTTTTTCCGAACTGGTGGTAGAGTCATGCGTGAATAAGAACAAGTAACTGTCACTGTTGAGAAATGAATATTTGAATTTGAATGAATTACTGGAACAAAGTACAATTTTATTTAAAGCCTACGCATCATTAGTAGAAATAATAATCTAAATCAATATTAATAAATTAAACAAATACGACCAAAGATGTCCATGGCTGCAGATGGTGATCTTACCATTACGTGACGTGTGCTCGTTTCGGCATTACTATATAGTAAATATAGTATAGTATATAGTAATGCCGTATATAGTAAACCCTCACGCTCGTATGGTATGCAAACTGCACATATACTGTATTTACGTTTGTTCTCAAAGTAAATGTAATACAATGAATACACAACTTAGTAACTTTTCAAATAGGCTCTGTGATATAGTGTTAACTCACACAAATGATTCTTTTGTTTTATTGGGGGATTTTAATATGCCAAATATTTTATGGTCACAATTTCAGGATGAGAAATGTGTATGCCCAGCTGGTCTTCATAGAATACATCAAGATAAATTTTTTGACTGCATTAACTTAGAAAATTTAGTACAGCTAAACAATTGTCTTAATTCAAATAATAGATTGTTAGACTTAGTTTTTAGTAACTATGAATCTATTAGTGTAGATATTTCGGACCCTTTAGTACCCATTGATGCACATCACCCAGCGGTTTTAGTTGGTTTATGTTTACCGCAATTTAAATTATTAAAACCAGCTACGCGTCCTATATACTTATACTACAAGGGCGATTATAAGAGCATAGCAGATAAGCTAACAAATATAAATGTTCATAACTTTTTCTCAGACCAACCCCTAGACGTATGTATCAAAAGATTTTATAACACTGTATAATTTAATTGATGAGTTTATACCAACTAAGAGAACGCCACCACATAAATATCCAATCTAGTACAGTAGTGCACTGATTAAAACATTAAAAGAGAAGCATACATTTCGTAAAAAATATTTAAAATATAACAATCACTCGGATCTTACTTCCTTTACATTACTAGGGACAAGAGCTAAGTTATTGGAGAAAGACTGTTATGATTCTTATATTAGAAGAATTGAAAATAATATCAAACAAAACCCGAAGGCTTTTTGGTCATATGTAAAAGGTAAGAGGTCTAACAATTCATTTCCTTCTACAATTACTTGGAACGACCGGTGCGCTAATACAGGTGATGAAATCTGTAATCTTTTTGCGGATTTTTTTCACTCCACGTTTCAGTGCAGTAATTCAGATACGAATGCTTCTCATTATTCTGTGATAGACCAGTGTGTACATCTTGAGAGTATTCAAATTGACGAAAACAAAACACTTAAAATCCTTTAAACCCTCGATTTGAATAAATCCGCCGGACCCGACAAAATCCCAACAATTTTTATAGTTAAACTTGCAAAAAACCTGGTTACCCCTCTAACTTGCTTATTTCGCCTTTCATTATCAGTTGGCCACGTACCAGATATTTGGAAGTCTGCATTAATCTTGCCAATCCACAGAACGGGATCGAAACAGCTAGTGGAAAATTACAGGCCCATATCCAAACTTTGTGTCTTTGCGAAGGTGTTTGAAAAACTCGTGTACGATCAAGTTTACTCTGCTCTAAAACATCAGTTTACTGTATCACAGCATGGGTTTTTGCGTGGTAAGTCTACTACAACGAATCTGTTGTTATGTGAGGCTTTCATATCAGAAAATATGTCGTTCCATGCCCAGGTAGATGTCGTGTATACCGATTACAGCAAATGTTTTGACAAAATTGATTATAAAGTGCTGTTAAGCAAAATACAATCTATCGGTATACGCGGCAATCTGTATCGCTGGTTCAGCTCGTATGTAGAAAACCGCTGCCAAACAGTAGTGTTAAACGGGTATACCTCATCTACACTCTGTATTCCCTTAGGTGTGCCCCAGGGCTCACTGCTAGGTCCCTTACTCTTTATAATATTCATAAATGACATATCAACTTGCTTCAAACATAGTATCATTCTTTTGTACGCAGATGATATGAAAATACTTTGTCCAGTTAAAACGGAATCAGACTGTGCTAAATTACAGGAGGATAATAGTCGTTTTCAGAATTACTGCACTGAAAATAAACTTTATGTTAATGTCTCTAAATGTTTTGTGTGCTCATTTTCAAGGAAACCACACTTTGTTAAGTATAATTACACTATATTTAATGAAACTGTCGTTAGGGTCGCGACTATCCGGGATCTTGGAATTACCTTTGATAGCAAATTAATATTTGATAGCCATGGAGATTCAGTAGTTAATAAAGCTATCAAAGCTCTTGGGTTTGTCCTTCGTATGTCTTCAAAATTCAGTAAAATAAAAACCTTAAAAATACTATACTGTGTTTTCGTGCGCAGCCACCTTGAGTATGATTCTCAGGTGTGCAATCCTCAGTACGACCTATATATCCAAAAGATCGAGGGTATTCAAAAAAAGTTCCTTCGGCACTTACAATATAGATGTCAGAGGTTCTGCAAAAACTATAAAGAGAGATGCAAAGCTTTCCATTTCTTACCTCTTTATAAACGAAGAGAAATGGCTGATATCGCTTTACTTATGAAAGTTTTCTCTTTTGCACTAACGTAACCAATTTTAAAAAGTTATATAACAATATGTTTTTTAATAATTCATAGATTATAGTATCTTGACTGTTACGCAAGAATTCGAAATAAACTTAAATTTATTGTAACTTTAATTGTAACTATACGCGGAAACCTGTAATTGGCCTTAATTTTAACATAATTTTATGTATGCATATTTGACCAGCTGTAAGTTTCCCTAAAATGTAAAATAAAAAAATAAAAAAAATAATTGATACTAGTGACAACTTTTTGGAAACATTTTATGTTATGTAGCCCTATCGTTTATATACTAATAGCAAACAAATGCGACTTCGCATAGTTTACCTGATTGTAAGTGGACCATTCCTGACGGATCAAGGTGCAGCTAGCAATAGATTCTCTGTAACGAAGTCATACTTTCAGAATTTTTTACCTCACTACACGGGGCCGCCTTTTTTTGTGGATACATTACCTACATACTTCGATTGTAAACAAGCTTATTTCCTTCAAGTAAGAAAATACGTTGATTCAGATTATGTTTTTATTCTATAAACCAATTTCAGGAACATAAAAAAATACGAGAGTACTCTGGGAGACACAAACTGTACAAAACCTAGAATGAGACATATACTTTGTTCGTGAAATACACCCTCAACAGAATATACCTACCTTTATTATGTGGGATAATTAATAATATAACATTTAATTGCTGTCAGTCAAGTACAATAAAGACGTTTACTTGCAATAAAAATTATTATTGTTAATAATATTGTTCAGAAAAATCTAGTCTGTATAAAAAAATCTTTTCTTTAAGGAATGTATCTTGCGTCTTTGTGATGCAGTAGACTGTAGAGTAATCGACAAAAATTATAACCGGTGCGATATTCTAGTGTCTTTAAAAATTTGCTTTTATTTTTTTCAATACGGTGTATAGCAACATTGTAAAGTTAAAAGGCATGAATTCGGCAGGGACAGTTAGAGTCTACACAAATCCACTTTGTAATTTTAAAATATGTATACAGGTATTTTAATATTGTTCATGTCTGATTTATGGCAATTTTTTATGCCACAGCAGAGCAGTCGGGTCCTTGACCACAGAGAGATGGGATGAACGCATGATAAACACGAGAATCTTCTCCACAGTTGAAATTAACAGACAACGCTGTAAAATCGGATAGCACTAATTAGGTATTCGGATCGGACGCATTCATTTTTTGTCGTTGTATATTTTTGTATTTAAATAATTGTATTAAATAAACGCTTACTTTAAATGAATATTGATAGCCCCATTCCTGTTTTCTCTTGTTGTGTATTTGAAAAATTGGTTTAAATAAATAAATTAGTATAATTTAGATTATAATTAACAACTACTTAAAGATTGTGTTATAGTTGTATACTTTAAGGATGTCGACGTCACCTGTAATTAGAGTGGCATTTAGAATGTAATTTGGTTTTTATGCTATATACCTATGTTTATTTTGATGTACACTCTGTTGGTGACCTAATAAATAAATAAACTCAAGCTTCTCACATACTCATACTTCCGTCTGCTCGGTAATTGGTTCCAAATATTCGTAATGACATAACTTTACACCTCGTTATATCCATCCGGTGATACGGAAGTACATTTTATGTGATAGTCAAAGATGTGTACTTCTTTCCAGTTCCTGGTTTTACTGTGAATAAAAATATTTTATTAAAATTATATTCCTTAGCATAAAACGGATATTTATAATAAAATATTGCGATAAATATTTAGGCATGATTAAGTCAACTTATCAATTATAAAACTATTTTGATATAAAACTCTTTTTTTTTCCCCTCCACGGGAATGGCAGGAGGATAAAAAATGCTCTGACGCATACACTGGCACGCGATCCAGGTTATGTGGGGCTCGTTCCGACGATAACCAGAACCACTACCCACTAAAAAAACCCCCTGTCGGCTCGTGCAATTTTTTGCCACTCAGCCTTCATCTGAGCGACGGCCAATTGGAGAAAGAGGCCGCGCTAGCGGGGCCTAGAAGGGGTCACCCGCTGGGATTTACATAGCACTGAAGGTGCTCAAAATTGCAAAGAGAAGTTAAGTTAAAATACATTAAAAGAAAGAATATATTTTAAGTTAATTCGGATTTACGTTACAATTAGAATTTACGTTACAATTAGAATTTGCGGCCAGAAGGCTTCGAGATCGGCTGACAGTTTGGTGGAAGAGTACGCTTGCGCATTCCTAGGCCTAGCGACTTTGAACTTCGAATCTAAGACAGGAGTAGTATAAGAGACTGAATCTCGAACTACAGGATTGGGATGGGATTCGGAGCATTTGAAGAACGCTTCAGAGAGTGTTTCGAGGTGTTGTTGTATTGTAGGCAGTTCAAGATCTCTGTGCAAGTCCACGTTACGCACGTGCCACGGTGCGTTAGTGGCCCTGCGGCAAAAGAGGGTTTGGCATAGGCAAAGATTGGCGAGGAATATGTCATGACGGGTCTAACGCAGACCTTGTAAAGTGTACGTTTGTTTCTAAAAGACATTTTCACTTTTTCTACCTAACATGCTATTGAGGCGGCCTAAGTAGTGACGGGCGAGTTTCGAAACTCTTTCGACGTGTGGCTTGAAAGGAAGCGTCGGATCTAAGGTGACGCCTAAGTATTTAGTACTGCGTTTCCAGGGGATGGGAATGCCTAGCATTCAAACGTGGGGATCGCCAGCGGAACGAGGGCGTTTGGGGTCGAAGCGAATCGTAGAACTCTTGTCTGGGTTCACATCGATGTGTCATTTTTGAAACCATACACCAAGAGCGTTTACGGCCTTTTGGAGTCTGTTTACAAGCTGCGGAACACTGTGACCTTTGGTATAGAATGCGGTGTCATCGGCAAAGAGGTCGAGTTCGACTCCTTTTGGCGGGATGGGAATGTCGTTGGTGTACACGGTGTACAACAGAGGGGCGAGGACTGAGCCTTGAGGGACTCCAGCCTTTATAGGATGAGGCGCGGAAAGCGTGCCTTCATGTTTAAATCGAAACGTAAGGTCTTCGAGAAACGACGCGATGAACCTGACTAGGCGATCCGGTAAGTCTATTTTGTAGAGTTTATAAACGAGCCCGCTGTGCCAGACTTTATCGAAAGCCTTGGCTACGTCAAAGAAAACCGCAACTGTTTTATAACGACGCGGATAGAAACCGTCAAGTATGTACTCGACGATTCGATGGACTTGCTGAGGGCAGGAGTGCTTAGCGCGAAAGCCGAACTGATGGGGAATAATGAGAGGATCGCCATCCGTTGGAAACAGATGGTTCCGCATTCGAGAGAGTATGACTCTCTCGAGAAGTTTAGACATTGCCTTGAGGAGGCTGATGGGTCTGTGATTAGCCAGGATATTTAGAGGTTTGCCCGGCTTGGGAATGCCTATGACTGTCGCTTCTTTCCAAGCTTTTAGAAAGTAGCTAAGGTCGAAGCAGGCATTGAATATAACAGCTAACAAGGTAAGCACCTGTTGAGGCAGGTGCTTAAGAGCGTGGTTGGAATCGGCACCCGGAGCCTTTTTGGACTTTTGACTTCTAATGAGAAGCGAGATTTCATCATTAGAGACTGTGTCGGGGTCGTCGGTGATGGGGAGAGATTCTCTGCGGAGAACTTCGTCCTCCACCGCCTGGATGTGGGAGGGATTCGCGGGTTGCGTGCTGGGCGAGCATTGAGAGGCAATGCTGTCACCGAAGCATTCGGCTTTCTCTTCGACTTCGAAGGCTCTATCAGCCATAAAGATGAGTGAGAGGAGGGACGTGAGAGGCGGCGTCTACGCGTAAGGCTCGGGCCATACTATAATATGCTTGGTGGGACGGGGAGATATTCGCCATGAGATCGTTCATCTGAGCGTCTCGGAGTTCCGCTAGGCAAGACCTAACTTTACGTTGAAGCTGATTTGCAGCTGTTCTATAGGCCGGTGTGGGATATTTCTTGGCTCTCCAGAGAGCCGCGTTCTTAGCTGTAATAAGATTGCTAACGGCTAGGGGAAGCGTGGGTTTGCCTTGCTTAGCAACCTTTTCGTTATCGCTGATGGCTGAGTTGATAGCATCAGTGAGAGAGTCGACTAATGAATCTATTTTATCCGGGCTATCTAATTGATCGGGCGAGATCGCGAGCGGAGAATTCGGGGCCTCTAAGGCAGAAACTAACGTATTTTTAAAGCCTTTCCAGTTGGTAAAGGTCTTAGGAGAGGTGACGTTATCGTTAGGCGGACCTAGCACGAGGGAGACGAGGTGGGGGTCAGAACCTAGGTCATCGAGCGGTTCGATAGACCTGAGATCGAGATTGATTCGCTTAACAATTGCAAAATCGAGGATGTCAGGACAGTGGTTCGGGTTGTCGGGATAGTGAGTGGGAGTGATGGGAGAGATGACATCTAAGTCGAGTGAGTTACTGATATCGAGGAGAGCGATACCGCTGATGATGGTTGATAGGCACTTCCACTTAGTATGTTTGGAGTTAAAGTCTCCGAACAATATGACTGAATGGCCGAGGGCGACAATGTCCGCAAAGTCGCTGCGGACTGGTCTGGTGTCACTAGGTATGTAGATTGAAGCTATGATGATGGTCGGATGACCAGTCATAGCCAATCTACACACAGTGGCTACCATGTTGAGAAGAGGAGGGGTAGGGAGGGGACAGCAATGGAATCCCCTTTTGTAATAAATAACAGTGCCGCCGAAACCTTCGGAGTTGGGCCTGGCGTTACGAATGAACGCGTACTTGGGAATAGCGAATCCTCTGGAGCAGTTTGGAGTTAGCCATATAAAACTCTCGATCTTGATAGTTATATGGAAAACTCCGGTTTGACAAGATAATGGCGGCCGCAAAAAATTATGTTCCATATATATAAGCACACGCAAGCATATGCCTGCATGCACAAATTACTTGAACCATCTACGAGTATACTTAATAATAGTAGGTAGTTAAGTAAACAACTTTTGAAAGAAGCATCGAGGTCTTTGATTTCTCTTCATTAAATTTAAAAAAAAAAAAAAACCTTTATAACTGTACATCTAACTTTTTCCTAAAATTTAACAATTACAATAAATAATTAACAAATCCCCAGACAATCGCACCAACTGTATGACCCCAAAGTAAGCAGAGCTTGTATTATGGATGACCACACAGTGAACTGGGGGGAACCCCAGTTATACCAACAACCATGACCCGAGAGCAACATCTATGTTCATCACACAAATGTATGCCCCGACCAGGACTCGAAACTGGGACCGCCCACGTATAAGTCTGGGCTACTTACTCTACGCTACTCGGTCTTCAATTACTCATATAATTGATTCTTTGTTACTTTACTACCTTAATCATATTTTTTCAAGGTTGGAAACAGCGTGTTAAGACCTCTTATTAAATGAGGGTGAAATGCTCAAAATATACCATATCTGAGGAAAGTCACGTCGTCGCAACACTTATAAGGAAGTTTTGAAAGTCAAAAAGTTTTAATTAGAATTTATCACGAGCAGCATAAATTAATAAAAAAAAATTTTATCCCCCCAAATAACTAAGTCATAAATATGTATTAAGGTCGCTTGTTGAGATACTGCTTTTATTTCTAAGTTGCCAAGATTGTTATTATTTTGCATTGTGAGCTTTCTTACGAAGTTTTGAAGATTAATAAATGATATAATAACGATAAGTATTTTAATAAGTTTCAAAACAACACCAAAAAATATTCAAATTGGTTAGATTTAAAAATATATAACTTAACTTTAGTCTTTATCTTTAATTCTTTAGTCTTTATTTGGTTGTACACAAAAAATATGGCGCCTTTATAGCATCCTTTTCATACAAGCGGCGATGGTGGCGCATTTGACAATTGGAGTATAACGACCGATTAATAATACATATAATGTTGTACACGAATATAAAAAAAGCAGTAAATAAGCTGCTTGAATTAATGTTATAGTTAGGACATTCTGTTTGAATGTTCAATTTATCTTAGCATGTGTGTCTGAAATTTACATAAACTTTTGCCTTCACAGTTGTCTTTTCAACAATGAAAATTTTAAATACTCTTATCTATTAATTAAGAACGCAACAAACATTATTCTCTAGCAAAATTTTCTCAGTGTAGTCACATCATTTCAGCAGATTTGTTATCAAATAGTAGAAAGTTATTTCTTTCTTCAAGCATCAAATTCTTTGCCCGCCCTTACTATTACGAATATTGTGAAATATTTTTCTTTTCCCGCATATTTGATTGCAAAGAGAAGATATAGCCCGATGCAGCTTCTTTTGCGACTACCCATAAATCCAGGCGCAGCACGGGGTACGTAAGGGTGTTACCACACCAATCGATCCACTGTCACTAGAATAGAACAGTCGACGTTCGCAGTGATGACTTATAACTTTCGGACGCCACCCCTGAGTTGGTAATTTAGTAGTAAAATAATCCCATGCACCTATACATTTATATGAAGGTATGTGTAGTCTGCCAACCCGAAGTAGGCGTGATGGCCTACAATTGTCTGACACCACCCCTGGGTTGGGAGAGGCTGATATCCCTCCAGTGATTATTAAGGGTATTACCACACCAATAGATCGTCCGTCGATTCGACAACGGGTCGACGTCGATCGATGGCAGAATAGACGTCGATCGACGGTTTCTACCACACCAATCGATCGACATCGATCGACGGACGATTTATTGGTGTGGTAACACACTAAGACTCAAATCACAAGGCAAGAAAATGGCAAGGAATTCATATACCTTTGAAGAATTTTTATATGAATGAAAATAAAGACAAACTTTGCAATCAAAGGGTGTTACCACACCAATCGATCGTCCGTCGATCGATTGGAGTGGTAACACCCAAAGTTTTCCTCAAAAAGTTAGGCATAGATCTTTACGAAGGTAAAATATTTTCTTAATAAGTCATAACTGAATTAACCATAGCTAAATATTGCAAAAGAACATGTTAAATAGTGTCTTAAAAACACACAAAAACATTTCGATAGAACGAACTCTGTTTCAATGAGTATTTCTTTGCAGATCTCACTGAACAAATCAAAAAGTGCTTATAGTAAATTTTATACAAACAATAGATTACACTATGACTTATATACTAGATTGACAAATAATCTGAAGACTGCTTAGTGTACCTATTAATTAAACACTTCATGCAATTCAAACTAAGACATTGTTATAATATTAATCCACAATTTTTTAAAACAAGGTATGAAAGTAATCACTTAAATCTTTGAGAGTGTTGTGTATTGCATTGTAAATTGAATTACACGCTATAACGCTAACCCAAATTACACTCACTGTCTTTGTACCCACTCCAGGCAAAAATCGCCGCTAACCTTAATCCCGGCTTACAACAACGGGGGGCAGTTCCGCCAGGCAGCACCGGGCAATTAGCGGTCAAGCCGAATTCTAACTCTGTTCACATATTTACATGGCTTTGTGAAATCGATTAGTAACTTGTTTTTTAATTCTATCTAATCTCTTTTTATTATGATTTTGTTTCTCTAACATGCTAGTATAATGAAATGCTTTTGATCTTCTGTGCGCAGTGAACATTACTCGAAGCTGATGTCTTGTGGAGTGCTTAAAATCTTAGTGGCAGTACAAATCTTGGTTCATATCTCGTCAGCCAGTGCTGCAATACTAAAATAACAATAACTGGAACAAAGTGAACTTCAACTCAAGCGTACAGTTAGCACCGCAGCGTTAGACGATATAGAATGAGAAATTGTAAGTCAAGCCACAAATTTCTTTATTGGCAACGTGAACAAACTTCTTATATTATAACTAAGCCACGGGAAAATGACATAGTCTCTAATACCACTAATTCGTCTTTTTTGCAACGCCTCCTAATTATTCTATGGAGAGCGTAGTAGTTAAATTTGGGTTAGGTTAATGTTAGGCTGTGTTTATCGCATGCGCGGGCCAAGCGAGCGAGGCGAGCGTGGTGCGGCAGCACCCGGTGAAGCACCATAATCGATATCCATGGAATCCATATTTTTAGTGGCTAAAATAGTATCGTTCAGACGCTCGCAAATTGTGGCTGACTTAGTAATTTAGAAGACAATGTAGATTTTTAGAGGTGAATAATGCTATTAAAAATAATTCTGTTTAATTTTATTAGCGACCTTATAAAAGAACTACTAATAATGCTATCCATGATTGTGGAGGCCACTTACCACCAGGAGGATCACATATTTGTCTGCCCGCTACGAGTTTAATAAAAAAAACAGAAAAATCATAGCACATGCCAATCGAGTTCTGCGATCAACGAGACTGGTGCCAGAAAACTATACTTTCTACTATTACAATCTAAAACTAGATATTTTTATATCAAAGTAATAAATTAAATTTGACATCAACTTGGTGCCATGATTCCTTTCATGATTCTCAATCTAGAGAGTAAATGATGCCAAACTGGGCGTGCACAAAATAATCGTTGCATTTTCGCCACTTTCCGAGATGCAAGGTGCCTTAGAAGACAGTATATTTTACCTACTCCATCAAATGCATACCTGTTCGTTGAACTCCGCGTTGCTCACATACATAACCTACCCAATCAGCAATAAGCATTAAACAAGTGCAATTAACGAGTTGGTATGCTAAAAGGCTTTCCTCAGAAAGTGACAAAACTATACAAAAAACGAAACAGAGACGCAACTTTCTTTTTTGCTACATAGGTCTGTCCTTCTCTATTAGAAACCGAGATTTATGTGTGTTTAACGTAAATGCATCTCAGATTAATCTTCCAAAAGCTGAAACACTAGCATTATTCCATACTTTTTTGGCGAATGACGTAGTCACAAAGCCAGTGATAAAACGTAGTATTAATTAGCAAAATCAAATTCTAATAGCTGCATGAAATGACGCATACAATTAAAAAAGTTTGAAAACAATACCGCTCGTCAGTACATAATAGACCCTCATAACTTTATTTACACGACTCTCTCTTGTTCCAAAATCCTATTCGGTATCGTTACAATTTTAACCATGTTGGCGAATTATTTGGCGGGTGAGGCATTATAAAGTTGCTACAAAAATTTAATCGCCAGTCGCTAGTAGCAAGCAATGTCGGGTCACGGGTCGCTATAAAGTTTTAAGGTTAGAATGAGAATTGGCAATTACGTTTTAAATACGAGGGTGGATTGTTTTTTTTTTTTTGTTTTTTTTTTGTTCCCCTCCAGTATATGAGACTGAAGAATCTCGAACTAGAGGATTGGGATGGGATTCGGCGCGTTTGAAGAACGATTCTGAGAAGGTTTTTTTAGGTGCTGTTGCACTGTAGGTAGTTCAAGATCTTTGTGCAGGTCAGCGTTACGCACGTACCACGGTGCGTCTGTGGCCCTACGGCAGAAGAGATTTTGAACTACCTGCAGTTTTTGCAGGACGGAGGGTTTGGCGTGGGCAAAGACTGGCGAGGCATATGTCGTGACTGGTCGTCCGCAGACCTTATAAAGCGTACGTTTGTCTCTGAACGACATTTTACTTTTTCTACCTAACATACTATATAAGCGGCCTAAGTAAAAACGGGCGAGTTTCGTTACTCTATCGACGTGTGGCTTGAAAGAAAGCTTCTGGTCTAAGGTGACGCCTAAGTATTTGGTAGTGCGCTTCCAGGGGATGGGAGTACCTAACATTCGAACGTGCAGATTGTCAGCGACGTGACGTTGTTTGCAGTCGAAGTAAACCGCAGAACTCTGGTCTGGGTTCACATCGATACGCCATTTTTGAAACCATGCACCGAGGGCGTCTCAAGTCTTTTGGAGTCTGGTGGTGAGACCCGGGACACTTTGGCCTTTGGTGTAAAGGGCTGTGTCGTCAGCAAAGAGGGCGAGTTCGACGTCTTTCGGCGGAATGGGAATCTCGTTAGTGTACACGGTATACAACAAAGGGGCGAGGAATGAGCCTTGAGGGACTCCAGCCTTTATGGGACGAGGCGTGGAAAGCGTGCTTTCATGTTTGAAACAAAACGAGCGGTCTTTGAGAAAAGATGCGATTATCCTAACTAGGCGAGCCGGTAAGCCTATTTTGTAGAGTTTATAAACGAGACCGTTGTGCCAGACTTTGTCGAAAGCCTTGGCTACGTCAAAGAAAACTGAGATCGTTTTTTTTCGTTTCGGATAAAAGCCGTCGAGTATGTACTCGACGATTCGATGGACTTGCTGAGGGCAGGAGTGCTTAGCGCGGAAGCCGAACTGGTGGGAAATGATGAGGGGATCGCCATCCGTTGAAAACAGATGGTTCCGCATTCGAGAGAGTATGACTCTTTCGAGAAGTTTAGACATGGCCTTGAGGAGGCTGATGGGTCTGTGATTAGCCGGGATATTCAGAGGTTTACCCGGCTTGGAAATGCCTATGACTGGCGCTTCTTTCCAGGCTTTTGGAAAGTAGCTGTGGTCAAAGCGGGCATTGAAGATGATGGCTAACAAGGTAAAAACCTGTTGAGGCAGGTGTTTGAGTGCGTGGTTAGAAATACCATCCGCACCCGGAGCCTTTTTGGACTTTTGACTTCTAATGAGAAGCAAGATTTCATCATTAGAGACTGTGACGGGGTCGTCGGCGATGGGGAGAGATTCTCTGCGGAAAACTTCGTCCTCCACCGCATGGATGTGGGAGGGATCCGCGGGTTGCGTGCTGGGCGAACATTGTGCCGCTATACTGTCGGCGAAGCATTCGGCTTTCTCTTCGGCTTCAAAAGCAATAGTGCTGTCAGGACGAATGAGAGGAGGAATGTGAGAGGCGGCGTCTACGCGTATGGCTTGGGCCATACTATAGTACGCTTGGTGAGACGGGGAGATATTCTCCATGAGATCGTTAAACTGAGCGTCTCGGAGTTCTGCGAGGCGAGACCTAACTTTACGTTGTAGTTTGTTTGCAGCTGATCTATAGGCGGGCGTGGGATATTTCTTGGCTCTCCGGAGAGCCGAGTTCTTAGCTTTAATGAGATTGCTAACGCTAAGGGTAGATTGGGTATACTTCGCTTAGCAACCTTTTCGTTTACACTGATGGCTGAGTTGATAGCATCAGTGAGGGAGTCGACTAATGAATCTATTTTGACCGGGCTATCTAATTAGTCGGGCGAGATCGCGAGCGGAGAGTTTGGGGCCTCTAAGGCTGAAGCTAACGTATTTTTAAAACCTTTCCAGTTGGTAAAGGTCTTAGGAGGAGTGAGGTGATTGTTAGGCGGTTCTAGCACGAGGGAGACGGGGCGGTGATCAGAGCTAAAGTCATCGAGCGGTTTGATAGACCTAAGATCGAGGTTGATTTGCTTGACGATCGCAAAATCGAGGATGTCAGGAGAGTAGTTTGGGTTGTCGGGATAGTGAGTGGGAGTGACGGGAGAGATGACGTCTAAGTCGAGTTGCTGAGTGATTTTAAGGAGTTCTCTACCGCTTTGGTTGGTCGATAGGCACCCCCAGTCAGTATGTTTGGAGTTAAAATCTCCAAACATAATGACTGAATGGCCGAGGGCGAGAATGGCCTCGAAGTCGCTAAGCATAGGCCTGGTATGATGGATGTCACTAGGTATGTAGACTGAAGCTATGATGACGGTCGGATGACCAGTCTTAGCCAATCTAAACACAGTGGCCTCCATGTTGAGGGAGGAGGGGTAGGGAGAGGATTGCAGTGGAAACCTCTTTTGTGAGAAATAGCTGTGCCGCCGTAACCGTTGGGCCTATCGTTACGAATGAACACGTAATTGGGAACAGTGAATCCCCTAGTGCGGTTTGGAGTGAGCCACGTCTCTTGAAGAATCAATAAGTCTGGCTCGTTGTTCTGAAGGAACAGTTTGAGCTCAGGTAGGTTAGTGCTGAGACTACAAGCGTTAAAAGAAACTAGGGATAAGCCCTTGGGTTTGATACTAGGTCTATTTGCTCATTTACAAATTTAAACAAAAATAAAAAAAAATAAAAATAAAAATGTATAACGATTTTAGAAGCGAGTGATGCTCGGCTAACGCAAATGAACGCTCTTGAGGAGAGCGGGTGGCTCGAAGTTTGCATGCGAGAACGGAAATTTCCGTAATGTCGACGTTTTGAATGACGTTGAACACGGTCTTCATGTCCTCAGCCAACGATGACTGAGGTGAAGACGACGGAACAGGACGAGGCCCTACGGGAGCTACGGGAGCTGGGATAGGACGGGAGGGTGCAGGTGGAACAGCCGGACGCTCCCTCTAAGACAGAGCCGAAGTAGGCGTCGGCTGAACGGGCTTTGCTTCCGGGGGACCCCGGTTGCGCAGCGGCGGGAAGATAGCGGGAGTGAGCGGTGGCGCCGGTTTAGGCAACCCCTGTAGTTAGCTGTGTGGCCAGACTGGCCGCACAGCACACAGGCAGGGGGGGAAGTGGATTCGGGAGTGCGAGTGCACTCCTTGGTGATATGAGGGTCCAGGCACTTAACGCACCTGGGGGGAGCTGAACAATTAGCCGCTGCGTGGCCATAGAGCTGGCAGCGGTGGCACTGCCCAGGGTGGCTGCGAGGGTTGGGACGCTCGACGGAGATATTCGAAAGACCGCAGATTGTGCGAGCCTCTCTGAAGATCTCCCTCGAGTTGGGAGTGTTTGTGAGGATAACTAAAGCTAGAGGAAAACGCCTACCGCGGTTAGAGTGCATCTGTTGTGCACTGCTTCAGCCGGGAAGCCCTGAGACTTAAGGTCCTCGAGAATGTCTTCATTGCTGAGTTCAAACGGGACGCCCCGTAGTACTGCGCGGAACTTACGCTCCTCCGGGAGGGCGTAGGTGTGATACGCAATTTGTTTGATCGACAGAAGCCTAGTAAAAGACCGAAAGTCGTCGATGGTCACGACCTGAATTTTAATTGATTCAGGTAAATAATTAATTATATTGTGCTCTTTGCACAAGTTAAAAACCGCGGTCCAGCGCGCGTTTCACGGAGGAAGACGGGCGGAGGGAGCTGAGGCTTCGGTGGGACGGGAGCGCAGCGTGACGCTGGCTTCGACGGGACCGACGGAGACGCGGTCACTTCGAGTGACATGAGCGGCGCGGGGCTGGGTGTAGAAGACACCGGGGTTGACTCGGGTGTTGAAGACACCGCGGCTTTTTTCGAACGCTTCTTAGAGCGTTTGGCAACTAACCGGAACGCGGGCTCAGGAGAGCTGGTTAGGGTGGCGGCGACCGACGAAGCTTCTGATGCGGCGGAGTCTGAATCGCTCCCGGGAGCGGTATGCTTCCTACGAGATGAGCGCGAGGATGAGACCGACGTGCAGTCCATATCGGATGGAACGGGAGACGCGGGAGAGCTATAGACCTGAGGGGTCTGGACGTTGGAGGCCTGAGGGGCTGGGGTTGGGGCCTGAGGGACCGGGGATGCGATTGATGCCTGCAAGGCCTGCGTTAGGATGTCGTTCGGAATGGAGACGCCTGCCACAGCAAGCGCCTGGGTGAACGCGTTCGCGAAGTTAATAACACTTAGCGAATCCATTAGGGAGGGTTGGGACAATAATATCTATAAATAAGTACATTAAAAGATGCCTAGTTCCTAAAAACCTAGCAAAACCTTAGCGGCTAACCTCCCTACCAGGGATAGGGGGCTGGGGAGAATAACTTAAAACTAACCGTAGTACGCCGAAAGCCGCTACCTAGAAACCTAAAAAAGGGTACCCAGGTAAAGAGTTGACCGCGTTAGGGTCAACCTTTACCGACAGAAAGGACAAATACACACGAAAACACACAGATATGATAAAAATAAATATGAAAATAGGAGAAACATAAATAAAATAGAGAAGAGAAATAAAATTAAAATAAAAGGACTGGTTCAGTACAAATTCGTTGTCACCGTTATGTATCCTTTGTACTAAAACCAGACTACTTACGCTGGGCACAACACTGCACTCAGCACAGCGGCTTTACATAGATAGCGTTGTCATATTATTATAAAACTACCCTTATATGAAACCTAGACTCTTAGTCAGTCTCTGTGCAATTTTTATCTGAGATACATGCGTAATTATTTATTTATTGAACATTAGGCGAGAGTAAGTTTAATTAATTTTGAAAATGGATAGTTTAGAACATCGTGCCACGATCAAATATCTCCACAAGAAACACTTAACTCCAAACGAGGTTCATGAAGATATAGTGGCTACTTTAGAAACATCTGCTCCGTCGTATACAATGCTAAAAAAGTGGACAGCTGAATTTAAACGTGGACGAGAGAGCATCAAAGAGGACGGCCTTCTACAGCTACGACTTCGGAAAACATCTAAAAAATATGTGACCTCATCATGGGAGACAGAAGATTGAAGTATCTGAGATAGCTGAAGCTCTAGGGATTTCATATGGACGTACACAAAACATGATTGTTAATGAATTAGAGTTCCACAAGTTGTCTTCAAAATGGGTTCCACGGCTCCTTTCAGTTGAACGGAAACGAACTTGGCTCACGATTTCTAGAAACTGTTTAGAGCTTTTCCAAGCTGATCCAAACGAATTTTTGGCAAGGTTTGTTACTATGGACGAAACATGGGTTCAGCACTATAATCCTGAATCCAAACAACAATCCAAACAATGGAAGGGACCTGGATCTCCGACCCCCAAGAAAGCCAAGGTGTGTTTTTCAGTAAACAAGGTAATGGCATCGGTTTTCTGGGATTCTAAGGGTGTCATCTTGGTTGATTACTTAGAAAGAGGTCAAACTATAATTCTGCATACTACTGCACATTACAACACAAGTCGTTTACCTGAAGAAATAAAGTCTAAAAGAACAGGATTGTTGACCAAGAAAGTTTTGTTTCATCAGGACAATGCTCGTGCTCACACATCTGCAGAATCGATGGCTTAAATAGGCATAAATATTGACGACCGAGTGGCGTAGTGGAATGTAGCCTTGCCTCATACGTCGAAGGTCCCAGGTTCGAGTCCTGGCCGGGGCATTCATTTGTGTGATGAACACGGATGTTTGTTCTCGGGTCATGGTTGTTTGTATTTATATAATAGGTCTTTACCTATGAAATTGCCGTTTTTCACGAAATAAATGAAGCGTAATTTTTTTATATATTTTTTTATTTCTATTAATCAAAATAATCACCCATGCAATCAATGCATCTTTGCCAACGCATTGGTAGCTTATTGATGCCTTTCTTGAAGAAATCAGCTGGACGGGAGGCAACAAATTCTTCAAAGGCATTTTGTACTGCCTCTCGGGTATTGAATTTTTTTCCCGCCAAGAAGTTATCCAAATTCTGGAAAAAGTAGAAGTCTGTTGGGGCAAGGTCTGGTGAGTACGGCGGATGACGGAGAACTTCCGACCCCGACTCTTGTAGCTTGGAGATTGTCTGCTGTGCAGTATGAGGTCGCGCGTTGTCGTGCAGGAGCAGTGGAGCCGAACGATTGACCAAAGCTGGTTGGAGACGTGCGAGCTTCTCCATCATTGTGTTCAGTTCTTCACAGTACACATCTGCAGTAATGCTTGTCCCGTTTGGCAAGAAGCTGTGATGGATTACACCCGCGTTAGACCACCAAACAGTGACCATCACTTTTCTAGGGGTAAGTTTTCGTTTAGGGCATTGTTTGGGTGCTGAACCAGGGTCCAACCAACTTGCTGAGCGCTTACGATTGTCAAACAGGATCCATTTCTCGTCACAAGTAACAATGCGGTTCAGAATTCCTTCATTTGTATGCCTGCTGAGCAGTGCAAGGCACGTCTCCACGCGTACTTCGCGCTGGCGGTCATTGAGTTCGTGGGGTACCCATTTGTCAAGCTTTTTTACCTTGCCAATTTGACGCAAATGGACCAATATTGTTTTGATGCTAACGTCGAAAGCTGCTGCTAATTCAGCCGTGGATTGAGTTTCATCAGCTTCCACAAATGCCTTTAAGTCGTCATTGTCGACCAAAGTTTTCGGACGACCACGGGGTTCATTTTTCAGGTCAAAATTTCCAGAACGGAAGCGGGTAAACCAATAACGGGTGGTGCGTTCATTTGTGGTGTTCGCTCCGTAAACGTCGTTGATGTTGCGTGCCGCTTGTGCCGCTTTGCTGCCACGACGGTACTCATACTCCATAATTACTCGAATTTTTAACTTATCCATGATGACGAAAAATGTTCGAATGCGTTGAAAACAAAACACTAACTATTAAACAAATGACGATTTTAGAAAAAGAATTCCATGTTTGTCAAATAAAATTAAGTTGAAATTAGAATTATCAGTCAAAAAAAAAATATTTTCATTTGAAATGGCCAGTACGGCAAAACGGCAGTTTCATAGGTAAAGACCTATTATGTATGTTTATTCTGGGTTCCCCCCCAGTTCACTGTATGGTCATCCATAACACAAGCTCTGCTTACTTTGTGGCCATACAGTTGGTGCGTTTGTCTGGAGATTTATTAAATAGTAAATTGTGGTTTCGAATTGCTACCTCATCCCCCTTATTAACCTGACTTGGCACTTTCTGACTTCCACCTATTTCCAAAACTAAAAAAACGGTGGAATTAAATTTTCTACCAATGAGGAGGTCAAAGTGGCCGTATATGCATTTTTTCACGATTGTATCAAGGCTTTAGAGATCAAGGCGCTGGACTAAGTGCTGTAACCTAGGAGGAGAGTATGTGCAAAAATAAATATAAAAAATTGCATTATTCCTGTGTTTTCTTATTAAGGCCGCGAACTTTTCAATCCACTCTCGTACATCAAGATAATTAGTGTGCTCGATACTTACGCAATCCAAAAAACTTTAAACTTCAATGCTGAAAATCTTCTCCTCACTTATGTATATGTTTGCCTAGACTGTTTTTCTCCATTAATCACGTTCAAAAGAAGTACATAAAATAAAATCAAAATACACTTATTCCCTGATTCTCTTTTCTGAAACAACAGATAATTACTGGAAAAGAAACAATATTTAAGAAGTACTTCTAAAAAAAAAAAAAATAATAAAATAAAATATGTTTATTTCAGACAAAGTCCATACTGTGTTAAGTACAGAATCTTAGTGCCTATGTTAGTAAAACAAAATAAAATAAAATAAAACAGTAATAAACAAAAGCTTAACTAAGGTATTTACCCTGAATGCTTGTACCGGGTAAGTGTACATGAATGTGCACCCAGTGACGCATTATAGGGCAGTCGGGCTTCTCGCTAATGATTCTGAGGATGCTATTGGCACTCGCACGCACTCTGCTTAGCAACGACGCAGCGCGCTTGCGGATAACAGTATAAAAGCCGTCAGTGCGCGCATCCGCAAACATCCCCGACGCACTGCAGTAGCGAGGGAGCCCCAATAGCATTCTCAGACCATTATTATATTGTACTTGGAGAGCGTTGACAGACCTCTGCGTGTAGCTGACACACAGATTGCAAGTATAAAGCGTTCGGCAATACGCTTTAAAAAGTGTTAGTTTTACCTCTGCGCTACACCGGGCAAATCTGCGAGCCAACATGTTGCAGCGGACTGCCATCACTCTCCTCTCCCTCTCTATGTCCGCATCATCCCTCAAATTCTCAGTAACGATGTGCCCGAGATACTTGAAGGACGACACTCTCACCAGCTCCTCTCCATTTAAAATTACAGGGGGCAAGGAGATCACTCTGCGTTTTCTCGCTTGAAAAACTAGTAGCACGCTTTTTTTACTATTGTACAAAAGGCCGTGTGACTTCGAGTACTCCTCACATAAAGCAATCAGCCTTCTGAGCGCAGCGATCGTAGAACTCAGCAACACCATATCGTCTGCGTAGCTGATGCTATTGACACAGTGTCCGTCAATTGAGCAGCCAACACGGGCGTTGCAGAGCCCAACGATTAGCTCGTTAATATACAGATTGAAAAGTGAGGGAGACGTCAGTCCACCCTGTCTTACCCCACACTCCAACCTGTACACATCAGAAAGCTGATTTAGCCATTTGACCTGGTTAGTCTGGTGGCCGTACCAAAAGTTTAAGATTTTGATGAACCCTCAGGGCACACCACTATCAGTTAGTTTACTCCACAAAATATCATAATTCACCAAGTCAAATGCCTTGGACAGGTCGAGAAAAGCTGCTTAGACTGCAGTTTTTCTCTCTGTGTAATACTTGACCGTGTGTTTGAGAGCTAGTATAGCACACTCTAAAGCAGTCTTGAACTTTCCTATGTTTGGTTGCGACGATAATTTAAAACGTCGGCGTATTCCTGTTAACTTGTTTCTTCCCAATTTTCGCTAGGATTGAAAAACAGTACGTTTGATGAACTTGCAGCCTATTGATGTGATAAATTGCACGTCTGAATCATTTAGTTCTACAAATATCTTGGTAGAATCTTTAAAATTAATCTATATTATCATTGCAAAAAATAAAACAAGTTTACTGAAACCATTACGATAACATAATTTATCTGAAGAATACGAAAAACAAAATTAAGTAACAGTCACAAAATACTGTAACATTTTAAATATGTGCAAAGAAAAAAAACCTCATACATTTTTACAATTATTTACGCGGTAGTTAACTCAAAAAGTAAATAAAAATGACGCACTTAGGAACAATCTTTAAAAAGAAGTCGATATTTCAATATAACAAACCTCAATTTTCAAGTTGTTTGGAATAATGACTGTTCAGTTTTATGTACACACCAATTGGGAGATGAGAGAACTAAAGATTAAATAATTTTCACCTCCTTCGACATTAATATTTCACGAGTGTGGAGTAGAAGCCGGAAATTTAGCATAGTTTAAAATTCAAAGAGTGTTGATATGAAACCATAAAATATTATTTCATATTTGAGTAGTGTTATAATAATGCCTGGTTTATTTTATTACTGATATTATTGATATTTATGGGAAGCATTTGCAAATGCCCGGCAAACGATTAATGTAAAATGGTGCTGAGTTGTGTCGTCACAACTAGGTTACGTTGGCTCTGAATGTATGGGAATACGCAGAATACTATTAAAAACTAAAACCTTTTAGCTTTTACCATAAATATTGTGATAGTAAATGTACATAGTTATTTTTAATGCGTCTGATGTGTTAGTATAAATGTTTTGTTATAACATAAATATAAAAGTTTTCAAAAAATGTCTGTGCTGTTTGTTTGAATGTTCAAGGTTTTTAAATTAACTATTTTATGTTGCAAGCATTTTTGAGTAAAAATAAGGTGTCTATTCTTTACTTACATATTCGAATGCGATCATCAACTTAATTATTTGCGTTCATGTGTAAGTGAGATGAGTATATTTTTCGACAAGTCGGTGGAATGTTTAAGTTAGCTTTAATGGGAAAGTGAGTGAAGATCTCACGTGGCTAATGACTATCATTTCCTAGGAAATTTTGAAAAACTAAGTCTGTTTGTAAGAAACACAAGTGTAACGGAATGCTTAGATATGTTTGTTCAGTAATTAGAAATAGGCACACATTTGACACACCTAATTTAAAATAAAGTTATTGTTTATTTAAAAAAAAAAAAAAAATATATAGAAGCAAAAATTTGCAGATTACAGTTTTTTACGTTTTAAAGGAGGAAGTATAATATTAACAATATGAAAGTTCATACAGCAAATATGTACTAATTTTTGTCCCTTCTCTTTATGCGGGCATAAAGTTTTTGTTTATGAACTGATTAAAATATTTTGTTTTGTGTTGAGTTCGGTTCGGCGTCAACTTGGCCTCATTAAAATTTGATGGATGCTGGAGTCTGTTGTTTGCAGATATATTACGGAACTCCTCAAAATAAAAAGAACGCGCTTAATAATAATCGTTTTCTTAAGTTTGTGACAATGATCAAAGATATCCTAGGTTGGAACTGGACTCATAGGTTCTAAGTTCGATCGATTCAGGATGCCCAGTATGTTATAAGTTGGGAAGTCATACTTAGTTTTTTTGAGTGAGTGTTCTGTGGTCAAAGATATCCTGGACTAGAACTAGACTTATACAATGCTACTCCTGAAAATCAAACAGCACGTGTATAAAAATTGCTTTGATCGATTTGGGCTAACATACGTTGGGAAGTCACACCTTGTCTTTTAAATAAGTGATTAGCGGTTAAGGGTATCCTGTACTAGACTTTACTCCTCAAAGTGATGGCTGATATGGCTGGATCCAGCGTTTACTCGTAAACGTAAACGGGAGGTGGCCTTTCCGAGCTAACAGATGCAGATAAGAATAATTTTGTATATACGTATAAATCTATTGAAACAATTTTCATTTACGTGCTAATTGACTTTGAAATGAAATGAAGTAAACAAACTTAATATAATAAAATCCGTTTTACAAATATCCTGGGTTTATCTGCATTAGATTCTCTACTTAATAGAATATATAACAGGCCTAATAGTTTAGTCCCAACAGATAATACACCTTAATGATATTGTGTTTATTTGGTGATCCCAGTTAAAATTTTTAGGAAGCTTTTCTGAAAGTTTCCGTCAAGAATTATCTGATATTTGAGTATGTTTTATGAGTATTTGAGATAAAATAGAAAGGAAATCTTTATTGTTTTGATTACTGTGCATTGTAAAATAAATAAAATTTGCTGGATACTGAACCTATCGATTTTGTGTATCGGGTTGGCCGTCGTACAGTTTCTTCGTATGAGATTAATCCTAGCTGTACATATAGGTCCTGCATTGTAATTGAATCGGCATCAACTGTTTGGCCCCAAAGTAAGCAAAGCTTGTGTTATGGATGACCATACAGCAAAACGGGGGAGGGGCAGAATAAACATACATATATAAATATCAACAACCATGACCCGAGAATATTCGTATCTCCTGAATTTCACAGAAACGTCGTTTTCACTACGAATCTTCGTTCCTCGCCTGCAGCCCGACGTCGCCGACCTACGTCGCCGTCGCCGCTCCGGCAAGCTCTGCATTCCAGGACTTCGAGTTTTCGTGTTCGAGTAAGTTATCCGCGTCGTCCCAAACCGCCCTACTGCGTGTAGGGTGGTTTTAGGAAGTTAGTCTTCGTTGGTAGGCTCATAATATATATATTTATATATTGTTGTCCCTCCCCAACCTCTTCGCAATGGCTTCCCTAAGCTTTGACGAGATTAGGATAAAGTTAATAGATAGTATCTATGCTCAAGGCGTGAACATGCACTGTGAAATGGTTCGCAACCTAGAAACTTTCATCCCTCATTTCATGGCGTTAATGCCCACAATGGCCCCTCAGGCCACCCCACTTCCCCAGGCCCCTCTGGCCGCCCCAATTCTCCAGACCCCTCTGGTCTTAGGCCCTCCTGCTTCCCCCTCCTCCAGTGACATGGAGTGTGAAACGGACGCCACTTCGCGCCGTAAGCGCACCGCTCCCAAGAGCGATCCCGCGAACGAGTCATCCTCGGACGCCACCCCAACAGGCCCTGAGCCTCCCTCTTTCACCCTCATTAAGAAGCGCTCTAAGAAGCGCTCGAAACAAGCCCCGGCGCCCTCGACGCCCGTCCCGGTGTCTCCAACACCCCCTGCGGCGTCTTCAACGCAGCTGCCCCGGTGCCTTCAACACCCGCTCCGGCCCCAACTTCTGTCAAGGCCAAGGTCCCACCACCCGTTTTCCTTCGGGAAAAGGGTAAATGGACTGAGGTTTCGACATTGTGCAATGAGCACAAGATCCATTACACCCGAGCGGCCAACTCGGGTGAATCTATTAAAATCATAGTCTCGTCGATAGACGACTTTCGTGCTTTAACAAAGCTCCTCACCGATAAGCTATATGCTTATCACACTTATGCTCTGTCAGAAGAGCGTAAGATCAGAGCGGTACTCAGGGGAGTACCGTTCGAATTATCGAACGAGGCTATCCTAGAGGATCTGCAGTCCCAAGGCTTCCCGGCACTCGCGGTGCATAAAATGCACAGCAAGTACGGAAAGCGTCACCCTCTCGCTTTGGTGGTTCTCGCCAACGTCCCCAACTCCAGGACGATCTTCAAAGAGGTCAGCATCATATGCGGCCTCTCTGGCATCTCAATCGAGATGCCTCATCGCCGCGGTCACCCCGGCCAGTCCCACCGGTGCCAGTTGTACGGGCATGCGCCGGCCAACTGCGCCACCCCGCCCAGGTGCGTAAAGTGCCTGGTCCCTCACTTCACTAAGGAGTGCCATCGCACTCCTGAAATTCCCTCTCCTCCCGATTGCGTGCTTTGTGGCCATTCCGGCCACACCGCAAACTACATGCTCTGGCGGAGCATAGTTCCCTTCTCAATTCATTATAGGTTCATTCAAATGAATTGATCCCTAAGTCAAGCTTCGGCCGACCTCTGCGCAGCCCCGGCTTCACCGGAGGCTGCCCAGAACGGCCACCAACTCATGTCCCTTTGAGAACCTTCAGTGCAACTTTCACTACAGGCGGAAGACCCGCTAGCCGGTCTCTGCCAGCGCGCCCACTTCCCAACGGGTGTCGCTTCCGATGAGGCTAACGATAAAATTTTACTACAGCCAAAGAGGTGGTTTTTAGAGGGTAGGTGCCATTCTGGTGAGTCCCACATATGTGAGTGTGTGAGGTGAGTCCCCCGGCAGAAGACGGTATTTTCCTGCGGTCGGTATGCATGACGCATCTTCCACCTCCCTCCCGTGAGGGTGTTGCTTTGGCGGCATAAAAAAAACCCGAGAATAACAGACCCGATCTGCGTCCGGACCCGTTCGGACGCGTTGAAGGTCGCTTCCGGCTGCCGAGTCACGATTGTCGTCTCACGACGACAACTCGTAGCAATACTCATACGCTGAGATTCGTAAAAATCTCGCTTCGTCCTCGACGACTTGAGATGAGCCTCTGTAGGACTACAGAGGCTTATCTCAAGTACAGAGGCTTATCGCAACTAAGTCAGTCTCGCAGCAACAACAGAGCTGAACTTACTACGGTCGATTAAATTCGATAGTAGTTCGCAAGGCTCGGGCTGATTTTCTGGCTGCGTACTTGACGCTTGGCGCCTGTTACGTAGTCAGAGACTCGCTCTGCGGCCGGCTCCGGCCGGTCGTAACGTAGTCAATAACGTAGTCAAAACTCACTCTACCTAGACGTCATCTCTCCCATCACTCCCACTCAGTATCCCGACAACCCGAACCACTCTCCTGACATCCTCGATTTTGCAATTGTCAAGCAAATTAACCTCGATCTTAGATCTATCGAACCACTCGATGACCTTGTGACCACCGCCCCGTCTCCCTCGTGCTAGGACCACCTAACGATAAACGTTACCTATTCTAAGACCTTTACCAACTGGAAAAGCTTTAAAAATACGTTAGTTTCAGCCTTAGAGGCCCCAAACTCTCCGCTCGCGATCTCGCCCGAACAATAAGGTGCCCGGATAAAATAGATTCATTAGTAAATACTCTCACTTATGCTATCAACTCAGCCATCAGTGACAGCGAAAAGGTTCCTAAGCAAGGCAAACCCACGCTTCCCTTAGCCGTTAGCAATCTTATTAAAGCCAAGAATGCGGCTCTCCGGAGAGCCAAGAAACATCCCACGCCCGCCTATAGAACAGCTGCGAATCAGTTTCAACGTAAAGTTAGGTCTTGCCTCGTGGAACTCCGAGACGCTCAGATGAACGACCTCATGGCGAATAGCTCCCCGTCCCACCAAGCGTATTAGCGTACTAGCCTTACGCGTAGACGCCGCCTCTCACGTCCCTCCTCTCACTCATCCCGATGGCTCTATCGCCTTCGAAGTCGAAGAGAAAGCCGAATGCTTCACTGACAGCGTTGCGTCTCAATGCTCGCCCAGCAATCAACCCGCGAATCTCTCTCACATCCAGGCGGTGGAGGACGAAGTTCTCCGTAGAGACTCCCTCCCCATCACCGCCGACCCCGTCATAGTCTCTAATGATGAAATCTCGGTTCTCATTAAAATGTAAAGTCCAAAAAGGCTCTGGGTGCGGATGGTATTTCCAACCACGCACTTAAGCACCTGCTTCGACAGATGCTTACCTTGTTAGCTATCATTTTCAATGCCTGCTTCGACCACAGCTACTTTCCAAAAGCCTGGATGGAAGCGACAGTCATAGGCATTCCCAAGCCAGGTAAACCTCTGAATGTCCCGGCTAATCAAAGACCCATCAGCCTGCTCAAGGCAATGTCTAAACTTCTCGAAAGAGTCATACTCTCTCGAATGCGGAACCATCTGTTTCCAACGGATGGTGATCCTCTCATTATCCGCCATCAGTTCGGCTTTCGCGCTAAGCAATCCTGCCCTCAGCAAGTCCATCGAATCGTCGAATACATATTCGACGGATTCTACCCGCGGCGTTTTAAAACGGTAGCAGTTTTCTTTGACGTAGCCAATGCTTATGATAAAGTCTGGCACAGCGGTCTCGTCTATAAACTCTACAAAATAGGCTTACCGGACCGCCTGGTTAGAATAATCGCATCATTTCTCAAAGACCGTTCGTTTCGATTTAAACATGAAGTCACGCTTTCCGCGCCTCGTCCCATAAAGGCTGGAGTCCCTCAACGATATTCCCGTCCGCCGAAAGGCGTCGAAACTTGCCCTCTTTGCCGATGACACAGCCCTTTACAACAAAGGCTTCAGTGTTCCTCACGACCAGACTCCAAAAGGCTGTAAAGGCCCTCGGTGCATGGTTTCAAGAAATGCGTATCGATGTGAACCCAGATAAGAGCTCTGCGGTTTATTTCGACTGCAAACGCCGTCATATCGCCGACAATCTCCACGTCAAAATGCTAGGCACTCCCATCCCCTGAAAGCGCACAACAAATATTTAGGCGTCACCTTAGACCAGACGCTTTCTTTCAAACCTCACGTCAATAGAGTAACGAAACTCGCACGTTTTTACTTAGGCCGTCTTTATAGTATGTTAGGTAGTAAAAGTAAAATGTCTTTCAGAAATAAACGTACGCTTTATAAGGTCTGCGTTAGATCCGTCATGACGTATGCCTCGCCAATCTTTGCCCACGCCAAACCCTCCGTCCTGCACAAACTGCAGGTAGTTCAAAATCTCTTCTGCCGCAGGGCCACAAACGCACCTTGGTACGTACGCAACGTGGACCTGCATAGAGATTTCGAACTACCTACAGTGCAACAGCACCTAAAAACACTCTCAGAATCGTTCTTCAAACTCGCCGAATCCTATCCCAATCCTCTTATTCGAGATTCAGTCTCATATACTGCTCCTGCCTAAGATTCGAAATTCAAAGTCGCTAGACCGAGAAACGCGCACACTGGCGAACCCACGCAATTAACTTTAGATCCGGAAGCCCTTCAGGCCGCAAATTCTAATTCTAACGTTAATTCTAATTCTAACGTAAATCCGAATTAATGCAATTTTATTTTTAAATTTTTTATGATTTTAATTATTTACTTTTCATTTTGAGCACCTTTAGTGTTATGTATTCACCTTCAGTGCTTTGAGCACCTTCAGTGCTATGTAAATCCCAGCGGGTGACCCCTTCTGGGCACCGCTAGCGAGGCCTCTTTCTCCAATTGGCCGTCGCTCAGATGAAAGCTGTGTGGACAAAATTGCACGAGCCGACAGGGGGCTTTTTAGTGGGTAGTGGTTCTGGTAGGCGTCCGAGCGAGTCCCACATAACCTGGATCGCGCGCGCCAGAGTATGCGTCAGAGCAATTTTTATCCTGCTGCCCTTCCCGTGGAGGGGATCAAAATAAAACCAGAGCATAAACATCTGTGAATGGTTACGCAAATAAATCTTATTTTCAAAAAGAAGTTGTGAAATTAGTTGGTATCAGAATAAAGTTTATCGATTACATATAATAAATAAAATATATAAGACACCCTAGGATCTCTAGACCGCAAAGCCCACCGAGAGTCAAAACTCTAGACGTGATATGAAACTTTGAGAATTAATTTTAATTTAAATTCTCAATTACTAATAAATTTTAATGAAATAACGTACCCTGTTATGACTTTAGAGATCTTGTAAAATAACAAGGCCAAGGCTTTAAACACGATAGAAGCCGAATCGAAGAAGAAAAAACCCTACCCCAAATAAACCAGTAGACATGAACGCGTCATTGGATACGGGTGTCGGATGCCTGTGGTTTCTTTTTGCGTTTATGAACGCAATATTGTATTTGATTACAACATAGTCATCAAATAATTTAATAACATTAATTAATTTGCATCTTACCGTTGACAGCTGAAGCATATTACGAGTAGATAGCAAACAGTGAATTGCCTAGTTGAGACTCAATTGTAATTGCCTGAGGTTTGTAAATTGTCTGGTTCGTCTTATGCCCTTATTCTGAACACAGCTACATTATTAAAGCTAAAATAGTAATCAACTACGTTTTCTTTCAAAATTGTAGCAACTTTTTAGCTCGCGAGCTTTAAAAATCAAAATTTAATCAATTTACTGTATATAAATATGGAAATATCTTAGGAGTTTTAACTCATATTAATTATTTTAAAAACCGTCGATTGCGAAGAAACATCTTTCAATGACACATCCGAACAGAGTTACTGTAAATTTATTGAATAGCAAATATAAAATTATAGTTTGGTGATTGGTTGAAAATTCAAGGCTTTTTCTATAATACATTTCCGTTTTATATTATGTTGTTTAAATTTCTCGTACTATCTATTGATACACTTTTTACTTTGAAAAGTTTCTGGATGCATTTTGACACCGGTTTCGAGAATTCGTAATCACAGAACAGTTAATAATTTCAAGTCCTAAAATAAAGTCTTGCAAGACGTGCATAAGTTTACAGCAGCAATTGCTTCGATGCATTGTTTTTGTGATGCGAAGGCCTTATTTATTATTATTGAATTGCCTCAAAGAAGGATGCCATACCTTAAAATTAAGGTACCGTAGCCATGATAAGGTTTGAGTGCGGTTTTTTTTTTGTTATTCAGCCTGGTTTCCAAAGAACATACGCAAATCTGTTTATCTTAGTACATAAAATATCTACAGGCAAGTTCCACGTGCAGCTTTTGCCTAAAATTATACCTAAAAAGGGCCAGCCGTCAGCTTCTTTTACTGTTTCGTAATTATTGTATTTTACATCGAGATTTTTGTTTCACTCTTTTATTAAGGAATTTCTAAGAAATACTTTTAGGCATATGAATAGTCAAATTGATGTCAGATACAGTATTCAAAACTACTTGCACACTTTAAACCTAATTCAAGTATTTTTTAATTAATTATTGAAATTATTATTTCTATGAAATTATTATTATTATTATTTTAAGTACATGAAGTACTTATAATAATAATAATAATAAATCAATAAAATAAAATCCCCAGACAAACACACCTACCGTATGGCCCCAAAGTAAGTAGAGCTTGTGTTATGGATGACCATACAGCGAACTGGGGGGAACCCAGAATACACATATATAAATACAAACAACCATAACCGAGAACAAACATCTGTGTTCATCACACAAATGAATGCCCCGGCCAGGACTCGAACCTGGGACCTTCGGCGTAAGAGGCAAGGCTACTTACCACTACACCACTCGGTGTACTTACGTAGTCTATATATATTTACCTAAGTTATAAGTTAATCAAAAAATATTAAACGACTAAGGTAAAAAAAACCGACACATAAGTAATAATTTTCACCAATTAGCTAATTAATTAAATAGTTGACTTTATGTAAATATGGATATAGTTTTTATCCTCAACTATGCATCTTCTGAGTTGTTCTACGAAGGTTGAGCGAGGCCTCGCGAAAAATGTTGTCCGTACACAATAGTATGCCAGAATGTTAGAAATGTATGAAATCATCGTTCCTATAATCCATCAATCCGTAAAGTCTCTAAAGATTTTGTATCCCGGTTTATAAAAGCAGAAATGTTTGTGAGTTACCAGCTATCCAAACTATCTTAATTTTGATCCTAATTATTTCGATGGACCTATAACAGCTAAGCCGTCATCATTGTCGGTTGCCCTGAAAAATCGCAACGACTTTCATAAGGCCACTACGTATAAGCGTTGTCAATGCTGCAATATGGGACCTGTTATTATTATTATTCCAGGTAAGAACTGGTCGTCGAGTAAGTGGTGCAAGTTCGTGAGGTTCAACGAGAAATAGTTACTAGGCAGAGTATTTAATATTCGCAGTATGTAGCATATAGCTAAAACTTCAACTATCATGGTAATAGAATTTACACTTTCACGCAACAGGACTTATGAATGATGTAAAAACTAACATAAAACTGAGTTGGCCAGTGTTGTGAATACAACACTACTGTGAATATATAAAAGTTATACCCTTGACCCCTAAAGTTTATTTATTTTTTACCGCCTTAAAAAATGAGATTATCAGTTTGACACGTATGAAATCTGCAAAATATTCATGATATTCTAATAGGGCTGCCAAACAAGTAAGTAAAAGAACGATGGCGAGATTCGCCTTATAGTTAAAAACAAAACGACAAAGCGTTCACACTCGACAAAATAACACAATTCAATAAAAAATAAATCCCCTACATTTTCAAAATTCATTACATTTTTAAAAGAACGGCATAAAAAGTAATCGATTTCATTTTTCGGACTTAAATTGTTGATTACGGAAACATTTTCTTTTTGTTGTTGTTTGTTCTATTTGCTCGAAAGGAGCTAAGCCATACAGCCTTGTCATAAATAAATATGTCATTATTTGATTTCATTTTCTTTTTGACTTAAAATACACGTAATTAATTGATTAATACAAGAACGTTGCAAGCGAACAAGTAAAAATAAAATGAGCTAAATTAAGATACTTTTTAATAATAAAATAAAAACTTCAAACATACGACGTAACCGTATAAGTAAAGTCTTTTGCCTTTCTAGAAGGATACATATGAATGAGGTAAACAAATAATGAATTGTCGCAGAGCAATCTTAAGTTAGTTATTATTGTAATTGTGCCGCTAGAAATAGGACTGTGGGATGTAGCTCCCATGTAGTGAGTATATTATGGTATATGGATTATGCAAGATATTTGGGATATCTTGGAGCACCAGCGGCATTTCTCGACAATGTTATAATTGAATCAAGAAAAAAACTATTAAGTGTCTTTTTTTATTATACCTACCCTTTTTAAATAACTGGTTTCTATAATACACTAATCGTTATATCCATGTGATCAACTGGTAAATGGCATCTGAGTCCATAGCTATAATTATGCATTGATTAACATCTTACTGTTCTTATTCATAACCCCTTATAGCAGTGATTTAGTTACATCATATTAAATTTCTTTCTATCAACTACATTGTCATATATATAAGTCAAAAAGAGGCAGAACATATTTTAGTTACAGTTACAGTTTTATAAAAAGGATTATGAATAAAACGGTGTATACCTAGAGTACAGGCTTAAGTTAAAATATTGACAGAAATAGAAAATAGAGCGGCTTGTAATTAAATAATTATAATCCTAATAGTGATTTGTTTGAGTAGTGATAAAACTAGTGCCACACAGAATACAGTGACATTCGTAAAATCCTAACCTAAAATTAAAAGTAAATTATCTTTTATCTCCCATCTTTCAATGATATTATTAAAAAGATAATTTGATATATTTAATTCGCTCAATAAAAAGACACACGTTTCATTAACGCATGCCGTTTCTTAAGCTTTTTTTTATGTAAGGCAGAATACGTATTGAATTTGCCATCATTCTTTTATGGGTGTATGTTTGCATGTAGGTATGTTTGTATGTTTGTCCGCAAATTTCTCAAAGAATAGTAATCCGATTGCAATCATTATTTTTCGTTTGAATATGCATCGTTCAACTGAGGGAAAAGTGTAAGTTTTATTAAAATCAGTTAAGTAGTTTTCATGTTATTTTGTTCAGTTCTTAAATACAATTATTATTTTCTTTCTTTTTCGTTGTTGAAGACGCAAACACATTTTTTTTGGTATTTTAACAGTATTTATCAGTTATAATATACAGTCCTGTTTACAAAATATAAAAAGTAATCAACATATTGTAACATAACATAAGTACTTTCGTAGATGCTCTGTATGTATGTGGCTTATTCACTTTCTAATAAAACAAATTACAATCGATGAAAGTTAACAAATTGCAAAAGCTGTATATGTATATTCTAATGTTTGACAATCTTTAAAAAGTTTGACCAATGAGACCCAGCAACTTTTTTTAATCTTAAATTTGGGTGTTTTTGGAGTCAATACGACAAGAACAGATTATGAAAAAAATTATGTTTAAAGATGGTATACATTGTGTCTAGATTTAAGGCGACTACCCTGCCGCGCGGTTTTACAGGAAAACTCTTAAATTAATTCCTTATTCATCGATATGTTAAACCTATTGTCATATTTAATGATTCCGTATAGAAAAGAGGCTGTAGATTCGTTATCTCCCTGGTTAGATACAGGGTGTTCGAAAGCAAAGTTATCGTCTAGTACGCAGACTATGAATAAGTCATATCCTTCGTTATAAGATCAGAAAAACTGCAACAACCCTAGACGGGACAACTCAAGTGGAAACCAATACTCTTGCAAGCTCCCCACTACGTTTTAGTGTCCAGTGATAGAAAATATATTTAGTTTATTGTTGCAGTATGATGGTGACTGTTTTTCCTTAATCATTATGTCATTGAGTAAAAGCCAAAAATTTTAACGCGTACCAATGTCAACATGGCCGAAATTATTGTTTTCTGATATTTTGATAGCATAGAGTACTATAATGCAAAGGTTTCGTCGGCCTGGTCATGAAAATAATGTCGACGATACAGTACATTTAAAAAATCGCAGCGAAGTAAATAAGAACATTTTACGCATACACCTCAGTACCATTTTACAATGTAAGCGTATAGTAAGTTTTTAAATATACATTAAAATTAGCATATCATTTTAATTTAACCCTAGAATACTAAGCATACTTTTTGAACACAAATACTAATTATTAGTCGTTTCGACTACCTCCATTTACAATGGTCCTAATAATATTAAATATAATCATAAAAAATATTTGTTTCTTTTTTTATTTATTATTTTTTTTAAATCAACTAAACATTAACATTGGAAATTTTTGAAATCAAATCAACAGTTTCATATTCATTTAAAAGTAATAATAATAATAACATAATTAGCTTTTTTTATTTTTTTAATCTAATAAAATAATATCAAAAAATAGTTTTTTATCAGGTAAATTTACTTTTTGGCACAGTTAATACATTTTTCAGGCACTTTGAACATCTAACTTTGGTCGTTTGGTGTTTTTTATAGAGACAATATCCACATATTTTTCTTTTCTTAGGTTCAGGTTCAGCGGCAGATTGACTGCTACTTTCACCAGAACTTCAATCTTCAATATTAGCCCTTAACTTCTTATTCAGTGTTGGGAATGATAGGCTTTTCTGCATGTAGGGATTTACTAGTTGCGCGTGAACTCTTTCATGAATTTTTTCCAAAATATTTGGCCAACTCTTCATCAGTGAAGTTTCGAGCGTGACTTGGGCTAGAAGAAGTCATTTTGTTACTAAAAAACACAATAAAAATAATATAAAACCAGAAAATGGCAAATTAATAAAAAAAAATACGTTAAAACTAATTATAAGTTGATCGGACTAACAAGCATGCTATAAATCCAAAATGTAGTTCTTACCGGTTTGTAACGATTGCTGCCGCGGGCGTCCCACCTGCGACTGAGTTGACACGAAACGTCAACTCGAGCCGCGCATTCGTTAGAAAAAGACAGCAAATAAAGCGGGCGCTGTTAGTCGATTTGACTAACATTAGTATTCTAGGGCAAGATAAACTTTCGGTACTACCGTTTGTTTTAACTGCAACAATTATCACATTCACGTTTTTGTGTTTCGGTTAAAGGGATTAAACAGATGGTACAATTGGCAACTCCAAAGACACAATAAAAAGTCCCCAATTACAAGTACAGTACCTGACACGTTGTGTGGTAATATATGTGTAAGTGTATAATTCGAGTTGTAGTACTTTTAAAATAGTTGTTGAATATTTTAAAAGTTCAACAACTATATAATTTTAATTATATAATAATATATAATATTAAGAAAATAGCCCATATTTTGAAGTTCATAGTATGGTCTAACTAAACCATTATTTTAAACAATTTTTATGATAAAACTTTCCGTTTACCAGAAACTTTTAAAACGAATGCTTTGACTATAATTCAAATACATAGTTGGAAAATACCCGTAAATGTCATCGGGGTGAGCAATAATTTTGTTTGACATTGCTGGTGCATTCGTAGTAATAGCAACTGAATGTTATATGTTTGTTTTATAATTAGTGTAATTTGTAATAAGTGTTCCTATATAAGGATAAAAAGTTACCGACAGTTATTTGTAAAATCAAATTTACAATCCCCCGACGACGGAGAGAAGCCTTATCGAAGTTCGTGTTGAATTGCATTCGTGTGAAAGATGCGGTTTCACAAACAGTTAATTTAATATATATAAATATACACTGACAAACAAACGAACAGATACATACATTAAACACCCTTCTTTTTAGGTCCTTAGTTAAAACTAGGTTAGGTAGGGTAAGTAAAACAAGTATAAGTAGTAAATTAAGTCTGACCGATGCTTAATTACAAATACCTGTCATTTTAAATGAAAGTAAATATAATTTAGGTAAAGATAACCAGAATCTTAAACGACGCCAATGAACAGTGCTTTCTTTCAAATTGTATATATAGATGGCACTCCAGTTATCAAACAGCATTCAGATTTCAGGAGCCCGGAGTCTTTTCCAGCGGTCCGACAGTTGGCTGGTAAAAAGTTTATAGAAGTCAGACCACTGGTTTTATTTTTAAAATAAACTAAATGTTTTGTTTTCTGTTTAGAAAAAAGAGCATTTACTTTAAACTTTAAGGTAACAGGTATTTTTTCGAGAAAAGCTAATAAAATATTTAAATCTATGTATAAAACGACGTAAAA